>CM051240.1:24967102-25567102 GCA_027917425.1 Gastrophryne carolinensis
AAATGCTTATATGGTCTTAAACAGAGGCTGCTGTAGTCACAGAATGGGATGCCCCAAAAAGGAGTGCACCTGGCAGGGTCCAGTAGTGCTTTGCCCAGCAAAAGTGTCTTTATCAGGCCTAATTTCAAATATGATAAGAGCAAATGCTTATATGGTCTTAAACAGAGGCTGCTGTAGTCACAGAATGGGATGCCCCAAATAGGAGTGCACCTGGCAGGGTCCAGTAGTGCTTTGCCCAGCAAAAGTGTCTTTATCAGGCCTAATTTCAAATATGATAAGAGCAAATGCTTATATGGTCTTAAACAGAGGCTGCTGTAGTCACAGAATGGGATGCCCCAAATAGGAGTGCACCTGGCAGGGTCCAGTAGTGCTTTGCCCAGCAAAAGTGTCTTTATCAGGCCTAATTTCAAATATGATAAGAGCAAATGCTTATATGGTCTTAAACAGAGGCTGCTGTAGTCACAGAATGGGATGCCCCAAATAGGAGTGCACCTGGCAGGGTCCAGTAGTGCTTTGCCCAGCAAAAGTGTCTTTATCAGGCCTAATTTCAAATATGATAAGAGCAAATGCTTATATGGTCTTAAACAGAGGCTGCTGTAGTCACAGAATGGGATGCCCCAAATAGGAGTGCACCTGGCAGGGTCCAGTAGTGCTTTGCCCAGCAAAAGTGTCTTTATCAGGCCTAATTTCAAATATGATAAGAGCAAATGCTTATATGGTCTTAAACAGAGGCTGCTGTAGTCACAGAATGGGATGCCCCAAATAGGAGTGCACCTGGCAGGGTCCAGTAGTGCTTTGCCCAGCAAAAGTGTCTTTATCAGGCCTAATTTCAAATATGATAAGAGCAAATGCTTATATGGTCTTAAACAGAGGCTGCTGTAGTCACAGAATGGGATGCCCCAAATAGGAGTGCACCTGGCAGGGTCCAGTAGTGCTTTGCCCAGCAAAAGTGTCTTTATCAGGCCTAATTTCAAATATGATAAGAGCAAATGCTTATATGGTCTTAAACAGAGGCTGCTGTAGTCACAGAATGGGATGCCCCAAATAGGAGTGCACCTGGCAGGGTCCAGTAGTGCTTTGCCCAGCAAAAGTGTCTTTATCAGGCCTAATTTCAAATATGATAAGAGCAAATGCTTATATGGTCTTAAACAGAGGCTGCTGTAGTCACAGAATGGGATGCCCCAAATAGGAGTGCACCTGGCAGGGTCCAGTAGTGCTTTGCCCAGCAAAAGTGTCTTTATCAGGCCTAATTTCAAATATGATAAGAGCAAATGCTTATATGGTCTTAAACAGAGGCTGCTTTAGTCACAGAATGGGATGCCCCAAATAGGAGTGCACCTGGCAGGGTCCAGTAGTGCTATGCCCAGCAAAAGTGTCTTTATCAGGCCTAATTTCAAATATGATAAGAGCAAATGCTTATATGGTCTTAAACAGAGGCTGCTTTAGTCACAGAATGGGATGCCCCAAATAGGAGTGCACCTGGCAGGGTCCAGTAGTGCTATGCCCAGCAAAAGTGTCTTTATCAGGCCTAATTTCAAATATGATAAGAGCAAATGCTTATATGGTCTTAAACAGAGGCTGCTTTAGTCACAGAATGGGATGCCCCAAATAGGAGTGCACCTGGCAGGGTCCAGTAGTGCTATGCCCAGCAAAAGTGTCTTTATCAGGCCTAATTTCAAATATGATAAGAGCAAATGCTTATATGGTCTTAAACAGAGGCTGCTGTAGTCACAGAATGGGATGCCCCAAATAGGAGTGCACCTGGCAGGGTCCAGTAGTGCTTTGCCCAGCAAAAGTGTCTTTATCAGGCCTAATTTCAAATATGATAAGAGCAAATGCTTATATGGTCTTAAACAGAGGCTGCTGTAGTCACAGAATGGGATGCCCCAAATAGGAGTGCACCTGGCAGGGTCCAGTAGTGCTTTGCCCAGCAAAAGTGTCTTTATCAGGCCTAATTTCAAATATGATAAGAGCAAATGCTTATATGGTCTTAAACAGAGGCTGCTGTAGTCACAGAATGGGATGCCCCAAATAGGAGTGCACCTGGCAGGGTCCAGTAGTGCTTTGCCCAGCAAAAGTGTCTTTATCAGGCCTAATTTCAAATATGATAAGAGCAAATGCTTATATGGTCTTAAACAGAGGCTGCTGTAGTCACAGAATGGGATGCCCCAAATAGGAGTGCACCTGGCAGGGTCCAGTAGTGCTATGCCCAGCAAAAGTGTCTTTATCAGGCCTAATTTCAAATATGATAAGAGCAAATGCTTATATGGTCTTAAACAGAGGCTGCTTTAGTCACAGAATGGGATGCCCCAAATAGGAGTGCACCTGGCAGGGTCCAGTAGTGCTTTGCCCAGCAAAAGTGTCTTTATCAGGCCTAATTTCAAATATGATAAGAGCAAATGCTTATATGGTCTTAAACAGAGGCTGCTGTAGTCACAGAATGGGATGCCCCAAATAGGAGTGCACCTGGCAGGGTCCAGTAGTGCTATGCCCAGCAAAAGTGTCTTTATCAGGCCTAATTTCAAATATGATAAGAGCAAATGCTTATATGGTCTTAAACAGAGGCTGCTTTAGTCACAGAATGGGATGCCCCAAATAGGAGTGCACCTGGCAGGGTCCAGTAGTGCTTTGCCCAGCAAAAGTGTCTTTATCAGGCCTAATTTCAAATATGATAAGAGCAAATGCTTATATGGTCTTAAACAGAGGCTGCTGTAGTCACAGAATGGGATGCCCCAAATAGGAGTGCACCTGGCAGGGTCCAGTAGTGCTTTGCCCAGCAAAAGTGTCTTTATCAGGCCTAATTTCAAATATGATAAGAGCAAATGCTTATATGGTCTTAAACAGAGGCTGCTGTAGTCACAGAATGGGATGCCCCAAATAGGAGTGCACCTGGCAGGGTCCAGTAGTGCTTTGCCCAGCAAAAGTGTCTTTATCAGGCCTAATTTCAAATATGATAAGAGCAAATGCTTATATGGTCTTAAACAGAGGCTGCTGTAGTCACAGAATGGGATGCCCCAAATAGGAGTGCACCTGGCAGGGTCCAGTAGTGCTTTGCCCAGCAAAAGTGTCTTTATCAGGCCTAATTTCAAATATGATAAGAGCAAATGCTTATATGGTCTTAAACAGAGGCTGCTGTAGTCACAGAATGGGATGCCCCAAATAGGAGTGCACCTGGCAGGGTCCAGTAGTGCTATGCCCAGCAAAAGTGTCTTTATCAGGCCTAATTTCAAATATGATAAGAGCAAATGCTTATATGGTCTTAAACAGAGGCTGCTTTAGTCACAGAATGGGATGCCCCAAATAGGAGTGCACCTGGCAGGGTCCAGTAGTGCTTTGCCCAGCAAAAGTGTCTTTATCAGGCCTAATTTCAAATATGATAAGAGCAAATGCTTATATGGTCTTAAACAGAGGCTGCTGTAGTCACAGAATGGGATGCCCCAAATAGGAGTGCACCTGGCAGGGTCCAGTAGTGCTTTGCCCAGCAAAAGTGTCTTTATCAGGCCTAATTTCAAATATGATAAGAGCAAATGCTTATATGGTCTTAAACAGAGGCTGCTGTAGTCACAGAATGGGATGCCCCAAATAGGAGTGCACCTGGCAGGGTCCAGTAGTGCTTTGCCCAGCAAAAGTGTCTTTATCAGGCCTAATTTCAAATATGATAAGAGCAAATGCTTATATGGTCTTAAACAGAGGCTGCTGTAGTCACAGAATGGGATGCCCCAAATAGGAGTGCACCTGGCAGGGTCCAGTAGTGCTTTGCCCAGCAAAAGTGTCTTTATCAGGCCTAATTTCAAATATGATAAGAGCAAATGCTTATATGGTCTTAAACAGAGGCTGCTGTAGTCACAGAATGGGATGCCCCAAATAGGAGTGCACCTGGCAGGGTCCAGTAGTGCTTTGCCCAGCAAAAGTGTCTTTATCAGGCCTAATTTCAAATATGATAAGAGCAAATGCTTATATGGTCTTAAACAGAGGCTGCTTTAGTCACAGAATGGGATGCCCCAAATAGGAGTGCACCTGGCAGGGTCCAGTAGTGCTTTGCCCAGCAAAAGTGTCTTTATCAGGCCTAATTTCAAATATGATAAGAGCAAATGCTTATATGGTCTTAAACAGAGGCTGCTTTAGTCACAGAATGGGATGCCCCAAATAGGAGTGCACCTGGCAGGGTCCAGTAGTGCTTTGCCCAGCAAAAGTGTCTTTATCAGGCCTAATTTCAAATATGATAAGAGCAAATGCTTATATGGTCTTAAACAGAGGCTGCTGTAGTCACAGAATGGGATGCCCCAAATAGGAGTGCACCTGGCAGGGTCCAGTAGTGCTTTGCCCAGCAAAAGTGTCTTTATCAGGCCTAATTTCAAATATGATAAGAGCAAATGCTTATATGGTCTTAAACAGAGGCTGCTGTAGTCACAGAATGGGATGCCCCAAATAGGAGTGCACCTGGCAGGGTCCAGTAGTGCTATGCCCAGCAAAAGTGTCTTTATCAGGCCTAATTTCAAATATGATAAGAGCAAATGCTTATATGGTCTTAAACAGAGGCTGCTTTAGTCACAGAATGGGATGCCCCAAATAGGAGTGCACCTGGCAGGGTCCAGTAGTGCTTTGCCCAGCAAAAGTGTCTTTATCAGGCCTAATTTCAAATATGATAAGAGCAAATGCTTATATGGTCTTAAACAGAGGCTGCTGTAGTCACAGAATGGGATGCCCCAAATAGGAGTGCACCTGGCAGGGTCCAGTAGTGCTTTGCCCAGCAAAAGTGTCTTTATCAGGCCTAATTTCAAATATGATAAGAGCAAAGGCTTATATGGTCTTAAACAGAGGCTGCTGTAGTCACAGAATGGGATGCCCCAAATAGGAGTGCACCTGGCAGGGTCCAGTAGTGCTTTGCCCAGCAAAAGTGTCTTTATCAGGCCTAATTTCAAATATGATAAGAGCAAATGCTTATATGGTCTTAAACAGAGGCTGGTGTAGTCACAGAATGGGATGCCTCACAGCAGACTTAAGATCAGTTCAGTATATATGCACAGTTAGTATAAGCAGCCTGAAAACGCTAACAAAGCCTGTCAGGCTGGATGAAAAAAAAAAAAAAACTGACAGCCTCCGATTTTCCCTTCCTTTCCCTGTTTTTCGCTGACTTTCTGTCTGTCTCCTGCCTGTCTCCAGCCTGTCCCTGTCTGTCCCTCAGCTACACAGCGTTCTGTCTCTCACGAATGCAATAGAGAAATGAGGAAAAGCAAGATGGCTGCCGTTAAATACCGCTGTGTGACGTCACTGGGCTTGCTGGCTGCTGATAGGCTGCATGTGACTGCCCCAGCTTGCACTGGCGCGGGATACATGTCCAGACATGTCCCGTCCGCCATCTTAGAATGCCTGTAAATGTAAATGAATGGATGTTAAAGGAAAACTTCGAGTGATCGAATCGCGGGGAAATTCGGATTCGATCCGAATCGAATTTTTCCTGAAATTCGGATCGAATCCGGGTTCGTCCGGATCGATTCGCTCATCCCTAACCATAATGACATGGGTTTCACTGGGATCAGAGCTGGCCCTCCCCTGGGTCTTCTGCTGACACCACCACCTGGATCCTCACCACAGCCAATCAGCAGGTCCTCTTCTGCCACTTCAGGATCCTCACGACCTGGTCCTTCCCTTTATTTGTCGATTGCCCTTCTTCTCCTTACCGCCGCTTGGCCAGCATATGTTCCTTGCCATTGGGCAGAAGAAACCTGTCACTCAACCTCTCATCCAATGGGATGTCCTGGCTGCTGACATTACACAGTTGCCACCAGAGGGAATCAGTTATGCCAGGCACAGGGTGGTGCCTCTGTTGTAAACCAGATGCCCCTCTGGTCCTAGACACAAACTCCCTCCCAGGTCTCAGTGACACTCCTCTGATCTCAGACACACCAACATGGAGCCCCTCTGATGGCGATGACGCCCTGTGGATCACAATGACATACCTTGGATACCGGAGACTGCCCACCCTCCCGGAAACACCCCTCAGATCCCGGACACACACAGGAATGTCCCTCTGATTCCAGCGATTTCCATCAGATCCCGTGACCTCCCTCTGAACTCAACACCCCCCTCCTTTGAACACAGTGACATCCATCTGATACCAGAGACAGTGCTCTAGTCTCACAAACATCCCTCTGATCTCAGACATGCCCCATAAACCCCTCTGATTGCAATGACAACCCTCTGTGATGCCCCACTTATCCCAGAAACACCCCTTTGACCACAGAAATAACCCTCTGACCCCAGGCACACACCCCTGCCCGGGTCTCAGTGACACCCCTCTGATCCAAGCAACACCCCCTGAGCTCAACCGCACCGATTATACAAGTAAAGCTCCTCTGATCTCTGTGACGCCCCTCTAACCACAGTGCCATTCTTCTGATCCCAGGCACACAACCCTGCCCTGGTCCTAGCGACACCCCTCTGATCCAAGTGGTGGCCTCTCGGATTCAAGTGAATCCCCTAAGATACAGGTAATGCTCTTCTAATCCCAGTGACAACCCTCTGATTGCAAGGACACCCCTCTGTGGTGGGGTGCCCCTTCTTATCCCAGAAACACCCCTCTGATCCCAGACACACACCTCTGCCCTGGTCTAAGTGATACCGCAACACCGCTTGGATCTTAAACACGCCCCCATGATACCACTGAAGCCCTTCTGATCTCCGAGACTCTGATCACATAGATATCCCTCAGATCCCAAAAACACAAACCTGCCCTGGTCCCAGTAACGCCCCCAGATCCCAGACACAGCCACATGATCTCCATGACACTATCCTGACCACAGAGACACCACCCCTGCACCCCTGCCCTGGTCCCAGTGATGCCCCTCTGACCACAAAAACATCCCTTTGATCCTAGACACATGTCCCTGCCCTGGTCCCCTCAAATCCCAGGCACACCCATACGATCTCTGTGATGCACCTCAAATCTGACACACCCACATGATCTCTGATGCCCCTCAGATCCCAGACACAGCCGCATGATCTCCATGACACCACCCTGACCATAGATACACCCTTCTGATCCCAGACATGCACCCCTGCCCAGGTCCCAGTGATGCCCCTCTGACCACAAAGACATCTCTTTGATCTCAGACACACCCGCATGATCTCTGTAATGCCCCTCAACTCTCAGACACACCCACATGATCACTGATGCCCCCCAGATCCCAGACACACCCACATGATCTCTGTGACGACCCTCGGATCCCAGACACACCCACATGATCTATGTGACGCCCCTCGGATCCCAGACACACTCACATGATCTCTGTGACGCCCCTCATATCCCAGACACACCCACATGATCTCTGTGACGCCCCTCAGATCCCAGACACACCCACGTGATCTCTGTGACGCCCCTCAGATCCCAAACACATCCGCATATTGTCTGTGATGCCCCTCAGATCCCAGACACACTCACATGATCTCTGTGACGCCCCTCATATCCCAGACACACCCACATGATCTCTGTGACGCCCCTCAGATCCCAGACACACTCACATGATCTCTGTGACGCCCCTCAGATCCCAGACACACCCACGTGATCTCTGTGACGCCCCTCAGATCCCAGACACACCCACATGATCTCTGTGATGCCCCTCAGATCCCAGACACACCCGCATGATCTCTGTGATGCCCCTCAGATCCCAGACACACCCACATGATCTATGTAATGCCCCTCAGATCCCAGACACACCCGCATGATCTCTGTGACGCCCCTCAGATCCCAGACACACCCGCATGATCTCTGTGGCGCCCCTCAGATCCCAGACGCCCCTCAGATCCCAGACACACCAACATGATCTCTGTGACGCCCCTCAGATCCCAAACACATCCGCATATTGTCTGTGATGCCCCTCAGATCCCAGACACACCCGCATGATCTCTGTGCCGCCCCTCAGATCCCAGGCACACCCGCACGATCTCTGTGATGCCCCTCAAATCTGACACACCCACATGATCTCTGATGCCCCTCAGATCCCAGACACAGCCGCATGATCATCATGACACCACCCTGACCATAGATACACCCTTCTGATCCCAGACATGCACCCCTGCCCAGGTCCCAGTGATGCCCCTCTGACCACAAAGACATCTCTTTGATCTCAGACACACCCGCATGATCTCTGTAATGCCCCTCAACTCTCAGACACACCCACATGATCACTGATGCCCCCCAGATCCCAGACACACCCACATGATCTCTGTGACGACCCTCGGATCCCAGACACACCCACATGATCTATGTGACGCCCCTCGGATCCCAGACACACTCACATGATCTCTGTGACGCCCCTCATATCCCAGACACACCCACATGATCTCTGTGACGCCCCTCAGATCCCAGACACACCCACGTGATCTCTGTGACGCCCCTCAGATCCCAAACACATCCGCATATTGTCTGTGATGCCCCTCAGATCCCAGACACACTCACATGATCTCTGTGACGCCCCTCATATCCCAGACACACCCACATGATCTCTGTGACGCCCCTCAGATCCCAGACACACTCACATGATCTCTGTGACGCCCCTCAGATCCCAGACACACCCACGTGATCTCTGTGACGCCCCTCAGATCCCAGACACACCCACATGATCTCTGTGATGCCCCTCAGATCCCAGACACACCCGCATGATCTCTGTGATGCCCCTCAGATCCCAGACACACCCACATGATCTATGTAATGCCCCTCAGATCCCAGACACACCCGCATGATCTCTGTGACGCCCCTCAGATCCCAGACACACCCGCATGATCTCTGTGGCGCCCCTCAGATCCCAGACGCCCCTCAGATCCCAGACACACCAACATGATCTCTGTGACGCCCCTCAGATCCCAAACACATCCGCATATTGTCTGTGATGCCCCTCAGATCCCAGACACACCCGCATGATCTCTGTGCCGCCCCTCAGATCCCAGACACACCCGCATGATCTCTGTGCCGCCCCTCAGATCCCAGACACACTCACATGATCTCTGTGCCGCCCCCTTAGATCCCAAACACACCTGCATGATCTCTGTGACGCCCCTCAGATCCCAGACACACCCGCATGATCTCTGTGATGCCCCTCAGATCCCAGACACACCCGCATGATCTCCGTGACGCCCCTCAGATCCCAGACACACCCACATGATCTCTGTGACGCCCCTCAGATCCCAAACACATCCGCATATTGTCTGTGATGCCCCTCAGATCCCAGACACACCCGCATGATCTCTGTGACGCCCCTCAGATCCCAGACACACCCGCATGATCTCTGTGACGCCCCTCAGATCCCAGACACACCCGCATGATCTCTGTGACGCCCCTCAGATCCCAGACACACCCGCATGATCTCTGTGCCGCCCCTCAGATACCCGACACACCCGCATGATCTCTGTGCCGCCCCCTTAGATCCCAAACACACCTGCATGATCTCTGTGACACCCCTCAGATCCCCGACACACCTGCATGATCTCTGTGCCGCCCCTCAGATCCCAGACACACCCGCATGATCTCTGTGCCGCTCCTCAGATCCCAGACACACCCGCATGATCTCTGTGCCGCCCCTCAGATACCCGACACACCCGCATGATCTCTGTGCTGCCCCTCAGATCCCAGACACACCCGCATGATCTCTGTGCCGCCCCTCAGATCCCAGACACACCCCCATGATCTCTGTGCCGCCCCCTTAGATCCCAAACACACCTGCATGATCTCTGTGACACCCCTCAGATCCCCGACACACCTGCATGATCTCTGTGACACCCCCTTAGATCCCAGAAACACCCGCATGATCTCTGTGACGCCCCTCAGATCCCAGACACACCCTCGTGATCTCTGTGACGCCCCTCAGATCCCAGACACACCCACATGATCTCTGTGATGCCCCTCAAATCTCAGACACACCCACATGATCTCTGTGCCGCCCCTCAGATCCCCGACACACCCACATGATCTCTGTGACACCCCTCAGATCCCAGACACACCCGCATGATCTCTGTGACACCCCTCAGATCCCAGACACACCTGCATGATCTCTGTGACGCCCCTCAGATCCCGGGCACACCCGCAGGATCTCTGTGACGCCCCTCAGATACCCGACACACCGGCATGATCTCTGTGACACCCCTCAGATCCCAGACACACCCGCATGATCTTTGTGACGACCCTCAGATCCCAGACACACCCACATGATCTCTAATGCCCCTCAGATCCCAGACACACCAGAATGATCTCTGTAACGCCCCTCAAATCTCCCACATGATCTCTGATGCGCCTCAGATCCCAGACACACCCACATGATCTCTGATGCCCCTCAGATCCCAGACACACCCACGTGATCTCTGATGCCCCTCAGATCCCAGACACACCCGCATGATCTCTGTGACACCCCTCAGATCCCAGACACACCCACATGATCTCTGATGCCCCTCAGATCCCAGACACACCCGCATGATCTCTGTGACACCCCTCAGATTCCAGACACACCCACATGATCTCTGTGACGCCCCTCATACCCACCCCCTGCCCTGGTCTCATGGCCACCCTAAATCACAGTGACACCCATGGCATTTTGTTTAACGGGACACACAGGCACCTGAAGCTTCAACCATGAGGGTCCTAGACAGCACAAAGTAAATAACCCTTCCTCACTTTAGCTACACTTACCGGCAGCATTAGGTCTGCTTTAATAAAAGACTCTACGGCCATGACCTGTGTAGTGACTCACCTGCTGAGGTGCCCCTTGTTGGCTGAATGGGATTCCACACCGCGAGAACGATCACGAGAAAAGCCCAGAGAGCGCCATCAGCAGCCATGGCCAGGCCGCATCATCCAGTTTCCACAGTAACCGTCGCGCTTGCGTCATTCACGAGCGACCGCTACCGGCCCAGCGTCAACGTTCATCTCGTTACTAGCTGCATTCTGTCTGTGACCGGCAGGGGGCAAAGCTGAGCGTGTGTGTGACGTCACCCCAGCGCGCTCCTGGCTGCTTTCCTCTGGTAGGCGGTGTTCTGTCAGTGACCAGCAGAGGGCGACATAGAGCTATTTCTCGCTACTTAGCCGCCAGCAGGATTGTAGCTCATGGTAGTCATAGAAACACGATCCATATTTGGCCCTTATTCATGAAGGGATCAGGTAGTGCCTTGTAAACGACAGGTAGCGCCAGGTGAACGCCAGACACGGCAGCAATTACACATTTATCAAGCCGATTCTGTTGAGCAACTGGGACACCATAGCGTCCGATTCATCATTATCCCAGGCTCAGCGTACAGCGCCGGCGTCTTACCCCTCGCTACCTGTCGCTCTCCCATACATTTCTATGGGCGTTCTTTTACTTCTCTTTAAACTGGGTTTTTATTATTAATTTTTTTTTTTATTCTCAAATAATGTTGGGATCTCTCCTGGCCTAAAATTAATGTGTACATGTCACAATGTTATAACAATGTAATTCCATATGTTTTCGCTTTGTTACTGGTGGATATGTGTGCAAAAACAGCCTTTACTCACACAGCCTCCGGCGCTCTGGCCTACATCAAAGCATTTTTGAGCGCCGGCGCTGTGTGAGGCTGTTTTTAAGAATATCGTGTGAGTCGGTAGCAATAACCAGTTGCTATCATTCGTTTCCATACAGCTCTATACTGGTCATATAGCGGCACCCCACAACGTATTCATCAATGCTGCACAGCGACTGAGACGCTCTGAACTAGCGACCCACAGCCGAGCACAGCGACTACTAGCGGGCGCTCTGAAATCCGCTCTGCAGAAGCTCATCTGTCGCTACCTGCCGCTAGTAATGAATCAGCCTGTTTATTTCTATTGATAGATATGTATCTATAGTATATACTATATATGGATAGATCTATTTTGTTATTTTTTGTGGCTTTATAGTGGTCCAAATCCCTTGCAGCCCAGCCTTTAAAGTAGACCTAAACATGGGATTTTGACTGTCCTGGATCTTGGTCCTTGCCCCAGGAGCCCCCCTATTTGGGATGCCCAGCTGTGTAAAGCCCACCAGGTTGCCCATAAAAATTCCTACAGAGCATGTGCAGGCAACATGCCCACCCGCCGCCCGAAACTAGTGCTAAATGCCGTTAAGATGTGTTTGTGTGGCAGCGGCACGACTTCTCTATTGCTCGGCTTTTGGGGAGGGGGATTTTGCCATGGTGCCTGTAATTGGGTGATTGAGGGGGATTCGGGATACTGTCTGTAATGGGATGGATTCTGCCACACTGCCTGTATTTGAGGGGCACAGGATACTGCCACACAGCCTGTTAAGGGGGGACTCTACTACACTGCCTGCAATGGGGGATTCCACACACTGCCTGTAATGGGGGGGGGTGCTACACACTGCCTGTAATGGGGGGATGCTGCACACTGCATGTAATTGGGGGATGCCACACACTGCCTGTTAGGGGGGATGTTTCACACTGCCTGTAATGGGGGTGATGCCACACTACCTATAACGAGGGGGGATCCGCACTCCGCCTGTAACGGGATGGATTCCGCACACTGCCTCTAACAGGGGGATTCCGCACACTGCCTCCAACAGGAGGATTCCGCACCCTGCCTGTAATAGGTGATTTTGCATGCTGCCTATAACAGGGGGATTCCTTGCACTGCCTGTAATGGGGGTGATGCCACACACTGTCTGTAAAGGGGGGGTATTCTGCACACTGCCTTTAACAGGGGGATTTCGCACACTGCCTGTAATGGGGGGATACCGCACACTGTGATGGGGTGGATTCCGCACACTGCCTCTAATGGGGATTCTGCACACTGCCTCCAACAGGAGGATTCCGCACCCTGCCTGTAATAGGCGATTTTGCATGCTGCCTATAACGGGAGGATTCCTTGCACTGCCTGTAATGGGGGTGACGCCGCACACTGTCTGTAAAGGGGGGTATTCTGCACACTGCCTTTAACAGGGGGATTTCGCACACTGGCTGTAATGAGGGGGATACCGCACACTGCCTGTAACGGGGGATTCCGCACCCCGCCTTAATGGGGGATTTTGCATTCTGCCTGTAACACGGGGGATTCCGCACCCTGCCTGTAACACGGGGGATTCTGCATAATGCCTGTAATAGGGGGATTCCACATGCTGTCTATAATGGGGGGGATGCAGCACATTACCTGTAATGGGGGGATGCAGCACACTGCCTGTAACTGAGGGATTCCCACACACTGCCTGCAATAGGGGGGATACTGCAGATCATTTGGTAACAACGTCTTATATTTATTTACAAAATGAATAGAGCAACATGTTAATAAATTTAGGACAAGAATAAAAAAAATGTCTGAACGCCATTTGTGTCCATACCAGCCGCCATACAATGGCCCGACACGCGGCTATGCCTGGACAGGTAGGTAGGGGTGAAAGGAAGTGCTGAAGGATGCCCCTGTGCTTTGGGCAGACCATCCATGTGGCATCTATAGTTGGACCCCAACAATGATTTCCTCTGGTGGGCCCAAGAAATTCCAATCCAACACTGGCTGTAGGGCCAATGAAGCAGCCATGACAGTTCGGTTGCTGCAGCTTAAGCTTGACTGTGACTCTTCTGGATCACTGCTGTCTCTGATGTGGGGGAAGGGGCCATATTCTGGATCACTGCTGTCTCTGATGTGGGGGAAGGGGCCATATTCTGGATCACTGCTGTCTCTGATGTGGGGGAAGGGGCCATATTCTGGATCACTGCTGTCTCTGATGTGGGGGAAGGGGCCATATTCTGGATCACTGCTGTCTCTGATGTGGAGGAAGAGGCCATATTCTGGATCACTGCTGTCTCTGATGTGGGGGAAGGGGCCATATTCTGGATCACTGCTGTCTCTGATGTGGGGGAAGAGGCCATATTCTGGATCACTGCTGTCTCTGATGTGGGGGGAAGGGGCCATATTCTGGATCACTGCTGTCTCTGATGTGGGGGAAGGGGCCATATTCTGGATCACTGCTGTCTCTGATGTGGGGGGAAGGGGCCATATTCTGGATCACTGCTGTCTCTGATGTGGGGGGAAGGGGCCATATTCTGGATCACTGCTGTCTCTGATGTGGGGGAAGGGGCCATATTCTGGATCACTGCTGTCTCTGATGTGGGGGAAGGGGCCATATTCTGGATCACTGCTGTCTCTGATGTGGGGGGAAGGGGCCATATTCTGGATCACTGCTGTCTCTGATGTGGGGGAAGGGGCCATATTCTGGATCACTGCTGTCTCTGATGTGGGGGGAAGGCGCCATATACTGGATCACTGCTGTCTCTGATGTGGGGGAAGGGGCCATATTCTGGATCACTGCTGTCTCTGATGTGGGGGAAGGGGCCATATTCTGGATCACTGCTGTCTCTGATGTGGGGGAAGGGGCCATATTCTGGATCACTGCTGTCTCTGATGTGGGGGAAGGGGCCATATTCTGGATCACTGCTGTCTCTGATGTGGGGGGAAGGGGCCATATTCTGGATCACTGCTGTCTCTGATGTGGGGGGAAGGGGCCATATTCTGGATCACTGCTGTCTCTGATGTGGGGGAAGGGGCCATATTCTGGATCACTGCTGTCTCTGATGTGGGGGAAGGGGCCATATTCTGGATCACTGCTGTCTCTGATGTGGGGGAAGGGGCCATATTCTGGATCACTGCTGTCTCTGATGTGGAGGAAGAGGCCATATTCTGGATCACTGCTGTCTCTGATGTGGGGGAAGGGGCCATATTCTGGATCACTGCTGTCTCTGATGTGGGGGAAGAGGCCATATTCTGGATCACTGCTGTCTCTGATGTGGGGGGAAGGGGCCATATTCTGGATCACTGCTGTCTCTGATGTGGGGGAAGGGGCCATATTCTGGATCACTGCTGTCTCTGATGTGGGGGGAAGGGGCCATATTCTGGATCACTGCTGTCTCTGATGTGGGGGGAAGGGGCCATATTCTGGATCACTGCTGTCTCTGATGTGGGGGAAGGGGCCATATTCTGGATCACTGCTGTCTCTGATGTGGGGGAAGGGGCCATATTCTGGATCACTGCTGTCTCTGATGTGGGGGGAAGGGGCCATATTCTGGATCACTGCTGTCTCTGATGTGGGGGAAGGGGCCATATTCTGGATCACTGCTGTCTCTGATGTGGGGGGAAGGCGCCATATACTGGATCACTGCTGTCTCTGATGTGGGGGAAGGGGCCATATTCTGGATCACTGCTGTCTCTGATGTGGGGGAAGGGGCCATATTCTGGATCACTGCTGTCTCTGATGTGGGGGAAGGGGCCATATTCTGGATCACTGCTGTCTCTGATGTGGGGGAAGGGGCCATATTCTGGATCACTGCTGTCTCTGATGTGGGGGAAGGGGCCATATTCTGGATCACTGCTGTCTCTGATGTGGGGGGAAGGGGCCATATTCTGGATCACTGCTGTCTCTGATGTGGGGGAAGGGGCCATATTCTGGATCACTGCTGTCTCTGATGCGGGGGAAGGGGCCATATTCTGGATCACTGCTGTCTCTGATGCGGGGGAAGGGGCCATATTCTGGATCACTGCTGTCTCTGATGCGGGGGAAGGGGCCATATTCTGGATCACTGCTGTCTCTGATGTGGGGGGAAGGGGCCATATTCTGGATCACTGCTGTCTCTGATGTGGGGGAAGGGGCCATATTCTGGATCACTGCTGTCTCTGATGTGGGGGGAAGGGGCCATATTCTGGATCACTGCTGTCTCTGATGTGGGGGGAAGGGGCCATATTCTGGATCACTGCTGTCTCTGATGTGGGGGGAAGGGGCCATATTCTGGATCACTGCTGTCTCTGATGTGGGGGGAAGGGGCCATATTCTGGATCACTGCTGTCTCTGATGTGGGGGGAAGGGGCCATATTCTGGATCACTGCTGTCTCTGATGTGGGGGAAGGGGCCATATTCTGGATCACTGCTGTCTCTGATGTGGGGGAAGGGGCCATATTCTGGATCACTGCTGTCTCTGATGTGGGGGAAGGGGCCATATTCTGGATCACTGTTGTCTCTGATGTGGGGGAAGGGGCCATATTCTGGATCACTGCTGTCTCTGATGTGGGGGGAAGGGGCCATATTCTGGATCACTGCTGTCTCTGATGTGGGGGGAAGGGGCCATATTCTGGATCACTGCTGTCTCTGATGTGGGGGAAGGGGCCATATTCTGGATCACTGCTGTCTCTGATGTGGGGGAAGGGGCCATATTCTGGATCACTGCTGTCTCTGATGTGGGGGAAGGGGCCATATTCTGGATCACTGCTGTCTCTGATGTGGGGGGAAGGGGCCATATTCTGGATCACTGCTGTCTCTGATGTGGGGGAAGGGGCCATATTCTGGATCACTGCTGTCTCTGATGTGGGGGAAGGGGCCTGTGATAAGATAGGACATATATGTGTGATAAGATATGACATAGATGTGATGTGATATAAAATATATATTGGGATGTCATAAGACATGAAATAAATGCTTGTCAAACGCATTCCTTAGAACTGCTAGTACAAAGAGCCATTTACATATGACAAGTAGGTTTCCTGGCAAAAGGCAAAACACCCCATGGGGTAATCAGCAGCTACAAGCCAAATAGGTTCTCTGGCAAAAGGCAAAACACGGTTCCCCAGGGGGGGTAATTGACACACGTTCGCTACAAATCAGCAAACGAGACACTTGATAAACATTGCAGCTCATCTCTCTTCAAAAGAATGTTAAATCATATCTTGTGCAATGAAACACCCCGACTCATGATTGGCTGCATACAGCATTCTGCCCGCCCCAAAAATGAGCTTAAAAATGAGAGAGGTACCACATTTAGGTATAACATGCCAGGAGACTGCTTCCGATAAGTAGGCGTGCTATCACATTGTTTCTGCGTGTGTCTTCTCACGAACAAGATTTTAATCTCCCAAAAGGTAACAATCTCTGTTATTTCTCCTTTTTATTTTATAAGCATATTGCCATCTATTGTATGTCTGTTATTTTATTGTACATCTTTGTCTTACATGCACTGCCCCTTACGGGTGAATTAAATCTTAAAAATTTATAAAGTGAACTTCTGTGTGCTAATTTCCTAGCCTTTAGAAGAGACATTGCGTATATGCTAAAGCTTGTACCCTGTAGGCCTATCGCTACCAGTGTGACGTTATTCCTGTATAGTCGGCCCTAGGACCTTATCAGAGGATTCGGCACATTAATTGCATAAGGCGAATTTTAGCTTAAAGACCTGTGTGTGTATATAGTGTCTGGCTATTAGAGCCAGGTCCCCAAAAACGTCTGTGTGTAACGATTGTTTATAGCACGATCAGAATCCGGTCTGGATTAAGGCATAAAACCTCCTTGATTCATGACAAAATTGGCGGCAGCTTAGTGGGATCTATAACTTAGTACATTAGTGCACTGTTTAAAGTAATTTAATCGTGTACTAATAGGCTGGAAGCTTGCTATAAGTGCCCGGCCTACAGAAGCTCACTCAGTGCATTGTATTTTTATTTCTGAACAGACATACTTGGCTTTTGCTTCCCCTCCCCACTCTTGTTTTTCTTTAGAATCTATCTTTTATTTGGAATAATGGCTGAAAATATAAGCAGCTATAAAAAGCACAGCCGTGATGACCTGATCAATCTGTGTGAGGTCAGGAACATCTCCACCACAAGAGGACAATCAAAGGAACAATTGATCTGTGCGTTGGTGGAATTTGATCGAGCAGAGCAAGCTCAAAATGTGTCTCAAGAGACCCCAGAGGAAGAGCAATCCTCACCGCCACAGGACGCAGGGGAACGTAATGTCTTGAGATACCAACCCGAGGACCAGATGTCGTCTTTGGAAATGAGTCTACAACTTTTGGGCTCCAATGACCCAGCGCTACGCCTCCAGCTGATTATGCAGCACCACCAGGCCCAGCGAGAGGCCCAGGAGCGCCAGGCCCAGCGAGAGGCCCAGGAGCGCCAGGCCCAGCGAGAGGAACGGCAGGCGCAGGAGCAGCGAGAGGAACGGGCCTATCAGCTGGAACTTGCTAAATTACAACTGCAGCAACAGGGCTCTTCTAGCCTCATGGAGCCCAGGGGTGAATGGCCCCATAAAATCCCTTTGGATAAATTCCCAACCATGGAAGGAGATAACTGTGTGGACTCTTTCTTCCAAGCCTTTGAAAAAGTTTGCAGGCAATATAGCCTGCCCAGGGAGCAGTGGGCGTGTTACCTCACTCCAGGTCTGAGGGGAAAGGCCCTAGAAGTTTTTGTAAATCTGCCTGAGGACCAAGAGCAGGATTATGATGCTTTAAAACAAGCCATTGTGAAACGCTACTGCCTCACGCCTGAAGTTTACCGCAAGCGTTTCCGGACCCTGCAGCGTGGCCCTGCTGACAGCTACATGGACCTTGTGTTTAATCTGCGTGCTGCGTTTCAGCAGTGGCTAAAAGGGCTGTCTGTGGATACTTTTGTCACCCTACAGGAGCTCATGATTAAAGATCAGTTCCTCCACACATGTCCTGTGGATGTCAGACAGTTTGTCCTGGATCGGGCCCCCAAGACAGCAGCCGAAGCAGCTGAGATTGCAGATGCCTATGCTGCCAACCGGATCCCTCTGACCAGCAGGACTGCTCCCCCCAGCTGGAAGGAGGGGAAAGCTGCTGGACCCCCTGCCCCTGCCCACCAAAGGAGCCAAGTGTCCAGGTCTTCAGGATACCCGCCGTCAGCTGTAGTGCCGCGGAGATGCTATATTTGCAACCAGGTGGGGCATCTCAGCATGACGTGCCCAGAAAACAAGAAAACAGCCCCCACCAATAGGGACAATGGTGGGGCCTCTTCAGTTCTGTGTGCCTCTTCAATTCTGTGTGCCTCCAAGACAACAGGTAACCTTTCTGAGAACTTGCAACCTGTCACTGTGGGAAAAACCGTTACCACTGGGTTACGAGACACTGGATCTGAGGTTACGTTGGTCCGTCCTGAGCTAATAAGCCCTGAAGATCTGATTCCAGGCCGGACCATGGCAGTCAAGGGGGTTGGAGGCTTGAACCCTTCAGTTCCCACGGCCTGTGTCTTCCTAGACTGGGGGGCTGGGCGGGGCATAAGAGAGGTTGGGGTCACAGAGAACATCCCGACCAATGTGCTTTTGGGCACTGACCTGGGGCGATTGGTAGCCCGTTATGAGCCCCTACCTGTGACTCAGGACCCCTCCAAAGAACTGGTGACGGACTCAATGGCCTTGAGGAATTCCAAAATAATTGACTGCGTACCGAGACCTGATTCTAGTGAGTCCTATGAGCTGAGGTCGGATCGAGGTCTCACTAAGAAGTATGGTGATCAGCATATAACAAATGTATGTGATGCAATGTACACTGGAGGCAACCCCTCTGCTGCAGTGGTGCCCCGCAGCGGACACCGTTATTCCTCTAATCGGCCGCTGTGCACCACTGCCGAGGCACAGCCTCCTCAAAATAATAAGGAGCAGGGACTACACCCCCCCACTGCTGAAGGGTTGGAACCCGGCCCCTCTATTTTTCCTCTGGTGCCTGTCACAGATAGCTCTGAATTCACTGAGGCTGTCAAAACTGATACCAGTCTGCAGGAACTCAGGGATCTGGCAGATAGGTCTCCAGAGGGAGATGGGAGGGTGAGGGTGTATTGGGAACAAGGTAGATTGTACAGAGAGGCGATCCCCTCTGAACCATCTGACCAAGAATTGACTGACCGACAGGTGATAGTACCCCACAAGTACCGGGAACATCTGTTGCCAATAGTTCATGAGATCCCACTTGCTGGGCACTTCGGGATACAGAAAACTAAAGCATGTCTCACCCACAACCTCTATTGCCCACTCATGGGGTCTGACAGTGCCAATAATTGCGGGTCCTGTGGCACGACAGAAAAAACACCTGAACCCCCCCCCCCCCCCCTCCCGCCAAGGGGAAAATTAAAATTTGACGCGTGGCTTACCGCATTACGCTAAGCCAGGCGTCATTTTGAAAATGGGGGGATGTGATAAGATAGGACATATATGTGTGATAAGATATGACATAGATGTGATGTGATATAAAATATATATTGGGATGTCATAAGACATGAAATAAATGCTTGTCAAACGCATTCCTTAGAACTGCTAGTACAAAGAGCCATTTACATATGACAAGTAGGTTTCCTGGCAAAAGGCAAAACACCCCATGGGGTAATCAGCAGCTACAAGCCAAATAGGTTCTCTGGCAAAAGGCAAAACACGGTTCCCCAGGGGGGGTAATTGACACACGTTCGCTACAAATCAGCAAACGAGACACTTGATAAACATTGCAGCTCATCTCTCTTCAAAAGAATGTTAAATCATATCTTGTGCAATGAAACACCCCGACTCATGATTGGCTGCATACAGCATTCTGCCCGCCCCAAAAATGAGCTTAAAAATGAGAGAGGTACCACATTTAGGTATAACATGCCAGGAGACTGCTTCCGATAAGTAGGCGTGCTATCACATTGTTTCTGCGTGTGTCTTCTCACGAACAAGATTTTAATCTCCCAAAAGGTAACAATCTCTGTTATTTCTCCTTTTTATTTTATAAGCATATTGCCATCTATTGTATGTCTGTTATTTTATTGTACATCTTTGTCTTACATGCACTGCCCCTTACGGGTGAATTAAATCTTAAAAATTTATAAAGTGAACTTCTGTGTGCTAATTTCCTAGCCTTTAGAAGAGACATTGCGTATATGCTAAAGCTTGTACCCTGTAGGCCTATCGCTACCAGTGTGACGTTATTCCTGTATAGTCGGCCCTAGGACCTTATCAGAGGATTCGGCACATTAATTGCATAAGGCGAATTTTAGCTTAAAGACCTGTGTGTGTATATAGTGTCTGGCTATTAGAGCCAGGTCCCCAAAAACGTCTGTGTGTAACGATTGTTTATAGCACGATCAGAATCCGGTCTGGATTAAGGCATAAAACCTCCTTGATTCATGACAGGGCCATATTCTGGATCACTGCTGTCTCTGATGTGGGGGAAGGGGCCATATTCTGGATCACTGCTGTCTCTGATGTGGGGGAAGGGGCCATATTCTGGATCACTGCTGTCTCTGATGTGGGGGAAGGGGCCATATTCTGGATCACTGCTGTCTCTGATGCGGGGGAAGGGGCCATATTCTGGATCACTGCTGTCTCTGATGTGGGGGAAGGGGCCATATTCTGGATCACTGCTGTCTCTGATGTGGGGGGAAGGGGCCATATTCTGGATCACTGCTGTCTCTGATGCGGGGGAAGGGGCCATATTCTGGATCACTGCTGTCTCTGATGTGGGGGAAGAGGCCATATTCTGGATCACTGCTGTCTCTGATGCGGGGGAAGGGGCCATATTCTTGATCACTGCTGTCTCTGATGTGGGGGGAAGGGGCCATATTCTGGATCACTGCTGTCTCTGATGCGGGGGAAGGGGCCATATTCTGGATCACTGCTGTCTCTGATGTGGGGGAAGAGGCCATATTCTGGATCACTGCTGTCTCTGATGCGGGGGAAGGGGCCATATTCTGGATCACTGCTGTCTCTGATGTGGGGGAAGAGGCCATATTCTGGATCACTGCTGTCTCTGATGTGGGGGGAAGAGGCCATATTCTGGATCACTGCTGTCTCTGATGTGGGGGAAGGGGCCATATTCTGGATCACTGCTGTCTCTGATGTGGGGGAAGGCGCCATATTCTGGATCACTGCTGTCTCTGATGTGGGGGAAGGCGCCATATTCTGGATCACTGCTGTCTCTGATGTGGGGGGAAGAGGCCATATTCTGGATCACTGCTGTCTCTGATGTGGGGGGAAGAGGCCATATTCTGGATCACTGCTGTCTCTGATGTGGGGGGAAGGGGCCATATTCTGGATCACTGCTGTCTCTGATGTGGGGGGAAGGGGCCATATTCTGGATCACTGCTGTCTCTGATGTGGGGGGAAGAGGCCATATTCTGGATCACTGCTGTCTCTGATGTGGGGGGAAGGCGCCATATTCTGGATCACTGCTGTCTCTGATGTGGGGGAAGGGGCCATATTCTGGATCACTGCTGTCTCTGATGTGGGGGAAGGGGCCATATTCTGGATCACTGCTGTCTCTGATGTGGGGGAAGAGGCCATATTCTGGATCACTGATGTCTCTGAAGTGGGGGAAGGGGCCATATTCTGGATCACTGCTGTCTCTGATGTGGGGGAAGGGGCCATATTCTGGATCACTGCTGTCTCTGATGTGGGGGAAGGGGCCATATTCTGGATCACTGCTGTCTCTGATGTGGGGGAAGGGGCCATATTCTGGATCACTGCTGTCTCTGATGTGGGGGAAGGGGCCACATTCTGGATCACTGCTGTCTCTGATGTGGGGGAAGGGGCCATATTCTGGATCACTGCTGTCTCTGATGTGGGGGAAGGGGCCATATTCTGGATCACTGCTGTCTCTGATGTGGGGGGAAGGGGCCATATTCTGGATCACTGCTGTCTCTGATGTGGGGGAAGGGACCATATTCTGGATCACTGCTGTCTCTGATGTGGGGGAAGAGGCCATATTCTGGATCACTGATGTCTCTGAAGTGGGGGAAGGGGCCATATTCTGGATCACTGCTGTCTCTGATGTGGGGGAAGGGGCCATATTCTGGATCACTGCTGTCTCTGATGTGGGGGAAGGGGCCATATTCTGGATCACTGCTGTCTCTGATGTGGGGGAAGAGGCCATATTCTGGATCACTGATGTCTCTGAAGTGGGGGAAGGGGCCATATTCTGGATCACTGCTGTCTCTGATGTGGGGGAAGGGGCCATATTCTGGATCACTGCTGTCTCTGATGTGGGGGAAGGGGCCATATTCTGGATCACTGCTGTCTCTGATGTGGGGGAAGGGGCCATATTCTGGATCACTGCTGTCTCTGATGTGGGGGAAGGGGCCACATTCTGGATCACTGCTGTCTCTGATGTGGGGGAAGGGGCCATATTGGAATCCTATAATGTCAATCTACCACTTCTCCAGAGGACGGCCAGGCTGGGATTGTGGCCTGGTGGCACTTCCCTCGCTGATCCTCCATTGATCCTCTATGTGGTTTCCAGGAAGTATCCCAAATAGTGGACACGGCTCTTCCCCTTTTCTCAGCAGCTGCTGGATTGGTAGGACAAGTAGAAATCTCCATCTGGCACAGACAAGACACAGAAAGCAGAAACTGTAATAAAAACACTAACAGGCTGATTCATTGCTAGCGCCAGGTACTGTGAGCGTCTGTAGCGAGGCACTGAGAGCGACCGCTAGTAGTCGCTGTGCTCAACCGTGGTTCGCCGTTTCAGAGCGCCTCAGTCGCTGGCCGGCATTGATGAATATATTATGTGAGTCGCTCTAACACCTGTACAGCGCTGTATGGGAGCGAACGGTAGCGACTGGTCAGTGCAACCGACTCGCACCATGTTCATAAAAAAAACTGCCTCACACAGCGCCGGCGCTCAAAATTGGGTAGTTGTAGCACAGAGCACCAGACGCTGTGTGATTGAAGGCTGTTTTTGAACATGTAAGATCAGGAGCAATGTTAGAAAATATTATTTTACAGAAAGAGTAGTAGATGCTTGGAACAAACTTCCAGCAGAGGTGGTTGAAAAATCAACAGTCACTGAATTTAAACCTGCCTGGGATAAGCACACATCTATCCTAAGATACAGAGAAAATACAGTATATACATAAGATACAGAGAACATACAGTATACACATAAGATACAGAGAACATACAGTATACATATAAGATAAAGAGAACATACAGTATACACATAAGATACAGAGAACATACAGTATATACATAAGATACAGAGAACATACAGTATACACATAAGATACAGAGAACATACAGTATATACATAAGATACAGAGAACATACAGTATACACATAAGATACAGAGAACATACAGTATACATATAAGATAAAGAGAACATACAGTATACACATAAGATACAGAGAACATACAGTATACACATAAGATACAGAGAGCATACAGTATACACATAAGATACAGAGAACATACAGTATATACATAAGATACAGAGAACATACAGTATACACATAAGATACAGAGAACATACAGTATACATATAAGATAAAGAGAACATACAGTATATACATAAGATACAGAGAACATACAGTATACACATAAGATACAGAGAACATACAGTATACACATAAGATACAGAGAACATACAGTATATACATAAGATACAGAGAACATACAGTATACACATAAGATACAGAGAACATACAGTATACACATAAGATATAGAGAACATACAGTATACACATAAGATAAAGAGAACATACAGTATACATATAAGATAAAGAGAACATACAGTATACACATAAGATACAGAGAACATATAGTATACACATAAGATACAGAGAACATACAGTATACACATAAGATACAGAGAACATACAGTATACATATAAGATAAAGAGAACATACAGTATACATATAAGATAAAGAGAACATACAGTATACACATAAGATACAGAGAACATACAGTATATACATAAGATACAGAGAACATACAGTATACACATAAGATACAGAGAACATACAGTATACACATAAGATACAGAGAACATACAGTATACACATAAGATACAGAGAACATACAGTATATACATAAGATACAGAGAACATACAGTATACACATAAGATACAGAGAACATACAGTATACACATAAGATATAGAGAACATACAGTATACACATAAGATAAAGAGAACATACAGTATACATATAAGATAAAGAGAACATACAGTATACACATAAGATACAGAGAACATATAGTATACACATAAGATACAGAGAACATACAGTATACACATAAGATACAGAGAACATACAGTATACATATAAGATAAAGAGAACATACAGTATACATATAAGATAAAGAGAACATACAGTATACACATAAGATACAGAGAACATACAGTATATACATAAGATACAGAGAACATACAGTATACACATAAGATACAGAGAACATACAGTATACACATAAGATACAGAGAACATACAGTATACACATAAGATAAAGAGAACATACAGTATACACATAAGATACAGAGAACATACAGTATACATATAAGATAAAGAGAACATACAGTATACACATAAGATACAGAGAACATACAGTATATACATAAGATACAGAGAACATACAGTATACACATAAGATACAGAGAACATACAGTATACACATAAGATATAGAGAACATACAGTATACACATAAGATACAGAGAACATACAGTATACACATAAGATACAGAGAACATACAGTATACACATAAGATACAGAGAACATACAGTATACACATAAGATATAGAGAACATACAGTATACACATAAGATACAGAGAACATACAGTATACACATAAGATACAGAGAACATACAGTATATACATAAGATACAGAGAACATACAGTATACACATAAGATATAGAGAACATACAGTATACACATAAGATACAGAGAACATACAGTATACACATAAGATATAGAGAACATACAGTATACACATAAGATACAGAGAACATACAGTATACACATAAGATATAGAGAACATACAGTATACACATAAGATACAGAGAACATACAGTATACACATAAGATATAGAGAACATACAGTATACACATAAGATACAGAGAACATACAGTATACACATAAGATATAGAGAACATACAGTATACACATAAGATACAGAGAACATACAGTATACACATAAGATACAGAGAACATACAGTATACACATAAGATAAAGAGAACATACAGTATACAAATAAGATACAGAGAACATACAGTAGACACATAAGATACAGAGACCATACAGTATATACATAAGATACAGAGAACATACAGTATACACATAAGATACAGAGAACATACAGTATACATATAAGATAAAGAGAACATACAGTATACACATAAGATACAGAGAACATACAGTATACACATAAGATACAGAGAGCATACAGTATACACATAAGATACAGAGAACATACAGTATATACATAAGATACAGAGAACATACAGTATACACATAAGATACAGAGAACATACAGTATACATATAAGATAAAGAGAACATACAGTATATACATAAGATACAGAGAACATACAGTATACACATAAGATACAGAGAACATACAGTATACACATAAGATACAGAGAACATACAGTATATACATAAGATACAGAGAACATACAGTATACACATAAGATACAGAGAACATACAGTATACACATAAGATACAGAGAACATACAGTATACACATAAGATATAGAGAACATACAGTATACACATAAGATAAAGAGAACATACAGTATACATATAAGATAAAGAGAACATACAGTATACACATAAGATACAGAGAACATATAGTATACACATAAGATACAGAGAACATACAGTATACACATAAGATACAGAGAACATACAGTATATACATAAGATACAGAGAACATACAGTATACACATAAGATACAGAGAACATACAGTATACATATAAGATAAAGAGAACATACAGTATACACATAAGATACAGAGAACATACAGTATACACATAAGATACAGAGAACATACAGTATACACATAAGATATAGAGAACATACAGTATACACATAAGATACAGAGAACATACAGTATACACATAAGATATAGAGAACATACAGTATACACATAAGATACAGAGAACATACAGTATACACATAAGATATAGAGAACATACAGTATACACATAAGATACAGAGAATACAGTATATACATAAGATACAGAGAACATACAGTATACACATAAGATACAGAGAACATACAGTATACACATAAGATACAGAGAACATACAGTATACACATAAGATACAGAGAACATACAGTATACAAATAAGATACAGAGAACATACAGTAGACACATAAGATACAGAGACCATACAGTATACACATAAGATACAGAGAACATACAGTATATACATAAGATACAGAGAACATACAGTATACACATAAGATACAGAGAACATACAGTATACACATAAGATACAGAGAACATACAGTATATACATAAGATACAGAGAACATACAGTATACATATAAGATAAAGAGAACATACAGTATATACATAAGATACAGAGAACATACAGTATACGCATAAGATACAGAGAACATACAGTATACGCATAAGATACAGAGAACATACAGTATATACATAAGATACAGAGAACATACAGTATACACATAAGATACAGAGAACATACAGTATACACATAAGATATAGAGAACATACAGTATACACATAAGATAAAGAGAACATACAGTATACATATAAGATAAAGAGAACATACAGTATACACATAAGATACAGAGAACATACAGTATACACATAAGATACAGAGAACATACAGTATACATATAAGATAAAGAGAACATACAGTATACATATAAGATAAAGAGAACATACAGTATACACATAAGATACAGAGAACATACAGTATACACATAAGATACAGAGAACATACAGTATATACATAAGATACAGAGAACATACAGTATACACATAAGATACAGAGAACATACAGTATACATATAAGATAAAGAGAACATACAGTATACACATAAGATACAGAGAACATACAGTATACACATAAGATACAGAGAACATACTGTATATACATAAGATACAGAGAACATACAGTATACACATAAGATACAGAGAACATACAGTATACACATAAGATACAGAGAACATACAGTATACACATAAGATATAGAGAACATACAGTATACACATAAGATACAGAGAACATACAGTATACACATAAGATACAGAGAACATACAGTATACACATAAGATATAGAGAACATACAGTATACACATAAGATACAGAGAATACAGTATATACATAAGATACAGAGAACATACAGTATACACATAAGATACAGAGAACATACAGTATACACATAAGATACAGAGAACATACAGTATACACATAAGATAAAGAGAACATACAGTATACAAATAAGATACAGAGAACATACAGTAGACACATAAGATACAGAGACCATACAGTAGACACATAAGATACAGAGAACATACAGTATATACATAAGATACAGAGAACATACAGTATACACATAAGATACAGAGAACATACAGTATATACATAAGATACAGAGAACATACAGTATACACATAAGATACAGAGAACATACAGTATACACATAAGATACAGAGAACATACAGTATACACATAAGATACAGAGAACATACAGTATACACATAAGATACAGAGAACATACAGTATACACATAAGATACAGAGAACATACAGTATATACACATAAGATACAGAGAACATACAGTATAGACATAAGATACAGAGAACATACAGTATACACATAAGATACAGAGAACATACAGTATACACATAAGATACAGAGAACATACAGTATATACATAAGATACAGAGAACATACAGTATATACACATAAGATACAGAGAACATACAGTATAGACATAAGATAAAGAGAACATACAGTATAGACATAAGATAAAGAGAACATACAGTATATACATAAGATACAGAGAACATACAGTATACACATAAGATACAGAGAACATACAGTATACACATAAGATACAGAGAACATACAGTATACACATAAGATACAGAGAACATACAGTATATACATAAGATACAGAGATCATACAGTATATACACATAAGATACAGAGAACATACAGTATACACATAAGATACAGAGAATATACAGTATACACATAAGATACAGAGAACATACAGTATACACATAAGATACAGAGATCATACAGTATATACATAAGATACAGAGAACATACAGTATAGACATAAGATAAAGAGAACATACAGTATATACATAAGATACAGAGAACATACAGTATACACATAAGATACAGAGAACATACAGTATACACATAAGATACAGAGAACATACAGTATACACATAAGATACAGAGAACATACAGTATACACATAAGATACAGAGAACATACAGTATAGACATAAGATAAAGAGAACATACAGTATACACATAAGATACAGAGAACATACAGTATACACATAAGATACAGAGAACATACAGTATAGACATAAGATAAAGAGAACATACAGTATACACATAAGATACAGAGAATATACAGTATAGACATAAGATAAAGAGAACATACAGTATATACATAAGATACAGAGAATATACAGTATATACATAAGATACAGAGAACATACAGTATACACATAAGATAAAGAGAACATACAGTATACACATAAGGGCAGACTAGATGGACCGTATGGTCTCCTTCTGCCGTCAACCTTCTATGTTTCTATGGGCCTTATTTATCAAGGGATAGCGCCAGGTAGTGTCTCACTAGCGCCAGGTATCGCCAGCTATCGGCGGCCACCGACTCCAGAACGCCAGGCGGCGGACACAATCACGCATTTATCACGCTAAATGAGGCTAGCGCCGGCGAGAGCGTCAGCTAACACGGAATTCATCATGTAGCGGACTGCAACGAACAGCGCCGCTGCTAATCCCATCACAGCGACAGGTATGACCTCTCGCTACCTGGCGCTCTCCAATGCATTTCAATGGAGCAATCTTTAAATCTTCATATTTAATTGTTATTAATGTTTTTTTTTTTTTTTTTTTTTTTTAAATGTCAACAATTCTGTGACCACTTCGGCAATGTTAGATTTTTTTTTTAAGGTAAAATAAAAAAAAAAAAATTTGTGCAGATTTGATATTACAGGTCTGATATTAATGTATTCATATTACAAAATGTTTAGAAAAACTTGTTTAATTTTTTAATCAAAAAATATGGTTGTTTGGGGGTTAAAAAACTACTTTTAACCCATCGCCGCCAGCGCTCTGAGGTTTAAACAAGCATTTCACAGCGCGAGAATTTTTTGAGCGTGATTTGTTAATGAATATGCTGGGAGCCGTTCGCTATGGCCATTCGCTGTCAGGCGCACCCATACAGCGCGGAACCTGTCAAACAGCGACTCCTAACCCCGTATTCAACATTACCGCACACCGACTGAGTCGCTGTTAACAGCCGAACAACGGCCAAGCACAGCGAATACTAGCGGGCGCTGTGAAAATCACGCTACTGGCGCTCATCTGTCGCTACCTGGCGCTATTACTGAATCGGCCTCCCCGTTTCTATCCACTAGTAACAAAGGGAAAACACATGGAATGACATTGTTATAACATTGTAACATGAACACTTTAATACCAGACCAGTAAGGACAATTCCGCATAAAAATATTATAAGTCAAAAAAGGTTTCAAAAATGACTTTAAATAGGCCAGGAGAGGTCACACAGTTATTTGATCATTTAAAAAAAATAAAATAAAACCCTGTTTGTTTAAAGTGAAGAAAAGTATTGTCCAAAGAATTGTATGGGAGAGCGACAGGTAGCGACAGGTAAGACGTGGCGCTCTGCAAGGCTGAACGCCAGCGCTGTACGCTGAGCCTGGGATGATGAATCGGACGCTACATGGCGTTGTTCTAGTCGCTCACCAGATTAGGCTTCATAAATGTGGTATTGCGTGCCGTATCCGGTGTTCACCTGACGCTACCTGGCGCTTACACGGCACTACCTGGCGCTATCCCTTCAAAAATAAAGCCCTTAGAAACAGAGAGATCATCCTGTGGTGCTTCAAACTGGGACTCGTTTTATTTTCTAGCTCCAGGGCATCCCGAATTTTTCTGCTTAAAGTGGACCAAAACCCACGCCGATCGATTCCCTTCCCCCGGGACATCCAAAACCGCTGTGTGAAACCCCCCAGGTCGCCCCAGACACTTACCTCGTCTTCCGGTCCAATGGCGCAAACACGAGCCGCGGCCGCATCCCTGCTGTCCCTATAGCAGGGCGCGTATTAGAGGGAAGCGGGTGATGTGGCTGTCAGTGCGCTCGGATCTGCTGGCCTTAGACGAAGCTTAGACGATGTGATGTCAGCGGCTTCGAGCACGCTGATTGGACGAGCGGCCGCTCATGTGCCGTAGGACCGGGAAGAGGTGAGTTGGCATCGGTGATACGGGGGGTTTCACGCAGCAGGGCATCCCCGATCGGGGTGCCCCGGGGGAAAGGACCAAAACCCAGGATAGTCAAAATCCTGGGTTTTGGTCCACTGTAAAACTCACCCTGTCACCTTTTTAAGGCTGCCTTAGTCGCACCTGTGCGTTCACCATTCTGCAAGTGACGCGGTCGGCCGGTGCGGGGGCGCTCACATGGCCACTAACGGTCTAGTGTTATGTGCGTGTGGCCCTGAAGCACAAATACAGTGAAGCATATAGAAAGAGAGAGATGAAGGGAGTGGGAAAAGACAGAGAGAATGTGGAAAAGAGAAAAAAATGGGAACGTGAAAAGGAGAGAAAGAAGGAGGGAATGTGAAGGAATCATGGGACGGAAACAATGTGGAAAAGTAAGAGAGGGAGAGAAGAAATGCGGGAAATGAGAAAACTAAGGAGAGTGTGTGGGACAAAGAGGGCGGATGGTATGTGGAAAAGATGGATGAAAACTGACACAGAGAAAGGAGGAGGGAACATAGTAACGAGAGATATATAAAAAGAAAGGGGAAAATGGTGAACAAGGGAGGGAGGGATGCTGTAAGAGAAAAAAATTGATGTAAAGTGAAACAGAGAATTATGGAGGGAATGTAGAAAAAGAAGAGGCAGAGGAAATGTGGAAGAAAGAGAATGAAATGTAAAAAACAGTAAGGTAGAGGGAATGTGGAAAAAGAGAGGACAATAAATGTTACGTGAAAGAGAGAAAGATGGAGGGGTGTGGAAAAGAGAGAAAGATGGAGGGAATGTGAAAAACTAAAGATGGAGGGATGTGGAAAAGAGAAAGATGGAGGGGATGTGGAAAAGAGAAAGAAGGAGGGAATGTGGAAAAGAGAGAAAGATGGAGGGGATGTGAAAAACTAAAGATGGAGGGGATGTGGAAAAGAGAGAAAGATGGAGGGATGTGGAAAAGAGAAAGATGGAGGGGATGTGGAAAAGAGAGAAAGATGGAGGGGGTGTGGAAAAGAGAGAAAGATGGAGGGGATGTGGAAAAAAGGAAGGCAGAGGAAAAGTGGAAGATAATGATGGAGATAATGTAAAAAAGAGAGAAAGAAGAGAATATGGAAAAGAAAGAAAGAAAGTTTTTGTACCCTTCAAATCTCAACGGAGAGCAGGAAATCTTGTACCCCATTGCCGCCCCCTAGGATGACTGGGCCCTGTGCGGCTGCTCCATCTGCACACCCCCCTGCGTAGTTCATGGTCACATACACAATGGTACTAAAGTACAGCAAGCAGGGAAATGGTTCATATGTGCACATGAGGGGCGTCCTTGGATGGGTTTTTCATAGATTATAGTGCTGAGCCTTGTGACATTACCAGGAACAATTCCCTATGATAACAATGGAAGCCATACTTACTTTCCTCTAATAACATGGTGCTCATTGGCTGATGGGCTGGCCTCGCATTAATGGCCTTCTCCTGGGACAGCGAGTTCCCCTCTTCGGGTGATCGCTGCATCTCGGGGTAAATCGGAGCCTCCATGTTCACGTAGGAATCGGCATCTGCAGATACAGAGAGACAGAGCTGTAGATAAAGCGAGAGGGGCCCTGGGGCAAGTAGGTCATGTGACCAAACCGGTAATTAATGTGTGTGTGTGTGTGTGTGTGTGTGTGTGTGTATATATATATATATATTGTGGTAAGGTGTATGAGAAAGTAATACATGATGTGTATTTTTCCCCTGCTATGCTGTATCAGGATCGATCCCCTTGTTTTCAGGACCCAGTTCACATTCTCCAGTCCTCTACAGGTTTGTTCCCTAATCCCAGGCCTCGCACAAGTGATGAGGCTAATTGCAGGGGAAGCCTAAATAAAAGGAGCCGCTGAGCCTGTCAGTTTGCTGATGAACAGCCTGGAGTAAGGAGCCCAGGCTGTACTGCTCAATGTGAATAACAGAAACTGTATGCAGCCGAAGGACTTTGCTTGTGTCCCTGAATTTGGACTTCTGGATGAGCAGCGTGGGTTTGTATGCCCTGTAACCTGGACTTTGCTGGACTATCAAACCCTGGACTTTCACAGAGCTGGTGAAGTAACCGCTTGATATACTGCGTTTTGTGCTGCAACCGTCTCTGATGTAAGAGATCTGTTTTGTTTTGCTGGCGAATATTTGATTTTCTTCAATAAAACTGCCTTTGTTTTGAAGAACTGTCGTCCGTGTCACTGCCGTTCGCCCCAATCCCTGACAATATATATATATATATATATATATATATATATATATATCTATCTTGGCTGACTTGCCTGCTTGGTGTAAAACACTAATTTCTTGCCCCTCTCCCACTTGGGTTTCACCTTCATCTCACCCTCACAGACATACATGCCGGGTCAATGGCGATAACCCCTCAAATGTGTCCTCTCTTACTCACTTACTCCCCACCTAGTAATAAGTACAGAGTGGTTTTGGGGTAATAAAACCCTCAGTTTGGGTTGAAATCCAAATAAACAAATGACATCAACAGATCACAAAGTCCCAAAGTTCCTCGCCTGCTTGTGTCACCCCCCCCCCCCCTGAAATGTGTTTAGTTGGTATCATATAGCAGAAATGAGACCCCTGGTGGGAGGGGTAGGGAGGCCCCCCTCTAGGGCCTATAAGCATGGCTGGCTTATTGCCAGAGACACTCTAAACTTACCATCAAGAATGACACACTCCCCTTTCTAAGGAGGAGACCAGGAAACGTGGGTCTTTGGAAGACGTGTAATGGTTGAGAGACAATTTATTCGATCATACCACAGCCCAGACAGACTCTTAAGTATTTTCCCTTTTTTATTTGTATTGCTATGTATTTATTTGTTTGTTTCCTATTTTATAACCTTGCATCGTTTTTCTTGTTGTTTTGTGTTTTTGTGTTTTTTTAAATAAATTCTGAAAATTCAGCAGAGGGTCACTGATGCTCTGATTTAAAGATCTAAAATAGCTCACGCTAGTTCTGAAGAGCCTGGCTACCTTACTTGCCTAGGACGCTTGATCGCCCCCGCCTGGAAGTGGTCGTAGGTCGATCGATTCGTTCGATCTGATAGTGAGAGAATACGCCACTTTTTTGTATTCTGGTGGCAGCCTTGTACAGTCAGGCGTGTGGCCAATTGAATGACATATAACGGTGTGGTGACAAGCGTGGAGTGTGATTGGCCGGTTTGATCAGATGAACGCTCAAGAGGTCTGATCAATCATCACAGGCCATACTGGGGCCTTTACCAGAGGCTTTGATATTAGAGGCATTACTTGATGCTGACCTATGGCTGAAATAAGGGGCCCCAGTGCAATAGCTACCTCTACACCCGCTTCCCCCATCATAGCTGCACCCTTGCAAGTAACATACCTGTTCACTATGGCCCTATTCCTCCTTCCCCCCCCCCCCCCCCACAGTTGTATCCTGATTTGTAACAAATCAAGCACAGAGCAAAGTGTGAAAATAAACCAACGTATGAACAAAATGCATAAAAAAACAAAAGAGAAAAAAAAAGAAGAAAAGTCCCGCAGGCAGAGACAGTGGCGGCATACTTTTACCTGGGTTCATCTGGAGATTGCGCTCCTCCCCCACGTCCTACTATCGGCCGAAGCAACACCAAGGTTGGGCGAGGGTTGCTTTCCTGCTTAAAACGCTTACATATCTGATTTTTAATGTGAGTGCATTGATTGACAATCTTTTAAGAAGTTTTATTAAACAGTATTATGCTAGATGGTCTTTTCCTTTTGATTTTTCATGTTTGATCGGTTGAGAATTATATTTGAAATTCATTCACTCCTCTCCTTGCCAAAATTGCGAGATCAGGATTGGATTGCATCTGATGTCTGCGCACGAATCTGCCGCTTGGGCTCAATCTAATTGAAGGCATTTTGATTAATTCAACTCTGGTAAGAGTATTTTAAAACGGTGGAGGGCCACATCAGAGGTGTTCTCGCTTGAAGTGTTGGCATTTCATCGATTAGATAGGTGCATGCGCACCGGGACTTTTTTTTTTCTCTTTTGTTGTTTTTTGATGCATTTTGTTCGTACGTTGGTTTCATTGGTTTCATTTAATATATCAATTCCTTCACTTTAAGAATTTTTCACACTTCGCTCTGTGCTTGATTTGTTACTATTTATGATTTAACCGTTTTGGATAAGTGGGTTTTAGCATGTGCAGCAATATTAACTGTTTTAGTTTTTATTCTTAACATCTATTAATTCAATTTATTTGTAAAGCGCGGTGTCTTCACATTTATTATTGTATCCTGATTTGTGATGCCCTGCTGTGTGAAATACTCCGGATTACAGTAAATACTTACCTCTCTGGCGTTCCCACGGCGCATGCGGGGGGCTGGAAATCAAATTGGTGGCTCACGCTGTCATTTATATTTGCTGTTATCGACCAAAAATGAATGTGCCCGTGTCAGCCAATCATGCAGCATGGGCAAGGTGGGTATACCGGGCGATTCCAGGGGTTTACGCTGGGCATCCCAAGTTCGAACGTAAAGACAGTCCATTGAGAGGAGAGGGGGGTGGGAGTGATTTGTCTCATACATCTCAATAGAAGACAATGGTGTGGCAGCCACAGGTAATTCTATCATGGTTGTCCCCATGAACTAAAAGAGTTATTTAGACTAATAATGGATTTTGACTTTCCCAAATTGTGTTCCTTGCACCTGGAGCATCCTGAATTGGTGTGATCCCCCCAGTTTGCCCAATAAAACTCACCTTTCCCCGCTTCAACAGCGTATGTGCAGGCTCTCGTCCAATCAGAATCCTTTGCCTATTTACAGGGCAGGAGCACTAATATTACTGATAAATAGGTAACTTGGATCAGATGTGGTATCTGTGGATGTTTACCTGCTGTTTATGATGATTCTGATAGGGAGCTGGCTAATTCAGAGGAAATAATGCACTTATAATATAACATAAGGTTTATTTTGGTGAATTGCATCAATATTCATTATATATATATATATATATATATATATATATATAATAGAAAGAGAGACTCAAGTAATGTTATGTCTGGGTTTTCCTCTCTGTGTCTGGGCTCTTCTTCTCTCTGTGGGCTCTCACAGCAGACATGAGTCCGCCTGGCAGTTTAACCAACCCCGGCGGGGGTTGGGCGGAAGATCAGGTCCTATTTGAATTAGCCTGAGAGAGAGAGAATTGCTCTTTCTTTGTATGGACGCTTAAATTTTGGACATTGCAACTTCATATCATATTTACACCATTCATATTATTATTTTTCTATAATGTAATCGGCTCTATTTTAATTAAATCCATTTATTGATTTTCGGTTTCGGCCAATACTTGTTCCTTGAAGCAACATAGTTGAGATCAATTCTGGATGGCCCAAAACAGTCCTTGTAAAAGTCAGAACAAGGAAATGAAGTTTCTACAAATACAAAGCCTTTTCTAACCTACACCCCCCTAACCACCCTTGCCTGGGCAATAACTCTCTTAATACAGGTTTTTACCTTCCTCCCGGATCTTCTCAACTTTATTTGAGCAGTTGTCATTGTCTGCTCCCAGGCAGTTTGAGGCATTCATGTCTTCATAGGACTGGGAACCTGAGACACAAGAAGCAGTCAGAAGAAGAACACAAGAAGGAGACACAAGCCACAGTGGTCGCACTTGCTGGAGTCACTCATATTGGGAGCGCTGAGGGACAGGTGCCCTTGGTCATGGAAAAATGGAAAGAAAATGTGGAGCAAAATTTGGAGACCTGCTACAGCATCTACAGAGTGCTGCAGGAAATAGAGCAGAGGCTCATGGGACAGGCTTCAGGTGAGCTCCTTGCTGCCTTATTATTGACATTGGCCAGACTGTCCCTTAAAACTTTAGCTTCCCAGGAGACAAGGCTTTGTATTTTTGACAGGAAAATAACAGCAACAAGTGGCTATGGGACAGGGGCAGCTGCCACTGGGTCAGCTGGGGGCAGCCACCACAAACTGAGGGGGGGTCAGCGAGGGACAGGGGCAGCCACCACTGGGTCAGCGAGGGGCAGGGGCAGCCACCACTGGGTCAGCGAGGGGTAGGGGCAGCCACCACAAACTGAGGGGGGGGGGGTCAGCGGGGGGTAGGGGAAGCCACCACTGGGTGAGCGAGGGGCAGGGGCAGCCACCACTGGGTCAGCGAGGGGTAGGGGCAGCCACCACAAACTGAGGGGGGGGGGTCAGCGGGGGGCTGGGGCAGCCACCACTGGGTCAGCGGGGGGCTGGGGCAGCCACCACTGGGTCAGCGGGGGGCTGGGGCAGCCACCACTGGGTCAGCGGGGGGCTGGGGCAGCCACCACTGGGTCAGCCCCGATTTGGGATGCCCTTACAGTCAAAGGAGCCAATTCAAGAATGAAGCTCCTGAGTGACATTGGGGATATGAAATAGCTGCACACTGCGATGAAGTATTAGTCCTATTGGAGGAAGTGTGGTTGCTGCTGCAAGTATGTGCCTCCTGTCCCTCATTGGCTGGAACAAAAAGGGTTAGCATCTATCTAATACTATAATGCATGGAGTGGGGGGGGTAGGTTAGTTTGGTGTCTCTGTGGACCAGAACTCTGAAGTTGACCTACAGTTGAGAATGGCTGGACCTCGCCCAGAGAATTTTAACTTAGGGTGTCTCACTGAGCCACCAGAAAAACGAAGGCCAAATTGTGCAGAACTACTTACCTGTGTCTGCTGCCATCGTTGGCGGTGGCTGCTGTGGCCCAAAGGGACCACTGGAATGCAGTTGGGTTTGCACACAATATGACCATCCGGCAACCCCTACTGGCTGCTGGTGGTCCCATGAGGCATGAGACCTAGGAAGGGTGGACCTGATAAGTGTAGCTGTGCCGAATTTTGGGTTTTACTGTTAGCTTGGTGGCTGCCCTAAGGGAAAAGTTTAGAAAACATCAGCACAACACAAAATCATGGGGTGAGTTTTCCAATGAGATGGAGGCAGTTTCCACACTCCCCGCTGGAGAGGAACAATCATGGGGAAAGTGACAATCATGGTGACTTCCAGTTAATGGTCACCATAGACAGCAATCTCCACAATGGGATTACAAACAACAACAAAACCATTAACCTTTCCTCATTGTTTCCAAACTAAAAGAAAAAGTCGGAGTTGGGCTTTAAAAGAATTGTCCAGGCTAAGTGTAAAAACAAACCATTGTTTGCTTACCTGTTATGCAGAGGAGTCATCCTCGGTGTGCTGGCTGCTGATTAAAGCTGTTGGTGCTAAGATTTAGTCCATTTTTTGTAGCCCAGCCCCTGGATTTTATTTATTTATGACCACCTTTTTTTAGCAGGTGAGATGGACCTGGCTCCACCCTTTTTGTATTATGGTTGTGGAGGATAGCTGCTCATTGCTTTGCTTTTTTTCCCCCTGCTTCTTTGTATGGGTTCTCCATTTTTTGCTAAAAAAAAGTTGAATAAATAAGATACAGGACCTGAACTACAGCAGCTTTATTCAGCAGCACAGCACACTGAATCATTTGCATGGCAGATATGCAAAAAATGGTTTGTTCTTACACTTAAACTAGACAATCCCTTTAAGTCACACACAGTGCACAATGCAGATGTTTGTATTTTGGGAAACTGTGTGGGTGAGGAGTACATGGGATCTGCACACTCCATGGAGCTGCACGTACCTTCCGATCTTTCTTTCAGCTCTTCGTCTGGGTTTTCATAGGAGACCTCATCTGGAATGAGATCAAACATGTCAGCCGTTTGCCTCCAACAGTCGCTAGCTGGCTTCCTTCCTGAGCAGCTGCCAACAACGCTACACCTACTGTTAGCTTCTACACCCAAACAATGCAGAGGAATGGCTACTAAAATCATCTCCATACATGACCTGTTATATGCCAGGCTGGCACTTCCCCTTCATATCCACTACACTAAGAAAAAAAAATAGAGCTTACAATCTATTAGGGTATAAGGGAGGATACAGAAGAAGAAGAGCTTACAATCTATTAGGGTATAAGGGAGGATAAAGGAGGAGAAGAGCTCACAATCTATTAAGGTATAAGGCAGGATACAGAAGAAGAAGAGCTTACAATATATTAGGGTATAAGGGAGGATACAGAAGGAGAAGAGCTTACAATCTATTAGGGTATAAGGGAGGATACAGAATGAGAAGAGCTTACACTCTATTAGGGTATAAGGCAGGATACAGAAGGAGAAGAGCTTACAGTCCATTAGGATATAAGGGAGGATACAGAAGGAGAAGAGCTTACAATCTATTAGGGTATAAGGGAGGATACAGAATGAGAAGAGCTTACACTCTATTAGGGTATAAGGCAGGATACAGAAGGAGAAGAGCTTACAGTCCATTAGGGTATAAGGAAGGATACAGAAGGAGAAGAGCTTACACTCTATTAGGGTATAAGGCAGGATACAGAAGGAGAAGAGCTTACAATCTATTAGGGTATAAGGGAGGATACAGAAGGAGAAGAGCTTACAATCTTTTAGGGTATAAGGGAGGATACAGAAGGAGAAGAGCTTACAATCTATTAGGGTATAAGGGAGGATACAGAACAGAGAAGAGCTTACAATCTATTAGGGTATAAAGGAGGATACAGAGGAAGAAGAGCTTGCAATCTATTAGGGTATAAGGGAGGATGCAGAAGGAGAAGAGCTTACAATCTTTTAGGGTATAAAGGAGGATACAGAAGGAGAAGAGCTTACAATCTTTTAGGGTATAAAGGAGGATACAGAAGGAGAAGAGCTTACAATCTATTAGGGTATAAGGGAGGATACAGAAGGAGAAGAGCTTACACTCTATTAGGGTATAAAGGAGAATACAGAAGGAGAAGAGCTGACAATCTATAAGGGTATAAGGGAGGATACAGAAGGAGAAGAGCTCACAATCTATTAGGGTATAAGGGGGATACAGAAGGAGAAGAGCTTACAATCTATTAGGGTATAAGGGGGATACAGAAGGAGAAGCGCGTACAATCTATTAGGGTATAAAGGAGGCTACAGAAGGAGAGGAAGAGCTTACAATCTACATAGCCTCACTGTGAATTGGTCCCAGAGCGGCATATTTGTCGTTACTCACCGTCAGACACTTGATCTGGGTCCTCACCTTCCATAGGCTCCAGGTATGAACCCCCATCTGTAAGATGTAAGTATGACATCAGGCTCTATAGGGTTGATTCAGCAACGTGAGAACTTTTTCCTCATGTTAGGGGAATGTTACTATTACTGTAACCATGGATGGGATTCAGCACATTCTCCAAAGCCATTTGTTAAAATTGTAGCCAGTTATTTAGAGAGAGAGAAAACTGACACAAATAAGAAGTACAGTCCCTCAAAGCGGATGTCTAGTCAAAAGTGGACTTAAAGCGGAACAAAACCCAGGATTTTGTCCATCCTGTGTTTTGTTCCGTGCCCCAGGGTCATGTATAATTGGGTTACAATCTATTAGGGTAATTAGGTGGGTGTGGTCACACACTGTGAGAGCCAGAACACACAACTGCTCCTAATTACCAGAGGCCTGTGAAGCCTGGGGCTTTCCTGGGAGTGCCTCCCCAGGCAGCATGGATGATTCCGGGGGTGAGTCGCGCTGGTACCCCCGGAGGAATATTAAACCTCCGGATACCAGGTCTGCTCCCACCAGCGGCGCTAGTAACAACACGGTGCCCCAACCCGAGAGTTTGTCAACATTTCGAAAGCGTGTTTGCAACAATCTTATTGCTGTGGCTAAAAAGGAGGAGAAACTATGCAATTTAAAATTATCCTTAAAAAAGAAGCGAGCGGACGCCAGCAGAGTAAAAGGATCAGATCGCCGCACTGCCAAGACGGAATTGTCAGATTTGGAGGTGCAGGTAAAGCAGCAGGAGAGGTTGGTGAAATCACTGAAGGAACGCAGTGGTGCTTTTCAGGAAAAATACAGGAATGAGCAGCGCTTTAAGACCATGCAGCACTCAGGTCAAGCCATGGAAGAGGAGGCAGACCACGTGGCGGAGACACCAATGGAGGACTCACCGGCTACATGTTCATCCCAGGCCATGGCAGTGGCAGAGTTGGGGGCCCCGGAACCAGTGGCGTCTATGTCTGGAGCAGTCCACCAGGTGTGTGCAGCTTTGGAGTGCAGTGGAGGAGACCTGCCAGAGGGCGACCACCAGCAGGTATGCGAGGAGCTGATGCTAGCTCAGTGTGATGCTACCCTAGTCAGGCATCCTGCGGAGGGCACTGATAGCGCTGTGTCAGGTTGTAATGTGGATTTTGGTGCTCCTTGTCCCGCAGTGGATAGGGTGGCACCAGTCTTGTCTGCTGTCCTGGCACCTATCTCTGGTCCAGGGCTTGCTGATCTTGGTGGGCACCGGACTACGGTTTTTCACCCGCAGGATTGGGTCTGGCTGGGAAGGTTTCAAATGTTCCTGCATCCTCTGGTGTGTCTGTTGCAAGCCTGCCCTCTCTGTCTCCTTCTAGTCTGCCTCCTGTGCCTACTTTGTCTTCTGCCGGCCTGCCCCCTGTGTCTGCTCCAACTCTACCCCCTATTACCACTGCTGCTGCTGCTTCTGCTGGCCTGTTGTCTGTGTCGAATGCCAACCTGCCTCCTGTGTCGGCTGCCAGCCTGCCTCCTGTGTCGGCTGCCAGCCTGCCTCCTGTGTCGGCTGCCAGCCTGCCTCCTGTGTCGGCTGCCAGCCTGCCTCCTGTGTCGGGTGCCAGCCTGCCTCCTGTGTCAGGTGCCAGCCTGCCTCCTGTGTCGGGTGCCAGCCTGCCTCCTGTGTCGGGTGCCAACCTGCCCCCTGTGTCTGCTCCAACTCTGCCCCCTATTACCACTGCTGCTTCTGCTGGCCTGCCTCCTGTGTCGGGTGCCAACCTGTCTCCTGTGCCTGCTGCTGGTCTTCCCCTTCCTTTTGCTGGCTTATACAGTGGAGCTATTGCTGTGAATACTGTTGCTCTGAAGGAGGCCACTGACCTCCCTGACTGTCCCATTATTCTCCCTATATCTACCCCTACCCATGTGGACAAGACTGTGCCCTCAAACGTTGGAGCCTCGGCTGCAAAGCGTCCACCCTAGCACTTTATTCAGCATGGTGGTGGTACTGCAGTGCAGCCCCCTGTCTCCTATGCCCAGGTTGCCAGGCACGGAGGAGAAGCTGCTGGTGAAAGGGCATCTGTGCCCAGTGAGGCCAACGCCCCTGCCAGCGGCTTTAATAGGCGCAACCTGGTCCAGCTTAGGTGGGAGGGGGAGGGGCCAGTTATCACTCGGCGGGTGGTGGTGGATCTCATCCTTGGCATGGGATTTACAGCCGCAGACATTTTTGCCCTGATCAGTCCAGTGGGGAGTGCGGAACATGACTTAAGCTTTGTCAGACCAGAAGGGATGGATTTATTTTGGGAGCGGTACGAGATCCTGCCTGGAAGGGGTTAACTCCCATCCAGGTCTCCAGACAGCAGCTCGTGAAAAATTTCACCATACTAGTTAGAAATGAGTCCACTCCCCCCTCTGATTTGACTGTCTGGCTAAAGCGTTATGGTGATGTTCTCACTTCCCTGAAGAAGATCCTAGACGATCGGGATATCTGGACTGGGGGCTGGTCAGTGACCCTGAGGCTCCGCAGGAATGGCAACCAGGTCACCCACTTGCCATCTTCTGCCTATATTGTTCGTGACCGGCTGACCATCTTCTATCCTGGTCAGCCCAAGGTTTGCCATAAATGTGGGGCCAAGGGTCACTTCAGCTCCTCCTGCTCGCTTCTTAGGTGCTCATTGTGCCAGGGCTTGGGACATTGGCTAAGGACTGCAATACAATCCGATATGTAATCTATGTAACCAGCTCGGTCACCCTTATAGTCAGTGTCCTGAGGCCTGGCACAACCTGGACAGGGAAGTGGTGCAGGAAATGCTGCGGCTGGATAGGGAGGAACATTCCCATGCTGTCCCGTCTACAGTCCCTCCCCCCACTCAGCTGGGGGTTCCTGAGGCCCCTGCGCCCGCTCCTGTACCATCTGCAGGGGTCCCTAAGGTGAGTCCCCAGTCTGCCCCCAAGTCAGCAACCACCAATGTAAGATCGAGTAATTTAATAGCTGAGGCGGCCCGGGGGGCTGGCACTGCAAGTACCAAGGGGGTCCCAGTAATTGTGGCCCCTGCTGTAAAACCTTGCAGGCTGGGGCTAGGTGATCCTGATCCTGCACCCCCTTCTGAGCAGGGTGAGAGTTCAGGTCCCAAGACAGCGTGGTCTGGACTCTCCCCCAAGGATCAGGATTACCTTGCTCTCAGGTTTGCTACCAAAAAGAAAAGAAAAAAGGACAATGGAGTGCCAGATCCGGGGAAGAGCCATGGGGTGCAGCTCTCAGATATGGAGGAGGAAACACAAGCCTCCTCCAGTAAGCGTGAGGGATCTGATAGTGAGGCCGGAGGGAAGGCTAAGAGACATTCTCCCGAATGGCAGTTCCCCCTCCGATAAAGGTGGCAACCATTAATTTTGCCAGCATTAAATCAGTAAGCGCTCGTTTTATGGCCTTATTTTTTCTCAGCCAGTTTGATGCTGACATTTTGTTTTTGCAGGAGACCAGATTGGCCAGTCTGGCCGACATTCACGCTGTGAAGTGGGAGTGGAGGAACGGACCCTCTTTTTGGTCTCTTGCGGCCGAGCCTTACAGCGGAGTGGCGGTGCTTTTTAAAACCGGCATGGTGGGAGAGGCGTGGCCGGACGCTGAGGAAGATGGCTGCTTCTTCTTAGCTCTCGGCACCTTGAGGCACAGAGACAACACAGCACAGAGACAACCCCACAGCAGCTTCGTTCCGCGTTAAAGGCACCAGCCCAACAGCAAACACCCCCCACTGCTTACCTCAGCCCGCCGATGGGTAGAAGCGGGGTCCGGGCGAAGGAGAGGAGGACGGGCGGGGAGAGGAAGAGCACCGCTTGCTCCCGCCAGCCAGACATCATGGCGGAGCTCAGGAGGCAGTCCCAGGCCGCCCACCACTCGAGCGCCAGATCGGGCCCCATCAGCATCAGCCTCGCGGAGTGCAACGCGGGGACCGGAGGAGGAGGTAGGAGCGGAGGGCAGCCCCGACCACGTGAGCGGGAGGCGGCTGTCCCCGCCGCCGCAGCGTTTACCCCGGCCACACGGGGAGGGGATGAACACGGCCCTGTCACCGGGCCCATCGGATCACACCACAGACCGGGGAGCCGGCGGGGGTTGGGGGGGGGGACGCGGGTATGGACTTCCTGCCCCTGCAGGCGCCCCTACACCCCCAGGGTGCGCCCCAGATCACCTCGCCGCGGCCCCCCCCTCCTCCCTCATGGCCGCAGCACAGCCCGCAGCCTCTGCCATCTACAGCTGATCCCCGATCCCCACAGCTTGATATACAACAGAGGGGGAGCCCTGGAAGTGCTGGGCCCCCGCATCTGAGCCCGCCGGACCCTGCTGGTGACGTGGATGGTGGCTCACCCCTGTCCCTTGCTGGCAGCAGGGGCTTCCCCCTGATATTTGAAGTGACCCCCAGGCCGGGCAGCAGCGTTTCTTCCCAACCCCTGGTGGAGGACGCCCAGGAGGACGACCTGCGGAGTGTCCAGAGGTCCCCCGGTCCAGCTGATTCTATTGTCAGGGATGAGCAGTTGTTGGCCAAATTTAAGCTGTTATTGCAACAAGAATTGGCCGCAGCAGTATCCCAGCTTTCCACCAGTTTCGCCAGCGACATCCGAGATCTGGGCGACCGGACCAACACGTTGGAGGAAAGAGTGGATGAAATAGTGACGGCCCTGGACGCCGGTGAGTCGGCTGCCGCAACAGTGCGAGAAGAGGTGACTTTTTACTTCAACAAAAGCTGGAGGACCTTGAGAACAGATCCAGGAGAGAAAATGTCCGGATCCGGGGCCTCCCAGAGTCCATGGAGGATGTTCCCGCTACGGTCACAGCGTTACTTCAAGAACTGCTCCCTACTATGCCAGCCGAGCGCCTGGAACTGGACAGAGCCCACAGGGCCTTAGGCCCTAAAAGATCGGACGGTCGCCCCAGGGACATTGTCATCAGACCTACGTTCTATCGTACAAAGGAGGCAATCCTAGAAGCTTCCAGGGCGGCAGCTAACCTTTCCTTTCAGAACCATGCCTACCAGATATTCCCAGATGTTGCCCCCCAGATGCTCCAGCGGCGACGGGAGATGAAACCGGGACTAGAGATCTTGAAGTCGCATGGTATCAGGTATCGCTGGGGGTTCCCTTTTAGGCTGACGTTCTCCCATGCGGGCCGGCAATGCGCTGCAGGCTCCCTTGGCGAGCTCCAGAGTCTCATCCGGGAGCTTGGCATACCCTTGGCTACACCAGATCGGGCGGCCCAGCGGGGGTCCCAACCCCAGCGTCAGCCGTTGCGGCCCATTTGGGAGAAGGTTCGTTCGCGGAGGAGACGGGATCGGGGGGAGGGCCGACCGCCGTGCCCCGACTCGGACCCAAGTTGAGGCCTTTTTGGGGTCGGAACGGGTCGGAGTTGGTGGACCGCGCCCTGGCGCCCGATTCTGGGCGAGCCCTGTTGGCTGAGCGTGGGTTTCATAACCCTATTTCCCTGGATCCCGCCTTTTCCTCCCCCTCCTGTGTTACTTATGTATATAGGAGTTAATCAGTTAGCCTTATATTGTTACATGTCAAGGAAGACGGGATCAATACTGTGTTTTCATCTAGGTTGTTATCTTAAGGTGGCGTAAAATGGGGGTCCTCCCGCCCGCTTGATGGGGAATGAGTGCCCGGCTTAGGCCCTCGGGGTGCAGCGGCTCTAGGGTCCTGTACCCAGGATGGCCTGCGATGATTTGCAGTGACTCGCTGAGTGGCGTGGCTGTTCCCCCTCCGGCTTGGGCCAGATGGACGGGTAGGGAGGGGGCAGATTTCTCCCCCCTCCTTTGTCGAGTCAAATCACTAACGTTTACTGTTCTCTATCTGGTTGCTGTTTTCTATTCCTCTACATCGGGGTTGTGGCCTGTGCCTCCGAGTATCACCCCCCACACTGTACGAGTTGTCCCGGACTGGGATGCCTTTGCCCCCGGTGCCTGGACGACTTCCTGCCTCGGCAGGAATCCTTTGGGTCTCACCTGACCCAGAGGGTCTTGTTGGACTTAGGTCCTTATTGTCTTTTGCTATGTGTATATGGTTTGAAATGTTAAGTTTCCTTTTGTATGTTGTTTTTTTTCTTTTCCCCTTCCTTCCCTCCGGCCCTCCCCCCCCTTACCCCCTCGCATCCAGCCTGCCTCCTTCGTCTGCCCATGTGAAAATTAGACCCAATGGTGGGACTGACGGTTAAACTAATCTCTCACAATGTCCAGGGTTTTAATAGCCCTGTTAAAAGGAGCAAAGCATTTCACTATTATAAATCATGTAAGGCGGATATATTGTTCCTCCAGGAAACCAGGTTCTCGACCCACTCTAGACCAAGCTACCTAAGCCACCACTACCCCGTGTCTTATATGGCTTGCGCTGGAGAAAAGAAAAGGGGGGTCCTGGTGGCCTTTAGGAAAAACCTCCCTTTCATCTGCTCCAAGGAAATCATAGACCCAACCGGTAGGTATGTCTTATTACAGGGGTCCCTCTACGATGTTGATCTAACTCTGGTCACGTACTATGCTCCCAACTCTTTTCAAACACGCTTCTTTAAGCACTTATTGACGGTCATCCGAAATAACACTAAGGGAATCTTACTAATGGGTGGAGACTCAAACATGGTACTAGACCCTAGGGCAGATAGGCACCGGACGGGCCCGGGGGTGGGCACGAGGGAGGAACCGGACCCCCAGGCCGCTGCGTTTACGGACCTTTTAGACACTTTGGGCCTGTGTGATGTTTGGAGGGAGAGGAACCCCACCACAAGGTACTACACGTTCTACTCTAACCCCCATGGCTCCTTTTGCAGGATCGATCACATTTTTGTCCCCCAATCTCTCCTCCCAGCTATGGTTAATTCCAGGATCTATAGCTCGACCTGGTCAGACCATAGCCCGGTGATGGTGGTAGCTGACCTCCTGGCCCCAGCTGGAAGATCTTTTAACTGGAGGCTTAATGATTCCCTCTTGTGTTCCCAAGAAACCTGCTCAAGGATCCATGAGGCCCTTAAAGATTATTTTGCATTGAATTTAGGATCTGTCCGGTCCCCGATTACACTTTGGGAGGCTCAAAAAGTGGTTATGCGGGGTAACATCATAGGTATAGCTTCCCACAGGAAACAAGAGCGGCAGCAGCGTCTGAAGGACCTGACGTCGCGCTTTGAACAAGCCGAGTTGCTTTGGAAGAAAACCCCATCTGTTAGGAACAAGAAAGCTGTAGATAATCTCAGAACGGAGCTCAACGTGCTCTTGGATGATCAGGCTGAGAAAAGGCTTCGTTGGGCCAAACAAAAGTTTTATGCAAGGGGCAATAAGCCCGACACAATGATGGCCCGGAAGCTGCGTGCAGCCGAACTGGAACGCCGGCAGCCGATAAAGCTTAAACTAGCACAGGGCTCAATCACGGCTAACCCGGACAAGATTGTGGGGGTTTTCTGTGATTTTCTTTCAAATTTGTACTCGGCCTCCCCGAGAGTTGGCAATGCCGATCTCGAGAAATTCTTCGAGCACGTCGAGTTACCGCCTATCGCTCAGGACTGTCTGGACCTGATGGACTCTCCCATTACCCCCCAGGAGATCCTCCTGGCCATTAAATCTACCAAGACCTCAAAAACCCCAGGGCCGGACGGGTTTGGCGGCCTCTATTATAAGAAGTTTGCTCCCCTCCTGGCCCCTCACTTGGCCAACCTCTTTAACGCTATGTGTGCGACATCATCTATGGGTCCGAGCGCTTTGCTGGCGGACATCTGCATGGTGCCCAAACCCGATAAGGACGGTTTGCTAGCTTCAAATTATAGGCCGATCTCCTTAATCAACACTGACGTGAAGCTGTTGGCTAAAATGCTGGCGGGCAGATTGAACACATTCCTGGAGGGTATCATACACAGGGATCAGGTGGGCTTCGTTCCGTCCCGGCAAGCTGGAGATAATATTAGGAGGGTGGTCCACCTGATTCACCATGCCAGAACAAGGCAAATCCCGGCTTTCCTGTTGTCCCTAGATATCCAGAAGGCCTTTGATACCATTTCTTGGGATTACCTGCTCTGGGTCTTACAGAGGTGGGGTTTCGGGCAGCGTTTTCTGGATTGGATTAGAGCTCTCTATAATGCCCCGTCAGCGCGAGTACGCTACATGGGGTTTAACTCGGAGTCTTTCCACATTTTTAGAGGTACCAGACAGGGGTGCCCCCTCTCCCCAATCCTCTTTATAATGGCTCTAGAGCCCCTGGGTATAGCGCTTCGACAGAACCAGAGCATTAAGGGGCTGGAGGTCGCGGGAGTTCAGCACAAGGCTCTCTTCTTTGCTGACGACGCCATGTTGGCGGTCACACAACCAATTACATCCCTTCCAAACTTATTTCAAACGCTAGATCACTTTGCCCGCATATCCGGTTTGGCTATTAATAGGGACAAATCACAAGCGCTAAACGTGTCCCTGGCACCCGAGTTGGTGGCCCACATTAAATCGAATTTCCCCTTCAAATGGTCAACGGAGCCGCTCCCATACCTGGGGGTCCGGATCCCAGGGAGGTATGAGGATCTCTACGGGGCCAATTATCCATCTTTATTTAGGTCCCTGGCGCGGTTGCTTGAGACCTGGATGCCGTACCCAATTTCATGGTTGGGCCGCGTCAATGCAGTGAAGATGTCCATTCTCCCTAAGCTTCTGTACTTTTTTAGGGTGCTGCCGGTCTCGATCCCCTCCTTTAGGCTGCGTGCAATGCAGAAAAGGATCTTAGCCTTCGTCTGGGCTGGGAAACGCCCGCGAGTACCTAGACGTACATTACTTAGCCACAGGTCATCAGGAGGGCTTGGGGTCCCCAATGTTAGCATGTATTATAAAGCTGCTCAGATATCTCAATTGATTCCAATGCACTCCCTATCGAAGCCCCCCCTTTGGACCTTTCTGGAGCTTCCGAGCGCCTCTCCAACCCCTATAGATGGCCTCCTCTGGATGGACCCAGTAGCCAGACCCAAGACGCTTAGCTCTCTGATGAGACATTCTCTCTCGGTATGGGACTCAGTGAAATACTCTGACTCCTTGATATCCCCCCATGCTCCCCTGGCACACCTCTGGGGCAATCCGGCATTTCCCCCGGGCCTAGACAATAGACCGTCCTTTAAATGGTGGGTGGACCACGGCTTGCTCAGGGTGCGGGATCTCCTCTCGGAGGATGGTCTTATGTCCTTTAGAACCTTGAAAGATAGGTATGATGCTCCCCAGGGGGTCCTGTTTCAGTATATACAGTTAAAACACTGGTTGTCCCCCTTGATTAGACGGACACTACCCTTTCGGAGATGTACCCCCTTTGAGAGAGTCTGCGGAGAGGAGCCATTTTGTAGAGGGACAATATCTATGCTATATTCGACATTAAATGCTATAGGGGAAGGCACACACGCACACGTTGAGAGGTGGGAACATGACCTGGGCCCGTGCAACCTGGGGAGGGGGTGGTCGGATATTTGGTAAACTGCATCCTCATGCTCTATAAATGTCCTGACGACCGAAATGGCCTACAAAATCCTATACAGATGGTACTTGGTACCAAGCCGCCTTGGTAGAATGTTTCCGGGACAAGCAAACACCTGTTTTAGGGGTTGTAATACAGAGGGCACTTTCCTCCACATTTGGTGGACATGTCCTATGCTGACCCGCTTTTGGGCACAAGTTTATAAGATAGCGGGCAAAATATTTCGAACAACAATTAAAAGAGACCCCTGGGTGGCCCTCCTCCATTGCAAACCCCCAGAGCTCACCCGTAAGCAGCATAAACTATTCGTATACCTGCTCCTGGCGGCTAAGCAAACTATCGCCAGAGGGTGGAAAAAACAGATTACACCATTCTCGGAGGTGTTGGCCAGGATGAACGGATTTCTAATTAATGAGAGGCTTTCAAGTATACTGGCCGACGCCCAGGACAAGTTCCTGTCCACTTGGGATCCATGGATACAACATGCCTGGCCCGATGCGCCAGCGGGCACGCTAAGTTAGTTGATGGAGGCGGGCTGGTTTGCGAGGTCCCCCCCCCCTTACTTCTTCCCCTGTTCTCCCTCCCCAACCTAGCCTACCCTTCCACATCATTGTGTTCTTTCCTCCCCTTCCCTTTCTCCCTTTGTTCCATGACCCCTTCGTGGGCGCGCGGTGGCCTGCCCCGCGCTGCTCTCCCGGGCCACCGGGGTGGGTGCGTCTGGCATTTGCTGGGTGGCCTGGCCCCGGGGGGCCGGGGGGGCGGCGGGCGAGCGGGGGCTAGTGTGGCTTCCCCGACACTGGAGGGGGCGGGAACAAAGACTTAATGCAGACAGACGCTGGTCAGTTAATAGTTTATTGACATTACAAATCTGTTGTAGTGGTACTGTTATACATATTGGATAGCTTCGTTGAGCTGAATTCTCTCCTACAGCAACAAAATCCTGTAATCTTTGTATGCTCAGCTATAATGACCTCCCCTGCGTGGGACGGCCTCTGTACTACATTTGGTACGCTGAAGGCCGTGTCTGTATCGTTCACTTTTCTGATTGAATAAAATAAAAAATATTGAGGAAAAAAAAAAAAAACGGCATGGTAACTTGCCAGCGAGTCATTGAGGTGGAGATCGGGAGGTGCATGGTCTTGGACGTCATTGTAAGGGGGCAGGACCTGCACCTAATAAATATCTATGGACCCCAAACTAAGTGGGACAGGAAATGCCTCCTTACAAAGATCAAGCCGTTCCTTTTTACAGCCCGGCCAGTAGTCTTTAGAGGTGATTTTAACACCGTGACTAGGCCCATGGACAGGAGAGACTTCAAAGGCAAGCTGGGCTGCGATAGTCTCTTTTTGTGCACATTAAGCACTCCCCAGACCTCACGGGCTTCACTTTTCAGCGAGGTAGCAGTCAGAGTAGAATAGACAGGTTTTTTTGAAGGAGGGCTCGGCTTCTCAGCCTCCGCGGCTGCAGGCGATCGAGTTCTCCGATCACCTTTTACTATCAATGGTCTTGAATGCCTCTGACACACCCCCTAGAGGAAGGGGCATCTGGAGGATGAATTCGGCTCTCCTTGAAGAGGGGGGGGGTAAGACAATCTTTTGAGGATTTTTTTCAGGCACAGGTTTCCATTAAGGATTTTTGCAGCAGCAGGTCTGAGTGGTGGGAACTGACCAAAATGAGAATTGCTGGGCTTTTCAGGGGCCTAGGAAAAAGAAAACAGCTTGATAAATCCATTGCCTACCAGCGCTTGCGGAGGAAACTTGACATACTTGTCTCGAATGGTGGAGATCAAGGCGCAATCTCTGAAGTCAAGCTTCTCCTCAGGAAGTGTCAGTATGACCGCCATGCTTCTCTGGTTTTGGAAAGGGATTATGGGAAATACCACTCACCCGATCCCTATCAGAATTGCAGACAGGCTGCAGCTCTCAAGACTGTCCTTGGTCTAAAGAATAGCACAGGTTCCCTGGTAAGATCTAAATCTGGGATCCTGGAGATTATTAGCTCCTTTTATGCTGACCTCCTGGGCAGAAAGGTTCTTGACCGGGCAAAGATGGAAAGCTTCCTGGACTCTACTCTAGGATTGGAAAATGGTGACCTTTCTATCACTAGCTTGACAGAGCCGGTCACTGCCGATGAGGTGGTAAGTGCGATTGATCACCTTGCCATCAAAAAGTCGCCCGGGTCAGATGGTCTGACAGCTGAATTTTATAAATGTTTTAAGACCATCCTGGCACCACATTTGGTGGAGGTCTACAATTGCTCTCTGGCAGAGGGTTCCCTCCCTCCCTCCATGAGGCGCTCGGCTGTGATCCTTCTGTCAAAAGGAAAGGACTCTTCGATGATTGAGAATTGGCGCCCCATCAGCCTTCTCAATGTCGATAGAAATATTCTGGCAAAGATTTTGTTCTGGCGCTTGTTGTCAGTAGCGGAGCAACTGCTTTCCTGTCATCAGCACTGCTCCATCCAAGGTAGAAGCACCTTCTCAGCGGTTTTAGCTGTCCGGGAAGCCTTGGAGCGATGCAGGGCTGCAGGCTGGGGAAAGTACTTGTTAGTGTTTGATCAGGCAAAGGCTTTTGATAGGGTCAATCATGAGTACCTATGGCTGCTTCTTGGTAAGTACGGCCTGCCAGGGCGGTTCATTAATTGGCTACAAACCCTGTATGAAGGGGCTGAGAGCTTCCCTCTTGTTAATGGTTGGGTTGGAAGGCCTTTCAAAGTTGGCTCTGGTGTGCGACAGGGATGCCCTCTGAGTCCCCTACTGTATGTGTTTGCAATCGATCCCTTTATAAGGAGGGTCGAGAGCAGCATGTTATGTGGGGTTCCTCTGGGTGTGCCTGGTGAGCCTCCTTTGAATGCCTATGCTGATGATGTATCTGTGATTGTCTCTGGGACAAATGAGGCAGAGGAGGTGGCCTCTCTAATAGCACAGTATACAGAAGCGTCGGGCTCCAAGGTCAATCATGAGAAGAGTGAAGTTTTCTGGATGGGTGAGGGTGAGGGCTTCGAACTTCCGGACGCCTTCCCAGTGCCCCGGCAGGAAATTAAGATCCTTGGCATTAATTTCGGTCCTGGTGATTATGGCCAAAAAAACTGGGATCGCAGGCTGGAAATTGCCAATGCCAAGGTTGCAGTCTGGAAGAGCTGGAAAATGTCTCTCAGGGAAAGGGTTGACCTTATCAAGACCTACCTGATCCCCATCTTTTTATACGTCAGCTTCTTCTGTGTTTTGCCAGTATCTCTCTACACCAGGGTCTACAGCGTGTTTTTCCAGATGTTATGGGGAAACCGCATGAACCTGGAGAAAAGAAATGTCACTTACCTATCCAGGCGCGAGGGTGGCCTAGGGATGGTCAACCCAGTAGTGTTTTTCTCTCTCTTGTTTCTGAAACATAATTTTGGAAGCATGTTGGCAGAGAGCCCGCCTGGCTGGGTGGGTATTTTCCAGTCCTGGTTTAAGCCCTTCCTGCGAGACTGGGAGAGTGGTGGCCGGGTGAAAAGCCCTCGAGTTCCTCAGGCTCAGCTCCCGGCCTATGTTGCCCCGTGCTTGAAAATACTTCGGCAATGGCAATTGACAGCAGAGGACATGAGATCTACTCCGAGGAAGCTTCTGTTGAGTCGGGTCCTGGGTCTGGCTTTTCATGAGCCATTGTCCCTCAGGGATTGCCCAGGCTCCATCATGAGGGAGGGTTTGAAGCTTATTAACTCCTCAAGAATTCCTTTGAAATACCGGGATATAGCCTGGCTCTCCTTCCAAGGAAAACTCTACCTTAGGGGGATCCGGAAGAGTTGCAGCCTGCCAGAGATAATTTGTCTCCGTGAGGAGTGTCAGGATGAGGTGGAGACTATGGACCACTTCCTGCTCCGGTGTCCCTTTAATGTAGATGTGTGTGTGTGGGGTTGGCCCTCGGTGCCCCCTTCCTCTCCCAGCTTTCCTATGCTGAGTGGGTGTACGGGGCATTCAAGAACAGAGGGGATTTTTGTTTGGACACTTTATATCTTGTTAGTCTAGTGATCCGCTATTTCACGTGGAATGCACGGTGTCAGCTCTGCATTAGGAAGAAAGTCCTCCCTGTCCCGGTGGTGCATGACATCCTGCATGAGGTGGACAAGATCCGGGTGCTTGAGAGGGACAGGTGGGAACGGGGGGCCTGGATGAAGGCGTGGAGGAACATCAGGCTTTCTTAGTCCTCATGACTTCCCTCTGGGTGGGCTTTTCTGTCTCTTATCACCCATAGATTTTTTATAACAAAGGCCGATTTTTGAAGAACGGCTGCATACACAGGTGACGGGGTCTCTTAGTCTTCCTGCTGAATTGTGTATAGTGTAGTGTTAGGTTGTAGATAGGATTGTATATAGAATAATAGATATTATTTATTATATGCCGAATTGTTAGGCCTGTTTCTTTTTGTTTAGTTATTATTTATTTTATTTTATTCATTTATTATTGTAACTTTGTATATATTGTATATGATTGCTTGATTTTACTTAATAAAAAAAGTTGCAATCTATTATGGTATGAGGGAGGATACAGACGGAGAAGAGCTTACAATCTATTAGGGTATAAGGGAGGATACAGACGGAGAAGAGCTTACAATCTATTATGGTATAAGGGAGGATACACAAGGAGAAGAGCTTACAATCTATTAGGGTATAAGGGAGGATACAGAAGGAGAAGAGCTTACAGTCCATTAGGGTATAAGGGAGGGTACATAGGAGAAGAGCTTACAGTCTATTAGGGTATAAGGGAGGATACAGAAGGAGAAGCGCTTACAATCTATTAGGGTATAAAGGAGGATACAGAGGGAGAAGAGCTTGCAATCTATTAGGGTATAAGGGAGGATACAGAAGGAGAAGATCTTACAATCTATTAGGGTATAAAGGAGGATACAGAATGAGAAGAGCTTACAATCTATTATGATATAAGGGAGGATACAGAAGGAGAAGAGCTTACAATCTATTAGGGTATAAGGGAGGATACAGAAGGAGAAGAGCTTGCAATCTATTAGGGTATAAGGGAGGATACAGAAGGAGAAGAGCTTACAATCTATTAGGGTATAAAGGCGGACACAGAAGGAGAAGAGCTTACAATCTATTAGGGTATAAGGGAGGATACAGAAGGAGAAGCGCTTACAATGTATTAGGGTATAAAGGAGGATACAGAAGGAGAAGAGCTTACAATCTATTAGGGTATAAAGGAGGATACAGAAGGAGAGGAAGAGCTTACAATCTATTACAATCTACATAGCCTCACTGTGAATTGGTCCCAGAGCGGCATATTTGTTGTTACTCACCGTCAGACACTTGATCTGGGTCCTCACCTTCCATAGGCTCCAGGTATGAACCCCCATCTGTAAGATGTAAGTATGACATCAGGCTCTATAGGGTTGATTCAGCAACGTGAGAACTTTTTCCTCATGTTAGGGGAATGTTACTATTACTGTAACCATGGATGGGATTCAGCACATTCTCCAAAGCCATTTGTTAAAATTGTAGCCAGTTATTTAGAGAGAGAGAAAACTGACACAAATAAGAAGTACAGTCCCTCAAAGCGGATGTCTAGTCAAAAGTGGACTTAAAGCGGAACAAAACCCAGGATTTTGTCCATCCTGTGTTTTGTTCCGTGCCCCAGGGGCATGTATAATTGGGATACCCTGCTGTGTGAAACCCTCCAGAACGCCCAGAAAAATTCACCTCTTCCTGTTGGGCTCTCGTCCAATCAGAGCTGTTTGCCGTGCATAGGTACTGTTTGGCAAATCGGCTCCATTTACACGCAGAGCTTTTGCAATCAGGAGCGCAGTGGTCGCCTGTGCACTCTCACTCTGATCTGAACGGCTGGGGCGGGAGCGTACCCACAGCCTAAAGATGCAGGGAATGTGGCCACCGGATGTTTACTTTGCTGAGGATGCCAGGAAGCAGGTGAGTTTTGCGGTGCCCCTGGGGGGGGTGTTATTTCCCAGAGCGGGCATCCTGTTTCGCGTATAAAATGATTGGCCAGCCATAAAAAAAAAAATCTAGACCCACCTTTAGTCCTCCCCCCGTTTTTGACACGGGGGTGTGGGGTCCACCAGGCAAATTAACTCTAAGATTACAGGGAAACCGGGGGTGTGGCCAGCCGGTTAAGTCACGTCAGCTGGCATTCTTGAGATCAGCCAAAAGACGACCTCTAAAATGTCAGGTGGGCATGGCCTCAGCGGTGAAAAACCCCCTTTTTTTAAAGCGGCCAGCATCGACCAAGAGCGGAAAGGCCCTGGGGTGGAGGGCAGTTGAAGGGCCCCTGGAGGGGTTTTGTGCTGCTGTATGAGAGCCATCTGACTATCTCTGCCAGGGGCATCCTGATTTGGGATGCCTCACTGTGTGAAACCCCCAGATCCCTAGTAAAACGTACTTAACTATCCGCCGATCCAAGTGCAGGCCACCCTCGCATCCTGCTATACCTTTATCCAGGTATGTGTCGGCATCAGGCATTTGTGAATGGTTGGAGCTCCGTTTGGCATGATTTAAAAAAAAAAAAAAAAAGGTTTTCATTTCTATTTTCGAGATTGCATATTGGCAGCATCCCCGGTTTCCCTGTAGTCTTGGGAGTGCTCCCAGTGTCTCTGAATCGCTGGCCAAGGGAGCGCACCACAGCTACCAGCGCCAGGTGAGATGCCGGGAAAAGTGTGTTTACCGGCAACCCCAGGGTTTTTTTTACAGTGGAAAATCCCGATGTTGGGTGCCTGAGAGCCTAACACGGATGTTGCCATAGGTGTGCTCGGCTCCATTCGGGCCTTAGTTGGAGGGACCTCTCACCGACTAAAAGAAGTCGAATAGAACTGAATGCACAGACTGGCTGTATTGTATTGGTTCGGTGGTCAGGTAAGATTTACTGGGGAACTGCAGGGTTTTACTGTGATGGATGGAGGTCAGAATCAATAGAATGTGTGTGTGTGTGTGTATATATATATATATATATATATATATATATATATATATATACACACACACATTCCCTCTCCATTAAAATAGAGTCCTATTTTTTGCATTGTATGCTTTAGTGGCTAATAAAGGTGAAATAAATCCTCAGTAAGCCACTTATCTCTGCGCTGATTCTTTCCTTTGCTTGTACTGAATTAGAGCAATAAAGTTAATGAAGTGCGCTGCTATTAACATATTACTGTGAACAAGATGGCGCTGAGGAGCTGGACAAAACCTTATTATGTCCGGCCCCCAGGTGTCCCTAACATTGTTAAGAATATCAGTTTTGGCTGTGATGACCAATCATTGAGCCAGTAATTAGATTTTTCCTTATATGATGATGTCCAATAGATGATGTGTGCTGTGTTTTTTTTATTTCAATATAAAAATAAAGTGTCACCTGGCGGAGCGAGCAGAACGCATATTCCCGTGTAGCATCGAGCACATACTGTTATGTCTGTGTCCTTCCTTACGCATATATTTCACTCCCTTAGATTATTTTGGAAGACCGAACGACACAAGAAAAATCTCTCTGAATCATAGAAAGCAAAAGAGATCTGCCCACGGATTCCTTATCATCACAAATTGGGATGTCCTGGGGGCAAGGAACAGAACATGGGCTACTCTAAATCATAGGTTTTGGTCTACTCTAAGTCTGGTGGATACAGGTTTTGCACAAGTACGTAACTATTAACTGTCCCGCAATGGAGTATCTCTCTAATGTGTTGGGGGTAGGTTAGTTTAGTTTCCTTGTTAACCAGGACCCACCCTGGCATATAGTTGCAAGGAAGAGTGTAGGTCCACTTTAATAACAGTTACATAAGCTGTATGAGGCAAATCCCCCTGGGGGAAAAACAAGTGCACCGGTTTCAGATTCTCCGGTAAACGGGCATCTTTACTAAATCGAATCTAAATGTCAGTGCCCGGCGTTTACTATAAAAGCTGGGAAATGTTTTTAGGGGTCAGTGGAGTGTGGGAGTTTCTGATGTGTGACAATAACAGCGGGAAGCCAAATTTCATTTCCTCTTCTGTTCTTACTGGCTGGGGTGTAACTGACTCTGTAAGGTCACCACATAAAATATAAATGACTGATCTCAAGCCACAGGGGGACACCCCGGGCCAGTAGCTAGGGGTTGCAAAAACAATGAAAAATATAGAAATCCATTTAAAACTACTGGGTAGAGAGTGTGTGTATGTGTGTGTGTGTGGTGGGGGTCACCATCAAATTACACAATTCTGTATAATACACTTAAAATGGAAGCACACAACAAACGGTTTAAGAGATGAGTTTCAAGGGGAGTCCAAGTCTAATAGAAAGTGAGGGGGGGAATTCCAGAAACTGGGGCTACCCAAAAATACAATTCTGTGAAACTTACCTGTAGAATTGTTTTTGAATTTATCCAGTCCAGGTCGTCCCAGAAGTAATTACATGTGGGTATTCCACCACTAGGTGGTGCTCACTGCAAGATCAAAAGCTGGAGCTCCTCCCGGCCCCCTATAAAAGCAAGCGTCTCTCTATCATTTCCCAGTGGTCAAACAGCAGTAAGAAAAGAGAGAGGTCTGGAGGCCAAGAAACCATGTTATTTCACATAGCATCAGCATGTACTCTCTCCAACAAAAAATTCAAGGACAACGGTCCAATATAAAAATGGTAATCACCATAACAGGCAAACAAGAGATAATGAAACAAGGGCGGGTGGGAGGACCTGGACTGGATATATTCAAAAACAATTCTACAGGTGAGTTTCACAGAATTGTATTTTTCACTATATCCAGTCCAGGTCGTCCCAGAAGTAATTACATGTGGGACATCCAAAAGCAGTGTCCATTAGGGCAGGATCCCCAGTGCGGAACAGCATGTAGTTCATTCCACTACCGCCTGAAGCACCTTTCGGCCAAAGACAGCATCAGCTGAGGCCCTAACATCAACCTTATAAAACTTGGTAAAGGTATGAACTAAAGACCAAGTGGCGGCCTTACAAACCTGTTCAACCGATGCCTGGTGCTGAAAAGCCCAAGAGGCACCAATAGTTCTGGTAGAATGAGCTGTAATACGAAAAGGGGGTTTCTTCCCCTTGGCAGAATATGCTTAAACCACCGCCTGTCTGATCCACTTACTGAGAGTGGACTTGGCTGGTGGCAAACCTTCCCTAGAGCCCTCTGTCAAGACAAAGAGTAAATCCGATTTTCTGCAGGATTCAGTCGCAGGCAGGTAATATTTTATGGCTCTGACAACAACCAAGGCATGAAGGGTCCTTTCTTTAGAATTAGTTGGTGCTGGACACAAGGAAGGTAAGACAAGCTCTTCATTAAGGTGAAAGGGAGAACCGACCTTAGGCAAAATATCAGGTTTAAAGCGAAACACCACCTTATCCTGATACCGTTCAAAGCAAGGAGGCATCATGCAAAGCGTGGCCAGCTGACACGTGACGCACCGAGGTGACAGCTACCAAAAAGACCATCCTTAGGGTCAAAATAGACAATGCAGCATTGCACAAGGGCTCAAAGGGGACACCCTGGAAAGCACCAAATTCAAGTCCCACACCGGTATAACAGGCTTACACGGTGGGCGTACATGGGTAACTCCTTGGAAAAAAGTCTCAATCAGTCTATGATTGGCAAAGGATCTTTGGAAAAAGATGGCCCAGGCCGAGACCTGGCCCTTGAGGGTGCTCAGCTGGAGACCCAAGTCTAAGCCATGTTGCAAAAAACTCCAAAATCCTAGAGATAGAGAAAGTGCGACAAGGAAGCTCTTGGATTCACACCAAAAAATGTGTCAATAGCCAGGCCGTCAAGCCAGCGTCTGTAAATTGCGGTGCCGCAGCGACCCCTGCGTGAAAAGCCCTGAGCCGTCGGGCATGACGCAACGATCGACTGACATCTGTATTATGTCTGCGAACCAACTCCACCTCGGCCAGCGAGAAGCCACCAGGATGGTTGGTACCCCCTCCCGGGCTATCTTTCACAACACTCAGCCCAGGAGTGGAAACAGGGAATGCATAAAGGAGCCTGAACTCCATCCAAGGAACTGTGGAGGCGTCTGTGGCAAAGGACAGAGGATCCCTCGACCAGTAGACGAATCTCGGGAGCTTGTGATTGTGTCTGGACGCAAATAGGTCCACGTCCGGCTGACCCCAGCGGAGACACAGAGCGTGAAGATTTTGTTTCTGAGAGACCATTCCCCCAAACGAGAGGCCCCCCTGAATCGGGAGTCTGCCTCCTGGTCCTCTACCCCGGGGATTTAATGCGCCGATATGCAGGGAACATTCTCCTTTGCCCAAATCGGGATCTGGGTCACCTCCTTTAGGGCTCGCTTGCTCCGAGTCCCGCCTTGATGATTGATATAGGAGACAGCCATCTGATTGTCCGAGTGAACCTGGATTGCACGACCCCTTAAATGGAGAGTCAAGCGAAGAAGCACCAACCGGATCCCTGTCAACTCCAAGATATTTAAGGGTAAGTGGGCCTCCAGCGGCCCCCACTGACCCTGGATCTTTTGCGTTTGCCAAAAGCCTCCCCAGCCGGTAGGCTGGCGTCCGTGGTAACAATCTCCCACCAGGGAGTCAGAAAGGACTTGCCTCCCAGTAGATTTCTGGAGTCCAGCCACCACAAGAAGGACTGCCTGGCCAGGGGAGACAGTGAAAACTCCTGTTCCAGTGACTCCTGCGTCCGGTCCCACCGGTCAACAGATTCAATTGAAGAGGTCTCATATGGAACTGAGCAAAGGGCCCTGCCTCGAGGCATGACACCGTAAGGCCCACCAGTTTCATTCCCAGACGGATCGATGGTCGGTGACAAGACAGCAAGGCCTGTACCTGCGTCTGGAAGCCCACCACCTTCTGCTGTGGCAGGAAAACCTTGACCAGGGAGTTGTCCAAAGTCATACACCAGGGAGGTGTCCAAAGACTACCCAACCGAAAAACCTAGAGCGTGGACAACACCGTCCGGGTGTCGCTCTCGGCCTGCTGAAGGGTCTGAGCCGCAATCAGTAAATCATCCAGATAAGGAACCACGCGAATGCCCTCAGGATAGCCATAACGCAAGCCAGCACCTTGGTGAACACACGGGGGGCTGAGGATATCCCAAACGGCAGAGCCACAAACTGGTAATGCTGATCCTCCAGCGCAAACCTCAGGAACTTCTGACTCCCCTGGAATATCGGAATGTGCAGATACGCATCCTTGATGTCCAACGTGGGCATGAGGTCGTTGGGTCGAAGCGAGCTCACTGCGGACCGTAAGGTCTCCATGCGGAAATGTCTGACTCTAACAAACCTGTTGAGACCCTTCAGGTCCAGGATAGGTCTCAGCATTCCGTCCTTCTTGGGCACCGTGAACAGACCCTGTTCCAGACGAGACACGGGACAAATCACCCCAGAGAGCAGTGTTGGACGTCCGTCCGCAGGCCCTGTGCTGTCAATGGGTTGTGGGATATCTGCGACCGACGAAATCTTGAGGGCGGCCAAACTGCCAGTTCTATTTTGTAACCGGAGGAAACCACTCCTGAATCCACAGATCCGAGACGTGCTGTCTCCAGACATGAGCAAATAGCAGAAGCCGTCCCCCCACCCGAATGAATGAGGGCGCCTCCTCATGCCTGAGGGGCCTTGGCAGGGGGCTTGGACTTGGATCCCCAGGAGGGATAGGGTCTGCCACAGGACCTACCTCATCCCCAGGACACTCACGAGTACCTGAAAATGAAAAGCCTCTTCCTCCTTGAAGGAGCGATAGGCAGATGAACCCCGAAAGGGTCGCGCAGGCCTCCGTTGCTGAGGGAGTCTTTCGTCTTTGACCAGGAGGTCCAGACGCTCCCCGAACAATCTGTGGCCCACAAAGGGAATACTAGTGAGTGACTTTTTGGCCATGGCATCAGCAGACCATCGCCGCAACCAGAGCGAGCGGCAAAGTGCAACCAGCAGGGCTGAAACCCTGGCACCGAGCCGGACACCATTATCCATAGGCGAGACAACGAAGGCAATAAACTCCACGCAAGCCTTGAGGACCTTATACTCCTCCGCTCGCTTGCAACTTATCAATGTCAACCAGACGTCTCATCTTCATTCTGATGGGCAGAGATACAATAGCCGCGGCACGCACAGGACGGAACCAAGCACCAGCAAAGGTGAAGGCATGACAGACCAGCTGATCCATGCGCTTGTCAGCTGGATCACGTAGGGAAGCAGTATCGGGTGAAGGTATAACCGTAGTGTTCGACAAGCCCGACACAGGGGCAGCCACCTCGGGAGGACGGGACCATAGCCGGACCAGTTCCTCAGGAAAGGGATACCGTCTGTCCGGGCCCTTGGGCACTGACGGCAGCTTGTTAGGCCTTTCCCACTCTTGAAAATCATATAAGAAAAATGAGCCTGCTCAGAAAGACTCGCCTCTGTCTTTCAGGTCTAAACAAATCACCCTGCTTCCTCTTAGCCGCTTTAGGAGGGACAATGTGCAGCGTCTCAAAAAACTGAAGCCAACAACTACTCTGTATCATCAGGGAGCCACGTGTGCTCGTCCGAGGAAGAACCGGGCCCGCTGTCATAGCAGGCAGCATAATCCACAGTGGAGATGGAGTCCTCATGCAACTCGCCTTCCTCCACAGAGCCCAGGCCTCCAAACAATCAGCATCATCATGAGAATAAACGGGCTCGAGGTGCCGCCTCTTACTCGAGGCCTTCTTAGGACCGTGCGAGAGAACAGTCTCTCAAGGCCGGCCACCTGGGATGCCAAAGCAGCTTGGCACCCCCTGCTGGCTTCCCCCTCGCTGGGGGCTGAGTGCAGCAGCGGGGGCTCTGGAGAGGCCGCAGGCAATAAGGGGCTAGGGGCGGATACACCCGCCCGCTCATGCTCCAAAATGACGCTCCTGGCGCAAGCGACACAAACAGTGCTGAGTCCGCCCAAGGGGCTAATACCGCACATGGGGCAGAGCTTCACCCGTCAGATGGGGTCCCTCCCTCACTATCCCAAGAAGCCTCCATTATGGTGATTAGAATGAATGGTATATAGGTTACAAGGCACAACACAGCCCAAACCTAATGAGACCCCAGTTTAGTCCCTCTTTTGCTATCCCTCTTAAGGGGAGAGGATGCGGACAGAGGGGGTGGTCGGAGACCGGGAGGAACCACAACCCTTAACCTATTAAGGGGCCCACCTGGAAGACACAAGCCGGAAAGGCCATGAGAATCCCACAACACATGCGCAAAATACATGAACGTAATCAGCTAAGAAGAGGGACTCATGGCACCACCAGCGACGGAGCGCGGAGGACGACAGGCAGCGTGCGGCAGGCAGCTCAAGATGGTGCAGGGCAGCAGCTCATGTGATCCTCGAGGGGCGCGACTGGGCGCCGCCTCCTAAAAATGCTGCTGAAGAAAAACTGTGAGGGAAGAGGCCAGAGGAGCAGGGCAGCCCACGGAGGGGCCCCCACAGTTGCCGGGCGGCAGCGCGGTAGCTGCACACAGTACAACAGAGGCCGCGGCCTCAGAAGACAAATGCCTCCGCCGAGCATCGCCACCCCCCCTCACGGCGCTGTCCAAGATGGAGGGGGGAGAGAAGAAGGGACCGAGGGAACGAGGGAGGTAAGTATGTCAGCAAGAAGAAACGGCACAAATGACACCACATATAATAAAGCTTGTGGGAAAGGGAAGGGCATAACCCGTGGGCATAGAGTGCTTCCTCCCCCCCCCTACAGGCTCACCATCGCCTATGGCCGGCTACCCTTTAGTCAGGGTCTGTGGCCCAGAGCCTAGCTCTGTCAATGCCTGACCCCGGCGTTCACTCTACCTTCACCGTCCCGATCAGCCAAGGCTGGGAGGCAGAGTTGGGTCCATGGGAACAGTGGGAATAAGGGTGCAGCAGCCGACGGGCTAGGAGGCCCCGCTCAGCTGCAATATCCAGGAGAGAGTATCCAAACGATCTTCAGCAGCAGCACTGCAAGATGAACACTGGGAAATGATAGAGATGCCTGCTTTTATAGGGGGCCGGGAGCAGCTACAGATTTTGATCTTGCAGTGAGCGCCACGCCACCTAGCGGTGGAATACCCACATGTAATTTCTTCTGGGACGACCTGGACTGGATATAGTGAAAATAAATCCTATAGCCATGTATGACAGCTAAAAGGGGAGGAGGGCATCAAGTCAGCAGAGGGGGCATTTAGGAAAGTATTTGTATATTAAGTAAGGCAAAGCAATTTGAAATCTGATTCAATGGAAATCTCAGTAGAGAACAGCCATCTAAAAAAAAAAAGCGGTAGGATCAGCAGAGAGTGGCAGAAGATAAAAAGTGGTTGGATAGGCAGGTTCCTTTGAGAGGAGCAGGTGATGAGAGGTTGAATTGGCATAGCAGGCCAGAAAATGATGAGTGGTAGGTTCAACATAGAGGGGCAGATGAAGAGGCGTGGTAGTATGGCAAAGAGGAAGGGGATAGGATTGGTGGTGGGGGGCACCCAATGAGGAAAGTTAGAATAGTCAGACCAAAGGTTTGGTGGAAGGAGCACATAATGAGGAGAGTTAGGATAGTCAGACCATAGGATTGGTGGAGAAAGTACCTAATAAAGAGGGTTAAGATTGTCAGACCATAGGATTGGTGGAGGGAGCACCTGATAAAGAGGGTTAGGTTTGTCAGACCATAGGGTTAGGATTGTTAGACCATAGGATTGGTGGAGGGAGCAGCTAACAAGGAGGGTTAGGATTGTTAGACCATAGGATTGGTGGAGGGAGCAGCTAATGAGGAGGATTAGGAGTGTCAGACCATAGGATTGGTGGAGGAAGCACATAATAAAGAGGGTTAGGATTGTAAGACAATAGGGTTAGGATTGTTAGACCATAGGATTGGTGGAGGGAGCACCTTTTGAGGAGGGTTAGGATTGTCAGACCATAGGATTGGTGGAGGGAGCAGCTAATAAGGAGGGTTAGGATTGTCCGACCATAGGATTGGTGGAGGGAGCAGCTAAAATGGAGGGTTAGGATTGTTAGACCATAGGGTTAGGATTGTTAGACCATAGGATTGGTAGAGGGAGCACCTTTTGAGGAGGATTAGGATTGTCAGACTATAGGATTGGTGGAGGGAGCACATAACGAGGAGAGTTAGGATTGTCAGACCAAAGGATTGGTGGAAGGGAGCACCTACTGAGGAGGGCTTAGGATTGTCCGACCATAGGATTGGTGGAGGGAGCAGCTAAGGTTTAGGATTGTCCGACCATAGGGTTAGGATTGTCAGACCATAGGATTGGTGGAGGGAACAGCTAATAAGGAGGTTTAGGATTGGCCAACCATAGGGTTAAGATTGTCAGACCATAGGATTGGTGGAGGGAAAAGCTAATAAGGAGGTTTAGGATTGGCCGACCATAGGGTTTAGGATTGTCAGACCATAGGATAGGTGGAGGGAGCACATAATGAGGAAGTGAGGAATTGGTGGAGAGGGGTTGGTTGTGCAGTGGTTAAGCCAGATGATAGACTTGTAAAGATAGAGTTTTTCAAGGGCACTTTTGAATGCTTGATAGGTTGGGAAATGACAAATTGCATGGGGAAGGGCACTCCAAAGGACATGTGTTAAGTCCTGAAGATGAGAGTGGGAGGAGGTGATTTAGGGATTTTTTAGGTGTATTGTCAATATTTTGGGGTGAAATATGTGCAAAAATTTTTTTAAAAAATCTATTTTTTACAATTTGTAGTGTTTTTTGTAATAAAAAAATGTAAGTTTGTCTATAAATTTACGAACTTCAATAAATGGAAACCTGCGGAGCCCGGTGAAGAGAAGACCTGGCCGGGCCCCCTCCTGAAGACGGGAGATCCCGGGGGAGGGATCGGATACCCCCGGAGGAAGAGGAGACCCCCAGGTTTCCATCCATACCAGAGATGAGTTTTTCTTTCTTCTATTTTTACAGTAGCAGGGGGAAATGCCAAACACTTAGATTCTAGGGTTAATGGTTGACCTCAGAGGAGAGTATTGCCGTAGTCTAGTCGGGAAATGTTAAGGACGTGCACTTAGTGGCTTCAGGCGTGAGAAAGTGGCGGATGTCTTGGAATTACCTTCAGAGGGGTCTAGAAAGGAGCTCTTGTTTGAGAAACAGTCGCCTCCGGTGTCTTTGGTCGAGGAGTAGTTCTGATAGGTGAACTCTAGTTCTTTCTGGTTGCCTTTATTAGGGAAACAAAGCCATCAAACACTTAAACATCACATATATAAAATGTAAAACAGACTGGGGTGGAAGGATATGGCTCTCAGCCACTAACCTGACTCCTCTTTCATGGATTCCACATACAGGTTCCTGCCCGCGCTCACCTTGAAGAACCTGAGAGGAAAATAAAAGAATATTGTAAAACGATCAAGTTCCTTTCTGTCTTTCCAAAATGTTCTAATGGTGCTCAGAGGAAAACTAATGACATTCTGCTATTGCAGAGGCACATGTAGCCGGCGGAAGGTATTCAGTCATTATCTTTGTTGGTCTTTTAATGTAATGGTTCATATCTGTCCTGCAGCTGCACTACATCACCACAAGATGGCACTGTTGGATAAGAAATGGATTGTGACATTACAGGTCTACCAAACGTAAAGCCTAACCACATAGGAGTACAGCTGAACTGCTATTGGCTAAGGTGAGTAGAAAGTTAGAGAAGGTTCTAGAGGCAACTAGAGGGAGTCTATATAAGGAGAGTTACCTTAGAATGAGTCAGTGATCTACAAGATGTAGTCCTCTATTGTAGTAACCGGGAGTGAGAGGAAGGTACCAGCAGGGTCAACTGGGAGCAGTCGCAGAGAAAAGGAGAGAGCAGAGGAGCCACATTCATGCCTATGGAGTATTCACAGGAGAAGGTGAACCTTTCTACCCAAGATGCTGAGGAGGAAGCTTAAGGCCGCAGTATTCTGCCATGGGATCAGAATGAGTGACCACCACCTGTTGGCGTACATTTGGATGTAATGTTGTGCTATGGAAGCTGCTAAAGAAACTGTTGTGGAAAGACTGTATGGCCTGCTGTGAAGTGTGAAGTCTAAAGTATACCTGAAGTCCTGCTAATAAAGTAAGTGCCCTTTTCATAAAGTCTGTCTCATTGGAGTTTTTGGAAGTAAGCCCACGTCAGGAGGTCCCCCAAGCCCGTTAACAAAGAACCCACTCCCCATACACCCTGAGGAGCTAAATCCCTCAGGGACCCGTATGCTACACACAGAATGCTTTAAGCTTATTCCTGAAGAAGTCTTAAGGGCTCTGGAAATTGAGTTAGCTTTCAGATTGTCTGGATATTTGTAATGGGTAGAAACCATGGGCAACACAACAAATAAGGAAACATTAGAGCCCTGTCAGTGGAATTGACCCCTGATGTGTTAGAAACCCTAACTAAACCAGTTGGATGCATTGCTTGGGGATCATTACATCATGAATACACATGATGGCAGTGTTGCCTAAGAAATGGACCTAACTAATAATAATTGGTCTGGCGTTCTTCTTAATTTAGATAAATAGAGGCTTAGCCAGGTGGCATTGGCAACATTACCTGCCCTGCCATTGGTTGAGACTCGCAACTTAGTTTGTTAAGGCAACAATACAGAGGTTAGTAAAGGGAGAACCCAACCTTTCTGGAGTGTTCTAAGCCTGAGTTCTAAGATGTCATGAGGGGAAGCGTTAATGTAGTGGAGGAGCTGAGAGACAGCCATGGAGGAAACCTGTGGCTTGTACTGTTTGCTGTAACCTATGGATATTGCCTGTAACTGGACTTTGCTGTTTATCATGGATGGAAGCTTTTCAATAAAGACCATGTTGTTTTCACCAAGGAGTGTCATCAATGGAGACCAGCGTCGACTGAAGCAGTAAGTGCACCTCCACCCCACACATGCCACACCAACATGGGATGCCCTACCCTAGGTCCAAGAACCCCCCTTGCTAACCAGAGTGCGTGTCCACGGCCAGGCACGCGCCCGCTACATATTCCCATCAAATGCTTGTAACTAGACCCTTACAGTACCAAGATTTGTGTGCTACCCGCTGCTAGACAATACAAGCCTGTATAACCATTGCAGGACAATGAGGTTGGCTATTTCCACCGTCCTCCTGGCCCACAAGAAGACTCTGGTTCGCCTGACCTCTAGCACAACAATAACCTGCCTAATATTTGGGGGTCGCCCCACTTTTTTGGGGGCACAGGAGTATACTGTACAGTTTTGATGTCAGAGAGCTACAAACTAGAGATAAAATATTTCATATAAATTCGATTTGGGGGTTTCGCCAAATTCCTCCATGAAACTCGACTTCATCCAAAACAAATTTTACAAATCGCTCAAAAGTTGCTCACCTACCTGTCCTCACTCCTTGAGGTGTTGCCGCTGGTCTATGTCTTTGGATGTCTAAGCTGCCATCTGTATTTTATTTGGGTGCAGGGGAGGTTTGCCGGTGGTGTTAGGCAGCTGGTGGAGGAGAGGTTTGAGTCCTTCCAGGGCTGTCTCCCTGATGATCTAACCGATGGTGGTATTGGGGGCTGTGCGGTAGGTGGGCCAGATCGCTTCCCCCCCTCCCCATGGCTCAGTTCTGGCAGCAGTTTTCTATTGGGACTGTGTGACCTGTCCTGTTTCGGCTACTCGCCCTTTGATGCCACACTTTGGGGGTCCCGATCTGGCTTCTCTTTGGAGGGTTCCCTCCGTTTCGGAGAGGGGTGTGTTTCTTTTTACAGGGGTTGAGACAGCTCTGAGCAATCAGCAGGTAGACAGAGCTGGAAGAGCTAAAAACATGCCGCCTCCCGCTGCCTAACATCAGAGGACCAGAGGACCTCCTCCAGACTGAGGCGGTCTACAGGGGCCAGCGTGGACATGAAAGGATATGCACCAGATATGACACCTCAAGAAGTGAGGACATGTATTATTTTTTTAGTTATACTAAAGGCGAGCGCCCCATTGTTGTCGCATTGTCTCGGGCTACACGTTGCACTGTCCTAAACGTCAATCAGTTTTCAAAAAGACCCTGTAGTTCCTTTAAAAGTATTAGAGCATTGGAGATTCATAGAAAAAATGAAGAGAAACAGTGGGTGTGGATACACCGATGTGATGTATGCACACTGTGATGAATATGAGAGGAGAGAGGAGGGCGGGGTTTTAGAGCTGCAGAGAGAGGCAGCCAATCAGGATGTCTGGGCAGGGAGTGGGGGTTGTTTCCGTTCTTGCCCCCCTGAAGGTTGATTGATGTACCAGGTCAGCGGGATGGGGACTGAAAGCTGAATGAGGAAGTGATTTCCACACTAAGGAGACAAACAGAGGCGGAAGCACAACGCTGGAGCCACCTAATGAAAGGTAAGCTACTGATTTTTTACTTGCCAAACACTTTAAAGTTAAAGGGTTAATCCATTGTGTCTCACTGTTAGGTCCACCGCCCAAAACCTCGGGGACACCTAAATGTCCCACTTTACTCATATGGGGAAGAATGTCCCACTGTTTGCAGATTTCTGTTTTGAGGCCAAAAAAAATTGTCATTTAAGATTACAATTTAGATTACAACCACCTCTTGGGTTAAAGTGGACCAAAACCTATGCCACAACGGCCCTGGAGTCTATAAGATTCCAGGGCCGCTTGATTCCCTCTCCCTCCCCTCCCATCCAGAACCAGGATGCCCCACTGTGTGAAACCCCCCAGGTCACCAAGAAACTCATCTTCTTCCCGGGTCCATCACTTTAGCAGGCATTTGTGAATAGCCGGGGTGGGTACGCCCCCTGTTAAAAGGAAGCGGGGGATGCGGCCACCAGCGTGCTCGGATCCACTCGCCTTAGACGAAGAGTCGGAGCGGATCCTAATGCGCACATTGGATGATAGGCTGCGCTGGGGAGGGGTAAGTCAGATCGGGCAACCTGGGGGGTTTCACACAGTGGGGGATCCTCGATCAGGGTGCCCTGGGGGCAAGGACCAAAACCCAGGTTAGTCAAAATCCTGGGTTTTGGTCCACTTAAAAAAAAAGGGGGATCCTGCATAAATTAAATCTGGGGGCTGGGCTACAGAAGGAGGGCTATATCTCAGCAACAACAGCTTTGTTCATCAACACAGCAGGACAAATCCACCTCATGGCAGGTAAGCAAATAATGATTAGTTTTTACACTTAGCCCTTATGGTCTCTTTGGTTTTGGTTTGTCGGGGGGCTCAGTGCTTATTAATTTTAAGCTTGTTCTTACCTGGCCCTGGCTCTCCTCTGTTTCCCCGTCTTCCTCTCTGCAAAACAAGAGAAGGGAACACGACATTGCGTTATGAACGGCGTAATCGGCCTTACAGTGGTTACCTAGATACAGCAAACCCAGTGTACAGGGGCGTGCTAGACAGACTTTACTGGCCTTGGCAAGCTCATGACCAGCCTACAAGCTGCTGAGCTCCGCCCCCAGGGTGCTTCCCAGACGGTCTAGTGCGCTTGTCAGCCGAGGGTATAGCACTGCAGAGTTCGGTCATGGCCAGGGCTGGAAATGGACACTCCTAAAGCAATGGCACTGAAGCTTTAGTATTGTAGGGGCAGATAATGTGGCAGGGGTGGGTATGTTCCCCTATATCCAATAAGCTGACTCTATAACATAGCAGGGGCAAATCCTGGGGTTCGAGGGTATAGGGGTTACAATGTGGCCAGGCAGTGACACTGGAGTGCCTTGGGCCCACCAGAGGGTATCATTCTTGGGGCCCACCAAAGGTTATTGTTCTTAAACCGGACCTTCACCATGATTTATTGAAAAGCCCAAACCCTTAAAAAACTATTCCCCAGCATCTAAAGTTAATATATTTTAAGTTTTTAGTCACATACTTATTATTCTTTCCCCACTGGGCTGCAACTCTATTCAGGACTTTAGGATACGGGCGCCACCATCTTGCCTCAGAAGCATCACACTTACTGAGGAGAGGAGAGTGGGATAAAGTACAGGGGGGGTGGGTTATAGCTGTGCTTTGCTCAGACAGAGCAGAGCTGGGGTCAGGAAAAGGTCTGCAGTCCCAGAATGCAGAGCAGCAGTCAGAAGGCACTTCCTGTTTGCAGGCTGCCCGATGTTCCATGAGCCGCCATTGATGTTTAAAGGCTCATAACATGCAGTAGATGCAGGTAGGATGATTTTTAATGTGAGCAATCTGTATGTACAGGGTGTGGGAAACATATAAGATAGGCTCTTATTCAGGGTGAAGGTCCGGATTAATGTGAGCAATCTGTATGAGCAGGGTGTGGGAAACATATAAGATAGGCTCTTATTCAGGGTGAAGGTCCGGATTAATGTGGACAATCTGTATGTACAGGGTGTGGGAAACATATAAGATAGACTCTTATTCAGGGTGAAGGTCCGCTTTAAACATAAGAAGTAAATAAACGTACTTTGTCTGATGTACACGTAGAAACCAGTCGCCAGTAAGCAAATTAAGAGGTAACTAATTACAGAGGAGGCGATAATCCAATACTTGTTCTCCATGAATTCCTGGAAGCCTAATAGAGATACACAAAGTGTCAATGACTTTGTATGGGACAAACTTTACACGTAAACTGACCATTTCTTGGGGTCCTCAAAGTGGGACAGTTTAAACCAGTTTGTGGGTGGTGGGTGTGGTTAGGGGTGTGGTTTAGTGTGTGGCTTAATTATGGGTCACATGCTCTAAGAATATTTGGTCCATAAATGATGTTGGTGATGGAGACAAGGCTGAGAAGTCCATGCATTCCACTGCCACCATTCAACCAAATGGTCAGAACAGTTGTAAACCCCTCATATATCCAGAATTCAGCATGTAGTGGGACAGTTTAAACCAGTTTGTGGGTGATGGGCGTGGTATGGGTGTGGTTTAGCGTGTGGCTGAATTATTGGTCACATGCTCTAGAAAAAAAATCCTGGGTTTTGGTCCACTTTAAGTCCTGGATGTATTTTAGATCTAAGACCTGTGTTTATTATAAACCTACGACCTGAATGTATTATAAACCTAGGACCTGGATGTTATATAAACCTACAACCTGGATGGATTTAAGTACTAGATGTATTTTGTATCTAGAACCTATATTATATTATGATTACCGTATATTACAGACCTATGACCTGTATGCATTTTAGATCTATGGCCTGGATGTATTTTAGACCTACACCCTGGATATATTTTAGATCTAAGACCTGGATGTATTATAGACCTACACCCTGGATATATTTTAAATCTAAGACCTGGATGTATTATAGACCTACAACCTGGTTGGATTTTAGACCTACGACCTGGATGTATTTTAGACCTACGACCTGGGTATATTTTAGATCTAAGACCTGGATGTATTTTAAACCTACACCCTGGATATATTTTAGATCTAAGACCTGGATGTATTACAGACCTACGACCTGGTTGGATTTTAGACCTACACACTGGATATATTTTAGATCTAAGACCTGAATGTATTATAGATCTACACCCTGGATATATTTTAAATCTAAGACCTGGATGTATTATAGACCTACAACCTGGTTGGATTTTAGACCTACGACCTGGATGTATTTTAGACCTACGACCTGGATGTATTTTAGACCTACGACCTGGGTATATTTTAGATCTAAGACCTGGATGTATTTTAGACCTACACCCTGGATATATTTTAGATCTAAGACCTGGATGTATTTTAGACCTACACCCTGGATATATTTTAGATCTAAGACCTGGATGTATTATAGACCTACAACCTGGTTGGATTTTAGACCTACACACTGGATATATTTTAGATCTAAGACCTGAATGTATTATAGACCTACACCCTGGATATATTTTAGATCTATGGCCTGGATGTATTTTAGACCTACACACTGGATATATTTTAGATCTAAGACCTGAATGTATTATAGACCTACACCCTGGATATATTTTAGATCTAAGACCTGGATGTATTATAGACCTACGACCTGGTTGGATTTTAGATTTACACCCTGGATGTATTTTAGATCTAGGATCTGGATGTATTATAGACCTACAACCTGGATGTTATATAAACCTACAACCTGGATAGATTTTTAACTACATGTATTTTGTATCTAGAACCTATATTATATTATGATTACTGTATATTATAGACCTATGGCCTGTATGCATTTTAGACCTACGACCTGGGTATATTTTAAACCTAAGACCTGGATGTATTATAGACCAACAACCTGGTTGGATTTTAGACCTACGATCTGGATGTATTTTAGACCTACGACCTGGGTATATTTTAAACCTAAGACCTGGATGTATTATAGACCTATGACCTGGGTATATTTTAGACCTACGACCTGGATGGATTTTAGACCTACAGCCTGGATGTATTTTAGATCTAAGACTTACAACCTACAATTTTGATGTATTATAGACTTGCAACTTGAATGTAGTAAATGCCTACAATCTCGAATGAATTATAGACTTACAACATGTACGTATTGTGGACCTACGCCCTGGATGTATTTTAGCCCTACAACCTACTTTTTACGTCATAGTAGATCTTCATTAGGGTTAAGGCTGGAATAAGCTTCCCTCTTGGCAAAGAACAATACACCAATGCACCAACAATCCTCCAACGATCTCAACTGTTATTAAGACAGAATGTTGGCCAACCAGGTTATCCAACTTGGGAATGACCAGACCCTCCAAAGGCTTGTATTACAACAAACCAGATCAGATTACTGTTACCTGGGTGAATTTTAGACGTATTATAGGCCTACAACCTGAATGTGTAATATACCTAGGACCTGGCTGTATTTTAGACCTGAGAGTTGGATTTATTTTAGACGTAAGAGCTAGATTTCTTTTAGACCTAAGAGCTAGATTTCTTTTAACCAATCTCTCTTTTTATGTCCATTGCTATCTACAAATACAGCATACATAGATGAATCAGGTAACCAGTAATCATACCTGTTTTACATGTAATCCACATGGTCTTCCGTTCTTCTGAAGAATCTGAACAGTTATCAGCGACAGAGATAAAGGAGATGATTTCAATGGACGTTCCATTCCGCTTCACTCTGAGGTTTAGTCCCTGTTCGTCTCTAGTCACTGTGGCTAGGGTGTAATTCATCCTTGACCAGGACAGGCTGGTCCAGTTTTTGTCCATGTTGCAGAATAAATCCTGTTTCCCTAGATCAAACATCAAAATCAGGCCTAAATATGCAAATGCAAATCAGGCAAAAGTTAGCCTATGCTATTTCAGTCAGCTGATTTAGAGACAGGTCAGCCTCCCCTCCTTCAACCAATGGCTACAATCCTATATGGGGCTCAGCTGAAAACCTTCTGCACAGAGGGCCAACTGTAATTCATAAAAATAACTCGTGGGTAAGGGGGGAGAGAGAAGAAGGGGAGGGAGGTTCTGGAGCACCCTTCTTCTCTAGTTTCCTTTGTTGCCCCAACAGGTTGCCCCTACTCCCTATTGTATAAGGTTGGCTTTGGAGAGAAAGAGGAGGTTGGTATGGGGGGTTCCCCCTTGGGTATCAGCCAGGCGAGAAATACCCCAGCCTCCGTTATTGGGAGTATTTGGCAGGGCTATTGGATCACTACGTTAAATCCTTTCAGCTAAATGTAGTTTATTTCAAAAATGCTTAAAGATAATGTGAATACATCGTTAGACAATCTGTACACTTAAATTTTTTCACATATGTTACATTCTAAACACTCATATAACAAATTTTAGACACATATTATACAAAAAACACTTATGTTACATTTTTTCACATATATTGCCTTGGTAGCTTTGTAAAGCGTAACTCACAACAGTCATTCCCAGATATACCAATATTGTGGTTTTGTGTCTGGTTTAGTCACGCTTTAAGGTTTCGTTTATAGCCAGCATGGAACAGATGAAAAGGATATAAGCTGTGCAGACGTTTCGCTGACTTGCAGCTTCCTCAGTGCGCTTTTACCTTAATGGATCATAGTGATTTTATGAGTAATTTGTTCCTGTTATATATGCATTGATTAAGTGTGTCGCATAAAGTGTGAAAACAAAACATAATGTATTATACTAATTAAACATTACATCATATTGGAAATATATAAAGAATTAATTAAGTGCACTCACTTTTCCAGTTGCCTTTCAGAGAGTAAGCCTCTTTTATTTGAGGAGGGAGGGGGGGAGATACGCTGTATGCAGCTTATCCTGTTGATGAGTAAATGTTAGTCTTCTTATTGTAAACTCTGTTGGTTTGGTTTACTTTAGTGTATTACCTGTGATTTGCAGGCTGCTAGTTGCATATGGTGTAGTAGGTATTCAGTTGTATCTGTTAGTAAAATTATAGTTTAGTGCCTAATGTTATGCTGTAGTTATTGGTAGGTGCTGGTAGTTTTAGGGCGGAAATACCTTCAGTCAGGTATTCAGTCATACAGCGTATCTCCCCCCCTCCCTCCTCAAATAAAAGAGACTTACTCTCTGAAAGGCAACTGGAAAAGTGAGTGCACTTAATTAATTCTTTATATATTTCCAATATGCTGTAATGTTTTATTAGTATATTACATTATGTTTTGTTTTCACACTTTATGCGACACACTTAATCAATGCATATATAACAGGAACAAATTACTCATAAAATCACTATGATCCATTAAGGTAAAAGCGCACTGAGGAAGCTGCAAGTCAGCGAAACGTCTGCACAGCTTTTATCCTTTTCATCTGTTCCATGCTGGCTATAAACGAAACCTTAAAGCGTGACTAAACCAGACACAAAACCACAATATTGGTATATCTGGGAAAGACTGTTGTGAGTTACGCCTTACAAAGCTACCAAGGCAATATATGTAAAAATAACTCGCCCGTCCTTTTTTTTCAATTCTTGTGATGTACAAACACAAGTCATACAATCTAGAAATCCTAATCTCCAGTCCAATCGTGGAGGCTGATTCACCACTAGCGCCAGGTATCGGCAGATGAGTGTCTGTATAGCGGCGCTTAGAGTGACCGCTAGTAGACGCTGTATGCGGGTATTTAGCGCTGTAACAGAGTGCCTCAGTCGCTGTAGTAACCTGGCCAGCATTGATGAATGTGATGTATGTTGGGTGCTCTAACACCAGTACAGCTCTGCAGGGAGCGCCAGCTCAGTGCTACCGACTCTTGGCACTCCACACCATCAAAAAAGGACATACACACAGCGTTGGCGCTCTAAAGCTGGACGCTGTAGCATAGAGCGCCAGACGATTAAAGTCTGTTTTTGAACACATATCCACCAGTAACAAAGCGAAAACACATGGAATGACATTGTTATAACACTGTGACAATAACACTTTAGTGCCAGACCTGTAATGACAATTCTGCATAAAATATAAAAAGTCAAAAAAGTTTCTAAAAGTGTTTATTTGCAGCCAGGAGACGTCACACAATGATTGGAGCAAAAAAAAATAAATAAATAAAAAATGTCAAACACGCTGTTTAAACAGAAGAAAAGGAACGTCCATTGAAATGTATGGGAGAGCGACACTGAGCGAAAGGTAATAACTGGTGCTCTGGAAGCTAGAGCGCCGGCGCTATACTCTGAGCCGCCTGTAATAATATATCGGACGCTACATGGCGCAGTTAGAGACACCAGATGCTGCCTGCCGCTACGAGGCGCTACCTGGTGCTATCGCTTCTTGAATAACCCCCATAGTATTAGTTGTGTCAGCACCCAGTCAATGCAATGTCAAGCAGCTGCTTCCAAGGCCACCAAGATGTTATTATGCATTATGCACCTATCCCTGGAATCACGGGATAGGTGAGTAATTTCGCCTCTTTACAAGGCACTGGCGCGCCCTCACCTGGAATATGCCATCCAGTCCTGGGCACCCGTTCATATAAAGAACGCTCTGACTATGGAAAGGGAGCAGAGGAGAGACACCAAACTAATAAGAGGAATGAAGGATCTTAGTTATGAGGAAAGATTACGGGAATTAAATCTGTTTAGTCTTGAGAGGAGGCAACTGATTAACTTGTATAAATATATAAATGGCCAATACAAAAATATGGGAAAACACTATTGTCACGGACCGGGTGGAGCGGACTCGGGTGTGGATCCGCTTTAACTGTGGAACCGATGGCGGGTACCGTGTCAGGGGAGCGGAGTCTAAGAGGCCACCGGTATTCACCAGAGCCCACCGCAAGGCAGGTTGGTCTTGTGCGGCGAGTGACCCCCAGGTCGCTATCCCCTAACAGCGGCCCAGTCCCACAGTCAGCCGAGGTTCAGTGAGGTACACAAGTGGCAGGCAAAAAGGCGTAGTAAGTACAGGCAGAGATCGGGGCTGGCAGCACAGGTTCGCAGTAAAGGTGAGTAGCCGAGGTCGGGGCAGGCAGCAAAGGTTCAGAGTCAGGGACAGGCAGAGGTCGGTACACGGGTGAGCAATCCAAGAATGTCTGACTTTCAACAAGCATGGAGAGACCAAGATCCGGCACTGAAGGAAGGAAGTGCCTGTTTAAATAGGGGAAGATGATGCAGGATTGGATGACATAAACACCAATCAGTGCTGTAAAGGCCCTTTAAATCTCAGGGATCCTGTGCGCTCGCCCTCTAGTGGACGGAGACTTGTGCGCATGCAAGGAGGAAGCACTGGGGGAAGGGCGGCAGCTGGAAGCAGCCCCGAGGGAAGATGGATGACGGCTGCATGCAGCCATGGAGGTAGGTGAAATGCTGTGAGACGGGCGTGCAGAGCTCGCCCTAACAGTACCCCCCCCCTTGGGCCTCCCCTTCTTCTTGGGACCAAGAAAATCTGAGATGAGACTACGGTCTAGAATATTCTCTTCGAGCTCCCAAGATCTTTCTTCAGGTCCACAGCCTTCCCAGTCGACCAAGAAATATCTTTTTCCTCTGGAGAGCTTAGAAGCCAGAATCTCCTTCACTAAAAAGGTATCCTCGGTGCCCGAGATTGGGGCAGGCACCAAAGTTTTAGGAGAGAATCGATTGACAATAACTGGCTTCAACAGAGAGACGTGAAAAGAATTGGGAATTCGCAGTGAAGTCGGTAGGTGAAGCTTATAGCAAACTGGATTGATCTGTTGTTTGATCTTGTATGGCCCCAAGTAACGGGGGCCCAATTTGTAGCTAGGAATTTTGAAGCGGATGTATTTTGCCGACAGCCACACCTTATCTCCTGGAGAATAAACAGGCGGAGCTCTTCTCCTTTTATCAGCGCTAACCTTCATGCGGGCGGAAGCTTGACAAAGGGAACGCTGTGTTTCTTGCCAGATGGTGGAGAAATCCTGTGTGAGATTGTCCACGGCGGGCACTCCGGAGGACGTGGATAAAGGCAAAGGCGGAAGGAGTTGACGGCCGTACACCACCAAAAACGGGGACTTCCTTGTGGACTCAGAATCCTTAAAATTATACGAGAATTCCGCCCAAGGCAACAGATCGACCCAATCGTCTTGACGCGCTGAAACAAAATGGCGAAGATAATGCCCGAGAATCTGGTTGACTCTTTCCACCTGGCCGTTAGACTGGGGATGATAAGCGGAGGAAAAGTCCAGTTTAATTTTCATTTGTTTACAAAGAGCTCTCCAGAACTTGGACACAAACTGCACACCTCTGTCAGACACAATATGTGTAGGTAGACCATGAAGTCGAAAGATATGCTTCAGGAAGTATTTTGCCAACAGAGGAGCTGACGGGAGACCGGGCAAAGGAACAAAATGCGCCATCTTAGAAAACCTATCCACTACCACCCAAATTACAGTATTGCTATGCGAAGAAGGGAGGTCGGTAATAAAGTCCATAGCAATGTGTGTCCATGGGGTATCTGGAATAGGAAGTGGGTGGAGTAGGCCAGCAGGTCTTTGGCGAGGGGTTTTGTCGCGAGCGCAGGTGGTACAGGCCTGAACGAATTCGGTCACATCCTTTTCAAAAGAGGGCCACCAATAATATCGAGAAATGATAGAACAAGACTTCCTGATACCGGCATGGCCGGCTACATGGGAAGAATGCCCCCATTCTAATATTTTGCGACGTTGGCGGGCTGGCACAAAGGTCTTTCCCGGCGGTGCTTGTACAAGAGTAGTGGGGGCAGAGTGGACAAGGCGTTCAGGCGGGATGATATGTTGTGGAGTGGATTCAACACCAGAGATGTCAGAGGAGCGAGAAAGGGCGTCTGCCCTGATGTTCTTAGCGGCTGGCCGGAAGTAGATTTGAAAATCAAATCGAGCGAAGAACAACGACCAACGAGCTTGTCGTGGATTCAATCGCTGGGCAGTTTCTAAATAAGATAGATTTTTGTGATCAGTATAGATGGATACTTGATGGGCAGAACCTTCTAAGAGGTGTCTCCACTCCTCCAACGCCAACTTGATGGCGAGTAACTCCCGATCTCCAATGGAGTAATTCCTCTCCGCTGGCGAAAAGGTCTTCGAAAAGAACCCGCAGGTGAGAATTCTGCCAGTAGACGATTTTTGAGTGAGCACCGCTCCGGCTCCAATGGAGGAGGCATCTACTTCTAGGGCGAAAGGCCGAGATGGATCTGGCCTAGACAACACTGGTGCAGAGGAGAAGGCCTTTTTTAGAGCAATGAAGGCCTCTTCAGCCTGAGGAGGCCAAGACTTCGAATTGGCGCTCTTCTTTGTGAGGGTCACAATAGGCGCCACTACAGTGGAAAAGTGAGGAATAAACTGGCGATAGTAATTGGCGAAGCCCAGAAAACGTTGAATAGCTCGCAGGCCAATAGGACGGGGCCAATCCAGAACTGCTTTCAACTTGCTGGGGTCCATTTGAAGGCCACGAGCTGAGACAATATATCCAAGAAAGGGTAAGGTGGTTTGATCAAATAGACACTTCTCCAACTTGGCGTAAAGATGGTGTTGACGGAGACGAGACAGGACTTGCCGGACATGACGGTGATGTTCTTCTAGATTAGATGAAAAGATGAGTATATCATCCAAATATACAACAACACAGGAGTAAAGCAAGTCCCGAAAAATGTCATTTACGTATTCCTGGAATACAGCGGGTGCATTGCAGAGACCAAAGGGCATCACTAAATATTCGAAGTGGCCATCGCGGGTATTGAAGGCGGTCTTCCATTCATCGCCCTCGCGTATACGTATCAAATTATAGGCTCCCCTCAGGTCAAGCTTGGTGAAGACCCTGGCCCCACGCAGTCGGTCAAATAATTCGGCAATCAAGGGCAAAGGGTATCGATTTTTAACGGTAATCTTATTGAGGCCGCGGTAATCAATACAAGGGCGAAGAGAGCCATCTTTTTTCGCCACAAAGAAGAACCCCGCGCCTGCCGGAGAGGAAGACTTCCGTATGAACCCTTTATGAAGATTTTCTCGAATATACTCCGACATGGCTTGAGTCTCAGGAGCCGAGAGAGGGTAAATTCGGCCACGAGGAGGAGTGGTACCCGGTAGGAGGTCTATAGGGCAATCGTAGGGGCGATGAGGCGGAAGTACCTCCGCTTGTTTCTTGCAGAATACATCAGCATAGGTCTGGTAGATCTCAGGCAAGCCAGGTAATGGTGCTGAAGCAGGAATAGGTCGAACAGGAACAGACTTCAAGCACTTCTTAAAGCACGCTGCACCCCAAGTCTTGATATCACCGGTGGTCCAGTCAAGCGTGGGATCATGACGTTGGAGCCAAGGAAGGCCTAGAAGAATCTGAGAGGTGCAATTAGGGAGGACGTAGAACTCAACATTCTCTTGATGGAAGAGTCCAATTTTTAATTGGAGGGGAACGGTGCGATAGCGCACAGTACAGTCCAGCCTATCACCATTGACTGAGGCGATAAATAAGGGTGTAGCAAGGCGATTCACAGGGATATTATGTTTATTGATCAAGGCAGCCTCTATAAAGTTCCCTGCAGAACCAGAGTCCAAAAAGGCGCTTAAATTCAGGGATGTGGAAGGTGAGATGGAAAGTTGCACAGGAACAGTGAGCCGTGGAGAGGAGGCACATACACCCAGGGACGCCTCTCCCACCGCCACTACGTGCGCCCGTTTCCCTGATGTGGAGGGCGAATAGGACAGTCCTTCAAAAAATGCTCAGAACCACCGCAGTACAGACAAAGGTTCTCGTTCCTTCTGCGAGTTCTCTCCAATTGGGTCAAACGGAATCGATCGACCTGCATGGCCTCCTCACTGGGAGGTACATGTGCAGACAAAGGGTTTTGAAACACTGGAGCCAAACGGGATGCCCTCCTAGTGCGCTGAGAGTCTCTTTCTTGGCGGAATTCTTCACGCCTCTCAGCAAAGCGCACATCAATGCGTGTGGCCAGATGGATGAGTTCAGTGAGAGATGAAGGCAAGTCACGAGCCGCAAGAGCATCCTTAATTTTACTAGAAAGTCCTTTCTTGAAGCAGGCACACAAGGCCTCATTGTTCCAAGACAATTCGGAGGCTAGAGTGCAGAACCGAATGGCGTATTCACCAACGGACAACTCGCCCTGGACCAAGTTCAAAAGGGACGATTCAGCAGATGAAGCCCGGGCAGGTTCCTCAAAGACCTGGCGAAACTCTGAGACAAAGGTGTTAATACTGGAAGAGACAGGGTCATTGCGATCCCACAAGGGAGTGGCCCAGGCCAAAGCCTTTCCAGAAAGCAAACTGATGACAAAGGCCACCTTAGCTCGTTCGGTGGGAAATTGATCCGCCAACAACTCCAAGTGCAGGGAACATTGGGCAAGGAACCCTCGGCATAACTTGGCATCCCCATCATATTTAGCCGGCAAGGAGAGACGGATTCTGGCAGAAGATGTTACCGGGGGCTGTGGCGGTAATGCTGGAGCCGGTGATGGAACTTGCTGTTGCTGAATCGTTAAAAATTGCTGCATCATGGCAGAGAGTTGATTAATCTGGCGGGACTGCATAGCTACTATAGCAGGCAATTCAGTGGCATCCGGCAGCGGTACCTCAGCGGGATCCATGGCCGGATCTTACTGCCACGGACCGGGTGGAGCGGACTCGGGTGTGGATCCGCTTTAACTGTGGAACCGATGGCGGGTACCGTGTCAGGGGAGCGGAGTCTAAGAGGCCACCGGTATTCACCAGAGCCCACCGCAAGGCAGGTTGGTCTTGTGCGGCGAGTGACCCCCAGGTCGCTACCCCCTAACAGCGGCCCAGTCCCACAGTCAGCCGAGGTTCAGTGAGGTACACAAGTGGCAGGCAAAAAGGCGTAGTAAGTACAGGCAGAGATCGGGGCTGGCAGCACAGGTTCGCAGTAAAGGTGAGTAGCCGAGGTCGGGGCAGGCAGCAAAGGTTCAGAGTCAGGGACAGGCAGAGGTCGGTACACGGGTGAGCAATCCAAGAATGTCTGACTTTCAACAAGCATGGAGAGACCAAGATCCGGCACTGAAGGAAGGAAGTGCCTGTTTAAATAGGGGAAGATGATGCAGGATTGGATGACATAAACACCAATCAGTGCTGTAAAGGCCCTTTAAATCTCAGGGATCCTGTGCGCTCGCCCTCTAGTGGACGGAGACTTGTGCGCATGCAAGGAGGAAGCACTGGGGGAAGGGCGGCAGCTGGAAGCAGCCCCGAGGGAAGATGGATGACGGCTGCATGCAGCCATGGAGGTAGGTGAAATGCTGTGAGACGGGCGTGCAGAGCTCGCCCTAACAACTATTTCAGGTAATATCCTCTCTAAAGACAAGGACGAGCTCCCTTCAACTGGAAAAAAAGAAATTCATTATTTACCATAAGAACTATAAACCTGTGGAATAGCCTCCAACAGAAGCTTGTCACATCATCAACAGCTGACAACTTAAAAAAATGATTAGATGCTTGTTTAGAAGAAAATAACATTTTACAGTTATTATACAGTTACTGGGGTTTTGGGGTGATTATAAAGGTGGGAGGATTAGGAAGAAATACTCACTCTCACCCAGCAGAAGCGGCATGTGAATTTGCGTGTGCAGGTGCTTCGAGTGCTCCTTCCCCCTTCCAGCGGGTGGATGTTGTTTGCTGCCGGCTCTATTTTTAATTGGGTGATATACTATCTCACTTATGGTTCCACTGTCTATACGGATTTTGCATCCATGATCATTTAATCAGTATTTTGTTTGGCATCTATTGAACATTTGAGCAATGTTCAGTATTTAATGTTTTTAATAGTTTTAATAGTTTTGCAGCATATGAATTTGTTTAGAGCGCGTGGATAATCACATGATTGCATGGCTAATTTTCTTTTGTGTGGCTAAATTTTTCATATTTTTGTGCCGACCCCACAGTCCCCTCAAACCCGCCAGAAAAACAGCACCGCCCAGATTGAAAGTACAAAAATAACCTATTTATTGTCAATCATGGATCACATATTACAAAACATTTAAAAGCCGGCTGGCCCCGGCTGCCTGTGATTGGCTGGGGCCGCCGACGCACTTCCGGCCGGGGTGCGCGCGGCGGCGCGGCCACGAGCGGACTCCATTGGCGTGGGAGCGGGGCGGGTGAGTATATAGGGGAGCCTAACAGGACAGGGCCTTACATTTTGTGCCCATGAAGTAACGGGTCCCCGACCGTTACGAAACGCGTAGGCTAGGGGCAGGGGGACAGATCGACAGGCTGGCCAATTGTATGGGTAATGTACATATTGAACACACATGTTATATGGTTTTGATTTATTTTGATTTTTCTGCTCTTGGCGGTCCTCACTGAATAATTATAGGTTTAAGCACTTAGCACTTTAATGTTATGTATATGATAAATGCACTAGTAATGGTGGTCTGTATATGGACTGTATATCAGTTGGTATAGGATATGAGAAAAGAGCCTGCTTATTGTGCCCCCTGGTGGTCATTGGTGTGACCTTTTTAGGATGTTTTAAACCGGACCTTCAGCGTGATTTAATGAAAAGCCCAAACTCTTAAAAAACGGTTCCCCAGCATCTAAAATTAATATATTTTACGTTTTTAGTCACTAACTTATTATTCTTTCCCCCACTGGGCTGCAACTCTGTTCAGGAATTTAGGATACGGGCACCGCCATCTTGACTCAGAAGCATCACACTTACTGAGGAGAGGAGAGTGGGATAAGGTACAGGGGGGCGGGTTATAGCTGTGCTTTGCTCAGACAGAGCAGAGCTGGGGTCAGGTAAAAGTCAGCAGTCCCAGAATGCAGAGAAGCACAGTCAGGAGGCACTTCCTGTCTGCAGGCTGCCTGATAAGATGGCGGCTTCCATAAGCCGCCATCTTGGATGTTTAAAGGCTCATAACATGCAGTAGATGCAGGTAGGAAGATTTTTAATGTGAGCAATCTGTATGTACAGGGTGTGGGGAAACATATAAGATAGGCTCTTATTCAGAGTGAAGGTCCGCTTTAAATGTTTTGTAATATGTGATCCATGATTGACAATAAATAGGTTATTTTTGTACTTTCAATCTGGGCGGTGCTGTTTTTCTGGCGGGTTTGAGGGGACTCTGGGGTCTCCTCCCAGGGTAAAATATACATATATACGGCCAGTTTAGCACGCCCCAAGCACTAGTTGGTGCAGCCATAATCTTTGTAAATCAGTTTTGTGCCGGCACAACATTTAAAATGTATTATCATGATTGATTATTATTATTTATATACTTATGTATATGGGATTTGTACTTGTCCACAAGTAATTCGCTGGTATATGGGTATTGTGTGTGGGGGGGTAGGGACAGGGCCGGATTATGAGGGGCCTCCACCACTTGCCCTGCAAAGGGAGCCTCCACCCCTGGAAATGGTTGCACACTGGGCGAGGTGTATTTACAGTTACCTGTGTTGCACTGCATTATGGGTCAGCCTCTCAGTACTCACCACCACTTCCAGATCCTTATTGCCAGTCTCCCAGTCTTCGCTACTGCTGATTGCCTCAGAGCTGTACATTGTATCAGACACACCATGATGGTTGGCAGCTTTCCAAGGGGATTGTGTACATATAATGTATCTTTATTTGTGTTACATTTGTCTTGTTAAACTTACCGGACACTGCTGCCTGTATAAGATTATTTTCTTTGGAAAGTGTTACAAAATCTCATAGTGATCACCTCTGTATTACAATATGTATCTGAATACATATCAGTACCCCTTTCTCTACATTTTTTGCGCGAAATTTCTCATCAATTTTTCCCCCTCGTCTGATTCAGCAGAGCCTTCATTTCTGTGAGAGTTTTTGTGTGAAATGTTTTCATTTTTGCATGATTTTTGGTTTAGTAGCAAGACCTCCAAAACCATCAAGAAAGGGGCTCTAAATCAACCCTCTTATTTCTTTATTTAAAGCGGTCCAAAACCCACCCTGGAGTCTATGAGACTCCAGGGCAGGCATACTCGCTCCCCCCTGGGCATGCAGATTCGGGATGCCCCACTATGTAAAACCCCCAGGTCGTCCAAAATCTCACCTTCGTTACTGGTCTAACGGCGCATGCACGAGCAGTGGGCCCCATCCCCGCTGTCTCTCTAGCAGGGCGCATGCCGGAGTCAGGCATTTGTGAATTGCCAAATTGGCGACGCTCCCTGTTAAAGGTTCCACTCGCCTTAGACGAGCTCTGGAGGTGCTGGAGCGGATCCGGGTGGGCTGACTGGATGAGAGGCTGCACATGCACCATAGGACCAAGAAGTGTGAGTGAGAATGGGAAACCTGGGGGTGGGTTTCATACAGCGAGCCATCCCGGACCAGGGTGCCCGGGGGGCAAAGACCAAAACCCAGAATAGTGAAAATCCTGGGTTTTAGTCCACTTTAGAGCCTAAATACAATTCATATGTATGTGTTACATATTTTGATATCTAAGGTGTGCATCTGTGATCCCCTTTTTGGTGTGTGTGTGTGTGTGTGTGTGTGTGTGTGTGTATATATATATATATATATATATATATATATATATATACACACTGGATGCAGAAAGTATATCAAACTTTACAAACTGTAACAGGGGAGTGCACAACACAAATTATAGTATAGTATAGTATAGTCTAAAAAATGTGCTTGCTGATCCGGTCGTCAGAATCAGTGGGTCCACAAAGCCCAAATTTAGTTGAAGGGCCCAGCATCCCCTGGGCTCCTCTTTTGCTGACTCTGGCTAGAGACAGAAGGACAACTTGTCTCTCTCCGCTATAAAGAAGGAAGGACAAGATGACTTTGTAACATGGGATTTGCTTTCTGTTAGCACAATTTCCATGTGCCCCCCTGCAGGCAGAAAGACTGTCCCCAAGAACAGGGGTGGAAGAGGTTATAGGCCTCGGAAACCCTGCCCAGTGGCTCCCCCTCGAAGCCCGGACTAATACTAGGCCCGTATTATGGTCAGCCAAGGAAACCCTGGTGCCGAAGCGGGCCAGTACCTGGTTGGGTAACCTCCAGAGAAAGCCTTACACTGAGGGATCCAGCCAGTGGTCCACAGGGAATCCTTTGAGTAGAACCTGAGGACCAAGATCCCTCTTCTCCTTCAGGAGGGAGAGATATATACCCTTGTACTCCCTGTCAGGGGGTTTGTCCTCCGGGAGAGTAGGGGAAATAGGTCCGTTCTCTTTTGAGAAGGTCCTAGATTGGGCCCCATAAAGTGTTTTTCAGTGTGTTTGCACTTTTCACTTTGGGTGGCCTGTATTTTACAGTGTGTTATATCACGCAGGCGGCTTCAAAAAAGACCTTTCTAGACCAAAGGTGCATTCTGAAGCTTAATGGAATTTGTATGCAAAGTGCACCAACTATCATTCAGCAGCTCACCTCCTATTGGCTGCCCTTTCCCTTCCTGTCAGAGCACAGCTGCTTTTGGATGTAGAAACAAGGCACACACCCCTGAATTCCATAGGCCACCAATCATAGACCTCGAATGGCAGTCTATAGCTCCACCACCACATGTCAGCTGATGCAGGAATGAGCACAGCCTCAGTCATCACAGCCTTTCTCCCCTCTGCCCTCCTTGTGCCTTCCACCCTCGAGTGGAATTAGCATATGAATAGCTGTATATAATTAGCATTTTATTTACCATTGCACTTAATTAGCATTTGACTCACCCGTGGCTGTCGGTGTGCTTGTGGTTGTGATTGGGCTAAACAATCAAGGCTTTGGAACATGACAATAGAGCCTGCACCCTTGCCTTCACTATTAATCATCAGACTGTGGACAATGTGGATTAGGAATGACTCTGCTGGGGTGTAACAACTGATTCTATGCAATGTATGAGAACACTAGCAACAGGGAGAAAGGGAGGAGCACAGCCAGGGTGTCTGAAGCATAATATCGGCCTCTTACAGACCCTGACTATTATGTTGATTATTATGCAGCATCACAGCTCCAAGGGCCACGCCCTCTTGCATCAGGGGAGAAATTATAAGGTGAAACTCTAAACTGATCAGTTCTTGTATTTGAGAAAGCGACCAATTTAAACTGGAACAGAACCCAGGATTTTGATTATCCTGGTCTTTGGTCCTTGCCCCCTTGCTGTGTGAAACCCCCCCCCCCCAGCTTGCATGCACAAACTCACCTCTTCCCGGTCCTATGGCACATGCGCTCACGCTCGGATACACTCACGTCAGCTCGGCTAACCCCTCATCTAAATCGAGCTGATTCGAGCGTGCTGGCGGCCGCATCCCTCGCTTCCCTCTAACAGGGAGCGTGCCCACGCTGTCCATTCACAAATGCCTGGCACGGGCACGTGCCTTGCTAGAGGGATATCTGGGATGCGGCCGTGGCTCGCACGTGTGCCATTGGGCCAGAAAAGTAGGTGAGTTTATGGGCGACCTGGGGGGGTTTCACACAGCGCAGCATCCCAATTTTGGATGCCCCGGGGGGAGGGAATCGATCAGCCCAGGAATCTATCTTCGTAGGTTTTGGTCCACTTTAAATGCCACATATGCCTTATGCTAAAAGGAAATAGTAATTAGCCCTGACATGACCTATTGCTCAGACAGAAGGGAATCTGTCACATTTAGGGATCTGAAAGTAAGTGAAGCTGCTGACTCCCAGAGCATCATGTGACCTCCTAATACTCACTGGCACTGTAAGCATACTTTGGCCTCCTCTAACTCCTTCAAAATAGAAACCATGACCTGTACATGCGCTGATGTGGGTCAAAGAAGTTCATGTCTGCAAGTGGGGAATATAGGCAAACCTAGCAACTTTTCAGGGTGGGAAAGAGGGACATTTGTTAAATTAGGCCACACCCCCTCATTGAGCGATGGATAGGAGATAGGGTGTAACAGTTATAACAATAGAAACACTTTGAATAGGCAAATTAATCATTTATTGACGCAGATCTGCATGTTACACCTCAAAGAGGAGAACAATGAGGGGCAGGGGGCATAAAAGAGGGACAGTCCCTCCAAATCAGGGACACTTGGGTGGTATGTATATGTCATATTTGAGCGCCTAGTTTTACAGTAGTTTTGAAAGCTCAGCCTGGGACATGAGTATAAAGGAATGATTTGCATAGCTCCACCCTCTAGCTAGCAATTTAAAGTATTTCCATCATCCCTCTCAACACCTTTTACTGATGAGAGGGCAAGAATCTGCAAGTAGGGGAATAAATGGATCTGTTAAAGTGGAACAAAACCCACCAGCGGCTGGCCTGGAAACTAAAAGATTCCAGGGCCGGCCACTGGCTTTCCCCCGGGGCATCCTGAGTCGGAATGCCCTGCTGGGTGAAACCCCGTAAAACTCATCTTTCCTCGCTTCAATGGCGCATGCATCGGCACTCGTCCAATCAGAGCCGTTTGCTGAAAGGTTAACAAACTCAGGCTCACACCCCATGCTATATGAGTTTGTAAACCTTTCGCCAGATAGGATGGGGCTGGGAACTTGTGCACTTCTGGGGGGTACGGGGGATGCAGAAGAGCGTGCTCCCTATTGTATTCAATCAGAGCTCTTTGATGAATGGTGTAATCAAGGCAAAGGGCTCTGATTGGACGAAAGCCTGCTCCATTGGAGCAGGGAAAGGGGACTTTATAGTGGGCGAACTAAGGGGGGGGAGTTTCACACGGTGGGGCACCCCAGTTAGGAATGTCTGGGGACACAGAACAAAACTGGGGAAAGTTAAATTCCCAAGATTTTGGATGCCCTCGGGGGGGGGTGGGGACAATCGATGGTCCCGGGAATCTTATAGATCTCGCTCAGTTTTAGATCAAAACATGTGATTTTAACTATCCCAGGTTTTGGCCCTTGCCCCCCCATCATATAATTTTGTTCATTTTATATCCCGGAGGTTGGCCTTGTAAAATGAAAAGTTTGCCTATAGGCGACAAAAACCACAAAAAAAAAAAAAAAGGGGGGCGTTCTGCTGAATCGCCAAACAAGCTAAAAACAAGCAACAGGAGAATGGGGCGGCACCAACCAGTGTCTAATAGGTGTGGTTCACTGCTCTGGTAGAGGCTCACACTATCCAAACAATATTACAGATGGGGGGGTGCCCAAATCCCCCAAAAAAGCCCTAACCAGAGACTTAGAATTGTGGTATTTTATGCAAAGTTTATTCAACCACTATGATACATAACATTAAACCGGACCTTCACCATGATTTAATGAAAAGCCCAAACTCTTAAAAAACAGTTCCCCAGCATCTAAAATTAATATATTTTATGTTTTTAGTCACTAACTTATTATTCTTTCCCCCACTGGGCTGCAACTCTGTTCAGGAATTTAGGATACGGGCGCCGCCATCTTGACTCAGAAGCATCACACTTACTGAGGAGAGGAGAGTGGGATAAGGTACAGGGGGCGGGTTTTAGCTGTGCTTTGCTCAGACAGAGCAGAGCTGGGGTCAGGTAACGGTCAGCATTCCCAGAATGCAGAGCAGCACAGTCAGGAGGCACTTCCTGTTTGCAGGCTGCCTGATAAGATGGCGGCTTCTATAAGCCGGCATCTTGGATGTTTAAAGGCTCATAACATGCAGTAGGTGCAGGTAGGATGATTTTTAATGTGGACAATCTGTATGTACAGGGGGGGGGAAACATATAAGATAGACTCTTATTCAGGGTGAAGGACCGCTTTAAATGTTAAAAAGACCGTTTAAAAAACATACAAGGCAAAATACATTCTCACAATGGGGGGTGCTGTTGTTAAAAGGGGCCAGAAAAATTATATATAAATCCCAAATAGCATAATTTAGTATAAGTAAAGTGCCAAGTGCTTCCAAGAAAGTGCATCAAATCACAATAGACCTTCAATATGATACAGTGCAAAAAATGCAGAAAATATATATGAGGTAGGTGCAAAGCATATCAAAAATAATCATCTTACATATCCATTGTATCCATAGTGCTGGCAGCCACACATCCCCCCAGGAAAAAGCCAACGCGTTTTGTGTTGCATTGTCACTTTTTCAAGCTAAAAATGTATGCAGGTGATCCTACGGCTCGTCTGAGGACTGTGCTGAATCAGGTCCACTGTTACATGGAGGCTGATTCATTACTAATGCCAGGTATCGGCAGATGAGCTTCTGTATAGCAGCGCTTAGAGCGAGCGCTAGTAGACACTGCAAGTGGGTATCGAGTGCTGTAACAGAGAGTCTTAGTCGCTGTAGTAACCTGGCTGACATTGATGAATGTGATGTGTGTTGGGCGCTGTGACAACATTACAGCGCTTCAGCGAGTGAGAGGTAGCGCCAGCTCAGTGCGACGACACCATACCACACAAAAAAGGACACACACAAAGCGTTGTCGCTCTAAAGCTGGGCGCTATAGCATAGAGCGCCAGACGCTGTGTGATTAAAGTCTGTTTTTGAACACATATCCACCAGTAACAAAGTGAAAACACATGGAATGACATTGTTATAACACTGTGAAAATAACACTTTAGTGCCAGACCTGTAATGACAATTCTGCATAAAAATATTAAAAGTCAAAAAAGTTTCTAAAAGTGTTTGTTTGCAGCCAGGAGACGTCACACAATGATTGGAGCAAAAAAAAAGAAAAAATGTCAAACACGCTGTTTAAACACAAGCAAATGAACGGCCATTGAAATGTATGGGAGAGCGACACTGAGCGAAAGGTAATACCTGAGCCTACAGCGCCGGCGCTATACACTGAGCCGCCTGCAATAATACATGTGACGCTACATGGCGCTGTTAGAGGTGCTATACACTGACCTGCCTGTAATAATACATGTGACACTACATGGCGCTGTTAGAGGTGCTATACACTGACCTGCCTGTAATAATACATGTGACGCTACATGACGCTGTTAGAGGCGCTATACACTGACCTGCCTGTAATAATACATGTGACGCTACATGGCGCTGTTAGAGGCGCTATACACTGACCTGCCTGTAATAATACATGTGACACTACATGGCGCTGTTAGAGACGCTATACACTGACCTGCCTGTAATAATACATGTGACACTACATGGCGCTGTTAGAGGCGCTATACACTGACCTGCCTGTAATAATACATGTGACGCTACATGGCGCTGTTAGAGGCGCTATACACTGACCTGCCTGTAATAATACATGTGACACTACATGGCGCTGTTAGAGGCGCTATACACTGACCTGCCTGTAATAATACATGTGACGCTACATGGCGCTGTTAGAGGCGCTATACACTGACCTGCCTGTAATAATACATGTGACGCTACATGGCGCTGTTAGAGGCGCTATACACTGAGCCGCCTGTAATAATACATGTGACGCTACATGGCGCTGTTAGAGGTGCTATACACTGAGCCGCCTGTAATAATACATGTGACACTACATGGCGCTGTTAGAGGTGCTATACACTGACCTGCCTGTAATAATACATGTGACGCTACATGGCGCTGTTAGAGGTGCTATACACTGACCTGCCTGTAATAATACATGTGACGCTACATGGCGCTGTTAGAGGTGCTATACACTGACCTGCCTGTAATAATACATGTGACGCTACATGGCGCTGTTAGAGGTGCTATACACTGACCTGCCTGTAATAATACATGTGACGCTACATGACGCTGTTAGAGGCGCTATACACTGACCTGCCTGTAATAATACATGTGACACTACATGGCGCTGTTAGAGGCGCTATACACTGACCTGCCTGTAATAATATATGTGACACTACATGGCGCTGTTAGAGGCGCTATACACTGACCTGCCTGTAATAATACATGTGACGCTACATGGCGCTGTTAGAGGCGCTATACACTGACCTGCCTGCAATAATACATGTGACGCTACATGGCGCTGTTAGAGGCGCTCGCCAGATTCGCTTTCTTAAATGTGTTCACCCGGCGCTGCCTGCCGCTACAAGGCGCTACCTGGCGCTATCCCTTCTTAAATAACCCCCATAGTCTGACGTTATTCAGCTCCTACCTTGGCTCGCTCTTCTTTGCATCTCATAGATCCTGTTGTCTGCTGAACAGGAATAGATGGGGCGCTCTCCTGCCGTCGCATTCCCAGACACCTGCAGGGAGGATTGCTTGGTGTCCAGCGCCACAAAACCAGACCTCAGCAGCAGACGCACCCATGACGTCTCGTTGTTTCCATTCTTTATAGAGAGTTTTAGCGTCACTGCGGGAAGCTTCCCGGTCAGCGGGTCACAGGTCACCGACACGTTCTCTACAAAAGATGCCAGAAAGTTTATTGAGGACTCAAATGTGGTGATAGGAAAAGTTTTCAACATACACCCATGGCCGGCTCTCTGGGGGCATGCAAGCTGTGCAGTTGCATAGGGAAACATCTTAGGAGTTTATTTAAGGTGGACCAAAATCCAGGATTTTGACTATTCTGGGTTTTGGTCCTTGCGCCTCGGGGCACCCGCGATCGGGATGTGTTAAACCTCCGAGATCGCCCGATCTCGCTCACCGTTCCCCGGGCCTTCAGTGCATGCGCAGCCTCTCGTCCAGTCAGCACGCTCGGAACCGCTTCTGCCCCCCCCCCTTCGTCAAAGAGCTTGTCTAAGGGGAGCGGATCCGAGCACGCTGGTGGCCGCATCCCCTGCTACCCTATAACAGGGAGCGTGCCTGTGCCGGCCATTCACAAATGCCCGACATGTGCCCTGCTACAGGGATAGCGGCAATGAGGCCTCTGCTCGTGCATGTGCCGTTGAATTGGGAATGAAGGTGAGAGTTTCTGGGCAACCTGGGGGGTATCACACAGTGGGGCATCCCGAATCTGGATGCCCCGGGAGAGGGAGTATGCCTGCCTTACAGACTCCAGGGTGGGCTTTGTTCCACTTTTAAGTGGACCAAAACCCAGCACAATCGATTCCCTCCCCCCCAGGGCATCCAAAATCGGGATGCCCCGCTATGTGAAATCCCCCCAGGTCGCCCCATTCACTTACCTTGCTTCCCAGTCCAACGACGCATGCGCGAGCAGCATCCCTGCGATCCCTCTAACAGGGCGCCTGCCTCCCTGTTAGAGGGAAGTGGGGGATGTGGCCACCAGCGCGCTCTGAACGTGTTGACTGGATGAGCGCCCGCGCATGTGCCGTAGGACAGGGAGGAGGTGAGTTGTGTTTGGCGATCTGGGGGGTTTCAGACAGTGGGGCCCCGGGGGAAAGGACAAAACCCAGGATAGTCAAAATCCTGGGATTTGGTCCACTTTAAACTGGACCAACACCCATTTTTCCTTTGACGGGTGTAGGTCCCTCTGACAGAGAATAAGAACAAGCTCAGGGGGGGGGGGGGGGGCATCCAGAACCCCCACCAGAACACCTGGTATCCTTACCTTCACCTTCGTGCCAAGCACACAACCATGGACCATGTGACCACCCTGTGACCAATAGCGGAACTCCTTTCCCGGCTGGCTCGAGGTGAAGGTAAGGAAATCTGGCATTCTGAGAGCTTATGGTCTGGGGGGCTCCAGCATTCTGGATGCCCCCCCCCCCCCGAATTTGTTCTTATTCGCTTTCTGTGGGGCCAACACCTGTTAAAGAAAAAACGGGTGCTGGTCCAGTTTAAGAGGCACTAATGCCACATAGTGCCAGATGAAATTCAATTGATTGTCAGGTACCAGTGCAAAAGGTGTATTTATCAAGTCAAAAATCCGGAGCGCCTGTGATTGGGACACTACCTGGCAGCTCTATCATCAGTGCCGGCGCTGAATTCCGTATAATGCCTCATAAGACCAGGTGCTCACCCTGCACTGTGTGGCCTTACCCCATACATTTCAATGGGCTGGGATGGTTGTAATTTTTTGGGCCAGTATATTTTTTGTATATACCCATTTCCCTGATATGTATATACCCAGTTGTCCTGATATGTGAAACCCCCGGGTTCACTGGCTTGGTAACTATAGATGGCAAACCCAGGGGTTTTACATAGCGAACCTAGACGGGGAGGCCGATTCATCAATAGCGCCAGGTAGCGACAGATGAGCGACTGTAGCGTGATTTTTTCAGCGCCAGCCAGTATTCGCTGTGCTTGGCCGGCATTAGCTTGATGACAGCGACTCAGTCGGTGTGCGGTAATGTTGAATACGGGCTGGGGGGTCGCTGTTTCACAGGTCCAGCGTTGTATGTGAGCGCCTGACAACGAATGGCCAGAGCGAAAGGCTAGCTTCATATTCATCAACAAATCACGCTCCGAATTTGCTGTCGCTGTCCATTCCTTGTTTAAACCCCAGAGCGCTGGCGGCGATGTGTATTAACTAGTTTTTAACCCCTAAACAACCATATTTTTTGAATGTAACATTATACATGTTTTTAGAATCATTTTGTAATATGAATACATTAATCTCATACCTGTTAGATCAATTCTGCACATATTTTTTTTTTTTTTTTACTTAAAAAAAAATCCTAACATTGCAGAAGTGTTCTCCGATTTTTTGACATTAAAAAAATAAAAAAAAAATTATTACCAATTAATTATGAATAATTATAGATTGCTCCATTGAAATGCATTGGACATCGCCAGGGAGCGACAGCTCATACCTGGCGCTGTGAGGGAATTTGCAGCGGCGCTGTTCGGTCCAGGCGGCTTCATGATGAATGCCGCGCTAGCCGTCGCTCTCGCCGGCGCTAGCCTCATTTTGCTTGATAAATGCGTCATTGTGACCGCCGCCGGGCGTACTTGAGTCGGTAGTCGCTGTTAGCTGCCGCTACCTGGCGCTCGTCAGACACTACCTGGCGCTATCGCTTGATGAATAAGGGCCTTAGTTTATTAAGAAAAATGGGTTTTGGTCAGCTTGAAAGGTAAAAGATCTGAAGGCATAGCCCTTAAAGAAATCCCTAGGTTAAAGTGGACCAAAAGTGTGATTCGCTCCCCCCCCCAGGGCATCCAGATTCAGGATGCCCCACTGTGTGAAACCCCACGAATCCCCTGTAAACCCTCCCTTCTCACTGATCCATTAGCGCATGCGCGAGCCATGGCCAGCGTCCGCTATACCTTTAGCAGGGCGCTCAGCCGCGCCAGCCATTTTTGCATGGCCGGCGCAAGCAGGCATCCTGTTAGAGGGATGTGTCGCCTAGATTCAGCCCTTAGCAACTGAGCCCACTTATTGGACAGGAGCCCACGCATGTGTCGTAGGAGCGGGGAAAGGTGAGTTTACTGGGCGACCTGGGGGGTTTCACATACCCAGGGCATCCAAAATCAAGGGCCAAAACCTAGGATAGTCAAAAATCTCAGGTTTTGTTCCACTTTAAAAGTTGGAGGAAAACTCTGCCCCTAACAAAAAATCCTGCATCAGTGCCTAGCTAACTTTCTCACACCCCTGTACCACTGAATTCCAGCTGTCCTGCTGGGCCCGGCGGCAGCAGTGTCACAGCTGTGGGCCCCAGTGAATGGTTTTCAGGACCTGCACCAATAGAAGGTCTGGAAGTGGCCACTGCAGTGCTGGAGGCCAGACCCTTAGCTGCTGTGTTTCCTGTATTGAGCACCCCGGGGAAACAGAAGCAAGCTTTTTAGTTCTGCCTTGTGGAACCTACACCTCTGGTGCTGCTGATCACATCCTGCCTCCCTGCCTAGCGGACATGGCCTTACATGCGGTCGGCCCCAGGTTGAGGTGCGCTGCCTGTCACACCACACACTTGCAAACTGCTCCCTACAAGCAAATGGTGGGACTCTGCAACCTGTATCGGGCCCCCCGCACCTCGCAAACTACCCCTGACAACTTCCATCAGACCTGTGGCAAAACAACCTCGGTGTGAGCAGACGGCCAGGTCCCTCAAGCAGGGCCGGCTCCAGGCTTATGTGGGCCCTTGGGCGGCATGGTCTCAGTGGGCCCCTTTGTGGTGAAGAGTCGCGTCACATCAATGAGGGACGTCCCAAATCTGGTTGCCCCCTGGATGCACTGCCACCTCGGTCATTGCTGGCGCGCTGCGAGGGGATGTGGGCACCAGCTGTGGCGGTGCCCTTCCAGTCTGCCGGTCAAGTGCCATTGCACACCACAAAAGCCGGCCCTGTCAGCTGCCCTTGCTGGGTGTTGACGCCAGCCCTGCCCTCAAGTGACCATCTGTCACTGGGCCCCAGTGTGACCGAGATCCCTGCGACCCTGGTCGTTACACCACTGCTCTGCACGCACCTTCCAGCAGATCACCAGAGGTGATTCTACAACAGAGGTGATGCTACAGCAATGCAGAGCGCTCTGCTGTTTGCCCCCTAGGAAAAGGTTTTAGGGTCTTTTAGGCTCTAGGCCCAGTATTGGTCCACACCCTGGCGAAGTGGCGTAGAGCCACGCAACGCGTCGGTGGCGGACCGTTGGAGGGGACCCCAGAGGCTTCATAATATGGTGATGTAGAGATACTTCTTGCACTTTATTCTAATTTTACTGGTTATAGAATCCTTGAACCAATTGGGCAAACACAATAGATATCCTTGGCTATGTCTGTTTGCACAATGCACTTTTTGCACTTTAATGTTGCCATGTAATAATGGATTGGTTTGTCACTTTGTTGATATTTTTATGATGGGGAGGCCGATTCATTAATAGCGCCAGGTCGCGACAGATGAGCGCCAGTAGCGTGATTTTCACAGCGCCAGCTAGTATTCGCTGTGCTTGGCCGGGGTTTGCTTGTTGACAGCGACTCAGTTGGTGTGCGGTAATGTTGAATACGGGCTTAGGAGTCGCTGTTTCACAGGTTCAGCGTTGTATGGGTGCGCCTGACAACGAATGGCCAGAGCGAACGGCTTGCTGCAGATTCATTAACAAATCACGCTCCGAATTTTTTCGCGCTGTGAATTCCTTGTTTAAACCCCAGAGCGCTGGCGGCGATGGATTTAAAATAGTTTTTAACCCCCAAACAACCATATTTTTTGATTGTAAAATTATACAAGTTTTTATAAACATTTTGTAATATGAATACATTAATATCAGACCTGTAATATCAATTCTGCACAAAATCATTTTTTATTTTTTTTTACCTTAAAAAAAAATCCTAACATTGCAGAAGTGGTCACAGAATTTTTGACATTAAAAAAAAAAACATTAATAGCAATTAATTATGATTAATTAAAGATTGCTCCATTGAAATGCATTGGACATCGCCAGGGAGCGACAGGTCATACCTGTCGCTGTGATGGGATTATCAGCGGCGCTGTTCGTTGCAGTCGGCTACATGATGAATCCCGCGCTAGCTGACGCTCTCGCCGGCGCTAGCCTCATTTAGCTTGATAAATGCGTCATTGTGGCCGACGCCGGGCGTACTTGAGTCGGTAGCCGCCGTTAGCTGGCGGGACCTGGCGCTCGTCAGACACTACCTGGCGCTATCGCTTGATGAATAAGGGCCTAAGTTAGCACAATAGATTTATAGAATTATAGATTTTTATTAGTAGTAAGCACTTTTAGCACTTTATCACTAGTTCCCTATCCCTTACTTGACACTTAACAATCCTTTTATTTTTGCCCTTGGTTATTGTGGGTTCAAGAGCATTTTTGTATTAATTATTGTTATATGTATATACATTCAATATTATTTATGGAAGTATTTAGAGCCGTTTAAGGGGCCCAACCTCCGTTGTGTGTTTATATGTATTTTAATGGGTCTTTTATGTATTGCTGGTGTAAATTTTGTCCTGATCAAATAAATTTATGTAATATTTTTCGATTACGGATTTCATACATATGGATTAATTCATCAGTGTGCTGCAGTTATATAGGGTTTTTTGGGGGCTTGTCTAGGGTCCCCATCCTATCTTCCATATAGTTGTTGTCCCTATTTTGCCAGCACCTGGAACAGATTTGTATGTTTGGTGGTGCACACCCATAAAATCTCTTTTTTGGTCCACTTTAAAGCAGACTTTCAGACCTCTATCCTGTTATAACACAAATGACCATAAATAATAAAAGGAACTATGATTTAAAGAAGTGTAAATGTTAGTCCCAGTGACCCTCTGCGTACATCCTCCATTGTGGAAACAAAACGCACAAACACATCCTACCACAAAGACAGAAACCGACAACTACTGAGTGGAACTGATCCCCGGGGTGGATGGTGGATCTGGAAACACAGGCGCTATAACAATAAGGTGGGAATGTGTTCTCGCACGGTTTAAACCGGAACTTCAGCATCATTTAATGAAAAGCCCAAACCCTTAAAAAACGATTCCCCAGCATCTAAAATTAATATATTTTAAGTTTTTAGTTACTTATATACTTTCCCCCACTGAGCTGCAACTCTGTTCAGGACTCTAGGATACGGCCGCCGCCATCTTGCCTCAGTAGCATCACATACTGAGGAAAGGAGAGGGGGCAAAAGTGCAGTGGGCGGGGTTGTTGCAAAAACCTCTGCCATGTCCCACGACGTGTTTTATACTACCCGGGGTAACTGTTTAATATAATGTTTATAACATAGGCTGAGCAGTGTGCCTTTAATCCCCTTTGTCCCTTCCTGGCTCCCCTAGTCTTGCTGTGATGCAAGTAGCTCCTCCCATATTCCCCTCTCCCTCTGCCATTTCTAGTTTGGCATCCAAGCAGTGCACACCTGCTGCTCTCTTCTGCAGCTACAGTCTTTCTACCTACTGCTGTTTTATGGGCAGCAGGTGACCAAGGGAGAGAGCAGGAGAATGTCAGAGGCAGAGCAGAGGTTGCGCTTGGGTTGGTAACGCTGAACCAGAGATGAAATGTAGGGATGGGCCTGGCTGGAGAGAGCTTTGTAGGTAAGGGTTAGAAGTTTGAACTGAAGAGAGGGGAGGGGAGTGAAGAAGATCAGAATTTCAAAATAGCCTGGTCAGAGCCCAGACCAGAATCCAATCGAAAATCTGAGGAGGGCTGTACACAGGAGCTTGCAATCTGATTGGGCAAAGATTAGATGTCTAGAGGTGCCAAACCAATAGACTGATACCAAAACACACAGACTGCCTCCATTAATTCAAATGCGCATTCGTCAAAATAGTGGAGGCCAATTTATCAGCCTATCGCCTTGTAGCGCCACTTGAGCGTTTGCGGAGAGACATTATTAGCGCCTCAGCCGCAATGCCGGGCCACAGGCAGATGGCGCTGTTAGTGTTCGGTGCTGTAGGCTACCCCTGGCCCTGTGTCTTGTTTGTTTTTTCCAATGGAGATAGCGACAGGTAGCGCCTGTGGGCAGCATCAGAAATCATTTGCATTTAAACCGGACCAACACCCATTTTTACTTTAACAGGTGTTAGTCCCGATGTATGGTGATCACAAAAAGCTCGGGGGGGGGGGGGGGCATCCAGAATGCTGGAGCCCCCCTCACAGCTAACAGCACATAATCGTAATACTCGTAATACTCACATTCATTACGAGCCAGCTTTCTGGATGCCCCCCCCCGAGCTTTTCGCGATCACCAAACAGCGGGACCAACACCTGTTAAAGTAAAAACGGGTGTTGGCACGGTTTAAGATGTAAATGAACAGCGCCAGCGCGGGTGCTGTGAAACCACAATACTCTGGCATACAGCGCCTTGTGCAATACAAAAAAAGGCTTTAGCTGGGGATGGCAGCACAGTGACCAAGCAATAACACATGGAATGACATTGGGGACATACAAATGACATGACACGTGATTGGCAGACATGAAAACGCAAGTTAGCAGCAGGTAACCTAAGTACAATAATGAACGCAAAAGACATTCAGAACAGGCCAGGGATCCTGCGCCACTTGACTGGGCAAAAAAAAAAATAAAAAATTAAAATTCACTAACCAGAAGTCACCGAAAATAAAAACCACCCTAAAGGAGGAATTGGAGGAATTGTACAGATTATAAGTGGCAGTAAAAGTGGAAAAAGTTCTCCCATAGTAGATGACTTCATTGTTGGAGGTGCAATGCTAATCCAGGGCACTACTTCATATCAGGTGGACTTGCCCAAAGATTTCCTTGTTCTGAGACTTGGTAGCTCGGATCACATCCGAGATAATAGACTTAGAGGTTCAGCTGGACCCAGCTTTGTTCCTGCTACACTCTCCCTCAAAGAGTCGTAATCTATATAAAAGTCCATTCTTGTTCACCTGGTTAACGCTGCCCATCTGATGGTTCCAACATTTTGGAAACAAACTCATAGCCCATCTTTAGTGTTGGGTGAACTGGTACAGGTTTGAGTTCGGCAAGTTTGGCCAAACTTTGAAAAAAAGTTTGTATTGTGTACCTGCCAAGCGCCATGGGACACCCGCCTTCTAGGTGAGTCTACAACCCCTAATCTCCGCTGCTGGCTTCACCTATATTCCAGCCCTCGTTTGCTGGGATGCTTTACTTGCCTCACCAGACACGGTTGCCCCCAGGACTTAATAGCACAAAGGTTGTGAACTTACAGGGGTGAAGGTGGATGAACTTGGGGCAAGACTGGGTGATGTCATGCACAGGTTATTAACCCTCATGATACGCAGCGCCAAATGAGAAGCAAGAGAAGGGTCAAAGGTCAAGCCGAGAGGTCAGATGGTTTGCAGTACAAGGGATGAGACAGGTTCGTAGTCGGAGTTCAGGCAAAAGTCAAGAACTATAGCACCCAGCAGCACGTTATCACGGGTGATGATGGAATGGCAGGGAATGGTTTTATAGGGCTGGAGTGCTTTTTGGGATCATTGGCCTCTGAACAATCTAAGGGCTGATAGCCCCGTTAACAATTATGGTGTTTCGCCCACTAGTAAAACTGGGGCTCAATGGCCCTTTAAAATAACCTCCGGCAGACCGGTTGTCTGCCGCCGGAGGACATAACTAAGCTGAGCTTGATCATATGAGCAGAGGATGCGGCCACCTGCTGCTGACACGGCTGCCGAGTGTCGGGATCTAAACAAGCCGTCCGAGCCCGTGCCATCTGAGTGGTCGACCGAGGACACCGTGGGATTGAACGGAAGTTGAGTGCATTGTGACAGTTCCAAACCTGACCCGAACCTGAAATCAATGGGGACCAAAACTTTGGGACCCAAAAATGGCAAGGGCCCCCCTCATGCCTCACCCGCCTGCTGCCGGAATCTATTTAAAATCACTGGTGGGTGAGGAGCCCAGGCAGGCGGGTAAGGAGTGGGGGGGGGGCAGAGGAGGTCCCCCAATGAAGAATGCAGTAGCAGGAAGCGGCTGTACAACTTACCTGTGCACCATGGTCGATCGGGTCGGCGTTCCACTGTCAAAATGTCCACAGCCAGGGCTTCAGAAAAATGGCCGCAGTAAGGACACGTTACATTGTAAGCTGCTACAAGTGTCCTAACTCATGGGGGCGGCCATCTTTCTGAAGCTCCGGCTGTGGACATTTCAACATTGGAACGCCAACCTTGATGGACAGATGGCGGGGCACAGGTAAGTTGTACGGAAGCTTCCTGCTACTGCACACTTTAGGGGAGCAGCCCATCAACCAGCTTTTCCAGGATTGGGCCGAGCACCTAGCTCAAACACAGACTTCTGGCATCTTGGCTAATGTATCAGTAAACTGAAGAATACAAATCAATAATTACAGAGGGAGAATAGAGAGGGCAGTCGGCCCCTCCCCCCTGCTAAAGGGATAGTGGGGAGCGTCTGCCGCTCGCGCATGTGCCGTTGGACCCGGGGAGAAGATGAGTATACCATGCGACCTTGGGGATTTCACACAGCGGGCATCCCGATTCTGGATGCACTGGGGGAGGGAATCAAGCAGCCCTGGAATAGATTCCAGGACCGTGGGTTTTGGTTCATTTTAACATGGGTGTGTAAACTTTTTATACCCACTGCCTATCTATATTGTGTGGGATGATATATGACATCATAGTATACACACAGCTAGGTGTAACTCTTTTTTTTTCTATTAAATCATGTTCTTTGGTTAATAATTTGACCAGTTAAGTGTGGGTTGAAAATGGGGCAACTTACCACTATCCTGGTTGTTCTTATTTTTTTTTTTTTTTTTGGATCAAACTATTTATTTGAGTTGGGAAACATCCCTTGCGAATTAGGAAATGTTTCTCCAGAGTTGAGAAATATCCCCTATGAGATAGAAAATGTCTCATGTAGGTTTGGAAATTGTGTATGTTTTGTGAATTGAAAAATATCTCCTATGAATTGGGAAATGTAACCTGTGAACCCAGAAAGATCTACTGTAATTTAGGAACTGTTTCCTGTGAGTTAGTAATTAATTATTTAATGGAGGTGTATCGCAAAACTGTGTAATATTAAAAATTCAAATAAACACATTGGCTAATGATAGGAGAGGTCACTTATACACAGCAAGAAACCAGCCCGGCTGAATATTTCTTGGTGTATAAGTGACCCCCCCTTCTGCCAGCCAGCATATTTATATAGATTTTTAGCATTGGGTCGAATTTTCGCTCCTTTAAGTTGGAAACTATCTTTTCTCAGTTTCTGAGGAAATGTCTCCTGTAGGTTAGAATATATGTCCTTTGAGTTGAGAAAGGCCTCCGGTAAATTGAGAAAGCTCTACAATCATTAAGAAAGTGCCTCTTGTGGCAAATATCTCCTGTAAGCTGGGAAATGTCCAAACTGAGTTGGGATATATTTCAAGAGAGTTTCAAGAAATTATTTCCTGTGAGTTGGTAAACTTCTCCTGTGAGTTAGCAAAGGTCTTCTGTAATTTACCAACTGTCTCATGTGAGTTAGTAGCTATTTATTCGGGTTAGGAAATATTCTTAGTAAGTTGGGAAACACTTATGCATATTGGGAAACAACCCTGATGAATTAGGAACCGTCTCGTGGCAGCTGGGAAATTTCTCCTATGTGTTATGAAATGCCTCCTGTAAGTTTGGAAATATGTGCTGTGAGTTCGGAAAGATCTACTGTAATTCAGGAACTGTGTACTGTGAGTTGGGAAATATCTCCTTTGAGTTGGGAAATATCTTCTTTGAGTTGGGAAATATCTTCTTTGAGTTGGGAAATATCCCATTTGAGTTGGGAAATATCCCCTTTGAGTTGGGTAATATCCCCTTTGAGTTGGGAAATATCCCCTTTGAGTTGGGAAATATCCCCTTTGAGTTGGGAAATATCCCCTTTGCTTTGGGAAATATCCCCTTTGCTTTGGGAAATATCCCCTTTGCTTTGGGAAATATCCCCTTTGAGTTGGGAAATATCCCCTTTGATTTGGGAAATATCCCCTTTGATTTGGGAAATATCCCCTTTGATTTGGGAAATATCCCCTTTGAGTTGGGGAATATCCCCTTTGAGTTGGGGAATATCCCCTTTGACTTGGAAAATATCCCCTTTGAGTTGGGAAATATCCCCTTCGAGTTGGAAAATATCTTATTTGAACTCTAGTTCTCTCATGTGCACTCTAATTTTGGAACTAGTGAGTTAGTAACTATCTCAGTGAATTGGGAAATATCCCCTGAAAAGTGGGAAAGGTCTCCTGTGAACTCAGAAGATCTACAAACATTTCGGAGTTGTCTCCAACTCAATTGTTTCTGAGTTAGCAAAGATCTACTGTAATTTAGGAATTCAGGAACTGTAATTTAGGAACTCACAGTCTCCTGTGAGTTAGTAACTATGGGGGTTATCCCACACAGGGAAAGGCTGAGTTTTCAGAGCCTTTAACAGACTTTCACACAAAACACTGCAATAGGACAGTTATACTGGTAACATACATCATGTTTACATAGTCAAAAGCTCTTAAAACCCAGCCTCTCCAAAACTGAAGAAATTAGTTGGATAACCCTCCACTTCTTTGGGTTGGGAAATACACGATTTGAATTCGGAAATATCTTCTGTGAACCCCAAAAACCCCAAAAGACCAGAATTAAGCAGTTAGTAGCTATCTATTTGAGTTGAGAAATCTCCTGAAAATTGTGAAATATGAGTTGGGAAATAACTCCTTACGGGTTAGTAAATGTAAATGGAAACATGTCCTGTGCATTTAGAAAAATCTAAATTAATTTAGGAACTGTCTCCCGTGAGCTGGGGAATATCTCCTTTGAGTTGAGTATTATCTCCTTTAAGTTGGGAAATATCTCTTTTGAGCTGGGAAATATCACCTTTGAGTTGGGAAATATCTCCTTTAAGTTGGGAAATATCTCGTTTGAGCTGGGAAATATCGCCTGTGAGTTGGTAAATGTCTCCTGTAAGTATGGAAATATGTTCTGTGAGTTCCGAAAGATCTAATGTAATTTAGAAACTGTCTCCTGTAAATTGAGTTGGTATATATTCTTAGTATGTCACACACCCCGCTTCAAGAATCCATAACATGTGGGTAATATCGTCCTGAAGAGGGCGTTCCTGCAGAGATGATAGCAAAAGAAAGCCCCTCCCTGATCCATAAATACCTGGGACCTCCCACTCACTACCCAGTTTTCCATCTCTGCAGACGGCGAGCAAGTCAGAAGATGATGGCTCCTCCTTGCACAGGGGGATTTCAGGTAGCCGGGGTAACCCCCGGCCTCTTATTTTGTTTATTTCCGCTCGGACCCCTGTTTGTCCCAAAATTTACCTCATATTACATGCCTCCACAGTTTTGGCTGCTGGCCCGAGCGAGGGTACATTGGCACCTCTGGTGCTGAGGAGCAGAGCTCCACCGTGAGACCCTAAAAGAGAGGGTAGGCGGTCATACCGGGTAGGTGATCCCGGTTTGGGATGCCCCGTCCCTTGACTTTTCCCCTGGGGGGGGGGCCCTTCCCTTTACCAACTATGGGGGCTGGGGGTTCCTCTCATAGGGGTTAGCTTATACACTTTCACTGTCTCTTTATTAATGTGTGTATCTAGAGTAGTTCCTCAATGTGTTATTTTCTTGTTACTATGTCCCAGCACCGCGGCTGTCATTGCAGCCGGGTGCCGGGGTTTTTCATTCTGTGAGGTGATTTTTCACCTCACGCGCGTTGGGGGGGCGGGGCTGGCACTCGGCGCTCTGCCGCGGCCAGCCCCCGTTCTCTCCTTCACTCCTCGCCGCAGCGAGCGGGGCGGGTGCTCCGCTAGTGATAGCGGACGCACCCGTTGTCATGCAGCCGGCGCCGCGGTTGTCGGCGGCGCCGGTCTCTGGGCTGGTGCGTGAGGGACTTCTTCCCTCACGCTTCATTCACACTGGAAGGGGGGGCGGAGCCGGGCTTTCGGCGCGTCGCCGCGGCTCCGCCCTCCTCTGTACTGGCGCCGCTGCGGAGCTGAGCTCCCTGTTACTAGGCAGCTCCCTGTTACTAGGCAGAAGGGGGCACAGATCAGCTTTGCTCGGGCTGCGCAGACCACGCCCCTGGCACGGCCGTGCTTCTTCTCTTCACTTCACCTCAGAGATCGCCATTGTTCTGAGGCGGATCGTTCACCGCAGCGTCTGTGGGCCTCATTTATTTCTTCTTTTCTTTATCTGTTAAGTTTTATTGTAGGGACTTATGGGTCTCTCTCTGTCTTTTAGGTAAAAGTTATCCAGGAGGATCTTCTGTAGTATTGGAAGGTCTCTCCTGATCCTGGGTCCCTGGGTCCATTTTAGCATCACAAATCCTCCCACTCGGGACATTAAAGGGGCATCCCGGGTTGCCTAACTGGCGTAATTCCCTGGGTCATAGCGACCACTCAAAATTCACCTTATGGAGGCATCCCCGGATACTGGGACTGGGACCCCTTCGGGGCATCCCAAAAAGTGTATGTTGTGTGGGATTTCCATTACTGGGGATGATGTGTTACTGTGTATACCATGTGCACAGCAAACTATTACGCGGCAGTCCGAACCCCAAGCGTCGGGGTCAGCACAGCCGGCCACCTCAACTCCCCCTCCCGCCTTGACTCGTGCCCCGTGTGACGTGGTCATGGGCAGGGATCTGCAATCCGAGATGTGTGCCAGATTGGCTAGCCTTGAGAAAATGCTCTCTAGCTCGGTCGCCCGTAAGGCTCCGTCTAAGAGAAAGCATTTGTCGCCGGCTCCGCCGGTGGATGATCTTGATGACAGAGATAATCTGGATTGGTCTGATTATCCCCAGCTAGAGAAAGGGGAAGTTGATGAGGGTTCAGAATTTTCGGATGATGAGCAGTCTGCTGGCGCTGATGCCGAGCTTTCTGATTTAGGGAGATCCTTGGACTCTCCTCACGCTCTGTCTCTCATGCTGGAAGTTCTGAATATTTCCCCTCCCGAGGAGGCGTCACAGCAGAAAGGTGAATTGTTTGAGGAATCCAGGCCCCGCCTGGAGTTTCCTACGCAACGCCATTTTGATAGAATCATTGACAAGGAATGGGATAGGCCGGCTCGGCTCCGTGGCATCCCTCAGGGGTGGGATAGGAAATATCCCTTTCCTTCTGAGGCGATCAAGCGCTGGGCATCTCCCCCCGAGGTGGATGCACCGGTTTTGGGGTTGTCTAACTCCTCGGTGTTAAACAGACCTGATTGTTCCACTCTCAAAGATGGAGAGGATAAACGTATTGATCAGATGGCTTCTCATGGCTTTACTAGCATTGGGTCGGCCATCCGGCCTGTGTGCGCTTCGGAGCTAATGGTGTTGGCCACCAGGTCTGTGGTCAGGGACCTGTTGACTTCTTCCGGGCTTCGTCCTGGTAGTAACGAGTTCCTTAGCCTTAAACGGTGCGAGTTGTTTCTATCCTTTGTGTTGACCGCCTTGGATGATACTTTGATGATGTGTGGTAGGACTTCGGCTCTGCTTGTGGCTATTCGGCGGTCGGTGTGGCTGCGCCAGTGGGCGGCCGATTTTATGTCCAAAAAATCACTGACGGCCTTACCCTTTGTTGGTCTACGGCTCTTTGGAGAGACATTGGACTCTGTCACCAAGGGTGGTAGGTTACCTCAACGTAAGAAACAACGCCGCCCCTTTCGGGGGGCGCCTGCCTTTAACCCCTCCTTTCGGGGGGCCAGATCTGGCAGGGGTTCTGCATTTCCCTCTTCCAGAGGAGATTTCGGAAACAGGGGCAGAGGACGTGCCCGTTCTGGATACAGTTGGGGCTCTAAGCCCAAACCGGCTGCTAAGCCGGCTCAGCAATGAGGGGGCGCCCTCACCCATGAGGGTGGGGGGACGGCTGCAGCACTTCTCTCAGATCTGGGATCAAGAGGTCTCGGACAGATGGATCCGGGAAGTGGTGTCTTCCGGCTACAAGCTGGAGTTCGAGCTCCGCCCCCCTTCCAGATTTGTCAGGTCTCGGATGCCGTCGGAGCCTCTAGCGGCGCAGGGGCTCCTGGTGGCAGTGGAGAATCTTCTGGACATGGCTGTCATTTGCCCAGTGCCTCCTTCAGATCGGGGCAGGGGCTTTTATTCCAATCTGTTCACGGTTCCCAAGAAGGACGGGTTGGTCCGACCCATCTTGGATCTGAAGTTTCTCAACCGGTTCATCTGGCCGAGGAAATTCCGCATGGAAACGCTGCGTTCGGCCATTCACTCTCTTCGTCAGGGAGACTTTCTGACGTCCATAGACATCAAGGATGCTTATCTACACGTTCCGGTTTTTCCAGCACACCAGAGGTTTCTCAGGTTCGTGGTGGAGGATCGGCACTTTCAGTTTGTGGCACTTCCTTTCGGTCTCACCTCAGCGCCTCGGGTGTTCACCAAGGTGCTAGCGGGGGTGATGGCTCTGCTCAGAGGTCAGGGTATCCGCATCGTGCCCTATTTGGACGATCTACTGATCATGGCCTCTTCCTTCAACCAAGCGGAGTTGGACACCAGAGCGGTGGTGTCCACTCTGGAGAGGTTCGGTTGGGTGATCAACCACCCCAAGTCTTCTCTTTCTCCGTCCAGAATTCTGACCTTTCTGGGAATGTCTCTGGACACTTCACAGGCCAGGGTGTTTCTACCCCAGGCCAAGATTCTTTTGATTCAGGAGTTAGTTCGGCTTCTCTTGTCAATCCCTCATCCGACCATCCGGTTAGGGATGAGGCTGGTGGGGTTAATGGTGGCCTCATTCGAGGCAGTTCCCTTTGCGCAGTTTCACACAAGGACGCTTCAGCTTCATCTGTTGAAGGTTTGGGACAAGTCTCCTCTATCGTTGGATCAGTCCTTCCTGATGACTCCCCGAGTTCGTCAATCCCTGCAATGGTGGCTGGGGTCGGTCAATCTGTTGAAGGGCAGATCTTTTCTGGCTCCGCGTTGGGAAACAGTCACCACGGATGCCAGTCTGTCAGGTTGGGGGGGTGTTTGGAAGGACCTCCAGTTTCAGGGTCTGTGGGGCCCGCAGGAGGCTCACGAGCCCATCAATGTTCTGGAGTTGAGAGCCATCAGGTTGGTTCTGTTTCGCTTGACTCATCAGTTGAGAGGCCTGCCAGTTCAGGTCCGGTCGGACAACAGAACGGCGGTTGCTTACATCAATCACCAAGGAGGGACTCGCAGCAGGAGTGCCCTCAGGGAAGTGTCTTTGATTCTGGACTGGGCAGAGACCCACGTCCCGTGTATCTCAGCAGTCTACATTCCGGGAGTGGAGAACACGGAGGCGGACTTGCTGAGCAGGGCCTCCTCTCGTCAGGGGGAGTGGTCTCTCAGTCCCAAGGTGTTTCGTTCGATATGTCTCAGGTGGGGGGTCCCAGCGGTGGACCTCTTTGCTTCTCGTCACAATCACAAGCTTCCAGTCTTTGTGTCTCTCTCGCAGGATCCTCTGGCTCTGACAGTGGATGCCATGTCTCTAAACTGGAGGGATCTGGGGTTCCTTTACCTGTTTCCTCCGTTCCCAATGCTAGCCAGAGTGCTGCGCAAACTGGCCTTGGATGGTGCGTCGGCGATTCTGGTGGCCCCAAGGTGGCCAAGGCGAGTTTGGTTCGCAGACCTTGTAAGACTGGCAGAGGATCAGTTCGCCCTGCCTCTGCTGCCGGACCTGCTCACCCAGGGACGGCTGCGCTATCCCAATTTACCATCGCTGGCTTTGACGGCATGGCTGCTGAAACCGCCATCTTGAAGGAAGAAGGTCTTTCTGACGCGGTGATTCAGACTCTTATCTGTGCCAGGAAGCGCTCTTCCTCTTCTATTTACTACAGGACTTGGAGGGCCTATATTGATTGGTGTGAAAGTAGGTCTTTCTCTTGTCGAGAGTTCTCCATTCCTAGAATTTTAGAGTTTCTCCAACATGGTCTAGATCTGGGGCTCCAGCTTAGTACATTGAAAGGGCAGGTTTCTGCCCTGGCGGTGTTCTTCCAAAGGTCTTTTGCACTTCATCCCTTAGTCAAGACCTTTTTCCAAGGTGTTACACATGTTCGGCCTCCTGGAAGCCTTTTGTTCCAGTTTGGGATTTGAACCTGGTTCTTTCTGCTCTCCAGGGCCCTCCGTTTGAGCCCTTGAATGAGATAGCTTTGTCTTCTCTTACGCAAAAGGTGGCCTTTTTGGTGGCTATCACTTCGGTTAGGCGTGTTTCTGAGTTGGCAGCTTTATCCATTACAGCTCCGTACTTCGAGAAACATCAGGACAAGGTTGTCTTTCGTTTCAAGCAGGATTTTCTTCCTAAAGTGGTCTCGGAGTTTCATTTGAATCAGGACATTGTTTTGCCCTCTCTATGCCCAAATCCCAGCGACGACAGGGAAAGGGCATTGCATTCCTTGGATGTAGTTCATGTTGTGGAACATTATCTGGAGGTTACGTCTTCCTTTCGTAAGACTGATGCTTTCTTTGTGGTGCCCTGCGGGCCTAGGAAAGGTTTGGCTCCTGCCAAATCTTCCATTAGTAAATGGATTCATCAGGCCATCATTGGGGCCTACTCTGCCAAGGGGAGGAGTCCCCCTTTTCGTGTTACTGCTCATTCTACTCGTGCAGTTGGTGCGTCCTGGGCTTTTCAGCACCAGGCTTCTGTTGAGCAAGTTTGTAAGGCCGCTACCTGGTCTTCTGTTCACACCTTTTCCAAGTTTTACAAGGTTGATGTTCGGGCATCAGCGGATGCTGTTTTTGGCCGCAAAGTTTTGCAAGCTGTTGTGGTTTAAGGTTGTGCATTGTTGCCTAGTTTTGGATCCCCGCCCTTGTTATGGACACTGCTGTTGGATGTCCCACATGTTATGGATTCTTGAAGCGGGGTGTGTGACATACTAAGAATAATACCATTTTGTGAATACTCACCTTGTAAAATGGGTATTATGAGTATGTCACACACCCCGCTTCAACCCGCCCTTTTGTATTCAGGATCCTCTTTATTGCGAACTTTGCGTGGTTGTTGTTTATATTTGCCTCTTCCTGGTCCCTTACCTTACTGCTTCTGTATACTGGGTAGTGAGTGGGAGGTCCCAGGTATTTATGGATCAGGGAGGGGCTTTCTTTTGCTATCATCTCTGCAGGAACGCCCTCTTCAGGACGATATTACCCACATGTTATGGATTCTTGAAGCGGGGTGTGTGACATACTCATAATACCCATTTTACAAGGTGAGTATTCACAAAATGGTATTATATCTCCCTTGAGTTAGAAAATATCTAATAGGAGAAACCTTTCTTGCAAATTGGGAAACATCTTATATGATTCAGGAAATGTCTCTTGGGAACAGGGAAATATCTCCTATGAGTTGGGAAAGGTCTCCTGTATTTATGGAAATATGTCCTGCGAGTTTTCAAATGATCTACTATCATTTAGTCTTTTGTGAGTTGAGATGGAAAATTTCCCCTTTGAGTTGGAAAATATCTAGAACTTCTATACTAGAAGAAACCTATCCTGCAAATTGGGAAACGTCTTCTATGATTTAAGAAATGTCACCTGGAGATTGGGAAATATCTCCTATGAGATAGGAAGTATCTCCTGTAGGAAATATGTCATGTGAGTTAGGAAATGAATCAGAAAATTCAGAAAGTTTCAGAAAGTTTTACTATAATTTGGGAACTGTCTTCTATGAGTTGTAAAAATACCATTTTGTGAATACTCACCTTGTAAAATGGGTATTATGAGTATGTCACACACCCCGCTTCAAGAATCCATAACATGTGGGTAATATCGTCCTGAAGAGGGCGTTCCTGCAGAGATGATAGCAAAAGAAAGCCCCTCCCTGATCCATAAATACCTGGGACCTCCCACTCACTACCCAGTATACAGAAGCAGTAAGGTAAGGGACCAGGAAGAGGCAAATATAAACAACAACCACGCAAAGTTCGCAATAAAGAGGATCCTGAATACAAAAGGGCGGGTTGAAGCGGGGTGTGTGACATACTCATAATACCCATTTTACAAGGTGAGTATTCACAAAATGGTATTATTCTTAGTATGTCACACACCCCGCTTCAAGAATCCATAACATGTGGGACATCCAACAGCAGTGTCCATAACAAGGGCGGGGATCCAAAACTAGGCAACAATGCACAACCTTAAACCACAACAGCTTGCAAAACTTTGCGGCCAAAAACAGCATCCGCTGATGCCCGAACATCAACCTTGTAAAACTTGGAAAAGGTGTGAACAGAAGACCAGGTAACAGCCTTACAAACTTGCTCAACAGAAGCCTGGTGCTGAAAAGCCCAGGACGCACCAACTGCACGAGTAGAATGAGCAGTAACACGAAAAGGGGGACTCCTCCCCTTGGCAGAATAGGCCCCAATGATGGCCTGACGAATCCATTTACTAATGGAAGATTTGGCAGGAGCCAAACCTTTCCTAGGCCCGCAGGGCACCACAAAGAAAGCATCAGTCTTACGAAAAGGAAGACGTAACCTCCAGATAATGTTCCACAACACGAACTACATCCAAGGAATGAAATGCCCTTTCCTTGTCGTCGCTGGGATTTGGGCATAGAGAGGGCAAAACAATGTCCTGATTCAGATGAAACTCCGAGACCACTTTAGGAAGAAAATCCTGCTTGAAACGAAAGACAACCTTGTCCTGATGTTTCTCGAAGTACGGAGCTGTAATGGATAAAGCTGCCAACTCAGAAACACGCCTAACCGAAGTGATAGCCACCAAAAAGGCCACCTTTTGCGTAAGAGAAGACAAAGCTATCTCATTCAAGGGCTCAAACGGAGGGCCCTGGAGAGCAGAAAGAACCAGGTTCAAATCCCAAACTGGAACAAAAGGCTTCCTAGGAGGCCGAACATGTGTAACACCTTGGAAAAAGGTCTTGACTAAGGGATGAAGTGCAAAAGACCTTTGGAAGAACACCGCCAGGGCAGAAACCTGCCCTTTCAATGTACTAAGCTGGAGCCCCAGATCTAGACCATGTTGGAGAAACTCTAAAATTCTAGGAATGGAGAACTCTCGACAAGAGAAAGACCTACTTTCACACCAATCAATAAAGGCCCTCCAAGTCCTGTAGTAAATAGAAGAGGAAGAGCGCTTCCTGGCACGGATAAGAGTCTGAATCACTGCGTCAGAAAGACCTTCTTCCTTCAAGATGGCGGTTTCAGCAGCCATGCCGTCAAAGCCAGCGATGGTAAATTGGGATAGCGCAGCCGACCCTGGGTGAGCAGGTCCGGCAGCAGAGGCAGAGCGAACTGATCCTCTGCCAGTCTTACAAGGTCTGCGAACCAAACTCGCCTTGGCCACCTTGGGGCCACCAGAATCGCCGACGCACCATCCAAGGCCAGTTTGCGCAGCACTCTGGCTAGCATTGGGAACGGAGGGAACAGGTAAAGGAACCCCAGATCCCTCCAGTTTAGAGACATGGCATCCACTGTCAGAGCCAGAGGATCCTGCGAGAGAGACACAAAGACTGGAAGCTTGTGATTGTGACGAGAAGCAAAGAGGTCCACCGCTGGGACCCCCCACCTGAGACATATCGACTGAAACACCTTGGGACTGAGAGACCACTCCCCCTGACGAGAGGAGGCCCTGCTCAGCAAGTCCGCCTCCGTGTTCTCCACTCCCGGAATGTAGACTGCTGAGATACACGGGACGTGGGTCTCTGCCCAATCCAGAATCAAAGACACTTCCCTGAGGGCACTCCTGCTGCGAGTCCCTCCTTGGTGATTGATGTAAGCAACCGCCGTTCTGTTGTCCGGCCGGACCTGAACTGGCAGGCCTCTCAACTGATGAGTCAAGCGAAACAGAACCAACCTGATGGCTCTCAACTCCAGAACATTGATGGGCTCGTGAGCCTCCTGCGGGCCCCACAGACCCTGAAACTGGAGGTCCTTCCAAACACCCCCCCAACCTGACAGACTGGCATCCGTGGTGACTGTTTCCCAACGCGGAGCCAGAAAAGATCTGCCCTTCAACAGATTGACCGACCCCAACCACCATTGCAGGGATCGACGAACTCGGGGAGTCATCAGGAAGGACTGATCCAACGATAGAGGAGACTTGTCCCAAACCTTCAACAGATGAAGCTGAAGCGTCCTTGTGTGAAACTGCGCAAAGGGAACTGCCTCGAATGAGGCCACCATTAACCCCACCAGCCTCATCCCTAACCGGATGATCGGATGAGGGGTTGACAAGAGAAGCCGAACTAACACCTGAATCAAAAGAATCTTGGCCTGGGGTAGAAACACCCTGGCCTGTGAAGTGTCCAGAGACATTCCCAGAAAGGTCAGAATTCTGGACGGAGAAAGAGAAGACTTGGGGTGGTTGATCACCCAACCGAACCTCTCCAGAGTGGACACCACCGCTCTGGTGTCCAACTCCGCTTGGTTGAAGGAAGAGGCCATGATCAGTAGATCGTCCAAATAGGGCACGATGCGGATACCCTGACCTCTGAGCAGAGCCATCACCCCCGCTAGCACCTTGGTGAACACCCGAGGCGCTGAGGTGAGACCGAAAGGAAGTGCCACAAACTGAAAGTGCCGATCCTCCACCACGAACCTGAGAAACCTCTGGTGTGCTGGAAAAACCGGAACGTGTAGATAAGCATCCTTGATGTTTATGGACGTCAGAAAGTCTCCCTGACGAAGAGAGTGAATGGCCGAACGCAGCGTTTCCATGCGGAATTTCCTCGGCCGGATGAACCGGTTGAGAAACTTCAGATCCAAGATGGGTCGGACCAACCCATCCTTCTTGGGAACCGTGAACAGATTGGAATAAAAGCCCCTGCCCCGATCTGAAGGGGGCACTGGGCAAATGACAGCCATGTCCAGAAGATTCTCCACTGCCACCAGGAGCCCCTGCGCCGCCAGAGGCTCCGACGGCATCCGAGACCTGACAAATCTGGAAGGGGGGCGGAGCTCGAACTCCAGCTTGTAGCCGGAAGACACCACTTCCCGGATCCATCTGTCCGAGACCTCTTGATCCCAGATCTGAGAGAAGTGCTGCAGCCGTCCCCCCACCCGCATGGGTGAGGGCGCCCCCTCATTGCTGAGCCGGCTTAGCAGCCGGTTTGGGCTTAGAGCCCCAACTGTATCCAGAACGGGCACGTCCTCTGCCCCTGTTTCCGAAATCTCCTCTGGAAGAGGGAAATGCAGAACCCCTGCCAGATCTGGCCCCCCGAAAGGAGGGGTTAAAGGCAGGCGCCCCCCGAAAGGGGCGGCGTTGTTTCTTACGTTGAGGTAACCTACCACCCTTGGTGACAGAGTCCAATGTCTCTCCAAAGAGTCGTAGACCAACAAAGGGTAAGGCCGTCAGTGATTTTTTGGACATAAAATCGGCCGCCCACTGGCGCAGCCACACCGACCACCGAATAGCCACAAGCAGAGCCGAAGTCCTACCACACATCATCAAAGTATCATCCAAGGCGGTCAACACAAAGGATAGAAACAACTCACACCGTTTAAGGCTAAGGAACTCATTACTACCAGGACGAAGCCCGGAAGAAGTCAACAGGTCCCTGACCACAGACCTGGTGGCCAACACCATTAGCTCCGAAGCGCACACAGGCCGGATGGCCGACCCAATGCTAGTAAAGCCATGAGAAGCCATCTGATCAATACGTTTATCCTCTCCATCTTTGAGAGTGGAACAATCAGGTCTGTTTAACACCGAGGAGTTAGACAACCCCAAAACCGGTGCATCCACCTCGGGGGGAGATGCCCAGCGCTTGATCGCCTCAGAAGGAAAGGGATATTTCCTATCCCACCCCTGAGGGATGCCAGGGAGCCGAGCCGGCCTATCCCATTCCTTGTCAATGATTCTATCAAAATGGCGTTGCGTAGGAAACTCCAGGCGCGGCCTGGATTCCTCAAACAATTCACCTTTCTGCTGTGACGCCTCCTCGGGAGGGGAAATATTCAGAACTTCCAGCATGAGAGACAGAGCGTGAGGAGAGTCCAAGGATCTCCCTAAATCAGAAAGCTCGGCATCAGTGCCAGCAGACTGCTCATCATCCGAAAATTCTGAACCCTCATCAACTTCCCCCTCCTCTAGCTGGGGATAATCAGACCAATCCAGATTATCCCTGTCATCAAGATCATCCACCGGCGGAGCCGGCGACAAATGCTTTCTCTTAGACGGAGCCTTACGGGCGACCGAGCTAGAGAGCATTTTCTCAAGGCTAGCCAATCTGGCACACATCTCGGATTGCAGATCCCTGCCCATGACCACGTCACACGGGGCACGAGTCAAGGCGGGAGGGGGAGTTGAGGTGGCCGGCTGTGCTGACCCCGACGCTTGGGGTTCGGACTGCCGCGTAATAGTTTGCTGTGCACATGGTATACACAGTAACACATCATCCCCAGTAATGGAAATCCCACACAACATACACTTTTTGGGATGCCCCGAAGGGGTCCCAGTCCCAGTATCCGGGGATGCCTCCATAAGGTGAATTTTGAGTGGTCGCTATGACCCAGGGAATTACGCCAGTTAGGCAACCCGGGATGCCCCTTTAATGTCCCGAGTGGGAGGATTTGTGATGCTAAAATGGACCCAGGGACCCAGGATCAGGATAGACCTTCCAATACTACAGAAGATCCTCCTGGATAACTTTCACCTAAAAGACAGAGAGAGACCCATAAGTCCCTAAAATAAAACTTAACAGATAAAGAAAAGAAGAAATAAATGAGGCCCACAGGGCCACTCACAGACGCTGCGGTGAACGATCCGCCTCAGAACAATGGCGATCTCTGAGGTGAAGTGAAGAGAAGAAGCACGGCCGTGCCAGGGGCGTGGTCTGCGCAGCCCGCGCAAAGCTGATCTGTGCCCCCTTCTGCCTAGTAACAGGGAGCTGCCTAGTGACAGGGAGCTCAGCTCCGCAGCGGCGCCAGTACAGAGGAGGGCGGAGCCGCGGCGACGCGCCGAAAGCCCGGCTCCGCCCCCCCTTCCAGTGTGAATGAAGCGTGAGGGAAGAAGTCCCTCACGCACCAGCCCAGAGACCGGCGCCGCCGACAACCGTGGCGCCGGCTGCATGACAACGGGTGCATCCGCTATCACTAGCGGAGCACCCGCCCCGCTCGCTGCGGCGAGGAGTGAAGGAGAGAACGGGGGCTGGCCGCGGCAGAGCGCCGAGTGCCAGCCCCGCCCCCCCAACGCGCGTGAGGTGAAAAATCACCTCACAGAATGAAAAAACCCCGGCACCCGGCTGCAATGACAGCCGCGGTGCTGGGACATAGTAACAAGAGAAAAACACATTGAGGAACTACTCTAGATACACACATCAATAAAGAGACAGTGAATAAAGAGAAAGTGAATAAGCTAACCCCTATGAGAGGAACCCCCAGCCCCCATAGTTTGGTAAAGGGAAGGGCCCCCCCCCCCAGGGGAAAAGTCAAGGGACGGGGCATCCCAAACCGGGATCACCTACCCGGTATGACCGCCTACCCTCTCTTTTAGGGTCTCACGGTGGAGCTCTGCTCCTCAGCACCAGAGGTGCCAATGTACCCTCGCTCGGGCCAGCAGCCAAGACTGTGGAGGCATGTAATATGAGGTAAATTTTTGGGACAAAAGGGGTCCGAGCGGAAATAAACAAAATAAGAGGCCGGGAGTTACCCCGGCTACCTGAAATCCCCCTGTGCAAGGAGGAGCCATCATCTTCTGACTTGCTCGCCGTCTGCAGAGATGGAAAACTGGGTAGTGAGTGGGAGGTCCCAGGTATTTATGGATCAGGGAGGGGCTTTCTTTTGCTATCATCTCTGCAGGAACGCCCTCTTCAGGACGATATTACCCACATGTTATGGATTCTTGAAGCGGGGTGTGTGACATACTAAGAATATCTCTCTTGTGAGTTGGGAAATATCTTAGAGGATTTAGAGATTATGGGGAGGCCGATTCATTAATAGCGGCAGGTAGCAACAGTTGAGCGACTGTAGCAGTATTTTCACAGCGCCCGCTAGTAGTCGCTGTGCTTGGCCGTTGTTCGGTGGTTGATAGCGACTCAGTCGGTGTGGCGTAATGTTGAATACAAGGTGACGAGTCGCTATTTGACAGGTTCCGCGCTGTATGGGAGCGCATGATAGCGACTGGTCAGAGCGACCGGCTCCCACCATATTCATCAAAAAATCACGCTCAAAAAATTCTCACGCTGTGAAATGCATGTTTAAACCCCAGAGCGCTGGTGGCGATGTGTTAAAAGTAGGTTTTTAACCCCCAAACCACCATATTTTTGGAAACCAAAAAAAAAATTTTTTTTAAGAATTTAGTAATATGAATACAATAATATCAGACCTGTAATATCAATTCTGCACAATTTTTTTTTTTTTACCTTAAAAAAATTATCTAACATGGCAGAAGTGGTCACAGACTTTTTCACATTGAAAAAAAAAACATTATTAACAATTAATTATTAATATTTAAAGATTGTTCCACTGAAATGCATTGGAGAGCGCCAGGTAGCGAGAGGTCATACCTGTTGCTGTTCAAGGTCGGACGCTGGCGCTGTGGGCTGAGGCTGGAATAATGATGAATGAGTCGCTATATGGCGCTATCTCAGTCGCTAAGCAGGATCGGCTTGATAAATGTGTGATTGTGGTGGGGAGCCGGCGTTCTCGTGGCGGGGCCCGTCATTACCGGCCGCTCACCAGTCGCTACCTGTCGCTATTCCTTCATAAATAAGGGCCTTAGTGTTAGCTTGTAAATACCTCCAGTGACTTAGGGATGATAGCACTATTCAGATTGCTGCAAAAGACAAATGGCGCACCTGTTTAATTAGGATGGTGCGCAAAATCGCTTAGACAGAGCGCAAACGATTCCGCAAACGCCTAGGCGCATGTGCGAAGCGCACCAAATGGCAAGCACTCTGGAGAAGCTCAAATTGCGTCTTCTTGCTTCAATTTGCACCTTCCGCAAGGCTAATCGCTTAACTGTTCCAGATAGTCCCCCACGTTTCTCCCCTTTCTTTACTGTTTCTCCGTTGCAGATGCGCTATCCAGATACAGAAATGTTAATTTCAGGCTGTTGTTCCAGTTTAAAGTGGACCAACACCCAGGATTTTGACTATCCTGGGTTTTGGTCTACTTCGGGGGGGTACCCCGCTGTGTGAAACCCCCCAGAAAGCCCCAAAAACTCACCTCACCACGCTCCCACGTGACCGCGCGGTCCAATCCCCGCCAACGGACAAGCGGGTGACAGCGACGGACAAGACAGCGCGTCCGCCGCCGCCTCCTGCACGTCACTCTTACAGGGCGTGCGCCCGCGCCGGCCGTTTGTGAATGGCGCACGTCTAGAGGGGCGCGCGGGAGGCGGATAAGGTAAGGTTTTTTGGGGTTTTTGGGGGGGTTTCTTATAGATTCCCGGGCCGATCACGCCTGGGTGTTGGTCCACTTTAACCTTCCACAGGACGTGATTTGTCCATTTTAAATTGCAGATATGGGCAGAAAAGGTATGCTGGCTTGCTGCACTCCAGTCTCCATTTCCTGTTCTCCTCACTTACCAAGAAGGTTGTGTCAGGAGTATGGCACTGGATGCTGGAAAAATAGGTCATATTGGCACATTTCTCCACCTGCCTAACCCGGGGAGCCATGTACCTCCCCAGCCCAAACGGTGTGCTAGACCTCCACAAGTGTTTTGGTCCAGCATATGGTCTGTGAGCCACACAACAAGCAGCAGCATATGGCTCCTGAGCCAGGGGCGTAGCTGGGGGGGAAGAGAAGGCAAGTAGAGCACGTGCCCCGGGTGCAGCAAGTCTGGGGGACACCAAAAGGGTGTCTGAGCAAAGGTGGGGGGCACCATTTTTAATCTTTGCCCGGATGCCATAAAGCCTAGCTAAGCCTCTGTCCTGAGCTACAGGTTGGGGAGCCCTGGTCTACAGCAATGCCCCCCCCCCAACCCTTATCTGCAGAGCCACTAGCTCATGTTATGTGGATCTCCACACAGGCGACTCTCTAGCTCTGCCGCCGCGCTAATGACTTCACCTGTGCGTCTGTGCGGGGATCTGCACAACAGGAACCATTGGTGGCTCTCAAGGAGAAGGTTGGGGAGCCCTGGTCTACAGCAATGTTCCCCTAACCCTTTCCTGCAAAGCCACCAGCTCATGTTATGTGGATCTGCACACAGGCGACTCTCTAGCTCTGCCGCCGCGCTAATGACTTCACCTGTGCGGAGAACTGCACAACAGGAACCGTTGTTGGCTCTCAAGGAGAAGGTTGGGGAGCCCTGGTCTGCAGCAATGTTCCTCTAACCCTTTCCTGCAAAGCCACCAGCTCGTGTTATGTGGATCTCCACAAAGGCGACTCTCTAGCTCTGCCACCGCGCTAATGACTCTACCGTTGCGTCTGTGCGGAGATCTGCACAACAGGAACCGTTAGTGGCTCTCAAGGAGAGGGTTGGGGAACACAGGTCTATAGTAATAATAGTCTCCAGCCAGCCTGTATCTAAGGAATACTTGTTGTAAGCAGGGGCGGGCTGGCCATAGGGCATACCGAGCAAAATCCCGGTAGGCCGGCACCAGCAAAGGCTCTCACACACTCACTCACACACACACACGAGCACACGTGCGCGCACACACACACAAGCACACAAACTTACTTACCGGCACCTCCTGGTTGTTACGCGACGGGCAGCGGTGGGCGAGACCCAAATGTCCGGCGTCCAATGAAAACAATGGACGCCGGCCGTATGGGTCCCGCCCACCGACGCCGGTAAGCATGAATGTATGTGTGAGTGAGTGTGTGTGAGCGGCCGCGGCAGGAACAGCAATGGGGGCAGACTGGCCGCCCGGGAACCAGTGTGTGTAAAATCCTGGTATGATTTTTGGCCCCATTGCCTATAGCAGCTGCTCCCAAACATTTTTCATCATGTATCACTTTCTATTATCTAAGGATCTTTATCAGCTACCCCGAGAGTTTCAGATTGCAGGTGCCTCAGAAGCAGGCGAGTGGCCGCCCTGGAGTTTTTTTTAAATCCAGGGCTGCCTGGCAAAGGTTTTAGTCTACTTTAAATATGACTTGGGTGGTCTGTATGAGTTTTCAGCAAGCTAAAACCATATAAAAAATTCATAAAACAACCATTTGAGGTGCACCAAACGCGTACAAGAAGAGGTTCCATCACTTTTTGGAGCAGTTTTGCTTGGGGAATATATATATCGTAGCAGATTGCAGTCTTGCCGAGCACCAACTGACAGGATCTCGAGTATCGCCAGGGGGTACTCGCACCACCTGTTGGGAACCCCTGACCTAAAGGGCATTCATTATTATTTTGAGATCCTTTTGAGGCCTTTCCACACTAAGATGGAGACCCTCACTAAATTAATACCCCATAGTGGTATTAAGCAAAGGCCGCTGTCCCCCCCCCCCCCCCGCTGCGGCCGCTCTCACACACGAGCACACACACAGGCGGCTGCCTTATTATTGTGCAGTGGAAGGAAGGATGCGGGATGCCCCCACCCAGTGGCTGTATTGCGGGATGCCCCCACCCAGTGGCTGTATTGCGGGATGCCCCCACCCAGTGGCTGTACTGCGAGATGCCCCCACCCAGTGGCTGTATTGCGGGATGCCCCCACCCAGTGGCTGTATTGCGGGATGCCCCCACCCAGTGGCTGTATTGTGGGATGCCCCCACCCAGTGGCTGTATTGTGGGATGCCCCCACCCAGTGGCTGTACTGCGGGATGCCGCCACCCAGTGGCTGTACTGCGGGATGCCCCCATCCAGTGGCTGTACTGCGGGATGCCGCCACCCAGTGGCTGTACTGCGGGATGCCGCCACCCAGTGGCTGTACTGCGGGATGCCCCCACCCAGTGGCTGTACTGCGGGATGCCGCCACCCAGTGGCTGTACTGCGGGATGCTGCCACCCAGTGGCTGTACTGCGGGATGCCCCCCACCCAGTGGCTGTACTGCGGGATGCCCCCCACCCAGTGGCTGTACTGCGGGATGCCCCCACCCAGTGGCTGTATTGCGGGATGCCCCCACCCAGTGGCTGTACTGCGGGATGCCCCCACCCAGTGGCTGTACTGCGGGATGCCCCCACCCAGTGGCTGTATTGCGGGATGCCCCCACCCAGTGGCTGTACTGCGGGATGCCCCCACCCAGTGGCTGTATTGCGGGATGCCCCCACCCAGTGGCTGTACTGCGGGATGCCCCCACCCAGTGGCTGTACTGCGGGATGCCCCCACCCAGTGGCTGTATTGCGGGATGCCCCCACCCAGTGGCTGTACTGCGGGATGCCCCCACCCAGTGGCTGTACTGCGGGATGCCCCCACCCAGTGGCTGTACTGCGGGATGCCCCCATCCAGTGGCTGTACTGCAGGATGCCCCCACCCAGTGGCTGTACTGTGGGATGCCCCCACCCAGTGGCTGTACTGCGGGATGCCCCCACCCAGTGGCTGTACTGCGGGATGCCCCCACCCAGTGGCTGTACTGCAGGATGCCCCCACATCAAGGAGAGGGTTGGGGAACACAGGTCTATAGTAATAATAGTCTCCAGCCAGCCTGTCTCTAAGGAATACTTGTTGTAAGCAGGGGCGGGCTGGCCATAGGGCATACTGGGCAAAATCCCGGTAGGCTGGCACCAGCAAAGGCTCTCACACACGAGCACACACACACACACTCACTCACACACACGAGCACACGCGCGCGCGCGCACACACACAAGCACACAAACATACTTACCGGCACATCCCGTGCCGGTAAATGGCTGTACTGCGGGATGCCCCCAGTGGCTGTAATGGGAGATGCCCCCACCCAGTGGCTGTACTGCAGGATGCCCCCACCCAGTGGCTGTACTGCAGGATGCCCCCATCCAGTGGCTGTACTGCGGGATGCCCCCACCCAGTGGCTGTAATGCAGGATGCCCCCATCCAGTGGCTGTACTGCAGGATGCCCCCATCCAGTGGCTGTACTGCGAGATGCCCCCACCCAGTGGCTGTACTGCGGGATGCCCCCACCCAGTGGCTGTACTGCAGGATGCCCCCATCCAGTGGCTGTACTGCGAGATGCCCCCACCCAGTGGCTGTACTGCGGGATGCCCCCACCCAGTGGCTGTATTGCGGGATGCCCCCACCCAGTGGCTGTACTGCGGGATGCCCCCACCCAGTGGCTGTACTGCGGGATGCCCCCACCCAGTGGCTGTACTGCGGGATGCCCCCACCCAGTGGCTGTACTGCGGGATGCCCCCACCCAGTGGCTGTACTGCGGGATGCCCCCATCCAGTGGCTGTACTGCGGGATGCCCCCACCCAGTGGCTGTACTGCAGGATGCCCCCATCCAGTGGCTGTACTGCAGGATGCCCCCATCCAGTGGCTGTACTGCGGGATGCCCCCACCCAGTGGCTGTACTGCAGGATGCCCCCATCCAGTGGCTGTACTGCAGGATGCCCCCATCCAGTGGCTGTACTGCAGGATGCCCCCACCCAGTGGCTGTACTGCAGGATGCCCCCACCCAGTGGCTGTACTGCGGGATGCCCCCACCCAGTGGCTGTACTGCGGGATGCCCCCACCCAGTGGCTGTACTGCGGGATGCCCCCACCCAGTGGCTGTACTGCGGGATGCCCCCACCCAGTGGCTGTACTGCGGGATGCCCCCATCCAGTGGCTGTACTGCGGGATGCCCCCACCCAGTGGCTGTACTGCAGGATGCCCCCATCCAGTGGCTGTACTGCAGGATGCCCCCATCCAGTGGCTGTACTGCAGGATGCCCCCACCCAGTGGCTGTACTGCAGGATGCCCCCACCCAGTGGCTGTACTGCGGGATGCCCCCACCCAGTGGCTGTACTGCGGGATGCCCCCACCCAGTGGCTGTACTGCGGGATGCCCCCACCCAGTGGCTGTACTGCGGGATGCCCCCACCCAGTGGCTGTACTGCGGGATGCCCCCAGTGACTGTAATGGGAGATGCAGCAACATACCTCTGTGGGCTGCCCCTCACTAGCTGTAATGAGAGATGTTGCTCACTGCCTGTAATGGAGTGATCCTGCATGCTGTCTGTAATGGGGGGATTTGGTTCAGAATATTTTCTTTATTATTTTTCTCCTTTAAACCCTGGGTGCATGTTGTGGAACAAAAAAATAAGGTGTATATGTAATGTGACGTTACAGTGGACCAACACCCAGGGGTGATCGGCCCGGAAATCTATAAGATTCCCGGGCCGATCACCTCCCACCCCGCGGGACATCCGAGATCGGGATGTCCCGCGGGGTGAAACCCCCCAGGAACCCCAAAAAGATCTTACCTGATCCGCCGCCGCTTTCGCCGCCTCCCTCTGTGAATGGCCGGCGGGGGCGCGCGCGCGCCGAGAGTGACGCGCGGGAGGCGGCGGCGGCGGAAGCGGCTTGGACGTTCCTGTCCCCCGCCTGGACGTTGGCGGGGATTGGCTGCGGCGTTCACGTGGGAGCGGGGATGCCCCGCCGAAGTGGACCAAAACCCAGGATAGTCAAAATCCTGGGTGTTGGTCCACTTTAAGAAACTTTACTGGGCCAGAAGCAGTACAGCAGGGCCGGTGTGCCCCAAAAAGTCCCGGGCCGTTTTTTAGCCCCAGTCCGCCCCTGGTTGTAAGTGCAATCTTATGCCAGTGGTCCCCTCTTACCTTCAGCAGAAGCGGTGGTCCAGAAAGGGTTCTCTGTAATGTGGCTGACGCTGGAGCTGCAGAAGCAGAGGAGCAGCAGGACCAGCATCTTCCACTTGACACTCACAGACTGGAAGGTATCTCGAGAGCAGTCACATAAACTTCTCGGCAACCTCTGCTCCCCGGGGGATGCCGCCTGCACCTGCCGGGTGGGCGAGAGGGGGCGGGGGGTGGGGAGAGGCTGGCTTTCTGCAGAAGGAACTATCGCTGTCTTCTCGGAAGCCGTCCTCCAGTCTCATAACCTTCACTGAGGCAAAACAGAAACAAATAAACATGACAGAATAGGGAACTTAAAGTGCAACTCTCGTCAAAATATTTATTCACAGTAAATACAGTACTTTACCAAACCGCAAGAACGTGAGCTGAAGGGAGATTCGTCGTAACACGGTAGAAGGTGATTGTGACAGACTCTCTGCCTTTTGGATTTTAAAGGCATTGTTTCTGCCCTTGGACTTTTGCATAGACAGATTACTTTCATTTTCTTGAGCATGTCACAGACAATGGCATTGTGCTATTGATTACGTTACAGACTGTCATTGTATTGATTGATTGTGTTACAGACTGCTATTGTGTTGCTGATTGTGTTACCGGCAGAGTTGAGGGATTGTGGCCTGCTCCCATTGGTCTGTGCGTTTGTCATGCAGTTCTCCATCAGGTCCACGGGGGAGGTCCCCTTGCATGGGGACTTGCATATAAGGCACAGGGTGGTGCTAATAAAGGAAGTTCATCTTCACCCTCAATACTGAGTTCTGTCTCTTATTGGGGGGAAACGCTATATTACAATTCACTAGCCCTTGTAAGAGCTGTTCCTGGTTCCTCACGGATGACTCTGGGATTCCTGCAGCACCTCTTACGATTGCGAAAAGGACGTCTCTGGCGGGGAAGCCCTCCGGCGATAAAGCTTATCGCTACAGTGATGACTGGACTGACACTGCTCTGGTCCTCTTACCTCCTTATCAGGATCATGAGAAATCAATATAGAAGAGGGCGTTCGAGCTGCGTCATTTTGCTGCTGTCTAAGGAGGCACTCAGGAGATTTTAAAACATGATGTCAAAGTGATTCGAATCGGGGTGCCCCAAGGGTACTTTATAGGCCGGCCCTGGAGTCTTTTAGACTATAGATGGTGGTTCCTCTTTAAAGTGGACCAAAACCCAGGATTTTGACTATCCTGGGTTTTGGTCATTGCCCCGGGAACACCCCGGTGTGTGAAACCCCCTAGGTTGCCGAAACCAACTCACCTCTTCCCGGTCCTATGGCGCATGCATCCAATCAGCGCGTTCGGATCTGATGACGTCACATTGTCTAAGGGCCTTATTTATCAAGGGATAGCGCCAGGTAGTGTCTCACTAGCGCCAGGTAGCGCCAGCTATCGGCGGCTACCGACTCCAGAACGCCAGGCTGCGAACACAATCACGCATTTATCACGCTAAATGAGGCTAGCGCCGGCGAGAGCGTCAGCTAGCGCGGGATTCATCATGTAGCGGACTGCAACGAACAGCGCCGCTGCTAATCCCATCACAGCGCCAGGTATGACCTCTCGCTACCTGGCGCTCTCCAATGCATTTCAATGGAGAAATCTTTAAATATTCATAATTAATTGATATTAATGTTTTTGTTTTTTTTAAAAATGTCAAAAATTCTGTGACCACTTCTGCAATGTTATTTTTTTTTTTAAGGTAATAAAATTAAAAAAAAAAAGTTTGTGCAGAATTGATATTACAGGTCTGATATTAATGTATTCATATTACAAAATGTTTATAAAAACATGTTTATTTTTTTTTAACAAAAATATGTTTGTTTGGGGGTTAAAAAACTACTTTTAAGCCATTGCCGCCAGCGCTCTGGGGTTTAAACAAGCATTTCACAGCGCGAGAATTTTTTGAGCGTGATTTGTTAATGAATATGGTGGAAGCCGTTCGCTATGGCCATTCGCTATCATGCGCTCCCATACAGCGCGGAACCAGTCAAACAGCGACTCCTAACCCCGTATTTAACATTACCGCACACCGACTGAGTCGCTGTCAACAGCCGAACAACGGCCAAGCACAGCGAATACTAGCGGGCGCTGTGAAAATCATGCTACTGTCGCTCATCTGTCGCTACCTGGCGCTATTAATAAATCGGCCTCTAAGTCTTCATCTAAGGTCAGCGACTGAGTACGCTGATGGGCGCAAGTCCCTGCTACCCTCTAACAGGGAGCGTGCCGGCCATTCACAAATGCCTGACGCGGGCACGCATCCTGCTAGAGCATTAGCGGGGATGTGGCCGCGCCTAGCGCATGCGCCGTTGGACTGGGGAAAGAAGGTAAGTGTATGGGGGACCTGGGGGGTTTCACACAGCTGGGCATCCCGATTTTGGATCACCCGGGAGGGAGGGAATCTATCGGCCCAGGAATCTTTAAGATTAATCACTGTGGGTTTTTATTTATTAAGCTAGCAGGATCACCAATAAAAAGGAATCCTCTGGAGATTCCCACAGCACATGCGCAGACTACCGGCTAATCAACGACTTTCGCTCCATTCGTTGCTTCTTCAGCTGATCTGATGTCATATTGGCTAGTAAAGATTGATTGAATGTGCGTTTCCAGGGAGGCTGTTGTTTGACATTAATGTGGAACAAAACCGGTCCTGAAGTCTGAGACTCCAGGGCCAGATTATTTCCTCTCCATGGGGCATACTGAACTGGGATGGCTGTGTGAAACTCCGCAGTTCACCTTTTTTTTCTTTCCCAAACCATGAACCCAAGGCGCACACACGAGCTTACCTGAATGGGTGAATGTGGCCCCGCACAGAAGTGATGGCGTATGCCGCAGAGGTATGTGGCTCGGATTCCATTCATCTTCTCCAAGCGCACGGTCGGAGATGATTGGATCAAGGAGAGGTGAGTTTACTGGGCGAATAGCAGGGTTTCACACAGGGGAGCATTCTAAACCAGGGTACCCCAGGGGGGCATCCCGAAACCCCGGAAAGTGAAAATCCCATGTTTTAGTCCACTTTAAAGAGGAACTACCACCCCCTTGACTCTATAAAACTCTTGGGGGATTGGTCTACCTCTTTGTGAGGCATCCCAACTGGCTTTGTGAAACACCCCGCATTGCCTGATCCACCTCTTCCACGAGCCTGTGCCCTAGTTACATCCCCAGCATACCTCTAGCTAGCTGTGCACCCATGCAAGGCCTTTCTGAATGGGCGGCATTGGACATGTCCATTGCTACCACAGTGGCGGGGATGCGGCTTATCCTATTTAGATTTCCTTTGAACTCTGAGCTTAGTGCAGAAAAGGAAATCTGAATGGACGAGCAGCGCTGATTGGTTGCACATGTGCTGTGGGACAGTAGACCTAAGTAGAAGTGAAAATCTTGGATTTTGTTCCCCTCTTGGATTGTCCGTGCGAAATGTCAAAATCAATCATTGTTTGCAGAGGATTCATTCTGGCGTGCTGCTGAAAAAAATACCATTTTGTGAATACTCACCTTGTAAAATGGGTATTATAAGTATGTCACACACCCCGCTTCAAGATATTCATTACCTGTGGGGTAGTATGGTCCTGTAGAGGGCTTCTGCAGAGATGATTGGAGGAAAGAAAGCCCCTCCCAGTCCATAAGTACCTGGGACCTCCCACTCATTACCCAGTATAAAGAAAGCAGTAAGGTAAAGGACCAGGAAGAGCCAAATATCAGTCATAACAACGCAAAGTTCACCATATGAAGGATGCAGAATCCAAAGGGCGGGTTGAAGCGGGGTGTGTGACATACTTATAATACCCATTTTACAAGGTGAGTATTCACAAAATGGTATTATTCTAAGTATGTCACACACCCCGCTTCAAGATATTCATTACCTGTGGGACATCCAATAGCAGTGTCCATAAAGGGTGGGGATCCAAAAACAAGGTATAAAGCACAACTCAAACTACTGCAGGCTGCAGAACTTTGCGGCAAAAAACAGCATCCGCTGAGGCCCGCACATCAACCTTGTAAAACTTTGAAAAAGTGTGAACAGAAGACCAGGTAGCGGCCTTGCAAACTTGCTCAACAGAGGCCTGGTGCTGAAAAGCCCAGGAGGCCCCAACCGCACGAGTAGAATGAGCAGTAACACGAAAGGGAGGATCTCTCCCCTTAGCAGAATAGGCCCCTACAATGGCCTGACGGATCCATCTGCTGATGGTAGACTTTGTGGGTGCTAGACCCTTCTTGGGCCCAAAAGGCACCACGAAGAATGCATCAGTCTTGCGAAAGGCAGACGTTACCACCAAATAATACCACATCCAAAGAATGCAGGACCCTCTCCTTGTCATTGCTGGGGTTAGGACAGAGAGAGGGCAGAACAATATCCTGATTTAAATGAAAGGACGAAACCACCTTAGGAAGAAAGTCCGTCTTAAAACGGAAAACCACTTTATCCTGATGTCTTTCAAAATATGGAGCTTGAATAGACAGAGCCGCCAACTCAGAAACACGTCTAACTGAAGTGATAGCTACCAAAAATGCCACCTTCTGCGTAATGGAAGACAAAGGACTATCATGCAAGGGCTCAAAGGGGGGACCCTGTAGCGCAGAAAGAACCAAATTCAAATCCCAAACCGGAATCAAAGGCTTCCTAGGAGGCCGCACATGCGTAACCCCCTGGAAAAAGGTCTTAACCAAAGGATGTAGTGCAAAAGACTTTTGGAAAAATACCGCCAGGGCAGACACCTGCCCCTTCAGAGTACTGAGTTGGAGCCCTAAGTCCAGACCATGTTGCAAGAACTCCAAAATTCTAGAAACAGAGAATTCCCTACAAGGGAAGGCCCTAGCCTCACACCAATCAATATAAGACCTCCAAGTCCTATAGTACACGGATGAAGAAGTCTGAATAACAGCGTCAGAAAGACCTTCCTCCTTCAAGATGGAGGTTTCAGCAGCCACGCCGTCAAAGCCAGCGTTGGTAAATTGGGGTAACGAAGATGACCCTGTGTGAGCAGATCTGGCAGCAGGGGCAGAACGAACTGATCTTCTGCCAACCTTACCACGTCTGCAAACCAGACCTGTCTTGGCCACCTTGGAGCTACCAGAATTGCTGTTGCTCTCTCCAGAGCAAGCTTGCGCACTACTCTGGCCACCATGGGAAACGGAGGGAACAGGTACAGAAACCCCAGATCCCTCCAGTTCAGGGACATGGCGTCCTTCGCGAGAGCCAGTGGGTCCTTCGCCAGAGACACAAAAGCCGGAAGTTTGTGATTGTGACGGGAGGCAAATAGGTCCACCGCCGGTGACCCCCACCTGAGACAAATTGAGTGAAAGACCCTGGGATTGAGAGACCATTCCCCCTTGCGGGCTGACATCCTGCTCAGAGAGTCCGCCTCCGTGTTCTCCACACCTGGGATGTAAACTGCTGAGATACACGGGACATGTCTCTCTGCCCAGTCCAGGATCAGAGACACTTCCTTGAGGGCATTCCTGCTGCGGGTTCCTCCCTGGTGATTGATGTAGGCCACCGCCGTCCGATTGTCCGACCTGACCTGGACCGGCAAGTCTCGCAGTTGATGAGTCAAATGACAAAGAACCAACCTGATGGCCCTCAATTCCAGAACATTGATAGACTCGTGAGCTTCCAGGGGACTCCACAAACCCTGAACTTGCAGATCCTTCCAAAAGCCCCCCCATCCTGAAAGGCTGGCATCCGTAGTGACTATCTCCCACTGAGGAGTCCGAAAGGATCTGCCCCTCAGTAGGTTGGTTGGGTTCAGCCACCACCGAAGCGAGCGGCGAACCCGGGGAGACATCTGAAAAAGATGATCCAGCGACTGAGGAGACCTGTTCCAGACCGATAACAGATGGAGCTGAAGTGTCCTTGTGTGAAACTGAGCAAAGGGAACCGCCTCGAATGAGGCCACCATCAAACCCACCAGTCTCATTCCTAGACGGATGGACGGTCGAGGCATGGACATGAGCGACCGAACCAACTCCTGAATCAGAAGAACCTTGGACTGAGGAAGGAAAACTCTGGCCAGATCTGTATCCAGAGACATTCCCAGAAAGGATACTGTCCTGGACGGGTGTAGGGAGGACTTGGGGTAGTTGATCACCCAACCGAACCTCTCCAGAGTGGATATTACCGTCCTGGTGTCCAATTCTGCCTGGCTGAATGACGGTGCCATGATGAGGAGATCGTTCAGATATGGCACAATGCGAATCCCCTGCGCTCTGAGGAGAGCCATCACCCCAGCAAGCACCTTGGTGAAAACTCTTGGAGCTGTGGTGAGACCGGGAAGGGAAGAGCTACAAACTGAAAGTGCCGATCCTCCACCGCGAACCTCAGAAACCTCTGGTGTGCGGGAAAAATGGGAACATGGAGGTAAGCGTCCTGAATGTCTATGGACGTCATGAAGTCCCCCTGACGAAGAGAATGAATAGCCGAGCGCAACGTTTCCATGCGAAACCTTCGCAGTCTGACGAACTTGTTGAGAATCTTTAGGTCCAGTATTGGCCGGACGGAGCCATCCTTATTGGGGACCGTGAACAGATTTGAGTAAAAACCCCGACCCCGGTCTAATGAGGGAACTGGGCAAATGACTGCCATTTCCAGAAGACTCGATACTGCCGCTTGGAGCTGCTGCGCAGCCAGTGCCTCCGGGGACACCCGAGACCTGAGGAAACACGGGGGAGGGTAGGACTCGAACTCCAGCTTGTAGCCGGAAGACACCACTTCCCTGATCCACCTGTCCGAGACCTCTCGGTTCCAGACCTGGGAGAAGTGCTGTAGCCGTCCCCCCACCCGCACGGGTGAGGGCGCCCCCTCATTGTTGAGCGGGCTTGGCCACGGGTTTGGGTTTTGAGCCCCAACTGTATCCTGAACGGGCACGTCCTCTGCCCCTATTCCAGGAATTTCCCCTTGTAGAAGGGAAGGCGAAACCTCTTCCTGCTCTAGATCCCCCAAAGGAAGGAGTGAAGGAAGACGCTCCTCGAAAGGGGCGACGTTGCTTCTTGCGTTGAGGTAGTTTGCCCCCCTTGGCCACGGCATCCAGCTTGTCTCCAAAGAGCCGTAACCCAACGAAGGGAAGAGCTGTTAGTGACTTTTTTGACCCAAAGTCAGCCGCCCACTGGCGTAACCAAATTGAACGCCTGATAGTAACCATTAGAGCAGAGGCTCTACTACTCATCATCAAGGAATCATCCAAAGCGGCCACCATGAAGGACAAAAACCCCTCACATTGTTTTAGTTCACGAAATTCCTCACTGTCCGGATTCAAACCGGAGGAGGATAACAAGTGCCTGACCACCTTTCTCGTAGCCACCGCCAACAGCGATGAGGCACAAACAGGCCTTATTGCTGCCCCAATACTGGCAAAACCATGACAAGCCATCTGGTCAATGCGTTTATCCTCACAATCCTTAAGAGAGGAACAATCAGGGTTGTTCAATACGGCTGAGTTGGATAACCCCAAAATAGGGGCGTCCACCTCGGGGGGAGACGCCCAGCGCTTAACCGTATCCACTGGAAAAGGATACCTCTTATCCCAACTTTGGGGAATGCCTGGGAGCCGGGCAGGCCTTTCCCATTCCTTAGAAATAATATTATCAAAATGCTTTTGATTAGGGAATTCCAACCGCGGCTTGGATTCGCTCATAAAACTCCCCTTGCTGTTGAGGAACCTCCGCCGGAGGCGAGATAGCAAGCACCTCAAACATCTGAGTCAGAACATTAGGAGTATCCAAGGAAGTCCCTGAGCTCCGATCGGAATCAGCACCAACAAATTGCTGATCATCAGAAATATCTGAATCCTCAAATAATTCCCCTTCTTCTAGAGGGGAATAATCTGACCAATCCAGGCCGTCCTCGTCATCATCATATTCAAAATGATTAACCGGTGATAAATGCTTCCTCTTAGCCGTTGCTTTCTTGGCAACCGTGGAGGAAATGAATTTTTCAATACTGGCCAACCTGGCACACACATCAGATTGCGACTGCCCCCCCGTGGCAATCTCACACGGGGCACGGGTCAAAGTGGGAGGGGGAGAGGATGAAGCCGGCTGCGCTGACCCAGATGCCTGGGGACCGGACTGCCGTGTAATAGTCTGCTGTGCACATGATATACATAGGAAAAAAATCATCCCCTGTTAGGGATACCCCACAACCCATACACTTCCGGGATTGTCCCGAGGGGAGCCCGGAATCTTGGGATGCCTCCATAAGGTGAACTTGAATAGTCGCTATGAGTGAGGGAATTACGCTATTAAGCAACCCGGGATGCCCTTATATTGTCCAAGTGGGAGGTTTTAATAAATAGCAAAAGTACCCAGGTACTCTAGGTCCAGGAGAAACCTAAAAAAAAAAATTCCTGGCAGTTCAGCCTGAAAAACATAGAAAAAGACAGTAAGAGGTTCTCCCTATATAAACCTATATCTATTATACCTATATATATACATATATATATGCAAATATGTACAGATAAGCAACGGCCGCAGGGCCACTCACTGAGTCTTTGGGCGCCAATACACTGTGTCCTCTGCCTGAGGTAACACAGATCAGAGCGGGAGACGCAGCAGGGGGGCGTGGCCAGCGTGGATCCGCCCAGCAGCTCCAAACTCCTAAAGGGCGCGGGCTGCGGCCTCATACCGAAGGCCCGGCCCCGCCCCCTCACTGAAGAGCGTGAGGGGAGAAATCCTCCCCTCAGCTCTGAGGTAAAATCCAGTGTCTGTCAGCAAAAAAGATTGCAACAAGTTTACATTATAACTATTCATACCAGAAAAGTAAACATTTTAAACAAACATTTCAAATAAATCTATTTTCCAGGCGCCCCCATAGAAAAACACCAGAAGCTGAATAAGCTGAAGGTAAAATCCAGCACCTGTCTCAGCTCTGAGGAAAAAAACCCAGCACAGTGTCTGTCAGACATGAGGGGAAGCTCCCCTCCATTAACACTCGCGCACCGGTGCCGCAGGCAGCCGCGGCACCGGGCGCATAATAGAGCCGGTAGCAGCCCGCATAACAAGCGGAGCTGCTCCCCGCTCGGTCACGCTACCAGCTCCAAACTCCTAAAGGGCGTGGGCTGCGGCCTCATACTGAAGGCCCGGCCCCGCCCCCTCACTGAAGAGCGTGAGGGGAGAAATCCTCCCCTCAGCTCTGAGGTAAAAATCCAGTGTCTGTCAGCAAAAAAGATTGCAACAAGTTTACATTATAACTATTCATACCAGAAAAGTAAACATTTTAAACAAACATTTCAAATAAATCTATTTTCCAGGCGCCCCCATAGAAAAACACCAGAAGCTGAATAAGAGGCCTCCACACAACTAAAAAAGGGAATAGGCCATTTAAGGGGAAAATTAAACTCTTGGACAGGGCATCCCAAACCGGAGTCACCAACCCGGTATAACCGCCTACCCTCTTTATAGGGTCTCGCGGTGGAGCATAGCTCCTGAGCACCTGAGGTGCTGTTATACCCTCGCTCGGACAGCAGTCAAGACTGGGAGGCATTTAAATAGCTATATATTAATAAAGGGAATAAAGAGTCCGAACGGAAATAAAAATATATATAGGCCGGGAGTAGACCCGGCTACCTTAAAGTCCCCCTGTGCAAGGAGGAGATATCATCTGCTGCTTGCTCGCCGTCTGCAGAGATGAAGACTGGGTAATGAGTGGGAGGTCCCAGGTACTTATGGACTGGGAGGGGCTTTCTTTCCTCCAATCATCTCTGCAGAAGCCCTCTACAGGACCATACTACCCCACAGGTAATGAATATCTTGAAGCGGGGTGTGTGACATACTTAGAATATACCATTTTATGAATACTCACCTGTAAAATGGGTATTATAAGTATGTCACACACCCCGCTTCAAACATCAATTATTACACTTGGGTTACTCCACCAGCAGGTGGCGACGTTGCAGAGAAGTCTTGAAAAACGAGCCCCTCCTGATCTACAATACTTGGGACCTCCCACTTATTTCCCAGTTTTCAAACAGCAGTAAAGACAAGGTACCAGGAAAAAAACCATTGGCAACCCTCAAACTGTAAACGAAGCTTCACCCTATAAAGAATCCAGGATACCAAAAAGGGTGAAGCGGGGTGTGTGACATACTTATAATACCCATTTTACAGGTGAGTATTCACAAAATGGTATTATTCTAAGTATGTCACACACCCCGCTTCAAACATCAATTATTACACTTGGGACATCCAAAAGCAGTGTCCAGAAAGGGCGGGTATCCAACAAGGCCATAATGCAAAACTCAAACCACTGCAACCTGCAGAACCTTGCGGCCAAACACAGCATCCGCTGAAGCCCGCACATCAACCTTGTAAAAACTTGGAAAAAGTGTGAACAGAAGACCAAGTAGCAGCCTTACAAACTTGTTCAACAGAAGCCTGGTGCTGAAAAGCCCAAGACGCTCCAACAGCACGAATAGAATGAGCAGTGATACGAAAAAGGGGAAACCTTCCCCTTGGTAGAATAGGCCCCAACAACAGCCTGACGAATCCATTTGCTAATGGAAGACTTAGCGGGAGCCAAACCCTTACTAGGCCCAACAGGGCACCACGAAAAAGACATCAGTCTTATGAAAAGGATAAGTAGTAAACAAACAGTACTTCACCCAGCGTACCACATCCAAACAGTGCAAACCCTCTCCTTGTCATTCCTAGGCTTAGGACACAAGGAAGGAAGAACAATGTCCTGGTTAAGATGAAAAGCAGAGACCACCATAGAAAGAAAGTCCGGTTTGAAGCGGAAAACCACCTTGACCTGATGTCTCTCAAAGTGAGGAGCCTGAACCGTCAAGGCTGCCAACTCCGAGACACGCCGAGCAGAAGTGATGGCCACCAACAAGGCAACCTTCTGAGTCAGAGTAGAAAGAGCAATAACCTGCAAAGGCTCAAAGGAGAAACCTGAAGAGCAGAGATAACCAAATTCAAATCCCAAACAGGGAGCAAAGGCTTCCTAGGAGGCCGCAAATGCGAGACCCCCTGGAAGAAAGTCTTGACCAAAGGAGGAAACGCAAAGGACTTTTAAAAAAAGACAGACAAGGCAGCAACCTGCCCCTTTAAGATACTCAGCTGAAGACCAGAGTCCAGCCCCGATTGAGGAAATTCCAAAATCCTGAAAACAGAAAAGACCCGACAGGACAAAGATCTAGCCTCACTCCAAACAATATAAGATCTCCAAGTCCTATAATAGAAGGAAGAAGAAGACCTCTCCCCGGCACTAATAAAAGTCTGAACAACAGATCCGAAAAAACCTTCCTCCCCCAAGATGGAGGTTTCAGCAGCCAGACCGTCACAGCCAGCGTTGGTAAATTGGGGCAACGCAGTTGACCCTGTGTGATAAGATCCAGCTGAAGAAGCAGAACGAACTGATCCACCGCCAGACAAACGATGTCTGCGAACCACACCCTCCTTGGCCACCTTGGAGCCATGAAAATGGCGGGAACCCCGTCCAGGGCCAGCTTTCGCAACACCTTGCCTAGCATGGGAATCGGAGGAAACAGAGAAAGGAAACCCAGGTCCCCCCAGCTCAGGGACATGGCATCCATTGCCAGAACCAGAGGATCCTGAGAGAGCGACACGAATGTCGGAAGCTTGTAATTGTGACGAGAAGCAAACAGATGCACCTCCAGCGTCCCCCACCGGAGACAAAGCGACCGAAAAACCTGAGGGTGGAGAGACCATTCCCCCCGGCGGACAGAGCACCTGCTCAGGAAGGTCGCGTCCGTGTATTCCAATCCTGGAATGTACACTGCTGAGATGCAAGAGACATGAGTCTCCGCCCAGGCTAGAATCAGAGACACCTCTCTGAGGGCACGCAGACTGCGAGTCCCTCCCAGGCGATTGATGTAAGCAACCGTCAACCGATCGTCCAACCAAACCTGAACCGGCAATCCCTGTAAATGCTGTGCCAAGTGAGACAGAACCAACCTGATGGCTCTAAACTCCAGAATGTTGATGGGCAAGTGGGCCTCCAGAGGACCCCACCACTCCCGGAACCGAGAGTCCTTCCAGAAAACTCCCCATCCCGACAAACTGGCGTCCATGGTGACAGTTCCCAAAGAAGCAACAGAAAGGACCTGCCCCTCAAGAGAATGTCCGAGACCATCCACCACAGGAGAGACTGCCGAACCCGGGAGGACATCCGGAAAGACCGATCCAACGACCGCGGTCGCCGGTCCCAAGACGCCGACAGATGAAACTGAAGCGTCCTCGTGTGAAACTGAACAAAGGGAACTGCCTCAAAGGAAGCTATCATCAACCCCACCAGTCTCATCCCTAGCCGGATGGACGGGCAAGGATTGGAAAGAAGAAGCTGCGCCAATTCCTGAACCAAGAGAACTTTGGCCAGAGGCCGAACAACTCTGCGTTGGCAATAATCCAAGGTCACCCCCAAAAAGGGCACCACCCTGGCCGGAATGAGAGAGGACTTGGGGTAGTTGATCACCCAGCCGAACCTCTCCAGAGTGGATACCACAGTCCTGGTGTCCACCTCCGCTTGACTGAAAGAAGAAGCCATGATGAGAAGATCGTCCAGACAGGGACCGGAATATATGAATATGAAAATAGGCATCCTTGATGTCTATGAACGTCATGAAATCCCCCTGCCACAGAGAATTGATGGCAGAACACAGGTTCCATGCGAAACCTCCGGGGAAGAATAAACACATTGAGGAACTTCAGATCCAGGATGGGACAAACCAACCCGTCCAACTTGGGCACTGTGAAGAGATTGGAATAATACCCGCGGCCCACCTCCGAAGGAGGGACCGGGCAGATGACTGCCATCTCCAGAAGATTCCTCACCGCCGCCAGGAGCCCCTGCGCGGCCAAGGGATCTGAGGGCACACGAGACCTGAAAAATCTTAGAGGAGGTCGGGACTCGAACTCCAGCTTGTAAACCGGCCGACACCACCTCCCGGATCCACCTGTCCGAGACCGCCTGGTCCCATACCCGGGAGAAGAGTCGCAACCGTCCCCCCACCCGCAAGGGTGAGGGCGCCCCCTCATTGCTGAGCGGGCTTTGCAGCTGGTTTGGATTTGGCGCCCCAGGCGTGAACGGGACGGCCACGGCCTCTACCCCTGTTCCAGCTAGCACCCCTGGGGGCCGAGAAGCCCGCGCCTCTGCCAGCTCTGGCTCCCCGAAAGGAAGGATTGAAAGAGGTCGCCCCCCGAAAGGAACGACAAATTTTTCTTGCGCTGAGGTAACTAACCTCCCTTGCAACCGAATCTAATTTCTCACCAAACAGGCGCAAACCCAAAAAGGGAAGAGCCGTAAGCGACCTTTTGGAATTAAAACCAGCAGTCCATTGCCGCAACCACACCGACCGCCGGATAGCTACCAACAGAGCCGTAGCCCTGCCACACATCAACATGGCATCATCCTGAGCGGCCAGGACAAACGAAACGAAGGACTCGCAACGCTTGAGGGCAAGAAATTCATCACAAGTAGGATCAAGATCCGCACATAAATCCCTGACAATGGACCTAACCGCCAACAACAAAAGTGCCGAAGCACAAACAGGTCTCAAAACTGAACCCACACAGACAAAACCATGGCGGGCCAGCTGGTCAATTCGGCGATCCTCGCCATCCTTAAGAGTAGTCGTGTCAGGAGAAAGCAATACCGCCATATTGGATAGCCCCAAAACCGGAGCCTCAACCTCGGGAGGGGCAGACCAGCGCTTCACCAAGTCCGCCAGAAAAGGATACTTCCTATCCCAACTAGGCGGAACACCAACGAGACGCGTAGGTTGCTCCCATTCCTAAAGGACGACATTCTCAAAATGTCGTTGACTGGGAAACTCCAAGCGCGGCTTGGTCACCTCAAACAACTCGCCCTTTGGAGGAGGAACTGCCTCAGGAGGATCCAAATCCAAAACCTCAAACATTTGAGCCAATATGGAAGGGGTGTCCGAAACAGTCCCCATGGCCTGGTCATCAGGCTCGTCCAAATCCTCAATCAGCTCCCCTTCTTCAACCAGGGGGCAATCTGATCAATCCAATGCCTCAACAACCTCAACATCTGAGTCCGGCGGAGGCAGCCAATCGGGCGCATACCTCGGATTGCGAATCCCCACCCATGACAACGTCACACGGGGTCCGGAACAGGCGAGGAGGGGAAGGAGATGGTACGGCCGACGAGGGACCGGGCACCGGAGTGCCGGACTGGCGCTCAATGTTCCGCTGTGCACATGGAATGCATATAATAACATCATCCCCTGGGAGCGGAGTCCCACACCCCCCGCACAGCCTGGACTGCCCCGAAGGGCCGTTTCCGGTATCTTTGGTAGCCTCCATATGGTGAATTTATGGTATTCGCAGTAACCCAGGGATTTACGCAATAAGCGACCCGGGATGCCCCTTTAATTTTTTTTTTTTTTTATATAGCTCTGAAATGGGGAAATTTGCACCAATAAAGGGAATGTAAAGGCCAACCCCAACTAGCCAGGTATCTAAGACCGGTAGAGCCCTGCAGCGTGGGATCCCAGGATCTGCAAAACAAAGAGACAACAGTCACTCCAGACATTAACAAGAACACGTGAATACACATGTAAATACAATACTATGACATGAAGCGGGTCAGGCAAGAACCCACTTGGAGCAGCATAATAAATAGATACTTTAATAAAAAATGTGGAAAGCCAGGGATGCCCAAGACACCCAGCAACACGTCACTAAAAAAGGCTGAGAGGACCCTGACACCACCCCCACAAAAGGGGGGCCAGAAAACAATAGAAGCCCCCAGCCCAGAGACCACTATAACAAAAGGTCAGCATAACCCAATAACCAGCCTACCTTAACACCGCAGCGCGGAATGGCGGCCAAGCAAGAGGAGGAAGCGAGAAGAAAGGCGGGACCAGCAAAACGCGGGAGACGCTGCGGCCCCGCCCCTCTCCACCAATCCGGACACAGCGCGAGCCGTGCACGACGCAACCCCGCCCCCCTCCACATCCAGAAGCCGCCAAAATAGCGGGCGCCATAAGAGAATGGCGCTCGCACCTACCGACAGGCCGGCCGGCGGTGCACATGCCCTGCACCACACCACCTCCAGGGGACAAGCAGCGGACGCCGAGAGCTGATCCTCGGCGCCCGCACAGACAGGCGGGCCGATGGCACAACGCGCCGCCTGGCCCCGCCCACTGCCAACCCCAGAGATCCTGCAAGAACAGCGGGCGCCAGGACATGGCGCCCGCAACTAGTAACATCAAACACAGAGCGGCGGGCCGGCGGCACACACGCCGCCCGACCCGCCCCCTGCACCACTAAAACACACAGTCCAGGGAGCTCAAGGAGCCCCCAAACCAATAAAGATCCAGGCAGACGGACGGCCCGGCGCCACTACACACACACACACGCCGCCCGTCCCTGCCACAAAAGTAAAAACAAAACGTATCAAACATAACCCAGGCACACATACAAGCCCCCCCCCCCCAACTAGCGCAGGGAGAAGGGACCAAGCGGGAAAGGGCAAGCCTAATAGGGACATCAGGGCGGGGCATCCCAAATCCGGATCACCAGGCCGGATAACCGCATTGCCCCATAATAGGGGTCTAGCGGAGGAGCTAATCTCCTAGGCACCGTAAGTGCCATCTACCCTTGCCCGGCCAACAGCCTAAGCTGGGAGGCCACCATTCAATAAGGGGCTAATAAACAGGTGTTACCCCGGCTACCTGCAAGCAGGAGACCTCTTTCTTCTGTCTTGTCGCCATCTTGCAGAGAAGAACACTGGGGAATAAGTGGGAGGTTCCAGGTATTATAGATCAGGAGGGGCTCGTTTTTCAAGACTTCTCTGCAACGTCGCCACCTGCTGGTGGAGTAACCCAAGTGTAATAATTGATGTTTGAAGCGGGGTGTGTGACATACTTAGAATAAATCTGTTGTTGTTGAGATTTAGCCTCTGTCCTCTGTCCTGTAGCCCAGCCCCTGGATTTTATTTATTTATGACCACCTTCTTTTTAGCATTGAGAGGTGGACCTAACTCTGCCCCTCTTGTATCAGACTACATAGGACACACCGATGTTTGTGTGCGCTGGGGAGGATAGCTGCTCCTTGCTTTTCATGTCCGTCTTTTCCTGTGTCTTTGGATACGCCCACCGTTCAGTTCCATAAAAAAAAGGGTGGTCATAAATAAATATAAGCCAGGGGCTGGGCTTTGATGAACAGCTGGACAATCCCTTTAAAGTGGACCAAAACCCAGGATTTAGACTATCCTTGGTTTTGGTCTCCACTTCCCCAGGGATGTGTGAAACCCCCCAGAATGCCCAGATCAACTCACCTCACCCCACTCCTACGGCACATGCGCGGCCGCTCGTCCAAACAGCGCGCTCGGAGCCGCTGAGCTATGCACGTTTTAGCGACGTCTAAGCTCAGCGGCTCCGAGCGCGCTGGCGACCGCCTCTCGCGCTTTCCTCTAACAGGGAGCGCCCCGCTCCGGCCATTCACAAATGGCCAGCGAGGGCACGCGTCCTGCTAGAGAGAATCGCGAGATGCGGCCGCAGCCCACGCATGCGTCGTTGGACCGGGATTCAGGTAAGGTTTGCGGCCGTCCTGGGGGGGTTTCACACAGCGGGGCATCCCGGTTTTGGAAGCCCCGCGGGAAGGGAATGGCTCGGCCCGGGAATGATCCTGCTGGGTTTTGGACCACTTTAAAGTGGATGAAAACCCTGTGGCCGGGCCTGGAACCTACAAGATTTCAGGCCCGGCCGCTAGCCTACCCCCGGGGGCATCCTACACCGGATACCCTGCTGTGTGAAACCCCCTGGCTTCTCTGCGGCCGCGCGCGCTCCCGTGCCTTACCTTTCTGAATGGCTGGACGTGGGAGCACGCGTGGCCGGGGATGCGGCCAGCCGGCTGCACCTCATCGCAGTGGCACTTTTGAGAGTGCCAACAGGCTCTCAAATAAGCCGCAGGACGTGGCTTCGGCGGTGGAACAGCCTGGCCGAGCCAACAGCAGCGCCGGCAGCTCGGGGAGAGGGGGGGGGGGGTGAAGATTAATAAGTGGACCTAGAAAGGAGTTTCCATCCTCTCTAAAGCGGGCAATATCCCTCACCTCACAGGCAGTAGCTTTTAAAAAGTTTCACCATCCTGCCTGCTCTCATTTCCCAGCAACAGATCCTGCAATTTCCCCAAAGTAGCAGGACCAGCGATTGCCGGATTGCATCCTGACCCAGCGGCCAGGATTTGAACATGTTCTTCGAACCTTGCGGCGTTGAGCCATCTTTCAATCTGTATGAAATACACACACTGGGGGCCCGCAATCTGATTACATAGTACTCCAAGAATAGGGTTTACAATATGTCCAGGATACTTGAAAATACTGATTCATTTTTCAACCCCCTAGCGCTATCTGGGGGGATACTGGCTAATCTGGTGTTGCCTTAACGGGGGGGTTATGGTCCGCTCCAAAGTGAGCCAAAACTTCAGCTATCCCAGGTTTTGGTCCGATCCCCATGGGGCATCCCAATTTGGCCTGCTGTGTAAAAACCTCCCTACCACCACCTTTTTTTTTCTTAATGGCAGCCCTGATTTTAACTTTTAACCGAAGGAACATCCCAAATAGATATGCCCCAGGGGTTGGGGTGTGAGCAGACCTCTAGTCCTATTTGAATTGAGGTCTGCTTTAAGATTCTAAGAGGCCGATTCATTAATAGCGCCAGGTAGCGACAGATGAGCGACATTTTCACAGCGCCCGCTAGTATTCTCTGTGCTTGGCCGTTGTTCGGCTGTTGACAGCGACTCAGTCGGTGTGCGGTAATGTGGAATACGGGGTTAGGAGTCGCTGTTTGACAGGTTCCGCGCTGTATGGGAGCGCATGACAGCGAATGGCCATAGCGAACGGCTCCCAGCATATTCATTAACAAATCACGCTCAAAAAATTCTCGCGCTGTGAAATGCTTGTTTAAACCCCAGAGCGCTGGCGGCGATGGGTTAAAAGCCGTTTTTTAACCCCCAAACAACCATATTTTTTGAAAAAAAAAACATGTTTTTCAAAACATTTTGTAATATGAATACATTAATATCAGACCTGTAATATCAATTCTGCACAAATTTTTTTTTTAACCTTAAAAAAAATATCTAACATTGCAGAAGTGGTCACAGAATTTTTGACATTTAAAAAAAAAAAAAAAAAAAAAAACATTAATAGCAATTAATTATGAATATTTAAAGATTGTTCCATTGAAATGCATTGGAGAGCGCCAAGTAGCGAGAGGTCATACCTGTCGCTGTTCAAGGTCGCTCGCTGGCGCTGTGGGGTGAGGCTGGAATAATGATGAATGATTCGCTATCTGGCGCTCTGTCAGTCGCTAAGCAGGATTGGCTTGATAAATGTGTGATTGCGGAGGGGAGCCGGCGTTCTCGTGGCGGTGACCGCCATTACCGTTCGCTCACCATTCGCTACCTGGCGCTATCCCTTGTTAAATAAGGGCCCTAGTGCCTCTTTTTGATAACAGAGACCATCCAGGATAGAGTCAATGGTAAAATGAAGGCACTGCACTTGCTCCTTACATACAGTAATATGTATGGGGACAGAGGAGGCTCCCGGCAACAGAAAAACGCCCTCCCCTGCACAGTTAAAGCAGACCCCTGATCAAATATGTATGTAGGTCAGTTTTACCAATTGACCCTAGGGGATCCTGGTGTGTGCATGGCCCACCTCAGTTCCCCATTGTATGGAGCTCTGACTGGAAAGGGTAAGCCTCTCTGCAATGTAGGGCTCACCTATGGCATGAGGGGGTAGGTTAGGTCAATTTAGCTTCCCTGTGAACAAAGACCGTACCTGGCACAGAGTGTCATGGGGGGGGGGGGGGGCATGTTGGTCAGCCTAAGGCGGGCCTCCATTTAAAAAATGACTGGAGGCCCCTCGCACCCCCATCCCCAGGGCATCCCGAGGGAGGGCAAGCAGGGAAATAGTCCTAGGTGCCAAGACCATAGACCATAGGGACATCTTTATCCCAGCCAGGAATCTTAAAGAATCCCCAGCTTATCGGCCTGGGTTTTGGTCCACTTTAAATGGGGCCCTTAAACTTTGTTCAGTCTTAAAGCGGACCTTCACTCTGAATAAGAGCCTATCTTATATGTTTCCCACACCCTGTACATACAGATTGCCCACATTAATCCAGACCTTCACTCTGAATAAGAGTCTATCTTATATGTTTCCCACACCCTGTACATACAGATTGCTCACATTAATCCAGACCTTCACCCTGAATAAGAGCCTATCTTATATGTTTCCCACACCCTGTACATACAGATTGCTCACATTAATCCGGACCTTCACTCTGAATAAGAGTCTATCTTATATGTCTCCCACACCCTGTACATACAGATTGCTCACATTAATCCAGACCTTCACTCTGAATAAGAGACTATCTTATATGTCTCCCACACCCTGTACATACAGATTGCTCACATTAATCCAGACCTTCACTCTGAATAAGAGTCTATCTTATATGTTTCCCACACCCTGTACATACAGATTGCCCACATTAATCCAGACCTTCACTCTGAATAAGAGTCTATCTTATATGTTTCCCACACCCTGTACATACAGATTGCTCACATTAATCCGGACCTTCACCCTGAATAAGAGCTTATCTTATATGTCTCCCACACCCTGTACATACAGATTGCTCACATTAATCCGGACCTTCACCCTGAATAAGAGTCTATCTTATATGTTTCCCACACCCAGTACATACAGATTGCTCACATTAATCCGGACCTTCACCCTGAATAAGAGCCTATCTTATATGTTTCCCACACCCTGTACATACAGATTGCTCACATTAAATATCATTCTACCTGCATCTATTGCATTTTCTGACACTTTAAAGTGGACCAACACCCAGGATTTTGACTATCCTGGGTTTTGGTCCACTTCGGTGGGGCACCCCGATCGGGGGTGCCCCGCTGTGTGAAACCCCCCAGAAAGCCCCGAAAACTCACCTGACCCCGCTTCCACGTGACCGCTCCAGCGAATCACCGCCGACGGACAAGCGAGGTCTGTCGACGGACAAGCGAGCGCGCCCGCCGCCGCCTCCCGTGCGTCACTCTTACAGGGTGCGCGCCTGCTCTGGAACGGGGAGAAGGTAAGGCTTGTGGGCTTCCTGGGGGGTTTCACCTCGCGGGACATCCCGATTTCGGATGCCCCGCGGGGAGGGATCTGATCGGCCCGGGAATCTTATAGATTCCCGGGCCGATCCCCCCTGGGTGTGGGTCCACTTTAAACATCCAAGATGGCGGCCTATGGTGTTGCAGGCAGCCTGCAAACAGGAAGTGTCTCCTGACTGTGTCGCTCTGCATTCTGGGATTGCTGACCTTTTCCTGACCCCAGGTCTGCTCTGTCTGTGCAAAGCACAGCTATAACCCCGCCCCCCTGTACTTATGACCACTCTCCTGCAGGCCAGTGAGGGAAAGAATAAAAAGTAAGTGATTAAAAACTTTAAATATATTAATTTTAGATGCTGGGGAATAGTTTTTTGTAAGGGTTTGGGCTTTTCATTAATTGATGCTGAAGGTCCGCTTTAAAGGCAACCATCAGCCTAACACTTTTCTCTTCCGCTTTCCTCCTTATCAGAGGCATAATAAATCCAGTTATATGATATGACTGGTCATCACTGGTAGTGAGTGATGTCCCCAGTGCAGACATCAACATCTAACCCTTCCCCACCATGTCTGCCACTATCCCATTTAATCTGGAGTTGGGCTTTAAAAACTGGCATGATAATTGGGTAGGGCATGCTGGGAGCTGTAGTCCCACACCAGTTTGTGCAGGCAGATGTGGGCGGCAGCCTGGGCCCCTGGTACACACGGGGTTACTGAGCTGTGGAGGGGTTTCCTCTCTATTTTGGCTAGCACTTCTGCATCCTGTTTGCTGCCTGTGGTGAATGATGTGTGTGTCTGGCTCAAGCAGAGGGGTCATGGTGCGCAGTAACACAACACACAAGACACAGCGAGTCAGAGGTCAGAGGTGGGAAGCAGAGGAGGCAAATGCGAGGGGTGACATGTCTAAGGGGGGGGGGGGGGGGGGTTAGGAGGCTAGGGATCTTGGGGGCACCTAAATTAGGAAGCACCTAAATTAGGAAGCAAGGTGTCTGAGGGCACAAAAGTTGGAGGAAGTATATATAAGTTGGTAGGCTAGGCCTCTGGAGGCACGTACGTTAGGAGGCTAGGCATTTGGGGACACATATGTTAGAAAGCTAGGCCTCTTGGGGAAGATAAGTTAGGAGGCTAGGCATCTGGGGGCACATAAATTAGGAGGCTAAGAAACTGGGGGAACAAAAGTTAGGAGGTTATGCATCTGGGGGCACATAAGTGAGGAGGCTAGACATCTAGGGGCACATATGTTAGGAGGCTAGACATTTGGGGGCATATAAGTTGGGAGGCTATGCATCCGGGGGCACATAAGTGAGGAGACTAGGCATCTGGGGGCACATACGTTAGGAGGCTAGGCATCTGGGGGAACATACGTTAGGAGGCTAGGCGTCTGGGGGAATATAACTTAGGAGGCTAAGGATCTGAGGGAACATAACTTAGGAGGCTGGGCATCTGGGGGCACATAAGTGAGGAGGCTATGCATCTGGGGGTACATACGTTAGGAGGCTAAGCATCTGGAGGCACATACGTTAGGAGGCTAGGCATCTGGCGGCACATACGTTAGGAGGCTAGGCATCTGGGGGCACATAAATGAGGAGATTATGTGCCTGGGGGCATCTAAGATAGGAGGCTAGGAGTCTGGGGGCACCTACAGTTGGTTAGGAGACTAGGCACACCAAATTTAGGTGACAAGGTGTCTGGGGGGAGGCACAAATCTGAAGGAAAGCAAGTGTCCAAGGGCATCTGGGGGGGGGACAAAAGTTAGGAGGCTAGACATCTAGGGGCACATACATTAGGAGGCTAGGCATCTGCGGGGCACCTAAGTGAGGAGGCTAGGCATCTGGGGGCACAAAATGTAGGAGGCCATACATCTGGGGGCACATAAGTTAGGAGGCTAGGAACCTAGGGGAACATACATTCGGGAGCACATAATTGAGTAGTCTAGGCACCTAAGATAGGAGGCTAGCATCTGGGGGCACCTACAGTTAGGAGACTAGGTGTCTAGGGGGCACCTACAGTTAGGAGACTAGGCGTCTAGGAGCACCAAATTTAGGAGACAAAGTGTCTGGGGGCACATAATTTAGGAGAACACATCTGAGGAGAGAAAGTGTCCGAGGGCACTTATCTGAGAGGGAAAAGAGTTTGTGAGGAGGAGGTAAAGGGCACATAAGTTATGAGGCTAGGTATCTGAGGGACACATAAATTAGGAGTCTAGGCATCTAGGGGCACAGAGGTTAGGAGGCTAGGCATCTGGGGCACAACATTTAGGAGCTTAGGCATCTGGGGGCACATAAGTTAGGATACTAAATATCTGGGGGCAGGTAAGTTAGGAGAATAGGTATCCGCTGCAGAAGGCTAGGCATTTGGAGCACCTAACATGGAAGGCTATGCACCTTGTGGCACTCAAGTTAGGTGACTAGATGTCTGGAGGCACCTTATTCAGGAGACTAGGTGTCTGGGGGCACCTCTGTTATGAGACTAGGTTTCTGGGAGCACCTTAGGAGACTAGGTGTCTGGGGCACCTAAGATAGGAGGCTAGGCATCTGGGAGCACCTACAGTAAGTTAGGAGACTAGGCACCTCGGGGCACCTAATTTAGGAGTGTTCAGGCTCCAGTGGCCCTATAAGTTAAGAGACTAGGTGTCTGAGGGCAAACCATGTGAGGACACAAATCTGAGAGGGGGCAGTTTTTGAAGGTACATATCTGAATAGTCCTAGGGTGCATATATAAGGAAGGAAAGTGGGTTAGAGTATATACCTGAGTACACAAAGGGTGTAGGAATACATATATGAGGGGCCAAATTGTCTAGGGGAACATATCTGAGGGGATAAAGTGTTTGAGGGTACATATCTGAGGAGGCAAAGTGTCTGCAGGTCCATATCTGAGGAGGCAAAGTGTCTGCAGGTCCATATCTGAGGGGGCAAAGTGTCTGCAGGTCCATATCTGAGAAGGCAAAGTGTCTGCAGGTCCATATCTGAGGGGGCAAAGTGTCTGCAGGTCCATATCTGAGGAGGCAAAGTGTCTGCAGGTCCATATCTGAGGAGGCAAAGTGTCTGCAGGTCCATATCTGAGGAGGCAAAGTGTCTGCAGGTCCATATCTGAGGAGGCAAAGTGTCTGCAGGTCCATATCTGAGGAGGCAAAGTGTCTGCAGGTCCATATCTGAGGAGGCAAAGTGTCTGCAGGTCCATATCTGAGGAGGCAAAGTGTCTGCAGGTCCATATCTGAGGGGGCAAGATGTCTGCAGGTCCATATCTGAGAGGGCAAAGTGTCTGCAGGTCCATATCTGAGGGGGCAAAGTGTCTGCAGGTCCATATCTGAGGGGGCAAAGTGTCTGAGGGTCCATATCTGAGGAGGCAAAGTGTCTGCGGGTCCATATCTGAGGGGGCAAAGTGTCTGCAGGTCCATATCTGAGGAGGGAAAGTGTCCGAGGGTCCATATCTGAGGAGGCAAAGTGTCTGAGGGTCCATATCTGAGGGGGCAAAGTGTCTGAGAGTCCATATCTGAGGGGTCAAAGTGGGGAATCCCAGTTCAGGATGCCCCTGTGAGAGATTGTAGGCCTGCCCTGGAGTCTCATAGATAATAGCCACACAATAGCTCATAATATGTATACAAATAATACAGCAATAGTTTAGAAAAAATACTTTCCCTTTTATATTTAAATAATAAAAATTGCCTGGGTGACGCTGCGTGTGGCTCAGTCCATTCACTGAATATGGGATCCTCATGGCTGGCAGTGGTGAGGTGAGCGCAGACAGCTGACCACTGAGGGGAAGCAACCGAACATGCTAGCACTTTGGTCTCCTAGCAACGGCAGAAAAATGTTCTACTTGAATGAGTGTGTGTGTTTATATATATATATATATATTACAAGGGTTGGCTCTGTGGGCCCTTGTGCGACAGTCCCCTCTGTGTTTTATTGTGACACACATGGCGCTAAAGCTGCAGCTGTGGTGGATATTGCCCCTTGGTGCAGTTTCCTCAGAGAAGGTGCCAGGTGAAAAAAATAAAAGAAGGAATGAGAAAGAAAGAATTTAAAAAAAGGACTCTTAAAGAAAAAAGAAAGAAAATGACTGACTGAGAAAGAAAAATAAGGAATGAAACTGAAAGAGAGAAAATAAGCAATGAGAAAGAAAGAAAGAAAATGACTGAACGAGAAAGAAAAATAAGGAATGAAACTGAAAGAGAGAAAATAAGCAATGAGAAAGAAAGAAAGAAAGAAAGAAAGAAAGAAAGAAAGAAATTGACTGACTGAGAAAGAAAGATAAGGAATGAAACTGAAAGAGAGAAAATAAGCAATGAGAAAGAAAGAAAGAAAGAAAGAAAGAAAGAAAGAAAGAAAGAAAGAAAGAAAGAAAATGACTGAACGAGAAAGAAAAATAAGGAATGAAACTGAAAGAGAGAAAATAAGCAATGAGAAAGAAAGAAAGAAAATGACTGAACGAGAAAGAAAAATAAGGAATGAAACTGAAAGAGAGAAAATAAGCAATGAGAAAGAAAGAAAGAAAGAAAATGACTGAACGAGAAAGAAAAATAAGGAATGAAACTGAAAGAGAGAAAATAAGCAATGAGAAAGAAAGAAAGAAAGAAATTGACTGACTGAGAAAGAAAAATAAGGAATGAAACTGAAAGAGAGAAAATAAGCAATGAGAAAGAAAGAAAGAAAGAAAGAAAGAAAGAAAGAAAATGACTGAACGAGAAAGAAAAATAAGGAATGAAACTGAAAGAGAGAAAATAAGCAATAAGAAAGAAAGAAAGAAAGAAAGAAAGAAAGAAAGAAAGAAAGAAAGAAAGAAAGAAAGAAAGAAAGAAAATGACTGAACGAGAAAGAAAAATAAGGAATGAAACTGAAAGAGAGAAAATAAGCAATGAGAAAGAAAGAAGGAAAGAAAGAAAGAAAGAAAGAGAGAAAGAAAGAAAATGACTGAACGAGAAAGAAAAATAAGGAATGAAACTGAAAGAGAGAAAATAAGCAATGAGAAAGAAAGAAAGAAAGAAAGAAAGAAAGAAAGAAGGAATGACACAAAAGGAGAAAGGGAAATTAAAGAATATACAAAAATGAATGATACAGAAATTAAGAGAAAGAAAACAAATGAATGAGAAAAAAAGAACAAAGAAAGAAAATAAGAAATGACACAAAGGGAAATGATAAACTAAAAGAGAACAAAAGAAAGAAAGACAGAAAAGAATAAAAAAGAAAGAAAGAGACAGAAAAGAATGAATGAAAAAGAAAGAAAGAGACAGAAAAGAATGAATGAAAAAGAAAGCAAGAAATAAATAAAAAAATGAAAGGACAGAACACTAAAGTGCTGCAATACCCAGCGTTACCCAAGAGAGGAAAGATGTGAGAATAGAATATAAGAAATATGGGGAAGGTGGGAATAAAAATGTGATATGACACCCAAGCCTTAATTATAACCACGGACCTTTAGGCCATAAAGCTGATGGTCTTCCCCACTGAGCCAATCAGATGGCTTCTGTTGTGATGTGCCCTTTAGTGCGCCCGCACACCCCAAAGGCCGGCCCTGGGAGAAGCCGAGCGCTGACGGAAACTGCCGAACACCGAAATCAAGCGAGTCGGGAGGAACCGAAGCACTCTGCTAAGAGGATGTAGCCGAGCGCTGACGGAAATTGCCGAACACCGAAGTCAAGCGAGTCGGGAGGAACCGAAGCACTCTGCTGAGGATGTAGCCGAGCACTGACGGAAATTGCCGAACCCCCAGGTCTAGGAGCCGGGAAGGAGAGGGAGCGTTGTAGCCGAGTGCTGACGGAGATTGCCGAGCGGATACGGAAACGTGTCCCATGCTGATACGAAGTAGCAGCTGCTCGGGAAGAAAAGTTTCGGGAGCAGAAGTTGTCGGAACGCCCCAAAATATTCCACAGCCGGACCTCAACCTGCAGAGGTGAGTGCGGAGGCAAACCGCCGTGCTCGCTTTCTATTGGTCGGTGCGGCGCACGGGGGAACTTTTCTTTTGTTACATTGTATCACATCATGGAACGGCCGGGCCAATCCTATTCCGCCCAGACACTGGGGGGAGTCAGATGGGGAGTCACTGACCTGGAACAGGTCAGGACTTAAACCGGACCTTCAGCATGATTTATTGAAAAGCCCAAAACCTTAAAAAACGATTTCCCCGCATATAAAATTAATATATTTTACGTTTTTAGTCACTTATTATTCTTTCCCCCCACTGGGCTGCAACTCTGTTAAGGACTTTATGATATGGGCGCCATCATCTTGACTCAGAAGCATCACATACTGAGGAGAGGAGAGTGGGATAAAGAACAGGGGGGTTATAGCTGTGCTTTGCACAGACAGAGCAGAGCTGGGGTCAGGGAAAGGTCAGCAATCCCAGAATGCAGAGCGGCACAGTCAGAAGGCACTTCCTGTTTGCAGGCTGCCTGATGCTCCATGAGCCGGCATCTTGGATATTTAAAGGCTCATAACATGTAGCAGATGTAGGTAGGATGATATTTAATGTGGGCAATCTGTATGTACAGGGTGTGGGAAACATATAAGATAGGCTCTTATTCGGAGTGAAGGTCCGGATTAATGTGAGCAATCTGTATGTACAGGGTGTGGGAAACATATAAGATAGGCTCTTATTCGGAGTGAAGGTCCGGATTAATGTGAGCAATCTGTATGTACAGGGTGTGGGAAACATATAAGATAGGCTCTTATTCAGAGTGAAGGTCCGGATTAATGTGAGCAATCTGTATGTACAGGGTGTGGGAAACATATAAGATAGGCTCTTATTCAGGGTGAGGGTCCGGATTAATGTGAGCAATCTGTATGTGCAGGGTGTGGAAAACATATAAGATAGGCTCTTATTCAGGGTGAAGGTCCGGATTAATGTGGGCAATCTGTATGTACAGGGTGTGGGAAACATATAAGCTAGGCTCTTATTCGGAGTGAAGGTCCGGATTAATGTGAGCAATCTGTATGTACAGGGTGTGGGAAACATATAAGCTAGGCTCTTATTCGGAGTGAAGGTCCGGATTAATGTGAGCAATCTGTATGTACAGGGTGTGGGAAACATATAAGCTAGGCTCTTATTCGTAGTGAAGGTCCGGATTAATGTGAGCAATCTGTATGTACAGGGTGTGGGAAACATATAAGCTAGGCTCTTATTCGGAGTGAAGGTCCGGATTAATGTGAGCAATCTGTATGTACAGGGTGTGGGAAACATATAAGATAGGCTCTTATTCATGGTGAAGGTCCGGATTAATGTGGGCAATCTGTATGTACAGGGTGTGGGAAACATATAAGATAGGCTCTTATTCAGAGTGAAGGTCTGGATTAATGTGGGCAATCTGTATGTACAGGGGGGAAACATATAAGATAGGCTCTTATTCAGGGTGAATGTCCGGATTAATGTGGGCAATCTGTATGTACAGGGGGGAAACATATAAGATAGCTCTTATTCAGGGTGAAGGTCCGGATTAATGTGAGCAATCTGTATGTACAGGGTGTGGGAAACATATAAGATAAGATCTTATTCAGGGTGAAGGTCCGGATTAATGTGGGCAATCTGTATGTACAGGGTGGGGGAAACATATAAGATAGGCTCTTTTTCAGAGTGAAGGTCCGGATTAATGAACTGTGGGAAGTTCAGAATCCGATGTGCAGCTCTGTATAACGGGGGCAGGAAACAGCTGCATGCTGCAGTTTTGTATGCTTCATGTTGGGAAGGTGCAAGGGGCATGCGTGTGTGCAGCAGATTCCTCTTCCCCATTGGATGGAGATCCTGCAGACCTCTGTGAGGAAAAGGTGAGTATCTCGTAAGTTCAGGGCTCACGAGCAGCGAGAGATTAGGATTCTCGTGGACATGGCACAAAGTTGCCATTTTGTTCCAGTTCGAAGTGAACCAAACCCCCCCCACCTCATGATTTGATTTGCTTCATGGGGGCATCCCAAATTGTCAATTTCATGGCGCTCCCTACAACTGTGCGAACCATTGGCAGCTTTTCTTGTATCCTGGGGCGCCGGGGATGCTGGAGGATGTCTGCACATGCACCTTGGGTTCGTTGTAAGGGAATGTTACACATAGGGGCATCTCAAATGCATTAGGGCTTTCACTCACTCACACCCTACGGGGGGGGGGCATCCTGATTGCTGGTGATCCCCATGCTTAATTCCCCCCCCCCCCCCGCGCATGCCCAAAACCAGGACCCTCAAAAATGATCTCTGCCACAACTAGATTCATCAGCGTCTCATCCCAAGGTCATGTGACTCTCGGTAGCCAATTTCTATGCCCCCCCCCCAGGGATTGGCTGCTGGCCACCACATGGGTCAGAATATAGAAGAGAGGGGTTCCAGGGTCCGGGTTCCTGTGTTGGGAATCTCCAATTGGCATCTTTTCTTATATAACTGGTGCAGGGTGTGTCCTGGGGTGCCAGGGATGCTGGAGGATACCTGCACATGCGCCTTGGGAATGCTGGTTTGAGCTAAGTAAGGGTCGAACCAAGGGGGGGTATCCCAAATCCAAATAGGTTAGAGCTTTCTGATTGGTGGTGATCCCCATGCGAAATTTTCCCCTGCGCTAGCTTGAAACCAGGATCCTCAAAAAGGACCTCTGCCAGGACTAGATCCATCAGCGCCCGATCCCAGGGTCATATCGCTGTCGGCAGCCAATTTATGAGCATGATATACAAAGGGCCAGCACACCGTTAATGAAATGAATAAGCTATTATGTTTTGTCTGTCTGCCCTGAAGAAGGGGGCTCTTTGCACCCCCGAAACGTCGGCTTATGGGACATTGACTGCTATGGATTACTTCCTGCTGATGGAGCGCATTATGATGTGACGTATATATATGACTTTATTTTACTTGTATGCATGATAATACAAGCTTATTCATTTCATTAACGGTGTGCTGGCCCTTTGTATATCTTGGATTCAAAGCGGCGCCACCGCGGCCCTGGCACCCGTGACATTATTGGTTAGTGTGCACCCGCCCCCCTGGACGATTTGTGACAATTTATGAGCATGAGGGATTAGCTGGCCATCACATGGGTCGGAATACAGAAGAGAGGGGTTCCTGTGTTGGTAGTCCCCAACTGGGATGCCCTCCCCTCACTTTTATTGTCCTGGTGATAGGTTCTTGTCTCTAGGGCATCCTTATTTGGGATGCCCTGCTGTGTGAAACCCCTGCTTATCCAAACTAGCCTTCCTGACGGTCCCACGGTGCATGCACATGCTCCTCCAATCAGCGCTGTATGTTATTATGTTATCAACTGGGTTTCACACAGCAGGAGCATCCCAAATTGGGCCAGAATAACATGTGATTGATCCACATTAAAGCACAATAATGCCCAAGATGCCCTTCTAGGTTTCGGTCAGCTGTACGCAGCCTTTTTTTGGTATTCCCCTATGTTCCACCCTGTACTCACCTGCATCCCATGGTGCATGCACGGACTGGTGTCTAATCATTACTATGCTTGTTCATGCCCGGCAGATGTTATTGAATGAATAAATTGCAGGATGCCTCCTCTGGCTGCACGCACCCACCACCAGCCATTCTCATACGCAAATGAAGGAGTGCAACACATATGGGATTGCCAATTTGGGGGGGGGGGGGCACCCAGTGGGTTTTCACAGATTCGAGAACTTTGGAGCTCCCAAACCATTGGCTACCTGTCACGGGGTGTGTCCTGGGGTGCCGGGGATGCTGGAGCATGTCTGCACATGCGTCTTGGGAATGCTGGTTTGAGCTAAGTAAGGGTTGAACCGGGGAGGGCATCCCAAATCAATTAGGGCTTTCACTCGGCCCTCAGCTGGGTTCCACACAGCAGGGGCATCCCAAATTGGTCCAGAGCAACATATGATTGATCCACTTTAAAGCACGCCAAAGCCCCTCTAGGTTTCGGTCCGCTGTACATGACCTTTTTTTGGCATGCCCCTATGTGCGAAACCGCCCTGTCCACCCTATACCCACCTGGATCTGGCGATCCCACGGCGCATGCACTGGCTCTCCTCCAATCAGGACTCATTTCTATGCCCGGCAGGGGTTCTTGAATGAATCAATTGCCGGACGCCTCCTTTGGCTGCGCTGACCCGCCACCAGCCATTCTCATATGCTTGTGCGCACAGCAAATGAAGGAGTGCAACACATATGCTGCGGGATTGCCAAACCGGGGGTGGGGGTCACTTAGTGGGGCATCCCAAATCGGGATACATAGGTTTTGGTTCCTTGTTCACAGATTTGAGAACTTTACAGCCCCCGGGACCCTCTCTGTCCATGAGATCCAGGTGCAGGTAAGCAGGGGAGCCTTGTGCCGCCCATGGCCCGATTTGATGTCTGTTGGGCTAGTCCAGAAAAGCAGAACAAAACCTGTGATTTTGACTTTCTTGGGTCTTGTTCCTCCCCCCCCCCCCCGGGCATTCTGATTTGGGGTGCTCCACTATGTATAACCCCCCAGATTGCCCAGTAAAACTCACCACTTTCCGGTCCTATGGCGCATGCGTGCGCCCTCGTCCTGTCATATTAAATGTTCAGCAAACGGCTCAATTTATTGCAATGGGGATTGCAATCCATGGCATCCCCAGCAGTGGGCACGCTTCCGTCGCCAGCCTATCTGATTGGCTGGGGGTGGGAGCGCACTCACAGGCCAAACATGCGAGGATGCAGCTGCCTGATGTTTACATTGGCGAGGGAGCCAGGAAAGAGGTGAGTTTTGCAGCTCCCTGGGGGGGCGGGGGGATTTCACACACAGTGGGGCATCCCTTTTTGGGTTGGAATCTTTTAGATTCTTCTAGGCTTATTTGTTGGCAAAGGCAGATTGCATATAATGGGCAGCTGCAATCCAGCCTAAAAGTCTGTCTGGGAATCTGCAGTGACTGTGTGTCTATCCTCTTTTAAAGTGGACCAAAAGATGGGATTTTAAAGAGGAACAATGGCCCTCCTGGAGTCTAAAGGATTCCAGGGAGGCTGATTCACTCTTCCCTGGGGCGATGCAATTTGGGATGCTGTATGCAAGCCCCAGGATCGCCTGTAGAAACTCACAATTCAATGATCCCACAGCGTATGTGCGGAAGCCCTATCCTTTGTCAATGGCTGAAGAGGGTACGGCAACGAGTGAGACGCTGTGTGCTCTGAGTGACATAGCAAAAGCTAAATGGAAAGCAAGCCAGGTATTGGCCGGCTGCGTGTGTAGTGGAAACACGGGAGAGGTGAGTTTACAGGCAATCTGGGGGGTTTCACACAGCAGGGCATCCCAAATCTGTATTCCCCAGACAGGAGGGGCAAAACCCCCGGATAACTGAGGTGAGTTTACAGGCAATCTGGGGGGTTTCACACAGCAGGGCATCCCAAATCTGTATGCCCCAGACAGGAGGGGCAAAACCCTGGATAGGTGAGGTCAGTATACAGGCAATCTGGGGGGTTCACACAGCAGGGCATCCCAAATCTGTATGCCCCAGACAGGAGGGGCAAAACCCCGGATAACTGAGGTGAGTTTACGGGCAATCTGGGAGGGGTTCACACAGCAGGGCATCCCAAATCTGTATTCCCCAGACAGGAGGGGCAAAACCCCGGATAGCTGAGGTGAGTTTACAGGCAATCTGGGAGGGGTTCACACAGCAGGGCATCCCAAATCTGGATTCCCCAGACAGGAGGGGCAAAACCCTGGATAGGCGAGGTGAGTTTACAGGCAATCTGGGGGGTTCACACAGCAGGGCATCCCAAATCTGTATTCCCCAGACAGGAGGGGCAAAACCCCGGATAACTGAGGTCAGTTTACAGGCAATCTGGGGGAGTTCACACAGCAGGGCATCCCAAATCTGTATGCCCCAGACAGGAGGGGCAAAACCCTGGATAGGTGAGGTCAGTATACAGGCAATCTGGGGGGTTCACACAGCAGGGCATCCCAAATCTGTATGCCCCAGACAGGAGGGGCAAAACCCTGGATAGGTGAGGTCAGTATACAGGCAATCTGGGGGGTTCACACAGCAGGGCATCCCAAATCTGTATTCCCCAGACAGGAGGGGCAAAACCCCGGATAGCTGAGGTCAGTTTACAGGCAATCTGGGGGGTTCACACAGCAGGGCATCCCAAATCTATATTCCCCAGACAGGAGGGGCAAAACCCCGGATAGCTGAGGTGAGTTTACAGGCAATCTGGGAGGGGTTCACACAGCAGGGCATCCCAAATCTATATGCCCCAGACAGGAGGTGCAAAACCTTGGATAGGTGAGGTGAGTATACAGGCAATCTGGGGGTTTGACACATCAGGGCATCCCAAATCTATATTCCCCAGACAGGAGGGGCAAAACCCTGGATAGGCGAGGTGAGTTTACAGGCAATCTGGGGGGGGGGGGGGGGGTCACACAGCAGGGCATCCCAAATCTGTATTCCCCAGACAGGAGGGGCAAAACCCCGGATAGCTGAGGTGAGTTTACAGGCAATCTGGGAGGGGTTCACACAGCAGGGCATCCCAAATCTGTATGCCCCAGACAGGAGGGGCAAAACCCTGGATAGGTGAGGTCAGTATACAGGCAATCTGGGGGTTTCACACAGCAGGGCATCCCAAATCTGTATGCCCCAGACAGGAGGGGCAAAATCCTGGATAGCTGAGGTGAGTTTACAGGCAATCTGGGGGGGGGGGTTCACACAGCAGGGCATCCCAAATCTGTATTCCCCAGACAGGAGGGGCAAAACCCAGAATAGTGAAAATCCTGTTTTTATTTCTCTATAAAGTGGAACAGCTCTCTGGATTCAAAAAGACTCATCTCTGGGGCATCCCGATTTGTCAATGCCCAGTATTGCCCGGAAAAACTCACCTTCCGAGGATCCCACAGTGCTTGTGCGGGCAGCATCCCTGCCATCCTCTAGATGAGGTGCATACACTTGCCAGGCATTTCTGAATAGCTGGTGTTATTACGTGGAGGCGGCTCCAGGGCAGGACTAAAGGGTTTAGGTGAAAAATCCAGAGAGGTGCAAGTCCTAGGTTTTGGTCTGCTTTAAAAAAAGCTTTAAAAATGGCTTTGTCTCCTGTATTGTTGTGTATAAACCTGTTATCAATGGCTGTCTTACTCTAATTTTATTTGTGTTATTTAGCCACATCTAGTGGTCACAGTAGAAATGTACATTTTATACTGCAATTATGTTTAGTAACACAACATACAGGAATACAATGTTACTAGGGGCCCAGCTATCACAATTATTGCTGGTTTGGGGTAGCTGGAGAAATAGACATAATTAAATTCTGCTAGAGGGCTACTTAAAGCAGAACAAAACCCAGCGCAGTTGGCTGCTGGCCTTCCCCCAGAGCATTCCAAATCGGGATGCCCCACTGTGTGAAACCCGCCCAGTTCACCTGTAACAACTTATCTTTCCCGGTCCAACGGCACATGTGCGGGCTCTCGTCCAATCAGAGCCATCCAGGATTTTGGTCCGTGCCCCGCTGTATGAAACCCCCCAGATCTTCCCGGTCCTATGGCGCATGCGCGCTGACGGCCGCATCCCCTGCAACCCTCTAATAGGGAGGGTGCCCACGCCGGCCATTCACAAACGCCTGGTGCGGGCACGCGCCCTGCTAGAGCGATAGCGGAAATGCGGCTCGCACATGCGCCGTTGGATCGGGAAACGAGGTAAGTGTATGGGGCAACCTGGGGGGATTTCACACAGCGGGCCATTCCAATTTTGGATGCCCCGGGGGGGGGGAATCAATCGGCCTGGGAATCTTATAGATCGGTGTGGGCTTTGGTCCACTATAATAAGATAACCCTGGCTGCCTTGGGGTACAGAGGGCCGGTTCAAACTAAGGCCCCAACCCTCACATATAGGTTATAGAGGGGCCCAGTCTCTGTGCAGCCCATATAGTGTCTGGGCCCCCCCAAAATATAGACTTATTCAGCACCGTGAGAATTTGTGAGGAAAAAAACATTTATCTTGAATTTTTTCCTCAGCATGATTGTTTTTAGCTGTGTAAACTATGAAAGTATTTGCACAGCTGAAAATTATGCTGAATTACATTGGATAAATCAGCCCTATAATGTAATGGCTGGACCCCTAGAGTTTTTGTTTCCTATATGGTCTGGATTTTGGGGTAAGCCTGGATGCCTTAGGGCCAGAGGCCCAGTTTAAACTATAGCATGCCTCCCAAGTGTTCTTGATTTGGAGGGACTGTCCCTCTTTGCAGTCCATACCCCCCCCCCCCCTGTCCCTCGTTGTTCTCATTTGTCCCTCTTTGAGGTGTAACATGCAGATCTGCAGCAATAAATGGTTAATTTGCCTATTTAAAGTGTTTATATTGTTGTAACTGTTACACTCTATCTCCTATCAATGAGGGGGCGTGGCCTATATTAACAAACGTCCCTCTTTCCCACTCAGAAAAGTAGGTAGGTATGACTATAGGCCCAGTGTAAACGAGAGGCCCATTTTAAAACGAGAGGCCCATTTTAAAAACGAGAGGCCCATTTTAAAAACGAGAGGCCCATTTTAAAAACGAGAGGCCCATTTTAAAACGAGAGGCCCATTTTAAAACGAGAGGCGCAGTGTAAACGAGAGGCGCAGTGTAAACGAGAGGCGCAGTGTAAACGAGAGGCGCAGTGTAAACGAGAGGCGCAGTGTAAACTTGGTTATGAGGGGGTCCAGACATTGCTGCTATATGGGGCCCTGAAAAAACTCCAGATGGCTGCCCAGGCCTAGGGGGTGGAGTGAGTTTTGCGGCGTGTGCTGTGTGGAGGTTATAACCAGGTCATATGCTTTTCTGAAGCGGTGCTTGGGGAGTGTCGAATGGAAAGGGTGAGGGCATTCCAGAGGGGTAGTGAGACACTAGAATGGGAGGAAGTGACCAGGGTGGAGGACAGGAGAAGGTCGGCAACAGAGAGGAGGTTGTGCATGAATTGGTATCGGCCTCCAGGCAGGGCAACATTCAGGCTGGGGCCCCATACACCTGCGACCGGCCCTGGCTATCGTTACTACAGACCTCCATGATGGCGGAGCATTTGTTTGTGTACCCGACCCACCTGTATCTTATCTCTCCCACAGGGAGAACCTCTGCCTTGATGTCTCAGTTTGAAGATGGATGCGGGGGGTCGGATCCTCTCTCCTATTCCCCAGACTCCAGCTCGGATGACCCGGAGAGCTTGGTGGCGGCCGAGGCGTTCGCCCGCGGCTACGACTGTGTCTCGATTTCTTCCTACCCCGGAGAGAGGCTGATACACGGGCAAGAGGATACAGCCTCCCTGGTTTCCACGGCAACACTAGTGCCAGAATGTATATACATCCCGCCATCGGGGTACCAACTGCTCTCTGAGCAAGAGGTAATGCATGATATATAGCACCCTCTTTTTGTAGCGCTGTACAAAGTAATTTAAAGTGGACCAACACCCAGGATTTTGACTATCCTCGGGGCACCCTGATCGCTATGTGAAACCCCCCAGATTTCCCTATAAAACTCACCTCACCGCTGTCCTCGTCCAATCAGCCCTGCTAGAGAGAAGCGCGAAATGCATCTGCGGCCATTGGACCGGGATTCAGGTAAGGTTAGCGGGCGTCCAGGGGGGTTTCACGCAGCAGGGCATCCCGATTTTGGATGCCCCGCGGGGAGGGAATGGATCTGCCTGGGAATCTTTTAGATTCCCAGGCCGATCCAGCTGGGTTTTGGTCCACTTTAACTATCCTGGGTTTTGGTCCTTGCCCCCTGGGGCACCCCGATCGGGGATGCCCCACTGTGTGAAACCCCCCAGGTCTCACTTACCCTTTCCCCGATCCTATGGTGCATGCGCAGCCCTCTCGTCCAATCAGTGCACCTTAGCGTGCATCCCTGCTACCCTTTAACAGGGAGTGTGCCCGCGCTGGCCATTCACAAATGCTTGGCACGGGGGGATAGCAGGTATGCAGGCGCTGCTTGCACATGCGCAATTGGGCCGGGAAAGAAGGTAAGTTTCGGGGCGACCTGGGGCGGTTTCACACAGAATCACGATGCCCTGGGAGGGATTTCAGCGGCCCTGGAAAATTATAGATTTCAGGGCCATTGAGGCATTGGTTTTGGTCCACATTTAAAGTCCAATTTTGTTGGAATTTCTGAAAGTGGATATTTTTTGTGCCAAAATGATGTCCTCAAGGTGCTGACTTAGGCCTTTATTTAACAAGGGATAGCGCCAGGTAGCGAATGGTGAGTGAACGGTAATGACGGTCACCGCCACGAGAACGCCGGCTCCCCTCCGCAATCACACATTTATCAAGCCGATCCTGCTTAGCGACTGACAGAGCGCCAGATAGCGAATCATTCATCATTATTCCAGCCTCATCCCACAGCGCCAGCGCCCGACCTTGAACAGCGACAGGTATGACCTCTTGCTACCTGGCGCTCTCCAATGCATTTCAATGGAGCAATCTTTAAATATTCATAATTAATTGCTATTAATTTTTTTTTTTTTTTTTTTAAATGTCAAAAATTCTGTGACCACTTCTGCAATGTTAGATTTTTTTTTTTAAGGTAAAAAAAAAAAAAAAAAAATTGTGCAGAATTGATATTACAGGTCTGATATTAATGTATTCATATTACAAAATGTTTTGAAAAACTTTTTTCTTTTTTTTTCCCCAAAATATGGTGGTTTGGGGGTTAAAAAACTACTTTTAACCCATCGCCGCCAGCGCTCTGGGGTTTAAACAAGCATTTCACAGCGCAATAATTTTTTGAGCGTGATTTGTTAATGAATATGCTGGGAGCCGGTCGCTATGGCCATTCGCTGTCATGCGCATACAGCGCGGAACCTGTCAAACAGCGACTCCTAACCTCGTATTCAACATTACCGCACACCGACTGAGTTGCTGTCAACAACCGAACAACGGCCAAGCACAGCGACTACTAGCGGGCGCTGTGAAAATAACGCTACTGTCGCTCATCTGTCGCTACCTGGCGCTATTAATGAATCGGCCTTCCCGTATTTTTAAATTGTTTTTTCTTTGTTCGAAAAGGTGTGTTTTATGGAAGCTCAGCAGTCTGTTGCCATTGGCAACATACACCAAGAAGAGAGGCCGGTACACACAGAACACTGGTGCTATGGCCGCTGCTGAGGTGAGAGAGATCACTCAACCTTACACATGGCCAGCAGCAGTGTTATGTGTGTGCAGGACTCGCTTTTCTCTTCTTGGTGTACAGACTTGGTGTAGGTTGCCAATGGCAACAGATTGCAGATAGGGAAAACTGCTTCCATTAATCACACATTTTCAAATCCAGGGGAAAAAAAAATTAAAAAGAACAGTAACAGAACAGAATAAAAAAGAACAGTGATAACAGAACAGAATAAAAAAAGAACAGTGATAATAGAACAGAATAAAAAAGAACAGTGATAACAGAACAGAATAAAAAAGAACAGTAATAACAGAACAGAATAAAAAAGAACATCAATAACAGAACAGAATAAAAAAGAACAGTGATAACAGAACAGAATAAAAAAGAACGGTGATAACAGAACAGAATAAAAAAAGAACAGTGATAACAGAACAGAATAAAAAAGAACAGTGATAACAAAACAGAATAAAAAAAAACAGTGATAATAGAACAGAATAAAAAAGAACAGTAATAACAGAACAGAATAAAAAAAGAACAGTGATAACAAAACAGAATAAAAAAGAACAGTGATAACAGAACAGAATAAAAAAAGAACAGTGATAACAGAACAGAATAAAAAAGAACAGTAATAACAGAACAGAATAAAAAAAGAACAGTGATAACAAAACAGAATAAAAAAGAACAGTGATAACAGAACAGAATAAAAAAAGAACAGTAATAACAGAACAGAATAAAAAAGAACAGTGATAACAGAACAGAATAAAAAAGAACAGTAATAACAGAACAGAATACAAAAGAACAGTAATAACAGAACAGAATAAAAATGAACAGTAATAACAGAACAGAATAAAAAAGAACAGTGATAACAAAACAGAATAAAAATGAACAGTGATAACAGAACAGAATAAAAAAAGAACAGTGATAACAGAACAGAATAAAAAAAGAACAGTAATAACAGAACAGAATAAAAAAAGAACAGTGATAACAGAACAGAATAAAAAAGAACAGTGATAACAGAACAGAATAAAAAAGAACAGTAATAACAGAACAGAATAAAAAAGAACAGTGATAACAGAACAGAATAAAAAAGAACAGTGATAACAGAACAGAATAAAAAAGAACAGTGATAACAGAACAGAATAAAAAAGAACAGTGATAACAGAACAGAATAAAAAAGAACAGTGATAACAGAACAGAATAAAAAAAGAACAGTGTTAACAGAACAGAATAAAAAAGAACAGTGATAACAGAACAGAATAAAAAAGAACAGTGATAACAGAACAGAATAAAAAAGAACAGTGATAACAGAACAGAATAAAAAAGAACAGTGATAACAGAACAGAATAAAAAAGAACAGTGATAACAGAGCAGAATAAAAAAAGAACAGTGATAACAGAACAGAATAAAAAAGAACAGTAATAATAGAACAGAATAAAAAAGAACAGTGATAACAGAACAGAATAAAAAAAGAACAGTGATAACAGAACAGAATAAAAAAAGAACAGTGATAACAGAACAGAATAAAAAAAGAACAGTGATAACAGAACAGAATAAAAAAGAACAGTGATAACAAAACAGAATAAAAAAACAGTGATAACAATACAGAATAAAAAAGAACAGTGATAACAGAACAGAATAAAAAAGAACAGTGATAACAGAACAGAATAAAAAAGAACAGTAATAACAGAACAGAATAAAAAAAGAACAGTGATAACAGAACAGAATAAAAAAGAACAGTGATAACAAAACAGAATAAAAAAACAGTGATAACAATACAGAATAAAAAAGAACAGTGATAACAGAACAGAATAAAAAAGAACAGTGATAACAGAACAGAATAAAAAAGAACAGTAATAACAGAACAGAATAAAAAAAGAACAGTAATAACAAAACAGAATTAAAAAGAACAGTGATAACAGAACAGAATAAAAAAGAACAGTGATAACAAAACAGAATAAAAAAAGAACAGTGATAACAATACAGAATAAAAAAGAACAGTAATAACAGAACAGAATAAAAAAGAACAGTGATAACAGAACAGAATAAAAAAGAACAGTGATAACAGAACAGAATAAAAAAGAACAGTAATAACAGAACAGAATAAAAAAAGAACAGTAATAACAAAACAGAATTAAAAAGAACAGTGATAACAGAACAGAATAAAAAAAGAACAGTGATAACAAAACAGAATTAAAAAGAACAGTGATAACAATACAGAATAAAAAAGAACATCAATAACAGAACAGAATAAAAAAGAACAGTGATAACAGAGCAGAATAAAAAAGAACAGTAATAATAGAACAGAATAAAAAAGAACAGTGATAACAGAACAGAATAAAAAAGAACAGTGATAACAGAACAGAATAAAAAAGAACAGTGATAACAGAACAGAATAAAAAAAGAACAGTGATAACAGAACAGAATAAAAAAGAACAGTGATAACAGAACAGAATAAAAAAGAACAGTAATAACAGAACAGAATAAAAAAGAACAGTGATAACAGAACAGAATAAAAAAGAACAGTAATAACAGAACAGAATAAAAAAGAACAGTGATAACAGAACAGAATAAAAAAGAACAGTAATAACAGAACAGATAAAAAGAACAGTAAATCAGCTCAGCACCTTGAGGAGCTTCCTGTGGCACACAAAAATATACACTTCTTTTATTTTTCCCTATGTGACTGGTCTCTGTAGTCTAGATTTCACCTGTGCGTTGTATTATTGAAATGTTCTAAATCCCGGGACATTTTCTGGTTATCCATCAGAAATGATTTCACCACCGTGTCCTCACATTAAAGTGGAACAAAACCCAGGGTGGCCGGCCCTGGAATCTAAAAGATAGTCAAGATCCCGGGTTTTGTTCTGCTTTAAAGCTTACTATGCGCCTTTCACCATACACATGTCCTTACCAGATATTAGTAGACCAAAACCTAATCAGAGGCGGGCCTGGAATTTATAAGACCCCAGGGCCGCCAGATTCCCTCACCCTGGGGCATCTTGATTTGGAATACCTGGTGTGTGAACCCCCCCCTAAAACCCTAGTTAAACCGGACCTTCACCATGATTTATTGAAAAGCCCAAACCCTTAAAAAACGATTCCCCAGCATCTAAAATTAATATATTTTACGTTTTTAGTCACTTACTTATTATTCTTTCCCCCACTGGGCTGAAACTCTGTTCAGGACTTTAGGATACGGGCGCCGCCATCTTGCCTCAGAAGTATCACACATACTGAGGAGAGCTTAGAAAGAAAAATGGGGGAACCCACCCTCCCCCAAATAGGATACCGGGTTACTAGTGAGTGGCACTACTCATGAGTATGCAAAAATATATAAAAAGTTTATTATTCTGGATGATTACAAAACCATGACATTAATACATATACACACCAGACATCACATAACAATCTAAAAACACCAGGGGGCACCAGAGGTCTGCAAAGATCATTATATACTCCAAAAAATCCAACCTATAATACAAAAAATAATAACTTACCTAACTCAAACATGTGCAAATCTACAATACATTGTGCAATTGTGCTAAATATAAAAAAGAGGGTACCACACAGTAAAGTGTCAAAATTGCTCTTAATATAACAGGAGGACTAACCAGGGTGTGCAAAAAAGAACAAGTAATTATCAAGAAATAACGCAAAGAAATAGTAACTATGCATATATACAGACCAACCGGGGCACCCCTGTAGGGATGAGACGCCAACGCGTGTCGTAGTGACCCTGCACTACTTCATCAGGACGGCTTTTCCGAGTATATAATGATCTTTGCAGACCTCTGGTGCCCCCTGGTGTTTTTAGATTGTTATGTGATGTCTGGTGTGTATATGTATTAATGTCATGGTTTTGTAATCATCCAGAATAATAAACTTTTTATATATTTTTGCATACTCATGAGTAGTGCCACTCACTAGTAACCCGGTATCCTATTTGGGGGAGGGTGGGTTCCCCCATTTTTCTTTCTAGGTTTTCATTGTGTTGATCCTGGGTTGAGTGAGCACACCAATACCTTTGTTATAATAAGTATTAGTGGATACTAGGCGAGTGCTGCCCAATTAGCTTGTCTACTGCTGTTTTCAACATACTGAGGAGAGGAGAGCAGGATAAAGTACAGGGGGGCGGGTTATAGCTGTGCTTTGCTCAGACAGAGCAGAGCTGGGGTCAGCAATCCCAGAATGCCTCCGCTGGGAATACAGGGGATGCAGCAGCGCTGTTCCCATTGATGTCAATCGGAGCCCTTTGTCGAATAACTTTAGTCAAGGCAAAGCGCTCAGATTGGATGAGAGCATGCACCTTTGGAGTGGGTGAATTTTAGTTGCTGAACTGGGGGGGGTTACCCAGTGGGGTATTCTAATTTGGGATGCCCCAGGGGCATATAACAAGACATGGGAAAGTAAAATTCCTGGGTTTAGTTCTGCTGTAAATGCTTCCCATTGCTGTTTTTTTTCTCCTTTTATAGCATTTAAATTTCCATGTGCATTTAATAAAATAACCCAAGGAAAAAAATAAAGTTAAAGCGGGACAAAACCTGGGAATTTGACTTGAAAACCCTTTTTTCTTCTGTGCCCCTAGGAAACCCCTCAGTTGCCCATAAAGACTCACCTTTCCATGCTCTGGCCATGCACTCTTCCGCCACAGCCTATCTGAAAGGATGGGGGACATGCACATGAGGCCGAGGATGCAGGGGCCAGTGAGTTTTTATGGGCAGACTTGGGGGGGGGTTCACACAGATGCCCCAGAGAAAAGCTAGCGGGCGGCCCTGGAATCTTTTAGATTCCAGGCTGGCCACTTAATAGTGTTTTTCTTCCTTAAAATCCAGCATATCACAGGGAAATCTCAGGCTTCTCTGTATTTAGCCCCCCATCTGGCCATACACAGTTAGAACCTCTGGCATAAAGGAGACCTCGACTGTAAACAATCCCTCGGGACGTTTGCCATCACTATTGAAATGTTGGCAGCCATAGAGGCCGATTTATTAATAGCGCCAGGTAGCAACAGATGAGCGGCAGCAGCGTTATTTTCACAGCGCCCGCTAGTATTCGCTGTGCTTGGCCGTTGTTCGGTTGTTGACAGCGACTCAGTCGGTGTGCGGTAATGTGGAATACGGGGTTAGGAGTCGCTGTTTGACAGGTTCCGCGCTGTATGGGAGCGCATGACAGCGAATGGCCATAGCGAACGGCTCCCAGCATATTCATTAACAAATCACGCTCAAAAAATTCTCGCGCTGTGAAATGCATGTTTAAACCCCAGAGCGCTGGTGGCGATGGGTTAAAAGTAGTTTTTTAACCCCCAAACAACCTTATTTTTGGAAAAAAATAATAAACAAGTTTTTATAAACATTTTGTAATATGAATACATTAATATCAGACCTGTAATATCAATTCTGCACAAATTTTTTTTTTTTTTTTTTTTTTTACCTTAAAAAAAAGATATAACATTGCAGAAGTGGTCACAGAATTTTTGACATTTAAAGAAAAAAACAAAAAAACATTAATATCAATTAATTATGAATATTTAAAGATTGCTCCATTGAAATGCATTGGAGAGCGCCAGGTAGCGAGAGGTCATACCTGGCGCTGTGATGGGATTAGTAGCGGCGCTGTTCGCTGAAGTCTGCAACATGATGAATCCCGCGCTAGCTGACGCTCTCGCCGGCGCTAGCCTCATTTAGCGTGATAAATGCGTGATTGTGTTCGCAGCCTGGCGTTCTGGAGTCGGTAGCCGCCGATAGCTGGCGCTACCTGGCGCTAGTGAGACACTACCTGGCGCTATCCCTTGATAAATAAGGCCCATAGTTTTGTTTGTATCCTCAGGTTTCCCAGCAGAGGGAGGCCCTAAGGACCACCAGCGAGCGCCTGGACAAGGTGCTGCAGGAGAAGGAGGCCCTGCAGGAGGCACTGCGATGCAGCTCGGAAGATTGCGCCACCCAGGTGAGCCATATCTGTGGCCGGAGGTCCCCTTTACACTCCCATTTATTACTACTACTAGAAAACGAAATCACAGACAGTTTAAGTTTAGAGCCCCTCCTCTCTAAAAAGGAACAACACACAGGAATTTCACTTTCCCGTGTGTCGTTACTCTTAGGTTGGGAGTCCCGAATTGGGATGCCGCGATGTGTGTATCCCCCCGGTTCACCCGTTCCACTTACCTTCTTGGCGTTTTCACGGTGCGGATTGGACCACTCAGCCAATTAGTGTGCCCGAATTCATACAGCCGCCTGAACGGCTGAGCAGCCAAGCCGAGCCAAGTGCGTGGCCTGCTGCATCCTCTGTTCAGCTTCTTCAGCTTCAGAAAAGCCTTTCTTTGTCATTCCTTTCTATATTTGTCATCCCTTTTTTCTGTCTGTCTTTGTCATCCCTTCTTTTCTGTCTGTCTTTGTCATCCCTTCTTTTCTGTCTGTCTTTGTCATCCCTTCTTTTCTGTCTGTCTTTGTCATCCCTTCTTTTCTTTCTATCTTTGTCATTCCTTCTTTTCTTTCTATCTTTGTCATTCCTTCTTTTCTTTCTTTGTCATTCCTTCTTTTCTTTGTCATTCATTTTTTTCTTTGTCTTTCTTTCTTTCCGTCCTTCTTTCTTTTCTTCCTTTCTCATTCCTTCTTTTTTCTATCTTTGTCATTCCTTCTTTTCTTTCTATATTTGTCATTCCTTCTTTTCTTTGTCATTCCTTTTTTTCTTTGTCTTTCTTTCTTTCCGTCCTTCTTTCTTTTCTTCCTTTCTCATTCCTTCTTTTTTCTATCTTTGTCATTCCTTCTTTTCTTTCTATATTTGTCATCCCTTTTTTCTGTCTGTCATCCCTTCTTTTCTGTCTGTCATCCCTTCTTTTCTGTCTGTCATCCCTTCTTTTCTGTCTGTCAACCCTTCTTTTCTGTCTGTCTTTGTCATCCCTTCTTTTCTTTCTATCTTTGTCATTCCTTCTTTTCTTTCTATCTTTGTCATTCCTTCTTTTCTTTCTATCTTTGTCATTCCTTCTTTTCTTTCTATCTTTGTCATTCCTTCTTTTCTTTCTATCTTTGTCATTCCTTCTTTTCTTTCTATCTTTGTCATTCCTTCTTTTCTTTCTATCTTCGTCATTCCTTCTTTTCTTTCTTTGTCATTCCTTTTTTTCTTTGTCCTTCTTTCTTTTCTTCCTTTCTCATTCCTTCTTTTTTCTTTCATTGTCATTCCTTCTTTTCTTTCTTTGTCATTCCTTCTTTTCTTTCTTTGTCATTCCTTTGTTTCTCCCTTTCTTTGTCATTCCTTCTTTTCTTCCTTCCTTCCTTTCCATTCCGTCCTTTCTTTCATTCCTTGTAATTCGTTCCTTTCATTCTTTCACCTGTTGCCACTATCTGCTCTGAGGTCTTCGGTGGAAAGTCTATGAAAGCGGACAACAAGGGGCAATATCGCCTGAAGCTTTACCACCATGTGTGTCATGGCACCGCGCAAAGGGGCCCCACTCAGACACTATCATCCAAGGGCCACATAAACCCGGAGGCGGCCCTGTATGGTGTATACAGTATATATGGTGGGTTAGTGCTTTATACATGGCGACCTTTCTTTCTTTCTCTCTCTCTTGTGCAGGTGAAGCAGTTGCTGGATCAGATAAAGAGCTCGGAGGAGATATTACAGAGCCTGCAGAGGAGTTTATCAGACACCCAGCAGCAGACGGAAAGGAAAATGGTGAGCGGCAACGCTGATGGATGGTGGAGCATCATTTAGGTTCTGGAAATAAGCAGCATCTTATTCCAGGAACAAGTTTCTTCCCAAAAACAAAAACTGACATAAAGTATCTTCCAATTCTGAATGTATGTTAGTTCAGCGCCGAGGTTATGGGGACCAAGAGTAGGAAAGCGTGTGGTGTGTTCCCAGAGGCTAAACAGTAGTAACAGAAGCAATCTCACTATTAGCAATCAGGGCGGGCGCAATGGCCAGCGGTGGCGCCGAAAAGCCAGCACTCCAACTTCTATATTAAGTATATACAGGAATCCATAATATAGTCCACTAATATGGGTGTTGATTCAAAAGTCCATTGTCCATATCGTAATCCAACGTTTCGCGGCGCGTGGTGCCTTTTCATCAGGGATCAATTACGTCAGCGGGTCAAATTGACGTCAGCGGGTCAAATGGCATTTCATTTCATGGCTGTGTCGAGGGGGAAGACATCCTCGCCGTCCGGACCCATCAATTCCGAAGAAGTGGTTGTTGGCTCTTTTATTTTGGGAGTGTGGGTGGGTTGGTGTTAGCTGAAGGCGTATGGAACGCTAGCACAGTCATCTGGATTGGGGCGACCCGCCCACCTATTAGTTGGGTGGTACTCGCACGTGGGCGGGTCGCCCCAATCCAGATGATTGTGCTAGCGTTCCATACGCCTTCAGCTAACACCAACCCACCCACACTCCCAAAATAAAGGAGCCAACAACCACTTCTTCGGAATTGATGGAATTTTAATTGTCCACAGCCTCAACATAAAACAATAACAAATAACAATTAACGATGCACTCCCGATCTCCCCGATTCCAGGTCTGAGATTCCAACACACCCTACCTACCAACAGAAGGGGAGGGGAGGCGGCCCGAAGGCTCACCAACCTCCCGGAATCTGAAACAGAAGCCAATTCGTGAGCCTGGCCGCATCCCTCCTAGGCCTGGTAGCTCAACGGGGCTAACTGCCAAGGTCCACCTTACCACCTTCCCTTTGTCCCTCCCCTCCCCTTAAACTCAGTCACCTATCCTCCTGGCCCGTTTCCGCCGAAACAGCCGCTTCCTTGTAACCTACCCCCACTTTCCGTGCCATCTCAGACCCGAACCGAGCAGAGAAGACCGCCAAAGCTGGACGGCGCTGAAACCTTAGCACTGCCCAGCCCGCCACCTCTCCACTGCCAATTCAATTCGCTCCTTAAGGAGGAGATTAAATAGATCTAACCCCAACCCGTTGAGATGCACCCCATCGGCCCTGTAGAAACCCCTAATTCCTTCCACCTCCACGTGGCGTGCACTCAGCCCTCCATTCAATCTAACGAACCGGGCAATTGCCCTATTTACCTTGATACGTACCCGGTCGATAGCCCTTAGATCCCTCGCATGTCTCCACTCGTACCGGGGAACTATCTCGGACCAAATCAACACCACCCTGGGAAATTCCCCTAGAAAAAACAAGAGGTCCCTAGTGATCGATTTCATCAGCTGCCTCATCGGCACCTGGCCCAAATCGTTCCCCCCCACGTGACACACCAACACCCCTGGAGGACCCCACTTCATCGCCGACTTCAAGACCTGCTCTCATATCCTGCCACTTCAATCCCCTGACGCCGGCCCACACCAGCTTCGCTCGATCCCCCAAAATGCCGAGCTGCTCGCCGCTCCTTTTCACCGCCGCTCTCTGCGCCTCCCAAAAAACAAATGAATGGCCGACCACCAACACCGAGCACGCCGAGTCTAAAAGAAAATAACATTAGTAACGGTACCGACACTCCCCCACCCCCACCATGCTGTTACACCTGCTCAATTCTCCCTGGACGAATATATGACATAAACCTTTTTGACTCCCATCTCCCCAGCTTTCTTACCAGGTCCACCGGCAACCCCAATCTCGCCGCTCCTATGCGAAAAGAGTGAATGCCATACTCCCTGCTAGACAGTCCCATCACCGCTAAGCATTTCTGAAACACTGCCAAAAACTGGAAGCGCGACAAAAAAGTCCCATCCTCTTGTATGAACAATGGCCCCCCCATAAGTTGCCTAACGCCCAAAAACCCCCTTAGCGCGAGAACCGGACATGAAACATTCGGACCCAGCTGACCCAAAAATATACTCACCCCTCTACCTTCCTGGTCAGTCTTCGACACGCGAATCCGAATCCAAACCCCTTCCCCCGCAAAAAACACATCATCCACCTGGAGGCCACCTGGGTCTCGCTTATTCCGGCTAACTAATTCCCCCACCCATAACGTCCCGAAAAACGCCACCGAAAATGCTGCTTGGAAAAGCCGTACCTCAAATTCCGACGAACAAACCTGAGTAAGCCGACTCATGACCCCTTGTAAAACCTCCCAGGAGACCGGACGCCTCGTATCCACTGTCTTATGCTCCCTGCGCCACCCCTTCAGAGCCTGCCTCACCCAAAACATTTTTGTGAAATCTTTCCATCCCGCCAACTTACACAAAAAAGCAAGGGCCGCCAATTTTTTGTCTATTACAGACGGGGACTCCCCCCCTGCTAATAGCTCCCCGACATACCAGACAAACAGGTCCTGCCTCTCTCCTTCCACGAGCGGAACACCAAACTCCCTTTCCAGCTCGAACCAGCGCCCCCCCACGTAGAAGGCGCAACCGACCTCTGAATTAGCTCGAACCACCGGCTCAAACGATCTCCCTCAACCACTCCGGGCACACTTCGCCGACCGCGTTCGCCTTGGGCGCCAAGCTCCGAAACCGATCCCACTGCAAACGAGAAAGAGCATCAGCCACCCCGTTCTCAACCCCCGGCACATGAACCGTCCTGAACCATATGTTACACCGCAGGCATGCCAGTACCAACTGGCGCAACAATACAACGACTGGGGGGGACGATGACGTTTGAGAATTAACCGCCGCCACTACCGCCGTGTTGTCTGAGCGGAAACACACCGCCTTGTTCCTTAAAGACTCCCCCCATAAGACCATCGCCACCACCAATGGGAACAACTCCAAAAAGGCCAGATTCCTGATCAGCTCTGACTCCGCCCACCTTCTCGGCCACGATCCAGCACACCACCTCCCCTTCAAATAAGCCCCAAAACCTGCCGAACCTGCCGCATCCGTAAATAATTCCACCTCATCGTTCGATCTCATGGGATCCAACCAGTACCCCAGCCCACTGAACGACTTCAGGAAGGAAACCCACATCTTCACGTCCTCCTTCAGCTCCGCCGTTAGCCGAATAAAGTGATGCGGCTCCTTGATCCCAACTGTCGGCAACGACAACCGGCACATAAACACCCGCCCCATCGGCAACACCCTGCAGGTGAAATTCAGCTTGCCCAGTACTGACTGTAGCTGCTTCAGCCGAATCTTTCTAAGCCCAAGAATCCCTTCCAGCCTTGTTTCCAAGTCCCGCACCTTGTCCACCGGCAACCTGCAAACCCCTTCCACCGTGTTGATCTCGATCCCGAGAAACTTGATGGACGTCGCCGGGCCCTCAGTTTTGTCGTGCGCCACCGGCACCCCAAACCCCCGAAACACCTCCAGCATGCTTCCCAGGATGAGCTTGCACTCCCTCGATTCCGCCGACCTCACACAAAGAAAATCGTCCAAGTAATGCGTTATGGACGCCCCCCCGACCTTCTCCTTCACCACCCACTCCAAGAACGAGCTGAATGCCTCGAAGTATGAACATGAAATTGAACATCCCATCGGGAGACAGCGGTCCACATAATACCCCCCCTCAAAAAAACACCCCAATAAGTACACACTCTCCGGGTGAACTGGCAACAACCTTAACGCTGCTTCAATATCTGTTTTGGCCATGAGCGCCCCTGGGCCCGCTTCCCGCACCATTGCCAATGCAAAGTCGAATGACGTGTACGCCACTGACGACAACTCCCGGTCAATGCCATCATTGACAGATCCCCCCTTTGGAAAGGACAAATGGTGAATCAGGCGAAACTTCCCCTCTTCCTTTTTTGGCACTACGCCCAATGGGGACACCACCAATCCCTCCCCCGGTGGATAGGTAAACGGCCCCGACATCCGCCCCAATAATACTTCCTTTTTCAGCTTCTGCCTCACCACATCCGGATGTAGCCTGGCTGACTTCAAATTTTTTACCGCCCCCCTTTCCCCGGGGGGTGCCTGACATGGGATCCTAAAACCTTCCTTAAAACCCTCTGCCAACAACTGCGCGGCCCGCCTATCCGGATACTTATTTAGCCACGGGAGCATCGCCTCTCCTTTCACCGGCGTTATCCCTCTTGGCAGGGCCTTCCGGGAACCTCCTGAACCCCCCCCGTCCTTTCCTGAAACAGCGCCCAACGGAGTGATTACCCCCGCAGGCTGAGCATTCGTGCCGGAATTTACATCCTGCACCGAATTTACACTGGGAATCATTAAACGCCCAGCACACTCCTTTCCTTGTTGCCTCCGCCACCCCTGGAGTGGACGAGGTGGCGCCCCCCTGAAAGGGCGACGAGCTGGCCGCGGCAGAATACACCCCCCCGAGAGTTCATAACCCTCAACACAGCCCGATGTCCCTATGGTCCCAACCTAGTTCGGCACACACCGACATCCGCTGGCGGAATTGCTCATCATACCTCAGCCACGCCATCCCCCCATAAACCCAATGTGCCTCTCATATGTTGTCTAGGTAACAAAACAGCAGAGAACAATTCTCCGGGTTCTTTTCCCCCACTACACTCGCCAAGATCGCAAAAGCCTGTAGCCAGTTCCCGAACGTCCTCGGGATCAACCTAAAAGCCCTCCTGTCCTCATCCTCCTCTTTAAAGTGCTCCCTTCCCCTCCCCCATCTGTCAGTTCCAAAACGTTCCAGAGGGAGCAGTGTAAAAATATCAACGTACTCCCGCCTCCAAATCTTTTCCTTAACTTCCGGCTTCAGGTGGCCCCCCCAACGGGCCCTCAAAGCAAATGTACGAGTGCCCCTTGGCCCGATCCGAAACTGATGCCCCCCTTTTTTCCACCTCTGGACCAGGTCCCTTATCCACCCCCACGTCACGATCTGCCGGCGCTGCCCCTGTCTGCACCACCGCCGTTCTACAACCTACAACCATCTCCCTGGGCACTCCCCCCCCTTGCCGACGCCGGGTCCCACACCCCCCGCGGGTTCACCGCCGACTCGGAACCCGCAGCCTCCCATCGATCCAATAACTCCCGCATACCTGGTATAAAACCCCCCAGCCCGCCGGAGCCACCCCCCCCGGCGAGCCCCTCAAACCCCGAGTTCGACACGTTGTTGGATACGCCGATCAGTGGAGGCTCACCTTGATCAATGGCCCCGCCGCTCGGGATGCCCTCCCCACGACCGCCGTCCAGAGATCCGGAGCCCGACTGACCCCGGATCCCGCCTCCTGCCAGATGTCCCGACGCACCCGTCGGCCCCGGTGCCGCCGCTGGAGCTCCAAATGCAGATCTCGTCCCACCCGCGCTGGACGCCGCAAGCCTGGCCGACTCAGCGCGGGGCTCTCCGGTCCATCGCCCTGATGCTCCGACCGCCATTCCCCTCCAGATCCCTTCCTGATCGGACATCGCCTTCTGGGAAAAAAGAAGAGGAGAGGGACCCGTCCGTTCCATGCAACCCACCCCCCGTGAGCTGGGACGCGGCGCTGGATCATCCGTGGCGAGGGGCGCGCTAAACGGGGTGGACGCCAGCTGCGCTAGGCCCGGGAGCGGCGACGCCAGCTCGAAACGGCCAAGCCTGCAGCTGATTGGGGGGAGGGGTCGCAGACCCCCCCGCCTCCCAGCGACTCCGAAGGGGGTTGGGGTGGTTGTGCGCGGGCCGTCGTGGATGGGGGGGGGTGGCGAACGCGCGAGAAGCCGGGCATCCTGGATCTGGATCCCCGAAGGGGCCAGGTGGTGTGCCGCTTGATGGGCGCCCCACGCGTCACTCCAGGCGCTGGGGGCCCCTGTACTTTCCCTTGAAGGTCCCCGGCCAGCGTCCGCGAGGACGCTGGGGCCCCCCCACTTTTTCCCTCCCTGTGAAGATTAGGAGCCCCTGTGGCATCACAAAAGACACCCAGGGCTCCCCCACCTGCCGAAAAGGGGGCCTGACCAGCGTCCAAGAGGACGCTGGGGGCTCCCCATCTTTGGCCCTTGCTATGTCCTGAATTAGGAGCCCCAGAGGCGATATCCAAGACGCCTGGGGCCCCTGTACATACATCCGGGGGAGCCCGGCCAGCGTCCACAAGGACGCCGGGGGCTCCCCCCCCCCATGTCCCCCCGTCTTGTTTTATTCTGAGCCCCGGCGGCGTCAGCACAGACGCCCGGGGCTCCAGCACTAGAACAGGCGGCACCGCTCCGGCCGCCTGCTCGCATCTCTGTCCCGGCCGAGGACAGCTCCTCTGATGGTGGCCCCGGAACCCGGCACGCGCGGCCACTCCGGGACCGTGGCCGTGCCGCCGCACCAGGGGGGTTCCCCCGGACCTTGGGAGAGGGGGGCGCCGCAGCGGGAGGAGGGGGGTAAACCCGGGCCCCCGCAGCCCGACGGGAGCGGGATGGGCCCGCGCTCGCCTGTACAGCGGGCCCAGCAGGTGAGCCTGAAGGTAAAGGGGGGGAGAGGGGGTAAGGCGGGCAACTGCCGGAGACAGCAAACTCCTTACCCAGTCCTCGCCTCGCCGCTCCACCTCCCGGCGCAGTAACGACATTAGGGCTTCCATGCTAGGGGCTGGGCGGGCGTCAATACTGACCGCACATTCCAGCGAAGAGATCAGGGGCCCAAGAGGAAGAGGAGGGGGGACCTGCCCCTATATACCCCCCCCCCCCCCCGCCACCCTCCCCTGAGGTCACTTCCCCCGATCTCTTCCCCCAATCCCTTTGGCTGGTCAGCTTCCAACAGGAAGCGCAGGCCAGTCATGGGGCTGCCAGCCCTAAAGGGCCGGCGCTCTTCTTGACAGTGCAGCACAGGCTGCGCTCCGATGACAGCGTTGAAGCCCATGGTGTAATATCATATGGACAATGGACTTTTGAATCAACACCCATACTAGTGAACTATTTTATGGATCCGGTATGGACTTAATATATCACTTTAAATAGAAGTTGGAGCGCTGGCTTTTTGTGATCCCAGAGACTGTTGCGTCAGCAGGCACAAGCAATTCAAATTTCCTAATGCCTGGGTTTTGTTCTGCCTTAAATGCCAAAACCAGACCTTTGCATGTCTGGTATTAAGATAACCCAGTCATCTAAACTCAGACAACCCCACCGAACCAATAACGAGACCCACCAAAATAACCAAGTGCTGTACACTGGCCCAACTTTATTCCAAAGCAAAATATCTAAAGAAGGAACCAAATAATGGGCAAGGTGCTCAAATCCTCCAATTACAGGCAGTGTGGCATCCCCCTCCCTTTTCCCATAGACAGTGTGGCATCCTCCCTCTCATTACATATAGGCAGTGTGGCATTCCCCCTCCCATTTCCCATATAGGCAGTGTGACACCCCCTCCCATTCCCCATATAGGCAGTGTGGCATCCCCCCTCCCATTCCCCATATAGGCAGTGTGACATTCCCCCTCCCATTCCCCATATAGGCAGTGTGGCATCCCCCCTCCCATTCCCCATATAGGCAGTGTGGCATTCCCCCTCTCATTCCCCATATAGGCAGTGTGGCAACCCCCCTCCCATTCCCCATATAGGCAGTGTGGCATACCCCCTCCCATTCCCCATATAGGCAGTGTGGCATCCCCCCTCCCATTCCCCATATAGGCAGTGTCTCATTCCCCCCTCCCATTCCCCATATAGGCAGTGTGGCATCCCCCCTCCCATTCCCTATATAGGCAGTGTGGCATTCCCACCTCCCATTCCCCATATAGGCAGTGTGGAATTCCCACCTCCCATTCCCCATATAGGCAGTGTGGCATTCCCTCCCCCATTCCCCATATAGGCAGTGTGGCACCCCCTCCCATTCCCCATATAGGCAGTGTGGCATCCCCCCTCCCATTCCCCATATAGGCAGTGTGGCATTCCCCCCTCCCATTCCTCATATAGGCAGTGTGGCCTTCCCCCCTCCCATTCCTCATATAGGCAGTGTGGCCTTCCCCCCTCCCATTCCTCATATAGGCAGTGTGGCATTCCCCCCTCCCATTTTTCATATAGGCAGTGTGGAATTCCCACCTCCCATTCCCCATATAGGCAGTGTGGCATTCCCCCCTCCCATTCCTCATATAGGCAGTGTGGCCTTCCCACCTCCCATTCCCCATATAGGCAGTGTGGCATGTCCCACCTCCCTGTCACGGCCACGGCCACCTCCTCACCTGGCCTTCGCTCCCCCGCCGACTCCTCTCGGCGGGCTGGACGTCTGTTGCAGCCGGCGGCGGGTCGGCGTCGCTCCTGCCCGCCCGCCGCTCGGCTGTCACGAGCAGCCGCTCAGGCGGCTTCCGGCTCTGCAGCGTCGGGAGCGGTCGCGCCGCTCTCTGTGCGGTGCGCTCCCGGCGCGTGTCCTCGCACACACGCGCGCGCGCGTCTGTCTTCTTCCTATGTCCTCCGGCGGCGCTGCGCACAGCGCGCCCGCCGGAGGTGATTGAATTGGGCCAATGAGCCCTTGCTGATTAAGAGGCCATGTGCCCTATAATACAGTTCGCCTCCCTATTCAAACTCCCAGTTACTCCAATCACACACTCCCCCCTCAGCCAATCCAGTCAGCCCCCATCCTATAAAGGTATATACCCTGCAGTTAGTCGGGGCCCGTTATAGCGTGCTACTGGGTGCGATTTGGATAGCTCTTCTCCTTGTGATTACTGCCGTGTTTTGACCATCCCTGATTGCCGCCTGGACCGACCTTGCTTGCTCTTTGACCACGATTCTGCCTGCTCCTCTGTACCGCAAACTTCTGACCTCCCGTTGTGACCCTTGGCTTGCCCCCGACCATTCTTCCGTCTACCCTGCTGTACCGTGCCTCCTCGGATTGACCACCCGTGTATGACCCCTGTCCGTTTATTGCTACTCAGTCTAGTCCCTGGATTCATCTGCCTTCCCCTGCATAAGTCAGCATCCTTTGTGCTAATAAGACCTGGGGGCAACCGTGTCCGGTGAGGCGTGTCTAGCGTCCCGGCAAACGGGGGCTTACTATAGGCGAAGAAAGCAGCGGAGATTGGGGGTTGCTGATTTATTGGAAGGTGGGTGTCTCCGGGACCTGACATTATAACGGGCCATAAAAAAGAAGAATACCTTCTAGATGGAACTGATACAACAGGTTCAAGCTATGGCCACCGCCATCAACCAGCTGGCTCAGCGAGTGGCAACTCAGGAGAGCCGTCAGATGCCTGCGCCAGTGGATCCTAGTCCTGCCATCGAGCCCAAGATTCCTCTCCCGGAAAAATTTCTCGGGGAACGGGCGAAGTTTTCTAATTTCAAGAACTCTTGTGAGCTCTACTTCCGCCTTCGACCCCACGCGTCTGGATCAGAAGCGCAACGTGTCGGCCTGGTCATTTCACTTCTCCAGGGCGACCCACAGACCTGGGCGTTTGGTTTAGCTCCGACTGATGAAGCCTTGCAGTCGGTCTCCTCATTTTTCTCGGCTATGGAACTCCTGTATGCTGACCCAGATCGGGCTGCGACAGCGGATTCTAAATTACGGAACCTGAGACAGGCCAAACGTTCAGCTGAGGAGTACAGCGCAGAATTTCGTCGATGGGCTATAGATTCTAAATGGAACGATCCAGCTTTATGTAGCCAATTTAGAATTGGGCTCTCTGAGAACATCAAAGACACCCTGGTGAATTATCCGTTGCCTAAAAGCCTGGATGAATACATGCAGCTGGCCATCAGGGTGGATCGACGTCTCCGAGAGAGACGCCAGGAAAGAGGCAAGGACCAACCTTGGGGATCTTCACGCCAAGAGCCAAGCTTTAAGGGGGCAGCCATTTCCTCTCCTTCCTTGTCGCCTGAGGAACCGATGCAGCTTGGAGTAACCCATCTCTCTCAGGCGGAGAAGGTTCGGCGCAGATCCCAAGGCCTCTGTCTCTATTGTGGTAATCCAGGTCATTTTGCCAAGACCTGCCCAAACAAGGCTCCGGTGGCGGGAAACTTCAACGCCTAGATCCTGCTGAGGGACTTCATCTAGGCGGTCAGGTATCGTTCCCTCCTGATAATCGTGTACTCCTACCCGTTACACTCTCTTGGGGTCCTTCCCGGACTATTGCCTCCGCCTTCGTTGATAGTGGAGCGGCTGGCAATTTCCTGGATAGATCCCTAGCCATTACTCTTGGAATCCCGTTAATTCCTTTAGAAAATCCCCTTCGGGTCCTGGCGGTCAATAATAAGCCCATTGAGGGGGGGTTGGTCTCCTACAAGACTCCTTGGGTAAATTTAGTCGTAGGATCGGCCCACTCGGAAGAAATAGAATTTCTGGTTATAGAAAGTCCCGTATCCCCTATTGTTTTGGGATTTCCCTGGTTAAAAGTCCATAACCCAGTGATAGATTGGAGGTCTGGGGATCTGGTGAAATGGAGCCCTTCATGTCAAATTCATTGTTTCACCATATCTCTTAGATCCACACCTATCGTCCTTGATGGTCTACCTCCAGTCTACGCAGATTGGGCAGACGTATTTTCGGAGAAATCCGCTGATATTCTTCCACCCCATAGGGCCTACGACTGTCCTATTGATTTACTCCCAGGTACTATGCCCCCTAGAGGGAAACTATATAATCTCACTAGATCTGAGGAGCAGGCTATGAAAGATTATATTACCGAGAACCTCCAGAAGGGTTTTATCCGTCCTTCCACCTCTCCTGCCGGTGCTGGGTTCTTCTTCGTCGAGAAGAAGGACGGCGGCTTACGCCCCTGTATAGACTATCGAGGGTTAAATAAGGTTACTGTAAAGAATAGATATCCACTACCATTAATCAATGACCTTTTTAATCAGGTCTCTGGGGCCCAGGTCTTCTCCAAGTTAGACCTTCGAGGGGCATATAACCTTATTCGCATACGTCAAGGGGACGAATGGAAGACAGCCTTCAATGTAAAAGATGGGCATTATGAATATTTAGTGATGCCATTCGGGTTATGTAATGCTCCAGCAGTGTTTCAAGATTTTGTCAATGACATATTTCGTGATTTTCTGGGTCAGTTTCTCGTGGTCTATTTGGATGACATACTGATTTTTTCCCGCTCCCTGGTGGAGCACCGTCAACATGTCAAAGCGGTGTTGCAGAGATTGCGGGAAAATCGTCTGTATGCTAAAATCTCCAAATGTGTTTTTGAAGTGTCTGAAATTCCGTTCCTAGGATTCATAATCTCCAAGCGGGGGTTGGTGATGGATCCCTCCAAGGTTTCTGCTGTTATGGAGTGGGAACAACCTAGAACCCTAAAGGCACTTCAGAGATTTTTAGGATTTGCGAATTTTTACAGGCAATTTATAAAGGGGTTCTCGTCCATAGTGAGTCCTTTAACAGATCTCACTCGTAAGGGCGCTTTTGTTGAGGAGTGGCCTCCCTCAGCTAAAGACGCCTTTCAAGTGTTAAAAGAGACTTTCACCTCCGCTCCCATTTTGATACATCCTGATACCCGGCTTCCATTTCTATTGGAGGTTGACGCCTCGGAACTGGGAGTAGGAGCTGTTCTTTCTCAATATGCGGGCAGTCCTGAGAAACTACATCCTTGTGCATTCTTCTCTCGTAAATTTTCACCCGCTGAACGCAATTACGATGTTGGGAATAGGGAACTATTGGGTATTAAACTGGCCTTTGAAGAATGGCGTCACTGGCTTGAAGGTTCCCTACACCCTATCACTGTATATACGGATCACAAGAATCTAGAGTATTTAGAGTCCGCCAAGAGACTCAACTCCCGTCAGGCGCGCTGGGCACTCTTCTTTTCTCGATTCAATTTTATTATCACCTATAAGCCGGGGAAGAAGAATGCCAAAGCAGATGCCCTATCCCGTAATTTCGGGGATTGTAAGGACCAGAGCGGTCCTCCAGAATCGATTTTGCCTTTAGGTTGTGTTGTGGCTACCCTTCTCCCTGACTTGTCTAGCTCATTAATGCCATTTCAGGTTGATTCCCCCCCTGGTAAACCCTCTGATTGTTTATTTGTTCCACCTCACTTGCGTCTGGCCGTTTTACAGGAACTACATGATGCCAAGTCTGCCGGTCACTTAGGCGTTCGGAAGACTTTGGCTATCGCCAAACGTCATGTCTGGTGGCCCACCATCCGACGCGATACTTCCGCCTTTGTCGAAGCATGTCCGGTATGTGCTCGGAGTAAGGCCACTCATGGGTCTCCTGCAGGATTATTAGTTCCTTTAGAAATCCCCACCGAACCATGGTCGCACATTTCCATGGATTTTATTGTTGATCTTCCTCCATCACAAGGGAATTCTGTAATTTGGGTGGTGGTGGACCGCTTCAGTAAAATGGCACACTTTATTCCATTGATAAAACTTCCATCGGCATCAGATTTAGTACAGTTATTCATTAAACATGTTTTTCGCCTCCATGGTCTACCGCAGAATATTGTTTCAGATCGAGGAGTTCAGTTTGTATCCCGTTTTTGGAAAGCTTTCTGCAATCGTTTAGGTATTAAAGTGTCGCTCTCTACCGCCTATCACCCTCAGTCTAACGGACAGACTGAACGGGTAAATCAATGTTTAGAACAATATCTACGCTGTTTCGTTTCCGATCGCCAAGAACAATGGGCGGAATTCATCGAATTTGCAGAATTCGCCTTTAACAATGCGCCGAGTGAATCTACTAGGTTCTCACCTTTCTTTTGTAATTACGGTAGAAATTTTAAGGCATCATCTTTTTCTGGTCCTTCCTCCAACTTGCCGGCCTTGGAGGAATGGCTACGAGAAAGGACTAAAGTGTGGTCTGAGATACAGACTAACTTAAAGAAAGCCTCTAGAACTTATAAAATCTTTGCGGACCGACATAGGTCGCTAGAACCACCATTTCAGGTGGGTGATTTGGTCTGGGTCTCTACTAGAAATATTGCCCTTCGGCAACCCTCGTCTAAGCTAGGGCCTAAATTTATCGGTCCGTTTCCTATTATTGATAAACTAAGCGACGTTACCTTTAAGGTCAAGTTACCTTCATCCATGAGAATTCCGTCGTCCTTTCATGTTTCTTTGTTAAAATCTGCCAAAAATATTCAGGTGTCGTCTCCTCCCCCGATCATAGTGGAAGATGAGCCTGAATATGAAATTAATAGAATACTCGACGCTCGGGTGCTTCAAAACTCTTTACAGTATTTAATAGATTGGAAGGGTTTTGGTCCTGAGGAAAGGTGTTGGGTACCGGCCAAGGATGTCCATGCCCAAACCCTTATTAATAGGTTTCACCGTGAGAATCCGGATAAGCCCGGTAAGGGTCCAGAGGCCCCTCGTGAAGGGGGGGGTAGTGTCACGGCCACGGCCACCTCCTCACCTGGCCTTCGCTCCCCCGCCCGGGTCGGCGTCGCTCCTGCCCGCCCGCCGCTCGGCTGTCACGAGCAGCCGCTCAGGCGGCTTCCGGCTCTGCAGCGTCGGGAGCGGTCGCGCCGCTCTCTGTGCGGCGCGCCCCCGGAGCGTGTCCTCGCACACACGCGCGCGCGCGTCTGTCTTCTTCCTATGTCCTCCGGCGGCGCTGCGCACAGCGCGCCCGCCGGAGGTGATTGAATTGGGCCAATGAGCCCTTGCTGATTAAGAGGCCATGTGCCCTATAATACAGTCCGCCTCCCTATTCAAACTGGGCAATCAGCCCAGAGATCCCAGTTACTCCAATCACACACTCCCCCCTCAGCCAATCCAGTCAGCCCCCATCCTATAAAGGTATATACCCTGCAGTTAGTCGGGGCCCGTTATAGCGTGCTACTGGGTGCGATTTGGATAGCTCTTCTCCTTGTGATTACTGCCGTGTTTTGACCATCCCTGATTGCCGCCTGGACCGACCTTGCTTGCTCTTTGACCACGATTCTGCCTGCTCCTCTGTACCGCGAACTTCTGACCTCCCGTTGTGACCCTTGGCTTGCCCCCAACCATTCTTCCGTCTACCCTTCTGTACCGTGCCTCCTCGGATTGACCACCCGTGTATGACCCCTGTCCGTTTATTGCTACTCAGTCTAGTCCCTGGATTCATCTGCCTTCCCCTGCATAAGTCAGCATCCTTTGTGCTAATAAGACCTGGGGGCAACCGTGTCCGGTGAGGCGTGTCTAGCGTCCCGGCAAACGGGGGCTTACTATAGGCGAAGAAAGCAGCGGAGATTGGGGGTTGCTGATTTATTGGAAGGTGGGTGTCTCCGGGACCTGACACTCCCATTCCCCATAGACAGTATTGCATTCCCCTCCCATTCCCCATAGGCAGTGTGGCATCCCCCATCTCATTCGCTATAGGCAGTGTGGCATTCCCCCTCCCATTCCCCATATAGGCAGTGTGGCATTCCCCCCTGGCATTCCCCCCTCCCATTCCCCATATAGGCAGTGTGGCATCCCCATAGGCAGCAGAAGAAGATGAAGAAAAAAAAAAATTAGTCAACTCTCCTGTTATGGGCGTTCCCGAGTAGCTGTCCGGCTGCCTTTCACACTGCGGGAGGCCAGAAGAAGATGAAGAAGCGTCGGACGCTGTCCCCGTGCCCGCCACTGCTGTCACTGTTTCTTACTGGCTGGGACACGCAAACCCCCAACTCCCTGTAACATGTGAGTTGACTTTTTGTTGTTGTTTTTACATTCGTCTGATAAGATGCGCTGACATTTTCCCTCACTTTTGGGGGAAAATTAATGCGTCTTATATGGCGAAAGATACAGTATATATCATAAAGTGCTAATGCTGCCATCACTGATATACTATGCCTTACTCTTGTAAATTAATAACTAATATTTACAATCAAAGGAGGAGCAGAGAGGGGAGAACAAAGGGAAGGTAAAGACAAGTTGTAATACTGTCACCAATGCAAATGGTCTGCCATAGATCCCTCCACGAACCCACGCGTTCCATAACCTGTTACTTCCTCAAGGTATCCTGTGATCTTTTGATTCAGTGGTGCGTACTTATTACTGGCTACATATATGAGAGGGTCTGAGCCGCCCTCCTTTAGATATTTTGCTTTGTGATAACCCAGAATACAGATACCATGTGACTTTGTACCTGGACTTTACTCCCACATCGGGGAGCCTGTAAAGGCTGTGACTTGGGCCATTTGTTGACCCGTGAGACCTAACGGAACCAAAAAAGTAGGCCAGCATTCAAGTAGGCAGGGTACTACACAAATATACATCTTTCTATATACATGAAGATATGCGCCATCCTATAGTTGTGTAGGTGGCCCAGAAGAAGGACGATGTGAGTGTACCAAGATGGCTGCTGTCATGCAGACACACTGTTAGTGAGGACTCGTGTGTCTTTGCTGTCATTGCTTATCGCAGCCTTGTGCTCCCCTCATAGGCAGCTCTGACGGCATCCTTCAGCCGCATGTGCCAGGAGGTGAACTGCCTCAATGAAGAGAATGAGAAGCTGAGATCGCTAAGCTCAGAGGCGCCGCCTAGTGGACGAGGTGTGCAGCAGTCTTCTGTGCAGGTAAGTGGGGTCTATTGTCATTGGTTGTATGCTCTGCTCTGGAAGGGTTTTGCACAACATACACACACACACAAATTTAAAGAGGAACATTGGAGTTCCACTCCTTGGGGCATCTCGTATTGAGGCCCCATTTTACTCACCTTGTCGCTTCCCAGCTCGCCTCTAGTAGTGCGCCCACGCCCAGCCTTTCTGAATGGGAGGCGTGGGCACACAACGGCTAGGAGGTGAGCGGGGGATGCGGCCGGCGGCACACTCGGCTCACTTCCTTGCTGTCCAGGCGACTTAGCGATCACCGGTGCCGAAAGGAGCGAGAGCGAGAGCGCTGATTGGTTGAGCAGGCTGCTCAGCCAATCAGCGCGCTCGTTCTTGCCTCGAATGGGGCAACCCTGGGGGATACAGACAGCGGGGCATCCCGCTGAGAGCAACAACACCCCGAAAAGTGAAAATCGAGTGTGGTGTTCTTTTTTTAAAGTGAGTCAACAGCCCCACAAAGAAAACAAAACGGTACATGCCCTTTGTCCCTCGCAAGCTGATTGGTGCAATGTGTGGGAAGGGGGGGAGGGTTCAAGGGGTGAAATGCAGAGGAGTAGGCAATCTGGACACACAGGGGTCACATGATCAAAGCAGTGAAGAAGGGACACTCTGGAGGTGCACTTTGCTGCCTTTCCCTCCTTCAGACACACACATACGCTCTGTGTACTTCTGTCACTGGGGAATTTTTCAGGAGGAATTAAAACGGAACAAAACCCACAAGCGGCCGGCCTGGAATATTAAAGATTCCATCGCTGGCCACTGGCTGTCCCCTGTGACATCCCGAATCGGGGATGCCCAGCTGTGTGAAATCTCCCCCAGGTCATCAGTAATCTCTTACCTTTCCCCGGGCCGACGGCACATGCGTGGGATCTCGTCCAATGAGAGCCGTCTGCTATGACTAAATCACTCGGCAGGCGGCTTTCATTGTTGAATGGGGAGCGCGCGCTCACATCCCAGCCCTTCAAATAAGCTGAGTCAGGAGCACGCGTTAGGCCGGGGAAGCGGAGGATCCGGCAGCGCTCCCCATTCAAGAGGTAAACACGTCAAATGGCTCTCATAGGCGGAGCATCCACGCATGCCTTGTTGGAACGCGGAAAAGGTGAGTTGTTTGGGGCTTTCTAGTGGGGGGTTCACACAGCGGGGCATCCCAAATCTGGGTGCTCCTGGGGAACAGAACAAAACCAGAAAGAGTCAAATTACAGAGTTTTGTTCTGCTTTAGATTTCTGGCATCTTGACTTGATTGCAGTAACATCAGCACCCCCTGTAGGTGGCTGCCCTAGGCACAGGCCTAATGTGAATGACAGGTGACTGGGCTATGAGGCCGATTTATTAATAGCGCCAGGTAGCGACAGATGAGCGCCAGTAGCGTTATTTTCACAGCGCCGGCTAGTATTCGCTGTGCTTGGCCGTTGTTCAGCTGTTGACAGCGACTCAGTCGGTGTGCGGTAATGTTGAATACGGGGTTAGGAGTCGCTGTTTGACAGGTTCCGCGCTGTATGGGAGCGCATGACAACGAATGGCCATAGCGAACGGCTCCCAGCATATTCATTAACAAATCGCGCTCAAAAAATTCTCGCGCTGTGAAATGCTTGTTTAAACCCCAGAGCGCTGGCAGCGATGGGTTAAAAGTAGTTTTTTAACCCCCAAACAACCGTATTTTTGGAAAAAAATAATAAACAAGTTTTTATAAACATTTTGTAATATGAATACATTAATATCAGACCTGTAATATCAATTCTGCACAAATATTTTTTTTTTTTTTTACACCTTAAAAAAAATATCTAACATTGCAGAAGTGGTCACAGAATTAATATCAATTATCTATTAATATTTAAAGATTTCTCCATTGAAATGCATTGGAGAGCGCCAGGTAGCGAGAGGTCATACCTGTCGCTGTGATGGGATTAGCAGCGGCGCTGTTCGCTGAAGTCTGCAACTTGATGAATCCCGCGCTAGCTGACGATCTCGCCGGCGCTAGCCTCATTTAGCGTGATAAATGCGTGATTGTGTTCGCAGCCTGGCGTTCTGGAGACGGTAGCCGCCGATAGCTGGCGCTACCTGGCGCTAGTGAGACACTACCTGGCGCTATCCCTTGATAAATAAGGCCCTATGTGTTTTCCAGAGAACGGAGCAGCACAGGCAGGAGCGGCTGTGTATCGAGATCGTCAGCCTGCAGGAGGAGCTGAACGCCGAACAAGTGGCCAAGAAGGACCTGGAGGAGCAACTCAGGAGGCAGATGGAGACGCACACCGAGGAGCGGGGTGAGGGGGGGGGCTGCTCGTGTATCCTAAACTTTCTGTAAGGGGGCGCCAGGAGCTCCCAACTGGAGCAGCAGGCCTCTCTTCTCTTTATTTTTTCCTCTTTTTTCCCACATTTCTTTAGAATTCTTTTAACTTTTTCCATCTCTCTTTTATCGTTTTATTTCATGATCCCTCTATCTTCCTCGCTTCCTGCATCCCCCCTCTTTGTATCCCCCCTCTTTGTATCCCCCCTCTTTTTCATGTTGTTTTCGCCTTTCATCTTTTTCTTGTCACCTTCCTCCCATCTTCCTCTATTTTCAGCTTCATCACACCTAATCACTTTCTCCTTTTTTATGTCCTCTTCCCTTTTTCATTATCTTTCTCTTTTTTTTCATTCTTTTTTTCTCTTTCCTTTTCTTTAATTTCTCTCTTTCCTTTTTCCATTACTCTCTTTCTCTCCTTTTTCCCTTTATCTCTTTCTTTCATTCTCTCCTTCTTTCTTTATCTTTCTCACTTCTTCTTTCTTTCTTTTTTCCCTTTCTTTCACTCTTTTTCGTTCTTTCTTTCCTCCTTTCTGTTTTTTCTTTTTTTTTACATTCTTTCTCCCTCCTCTGTCTCCTTCTTTCTCCCTCCTCTCTCCAGTCGAGCGGATCCAAGCCACTGGTGGCCGGTTCCCCAGCTATCCTCTAACAGGGAGCGTGCCAGTGCTGGCCATTCACAAATGCCTTGCGCGGGCTCGCGCCCTGCTAAAGTGATAGCAGGGATGTGGCCACTGTTTGTGTATGCGCTGTTGGACCAGGAAAGAAGGTGAGTTTCCGAGCGAACTGGGGGGGGGGGCAATCCCGATTCTGGATGCCCCGGGGAGAGGGAATCTAGCGGCCCTGGAATCTTATAGATTCCAGGGCTGTCGGGGTGGGGGTTTTCGTCCACTTTAAAATTTCCTAAAAGAATTTTTTTTTTTTTTCTCCGGCTCTGTCCTATTGGGATTGCAGAGATCCTGGAAGGTAAGTGAAGCAGTGACCGAGTCACAGTGAGTAGTGATATGGTCTCTGAGTTGTGTGTATGATGATCTGACTGCGCTTTGTGTCACTTCAGCAACATTGTCCAGTGTGAGGCTCGAGATGGAGCGCCTCCAGCAGGATGCCAAGCAGGTGAGCGAGGAATAAGCTGCAGCTCTTTGTTATTGTATATAAGCAGCTATGCCCAGTATGTTGTAGCCCAGTATGTTGTAGCCCAGTATGTTGTAGCCCAGTATGTTGTAGCCCAGTATGTTGTTGCTCAGTATATTGTAGCCCAGCATGTTGTAGCCCAGCATGTTGTAGCCCAGTATGTTGTTGCTCAGTATATTGTAGCCCAGTATATTGTAGCCCAGTATGTTGTAGCCCAGTATGTTGTTGCTCAGTATATTGTAGCCCAGTATGTTGTAGCCCAGCATGTTGTAGCCCAGAATGTTGTAACCCACTGTATTGTAGCCCAGTATAGTTTAGCTCAGTATGTTGTAGCCCAGTATGTTGTAGCCCAGTATGTTGTAGCCCAGTATGTTGTAGCTCAGTATGTTGTAGCCCAGTATGTTGTAGCCCAGTATGTTGTAGCCCAGTATGTTGTAGCTCAGTATGTTGTAGCCCAGTATGTTGTAGCCTAGTATGTTGTAGCCCAGTATGTTGTAGCCCAGTATGTTGTAGCTCAGTATGTTGTAGCCCAGTATGTTGTAGCTCAGTATGTTGTAGCTCAGTATGTTGTAGCTCAGTATGTTGTAGCCCATTATGTTGTAGCCCATTATGTTGTAGCCCATTATGTTGTAGCCCAGTATGTTGTAGCCCAGTATGTTGTAGCTCAGTATGTTGTAGCCCATTATGTTGTAGCCCAGTATGTTGTAGCTTAGTATATTGTAGCCCTGTATGTTGTAGCTCAGTATGTTGTAGCCCAGTATGTTGTAGCCCAGTATGTTGTAGCCCAGTATGTTGTAGCCCATTATGTTGTAGCCCATTATGTTGTAGCCCAGTATGTTGTAGCTCAGTATATTGTAGCCCTGTATGTTGTAGCTCAGTATGTTGTAGCCCAGTATGTTGTAGCCCAGTATGTTGTAGCCCAGTATGTTGTAGCCCAGTATGTTGTAGCTCAGTATGTTGTAGCCCAGTATATTGTAGCCCAGTATGTTGTAGCCCAGTATGTTGTAGCCCAGGATGTTGTAGCCCAGGATGTTGTAGCCCAATATATAGTAGCTCAGCATGTTGTAGCCCAGTATGTTGTAGCCCAGGATGTTGTAGCCCAGGATGTTGTAGCCCAATATATAGTAGCCCAGCATGTTGTAGCCCAGTATGTTGTAGCCCAGTATATTGTAGCCCAGCATGTTGTAGCCCAGCATGTTGTAGCCCAGTATGTTGTAGCCCAGTATGTTGTTGCTCAGTATATTGTAGCCCAGTATGTTGTAGCTCAGTATGTTGTAGCTCAGTATGTTGTAGCCCATTATGTTGTAGCTCAGTATGTTGTAGCCCAGTATGTTGTAGCTCAGTATGTTGTAGCCCAGTATATTGTAGCCCAGTATGTTGTAGCCCAGTATGTTGTAGCCCAGGATGTTGTAGCCCAGGATGTTGTAGCCCAATATATAGTAGCTCAGCATGTTGTAGCCCAGTATGTTGTAGCCCAGGATGTTGTAGCCCAATATATAGTAGCCCAGCATGTTGTAGCCCAGTATGTTGTAGCCCAGTATATTGTAGCCCAGCATGTTGTAGCCCAGCATGTTGTAGCCCAGCATGTTGTAGCCCAGTATGTTGTAGCCCAGTATGTTGTTGCTCAGTATATTGTAGCCCAGTATGTTGTAGCTCAGTATGTTGTAGCTCAGTATGTTGTAGCCCATTATGTTGTAGCTCAGTATGTTGTAGCCCAGTATGTTGTAGCCCAGTATGTTGTAGCTCAGTATGTTGTAGCCCAGTATGTTGTAGCCCAGTATGTTGTAGCCCAGCATGTTGTAGCCCAGCATGTTGTAGCCCAGTATGTTGTAGCCCAGTATGTTGTAGCTCAGTATGTTGTAGCTCAGTATATTGTAGCCCAGTATGTTGTAGCTCAGTATGTTGTAGCTCAGTATGTTGTAGCCCATTATGTTGTAGCTCAGTATGTTGTAGCCCAGTATGTTGTAGCCCAGTATGTTGTAGCCCAGTATGTTGTAGCTCAGTATGTTGTAGCCCAGTATGTTGTAGCCCAGTATGTTGTAGCCCAGTATGTTGTAGCCCAGTATGTTGTAGCTCAGTATGTTGTAGCTCAGTATGTTGTAGCCCAGTATGTTGTAGCTCAGTATGTTGTAGCTCAGTATGTTGTAGCCCATTATGTTGTAGCCCAGTATGTTGTAGCTCAGTATATTGTAGCCCTGTATGTTGTAGCCCAGTATGTTGTAGCTCAGTATGTTGTAGCCCAGTATGTTGTAGCTCAGTATGTTGTAGCCCATTATGTTGTAGCCCAGTATGTTGTAGCTCAGTATGTTGTAGCTCAGTATATTGTAGCCCTGTATGTTGTAGCCCAGTATGTTGTAGCTCAGTATGTTGTAGCTCAGTATGTTGTAGCCCATTATGTTGTAGCCCAGTATGTTGTAGCTCAGTATATTGTAGCCCTGTATGTTGTAGCCCAGTATGTTGTAGCCCAGTATGTTGTAGCCCAGTATGTTGTAGCCCAGTATGTTGTAGCCCAGTATGTTGTAGCCCAGTATATTGTAGCCCAGGATGTTGTAGCCCAATATATAGTAGCTCAGCATGTTGTAGCCCAGGATGTTGTACCCAATATATAGTAGCCCAGAATGTTGTAGCCCAGTATGTTGTAGCCCAGGATGTTGTACCCAATATATAGTAGCCCAGAATGTTGTAGCCCAGTATGTTGTAGCCCAGTATATTGTAGCCCAGTATGTTGTAGCCCAGTATGTTGTAGCTCAGTATGTTGTAGCCCAGTATGTTGTAGCCCAGTATGTTGTAGCCCAGTATGTTGTAGCCCAGTATATTGTAGCCCAGGATGTTGTAGCCCAATATATAGTAGCTCAGCATGTTGTAGCCCAGGATGTTGTACCCAATATATAGTAGCCCAGAATGTTGTAGCCCAGTATGTTGTAGCCCAGGATGTTGTACCCAATATATAGTAGCCCAGAATGTTGTAGCCCAGTATGTTGTAGCCCAGTATATTGTAGCCCAGTATGTTGTTGCTCAGTATATTGTAGCCCAGTATATTGTAGCCCAGTATGTTGTAGCCCAGAATGTTGAAACCCACTGTATTGTAGCCCAGTATAGTTTAGCTCAGTATGTTGTAGCCCAGTATGTTGTAGCCCAGTATGTTGTAGCCCAGTATGTTGTAGCCCAGTATGTTGTAGCTCAGTATATTGTAGCTCAGTATATTGTAGCTCAGTATATTGTAGCTCAGTATATTGTAGCTCAGTATATTGTAGCTCAGTATATTGTAGCCCAGTATATTGTAGCCCAGTATATTGTAGCTCAGTATGTTGTAACCCATTATATTGTAGCCCATTATGTTGTAGCCCAGTATGTTGTAGCCCAGTATGTTGTAGCTCAGTATGTTGTAGCCCAGTATGTTGTAGCTCAGTATATTGTTGCTCAGTATATTGTAGCTCAGTATATTGTAGCCCAGTATATTGTAGCCGAGTATATTGTAGCCGAGTATATTGTAGCCCAGTATATTGTAGCTCAGTATGTTGTAACCCATTATATTGTAGCCCATTATGTTGTAGCCCAGTATGTTGTAGCCCAGTATGTTGTAGCCCAGTATGTTGTAGCCCAGTATGTTGTAGCCCAGTATGTTGTAGCCCAGTGTATTGTAGCCCAATATAGTGTAGCTCAGTATAGTTTAGCTCAGTATGTTGTAGCCCAGAATATTGTAGCTCAGTATGTTGTAGCCCAGAATATTGTAGCCCAGTATATTGTAGCCCAGAATATTGTAGCTCAGTATGTTGTAGCCCAGAATATTGTAGCCCAGTATGTTGTAGCCCAGTATGTTGTAGCTCAGTATGTTGTAGCCCAGTATGTTGTAGCTCAGTATGTTGTAGCCCAGTATGTTGTAGCCCAGGATGTTGTAGCCCAGTATGTTGTAGCCCAGCATGTTGTAGCCCAGAATGTTGTAACCCACTGTATTGTAGCCCAGTATAGTTTAGCTCAGTATGTTGTAGCCCAGTATGTTGTAGCCCAGTATGTTGTAGCCCAGTATGTTGTAGCTCAGTATGTTGTAGCCCAGTATGTTGTAGCCCAGTATGTTGTAGCCCAGTATGTTGTAGCTCAGTATGTTGTAGCCCAGTATGTTGTAGCCTAGTATGTTGTAGCCCAGTATGTTGTAGCCCAGTATGTTGTAGCTCAGTATGTTGTAGCCCAGTATGTTGTAGCTCAGTATGTTGTAGCTCAGTATGTTGTAGCTCAGTATGTTGTAGCCCATTATGTTGTAGCCCATTATGTTGTAGCCCATTATGTTGTAGCCCAGTATGTTGTAGCCCAGTATGTTGTAGCTCAGTATGTTGTAGCCCATTATGTTGTAGCCCAGTATGTTGTAGCTTAGTATATTGTAGCCCTGTATGTTGTAGCTCAGTATGTTGTAGCCCAGTATGTTGTAGCCCAGTATGTTGTAGCCCAGTATGTTGTAGCCCATTATGTTGTAGCCCATTATGTTGTAGCCCAGTATGTTGTAGCTCAGTATATTGTAGCCCTGTATGTTGTAGCTCAGTATGTTGTAGCCCAGTATGTTGTAGCCCAGTATGTTGTAGCCCAGTATGTTGTAGCCCAGTATGTTGTAGCTCAGTATGTTGTAGCCCAGTATATTGTAGCCCAGTATGTTGTAGCCCAGTATGTTGTAGCCCAGGATGTTGTAGCCCAGGATGTTGTAGCCCAATATATAGTAGCTCAGCATGTTGTAGCCCAGTATGTTGTAGCCCAGGATGTTGTAGCCCAGGATGTTGTAGCCCAATATATAGTAGCCCAGCATGTTGTAGCCCAGTATGTTGTAGCCCAGTATATTGTAGCCCAGCATGTTGTAGCCCAGCATGTTGTAGCCCAGTATGTTGTAGCCCAGTATGTTGTTGCTCAGTATATTGTAGCCCAGTATGTTGTAGCTCAGTATGTTGTAGCTCAGTATGTTGTAGCCCATTATGTTGTAGCTCAGTATGTTGTAGCCCAGTATGTTGTAGCTCAGTATGTTGTAGCTCAGTATGTTGTAGCCCAGTATATTGTAGCCCAGTATGTTGTAGCCCAGTATGTTGTAGCCCAGGATGTTGTAGCCCAGGATGTTGTAGCCCAATATATAGTAGCTCAGCATGTTGTAGCCCAGTATGTTGTAGCCCAGGATGTTGTAGCCCAATATATAGTAGCCCAGCATGTTGTAGCCCAGTATGTTGTAGCCCAGTATATTGTAGCCCAGCATGTTGTAGCCCAGCATGTTGTAGCCCAGCATGTTGTAGCCCAGTATGTTGTAGCCCAGTATGTTGTTGCTCAGTATATTGTAGCCCAGTATGTTGTAGCTCAGTATGTTGTAGCTCAGTATGTTGTAGCCCATTATGTTGTAGCTCAGTATGTTGTAGCCCAGTATGTTGTAGCCCAGTATGTTGTAGCTCAGTATGTTGTAGCCCAGTATGTTGTAGCCCAGTATGTTGTAGCCCAGCATGTTGTAGCCCAGCATGTTGTAGCCCAGTATGTTGTAGCCCAGTATGTTGTAGCTCAGTATGTTGTAGCTCAGTATATTGTAGCCCAGTATGTTGTAGCTCAGTATGTTGTAGCTCAGTATGTTGTAGCCCATTATGTTGTAGCTCAGTATGTTGTAGCCCAGTATGTTGTAGCCCAGTATGTTGTAGCCCAGTATGTTGTAGCTCAGTATGTTGTAGCCCAGTATGTTGTAGCCCAGTATGTTGTAGCCCAGTATGTTGTAGCCCAGTATGTTGTAGCTCAGTATGTTGTAGCTCAGTATGTTGTAGCCCAGTATGTTGTAGCTCAGTATGTTGTAGCTCAGTATGTTGTAGCCCATTATGTTGTAGCCCAGTATGTTGTAGCTCAGTATATTGTAGCCCTGTATGTTGTAGCCCAGTATGTTGTAGCTCAGTATGTTGTAGCCCAGTATGTTGTAGCTCAGTATGTTGTAGCCCATTATGTTGTAGCCCAGTATGTTGTAGCTCAGTATGTTGTAGCTCAGTATATTGTAGCCCTGTATGTTGTAGCCCAGTATGTTGTAGCTCAGTATGTTGTAGCTCAGTATGTTGTAGCCCATTATGTTGTAGCCCAGTATGTTGTAGCTCAGTATATTGTAGCCCTGTATGTTGTAGCCCAGTATGTTGTAGCCCAGTATGTTGTAGCCCAGTATGTTGTAGCCCAGTATGTTGTAGCCCAGTATGTTGTAGCCCAGTATATTGTAGCCCAGGATGTTGTAGCCCAATATATAGTAGCTCAGCATGTTGTAGCCCAGGATGTTGTACCCAATATATAGTAGCCCAGAATGTTGTAGCCCAGTATGTTGTAGCCCAGGATGTTGTACCCAATATATAGTAGCCCAGAATGTTGTAGCCCAGTATGTTGTAGCCCAGTATATTGTAGCCCAGTATGTTGTAGCCCAGTATGTTGTAGCTCAGTATGTTGTAGCCCAGTATGTTGTAGCCCAGTATGTTGTAGCCCAGTATGTTGTAGCCCAGTATATTGTAGCCCAGGATGTTGTAGCCCAATATATAGTAGCTCAGCATGTTGTAGCCCAGGATGTTGTACCCAATATATAGTAGCCCAGAATGTTGTAGCCCAGTATGTTGTAGCCCAGGATGTTGTACCCAATATATAGTAGCCCAGAATGTTGTAGCCCAGTATGTTGTAGCCCAGTATATTGTAGCCCAGTATGTTGTTGCTCAGTATATTGTAGCCCAGTATATTGTAGCCCAGTATGTTGTAGCCCAGAATGTTGAAACCCACTGTATTGTAGCCCAGTATAGTTTAGCTCAGTATGTTGTAGCCCAGTATGTTGTAGCCCAGTATGTTGTAGCCCAGTATGTTGTAGCCCAGTATGTTGTAGCTCAGTATATTGTAGCTCAGTATATTGTAGCTCAGTATATTGTAGCTCAGTATATTGTAGCTCAGTATATTGTAGCTCAGTATATTGTAGCCCAGTATATTGTAGCCCAGTATATTGTAGCTCAGTATGTTGTAACCCATTATATTGTAGCCCATTATGTTGTAGCCCAGTATGTTGTAGCCCAGTATGTTGTAGCTCAGTATGTTGTAGCCCAGTATGTTGTAGCTCAGTATATTGTTGCTCAGTATATTGTAGCTCAGTATATTGTAGCCCAGTATATTGTAGCCGAGTATATTGTAGCCGAGTATATTGTAGCCCAGTATATTGTAGCTCAGTATGTTGTAACCCATTATATTGTAGCCCATTATGTTGTAGCCCAGTATGTTGTAGCCCAGTATGTTGTAGCCCAGTATGTTGTAGCCCAGTATGTTGTAGCCCAGTATGTTGTAGCCCAGTGTATTGTAGCCCAATATAGTGTAGCTCAGTATAGTTTAGCTCAGTATGTTGTAGCCCAGAATATTGTAGCTCAGTATGTTGTAGCCCAGAATATTGTAGCCCAGTATATTGTAGCCCAGAATATTGTAGCTCAGTATGTTGTAGCCCAGAATATTGTAGCCCAGTATGTTGTAGCCCAGTATGTTGTAGCTCAGTATGTTGTAGCCCAGTATGTTGTAGCTCAGTATGTTGTAGCCCAGTATGTTGTAGCCCAGGATGTTGTAGCCCAGTATGTTGTAGCCCAGTATGTTGTAGCCCAGTATGTTGTAGCCCAGTATGTTGTAGCCCAGTATGTTGTAGCCCAGTATGTTGTAGCCCAGTGTATTGTAGCCCAGTGTATTGTAGCCCAATATAGTGTAGCTCAGTATTGTTTAGCTCAGTATGTTGTAGCCCAGAATATTGTAGCTCAGTATGTTGTAGCCCAGAATATTGTAGCCCAGTATATTGTAGCCCAGTATGTTGTAGCTCAGCATGTTGTAGCCCAGTGTATTGTAGCCCAATATAGTGTAGCTCAGTATAGTTTAGCTCAGTATGTTGTAGCCCAGAATATTGTAGCTCAGTATGTTGTAGCCCAGAATATTGTAGCCCAGAATATTGTAGCCCAGTATATTGTAGCCCAGAATATTGTAGCTCAGTATGTTGTAGCCCAGAATATTGTAGCCCAGTATGTTGTAGCTCAGTATGTTGTAGCCCAGTATGTTGTAGCTCAGTATGTTGTAGCCCAGTATGTTGTAGCCCAGGATGTTGTAGCCCAGTATGTTGTAGCCCAGTATGTTGTAGCCCAGTATGTTGTAGCCCAGTATGTTGTAGCCCAGTATGTTGTAGCCCAGTGTATTGTAGCCCAATATAGTGTAGCTCAGTATTGTTTAGCTCAGTATGTTGTAGCCCAGAATATTGTAGCTCAGTATGTTGTAGCCCAGAATATTGTAGCCCAGTATATTGTAGCCCAGTATGTTGTAGCTCAGCATGTTGTAGCCCAGTGTATTGTAGCCCAATATAGTGTAGCTCAGTATAGTTTAGCTCAGTATGTTGTAGCCCAGAATATTGTAGCTCAGTATGTTGTAGCCCAGAATATTGTAGCCCAGTATATTGTAGCCCAGAATATTGTAGCTCAGTATGTTGTAGCCCAGAATATTGTAGCCCAGTATGTTGTAGCCCAGTATGTTGTAGCTTAGTATGTTGTAGCCCAGTATGTTGTAGCTCAGTATGTTGTAGCCCAGGATGTTGTAGCCCAGTATGTTGTAGCCCAGTATGTTGTAGCCCAGTATGTTGTAGCCCAGTGTATTGTAGCCCAATATAGTGTAGCTCAGTATTGTTTAGCTCAGTATGTTGTAGCCCAGAATATTGTAGCCCAGTATATTGTAGCCCAGTATGTTGTAGCTCAGTATATTGTAGCCCAGTATATTGTAGCCCAGTATATTGTAGCCCAGTATATTGTAGCCCAGTATATTGTAGCCCAGTATATTGTAGTATGTAGTAGCCCAGAATGTTGTAACCCATTGTATTGTAGCCCAGTATAGTTTAGCTCAGGATGGTCGTAGCCCAGTATATTGTAGCCCAGTATATTGTAGCCCAGTATAATGTAGCCCAGTATATTGTAGTATGTAGTAGCCCAGAATGTTGTAACCCAGTGTATTGTCGCTCAGTATAGTTTAGCTCAGTATAGTGTAGGTCAGTATATTGAAGCTCAGTATAGTGTAGCTCAGTATAGTGTAGCCCGGTATAGTGTAGCCCGGTATAGTGTAGCCCGGTATAGTGTAGCCCGGTATAGTGTAGCCCGGTATAGTGTACGCCGTATAGTGTAGCTCGCTATAGTGTAGCCCGCTATAGTGTAGCCCGGTATAGTGTAGCCCAGCATAGTGTAGCTCAGTATAGTGTAGCCCGCTATAGTGTAGCCCGGTATAGTGTAGCCCAGCATAGTGTAGCTCAGTATAGTGTAGTCCTGAATATTGTATCTCAGTAGCCCTGCAAAAACCAAATACAGGTGAAAAAGTAGGAATCCTGTTCTGATGTAGAGTTATGTGCAGGATACGGCCTTTTCTCATGTTCTTCTCTTGTTTCTCTACAGTCGGAGCTTCAGCTGCAGAAGCTGTGGGAGTCTCTGGGAGATCAGGAGAAGCTTGTGCTGCAGGAAAAGACACACAAGGTATCAAACACTGTTGTAAGTCTTTTCCCATAATACTCCAACCCTCTCCTCCAGAGCCACCAACCGGCCATGGTGAAGTCAGGACAGGCGTCAGCAATGGGCTGACTTGCGCAGGTGCCAGGGCCCCTGCACCTTGGGAGGGCCCACCTCACATGGTGGTCATGTGACACACCTCTTCTCAGCAGTGGGTAGAGTCATAGCTTCTGCCTTAGGCAGCTTCTATGCATCACTCTTTCTAGTCCTCCTTTCCTTCATCCCTTCTTTTCCTTCTTTCTGATTTGCTTTCCTTCTGCCATTCCTTCTATTTCTTAGTTTATTTCTGCCATTCCTTCTATTTCTTAGTTTATTTCTGCCATTCCTTCTATTTCTTAGTTTATTTCTGCCATTCCTTCTATTTCTTAGTTTATTTCTGCCATTCTTTCTTTATGTGCATCATTCCTTCTAGCCTTTCCTTCGCCCCTTCTATTCCTTCTTTCTCGCTTGCTTTCCTTCTGTCATTCTTCGTATTCATTCTTTCTACCATTGCTTCTATTATTATTTCTTTCTTTCTTCCTTTCTTTCCTTCTTTCTGCCATTACTTCTATTCTTTCTTATTATTTCTGTTCTTTCTTTCTGCCATTCCTTCTATTCTTTTTAACTTTATTTCTGTCATTCTTTTTTTCTTTCTTTTTGCCATCCCTACTATGATGCTTTCTTTCTTACTTTTTCTGTCATCCCTTCTTTCCTTTATTTCTTCTTCCTTTCTCACTCTTTCCTTCATTCCAACTTTTTTGTCATTCCCCCTATTCTATTCTTTCTTCGTGCATTCTTTCTTGCTTTCTTTTTTATTGTCCTCCTTTCCAAACCCTATAATCTTACATCCGTCATCTCTTCTATTCTTTGTTTCTTTTCTTCATTTGCACGGGCGGCCGCGATCGAAGGTGTCCCCGCTGCTAGTTCCCCGCTCCTTATTTCACGTGACCTACCCGTTGCCAGGCTTAGTATTATGCCTTTCTATCTGTTTATATTTGATTGTCTTGACTTGTATGCTTTGTAATTTGTGCACATGTGTCCATGGCCAATACTACACTGGACACATACTTAATATTTATTATTATTCTATATATACTTTATTGCACTTAGTCACTTTACATTATACATGCACTTTTTGAATATTAGGTTTATGAAGATTTATGGTGCACTGCACTTTATATGAATTGATGTTATGTTTACTATGCACTGTCACTTTATTGTATATAATTGAACTGATAGTGTGAGGCTAGGGTTTTGTGCCGGCACAAAAGATTAGTTTTTATAGGGAATTTACTGTACGTGTTGATATTTAGGAGTATTCCCAGGAATAATTTGCTGCGGTTTGTAGCACTGGATGAAATCTGGGGACGTGCAGTGTTTTTAATGTGTTGGTCTTGTATATTGTCTGTTATGTTTTTTTGTTTCTTTTGATCAAATTTGACTCTTAATAAATGAAATTGGATTTTGATTGTCTTGGTGCTCCTGTTTTTTTGGGTCTTTCTGGGTTGTGTCCCATGAGCCTAATTTTGATGCAGTGTTTTAATGTTCACAGTGTAGCACAGTCTCATTAATTGTGTGCGGTGCACCACTTTGGTTGATTTGGTTTTCTTCATTTATGCATTACATTCTTTCGTTCTGACGTGCTTTCCTACTGTCATTCCTTTTATTTTTCCTTTCTGCAATTTCTTCCATTTCTTCCTTTCTTTTTACTTTCTCACTTTCTTTCCTTCATTCTTTCTATTGACATTTCTGACTTTCCTGCTGTCAATCTTTATATTCTTTCTTTCCTTTCATTTTCTTTCTTTTTGTTTTTTCTTTCTTTCTTGTGAATCATAAGGGAGCCGGAAAGTGGCAGCAAGTAGGAGAAATCTTAGGAAATCTCCACCATACAGTACATGCAGTTATACCGCCATGCCAAACAACAAGGTGCCCAATGAGACTCTGTCACCCAAGGGCCCACCTAAACCTAGAGCAGCCCTGGGTGACGTCACTGGTGCTCAGACAGAGCTATAGAGCCAACTATAGGGAGATCCACAAAACACGACCCAGTGGTGGTTCCCAGGAGAGGTTTGGGGGACCACTGATGTACAGTATAGGTCAGAGGGCCTCAAGCATTGCCAGATGGAGGATGTCTTCTGCTGCAGGTTCCCAGCTCTGATGTATCAAATGGAGCAGAGATCTGATCCAATAAGTGTCCCATTTTCTCCGATATTCTTTCCCTGGGCTCTGTTTCGGTCTTCATACCTTCGATGTCCCTGTTCTGTGCCTGCAGGCTGCTCTTGAGAATGCGCTAAATGAGGAGAGGAACAAGGTGACCAGACTGCAGAGCGAGCTGAAAACCAGCGAGGAGGTCCAAAGAGACTTTGTCCGGTTATCCCAAAAGCTTCAGGTAACAGTAGCTTGCGCTGGGACCCTTTGGTGACTCCTCTGTGATACTTAGTGTGTTGTTTCTTCTATTGCAGACAAAGAAAGGGGACCCCACTGTTCCCACACAATTTATCCTCAAAGACGGCACCACTACACTAGTATATAATTAATAGTAAATTATTTTATTGATCAAAACATTTTTGTATATACAGATAAGGACAAACACATTAAAAACCTCATTAAAAAAACATATACACAAAACCTAGGAGGACAAAAAGGGACAGGAGGGGGGAAGGGGGGAGAAGGACACAACAAATGCCCCCCAAAGAGGTGATGGTCTATAGTACTACCATCATTAACATAATACCATGTGTTAAGGTCCAGCTGAAACAATGATTAATAGTGCTGACTAATTAATAATTTAAATACTCTGAATCTACTTGTGCCAATAATACTATTAAAGTGCTAAGTGCATAAAGTGCTAATATATATTTAGGAGGACAGTCAGGAAGCCAAAAAACAGATAACAATAATAAGAAAAATCACTCACATATCCATAATGACCATCAGCTCATGCCCCCTCACCAACACACATGTGCTGTCGACGCGTTGCGTGACGACGGCACGTCACTTCTCCAGGACAATAGGGCAATTGGTGCCCTATTGTCCTGGAGAAGTGACGTGTCGTCGTCACGCAACGCGTCGACAGCACATTATGCACTTTATGCACTTAGCACTTTAATAGTATTATTGGCACAAGTAGATTCAGAGTATTTAAATTATTAATTAGTCAGCACTATTAATCATTGTTTCAGCTGGACCTTAACACATGGTATTATGTTAATTATGGTAGTATTATAGACCATCACCTCTTTGGGGGGCATTTGTTGTGCCCTTCTCCCCCCTTCCCCCCTCCTGTCCCTTTTTGTCCTCCTAGGTTTTGTGTATATGTTTTTTTAATGAGGTTTTTAATGTGTCTGTCCTTATCTGTATATACAAAAATGTTTTGATCAATAAAATAATTTACTATTAATTATATACTAGTGTAGTGGTGCCGTCTTTGAGGATAAATTGTGTGGGAACAGTGGGGTCCCCTTTCTTTGTCTGTATTAGAAGGGTGCAGTGTGGCACACCTATCCTCTATTGAGCACACTTAGTTTACCTTAGCTGGTGCAGGACTTTTTTCTTTTGCATTGTTTCTTCTATTGGTTATTTATATAGCGCGGCCAGGTTGGGCGGGGTGGATAAGGTGGATATAATAAGCCTACACAACAGGGGTAGTAAAAAGGCGATGATGGGTTTTTTGACATGTAAACAGTAAATAATATTTTCAGGACTTTTAAAGACCTTTAAAGAGGAACATCGAACCAAATAAAAAAAGGGGTGATTCCCCCCCCCCCCCCCCATTGGCCCCTACTTACCTTTTGGATGCTGCTTCAGGGTCCGACGCTCACCCCAACCGGCTTAGCCAACACCTTACGCCGCTCACTGAAGTCTTGTGGGATTTCTGGCTGCTCCATTGCCCCATTCATGGGCACTGCACAGATGCGAGATCAGTGGCTGAGTACAGTGTCTGATGGGATGCAAGATGGCGCCACCCATGGGAAGGGCGCCCGGAATCCAAGGGTGCCAGAAGATGGATGTGAGTAGTAGAAGGTAAAACTGGAGGCGGGGACAGCAGATCGGTGAGGTTTGGGAGAGGTTTTAACCTCCCCTGGACCAACACCCTCCCATGATCGGCCCGGGAATCTATAAGATCCCCGGACCGATCAGACCCCTGACTGCGGGGCACCCCGCTGTGTGAAACCCCTAAATCCCTACCTTATCCACGATCCAGCGGTGCCCGCCGCTGCCGCTTCCAGCGCGTCCCTCTAGCAGGAATCGCACCGCGCGCGGGTCGTTTGCCCTGTAAGAGTGATGCGCGGGAGGCGGCGGCTGGCGCGCTCTCTTGTCCGTCGGCGGGGATTGGCAGCGGCGGTCACGTGGGAGCGAGGAAGGTTTTTCGGGGTTTCTGGGTGGTTTCACACAGCGGGGCACCCCCGGTCGGGGTTCCCCGCCGAAGTGGACCAAAACCCAGGATAGTCAAAATCCTGGGTGTTGGTCCACTTTAAAAGGACATTCAAAGCACAGGGTCAAAGCAGAACAAAACTCGGAAATTTGACTTTACTGGACTTTGTTCCATGCCTCCAGAGCATTCTGAATTGGGATACCCCGTCCAGATGTGTGAAACCCCCCAGTTTGCCCATTAAAACTCAACTTTTTCCACTCCAATGGCGCATGCCATGTCTTGTCCAGTCAGGGGCTTTTGCTGTGTTTACATCCTTTGACAAAAGGCTCTAATTGCCTTTAATAGGGAGCGCGCGCTGCCGCATTCCCTGCATCCCCGGCAGCATGTGCACTCCTGTCACAGCCTGTGAATGGCTGGGATGTGAATGCATGCATGCCGCCATGGATGCAAGGGAATGGGCCAGCACATGCTCCCTATTGGCTCTCATTGGACGAGCTCCTGTGCATGCATTGTTGGACTGGGGAAAGGTAAGTTATTACCGGTGATTCGCGGGGTTTCACACAGCAGAACATCCTGATTCGAGATGCCCCATAGAAAAAAAATTTGTGGCTCTGGAATCTTTTAGCTTTCAGGACAACCGCTGGAGCAGGACAAGCAGCACAGCCACTTATAAATACATCCAAAACCAAAAAGGGATATCACCCGAAGTAGCACCCCAAACCATCAAAACATTTTTAAATACATATTTATTTTACAATACAATGAAATCGTACAAACATTTTAATATCCAGTTTAGCGGGTAAGTAGAAAAAAAACATGATCTTCCTTATATAAGAAGATTAAAATGTTTCATCTGACACGTTTCATCGGCTAAATCAGACTTCATCAAAGCCACGAAACCTGTTTGAAGCAACCATGTAAATCAGCAGGACGTCTGTCTCAGAGTTTTAACTGCCCATCCCCTTGTTTCAATATGTTTTTAAAATATGTAGAAGGGTCTTTCCATAGAAGGAGGATATGCTTCTATTCCTGGCCAGGTGCCATTGCTCTTTCACTGTTTTGTGGGATTGGTACTTATCCCTTGTTATACAATTTTCTTTCTATTGGTTATTTACCATATTTTTGGAACTATAAGACGCACATGACCATGAGATGCACCTAGGGTTTATTTGGAACCAAATAGATGAATATGTGGGCACCCCCCTCCCAGCATGAATATGATAGCCCCTCTAGCATTAATGACACTTCCTACCAGCACATTACCTTTCTATGATTTACCTGACGGGGTCCCAGGCTGTAGTCATGTGTTTCCCCCTGCATTTTGCTTGCTCCCATGCTGCACCCCTATCTCCTCTATGCTGCGTACTGCACCCAAATCTCTGACCTTTTCCCTGCTGCACCCACATCTCTGCCCTACTCCCCATCTTTGGCATGTTCCCTGTTGTGCCCCCATTACTGTGCTGCACTTTTCTGAAGCCGGTGAGTGACGCATGCACTGTGGTATTGCTGGAAGGTGAGTTTTTTCAGGCGATCCGTGGACCTTCACACAGAGGGGCATTCCAAATCAGGGCAACCGGAAAATTCCTGGTGGTGTTCCCCGGTTCAGAGAGAGAAAGCAGATTTCAACACAATGGAACATAGCAGCAGAAGGAATAAGACCTTGAAATAAAAATACTGTATCTATTCAGACCACTTAAAACGGACCAACACCCATTTCCGCACTAACTGGTGTTGTCTTCGGTCCAGCGGCATAAGGATAGTCTGGGGGGCACCAGAATTCTGGAGCCTCCTGCTTGCACCACCCCCTAGAATGGACCAACACCCATTTCCGCACTAACTGGTGTTGTCGTCAGTCCAGCGGCATAAGGACAGTCTGGGGGGCACCAGAATTCTGGAGCCTCCTGCTCGCACCACCCCCTAGAATGGACCAACACCCGTTGTGGTTGTCCGTCCGCCGGCATAAGGACAGTCTGGAGGGGTGGACACCAGAATTCTGGAGTACCCTGCTCGCACCACCCCCTAGAATGGACCAACACAGTTTCTGCGCTAACTGGTGTGGTTGTCAGTCCGCCGGCATAAGGACAGTCTGGAGGGGTGGACACCAGAATGCTGGAGCACCCTGCTTGCACCACCCCCTAGAACGGACTAACACCAGTTTCTGCACTAATTGGTGTGGTTGTCGGTCTGCCGGCATAAGGACAGTCTGGGGGGGCACCAGAATGCTGGAGTACCCTGCTCCCAGCACCCACTAGAACGCCCGCAATACTTGCATTTAACTGCGGCCTAGCCAGGAAATACAGCCGCGCGATTGGCCGCTCACACGAGCACAGGGCCTATTGTTGGTCTTGGCTGCCGGAAAGCCCTGCTCACTTTAGCGCCGGCGGCCAATTGCGCTGCTGCATTTCTGATGGGGCTTGCTGTTAAATGTAAGTATTGCGGGTGCTCTAGGTGGTGCGGCAAGCAGGGGGCTCCAGCATTCTGGATGGCCCCCCAAGACTGTCCTTGGCAGACCAACACCCTTGCCTGTTAACTGGGAAACGGGTGTTGGTCCACTTTAAAGATGATCAAAACTCTGAAACTATTCCATAATCCAACAGTGCATGTGCGGTACTTGAGGTACAAGTGCAAACAACAATGCTCATTTAATACTGTAAAACTATAAGTCCAATGACTGATATAGTAGCTATTTACAAGGCAGTAGTGCTAGAATACATATGCAATAATATAGGGCTTACAATTATAACTAAATTGACAGTGTATGGGGCATCAGGGAATACAGCCCAATATTACAGTACAGAAACATTAAATAGCAAACTGCAGCACAAAACTATATACCAGACTCGGATGCCTACATAGAGTGAAGGCAGGGGGGCGCTTACTCCCCACGTTTCAGGCGGATGCTTTTCCTCAGGGGGGACTCTGGATGCTGCCTAAAATGTCAGGAGTAAGTGGTCCTTTTTTATATCCACTGTACATACGGTACTTTCTAAAAAATATTGCATGAAGTAAATAGAACAATCAACGTAGTCTAAGTAAATGCCTAAAAGTGGAATATAGAACGCTGCCCACGAGCTTAGTCTAGAGCCACCTTCTTTTTCATCAAGACGTCAAACACCTAAAACTGAAATACACAACACAACCATTTAAAGTGCACAGACCACATACAAATGTGCATAGTTTTCATCACTGTTTGGGTCAGTTTTTTATCTATGGAACGAAGTATAGATGGCAGCAGATTAGTTTGGGGTACAGATCGGTCTGCAGACTTGCTGTGTACCACCTTAAAGTGGGCCAACACCCAGGGGTGATCTATAAGATTCCCGGGCCGATCACCTCACACACCGCGGGACATCCGAGATCGGGATGTCCCGCGGGGTGTAACCCCCCCAAAACCCCGAAAAATCCTTACCTCCCCAGCCGCTGCTTCCGCCGCCGCCTCTCTCGCGCTCCTCTAGACGTGCGCGCGCCCGCGCCGGCCGTCTCTGAATGGCCGGCGTGGGCGCGCACACGTCAAGAGTGACGCGCGGGAGGCGGCGGCGGGCGCGATCCCTTGTCCGTCGACGGACGTCACTTGTACGTCGGCGGGCATTGGACAGCGCACTCACGTGGGAGCGTGGAGAGGTGAGTTTTCGGGGTGTTTGGGGGGGTTTCAGGCAGCGGGGCACCCCAAATCGGGGTGCCCCGGGGAAGTGGACCAATACCCAGGATAGTCAAAATCCTGGGTGTTGGTCCACTTTAAAGGACCTTGCATATCACCAAAGATGCTATAAGATGCATAAGAGGTAGAAATGGATGGGGAGAGGGAAAAGGGGTAAAGAGGGATGGGGAGAAGGTTTAGGGGTAGAGAGCGATGGGGAGAGGGTTAAGGGGTAGAGAGGGATGGGCAGAGGGTTAAGGGGTAGAGAGGGTTAAGGGGTAGAGAGGGATGGTGAGAGTGGGGAGAGGGTTAAGGGGTAGAGAGGGATGGGGAGAAGGTTTAGAGAGGTAGAGAGGGATGGGCAGAGGGTTAAGGGGTAGAGAGGGATGGGGAGAGGTTAAGGGGTAGAGAGGGATGGGGAGAGGGTTAAGGGGTAGAGAGGGATGGGGAGAGGGTTAAGGGGTAGAGAGGGATGGGGAGAGGGTTAAGGGGTAGAGAGGGATGGGGAGAGGTTAAGGGGTAGAGAGGGATGGGCAGAGGGTTAAGGGGTAGAGAGGGATGGGCAGAGGGTTAAGGGGTAGAGAGGGATGGGCAGAGGGTTAAGGGGAAGAGAGGGTTAAGGGGTAGAGAGGGATGGTGAGAGTGGGGAGAGGGTTAAGGGGTAGAGAGGGATGGGGAGAGGGTTAAGGGGTAGAGAGGGATGGGGAGAGGTTAATGGGTAGAGAGGGATGGGGAGAGGGTTAAGGGGTAGAGAGGGATGGGCAGAGGGTTAAGGGGTAGAGAGGGATGGGCAGAGGGTTAAGGGGAAGAGAGGGTTAAGGGGTAGAGAGGGATGGTGAGAGTGGGGAGAGGGTTAAGGGGTAGAGAGGGATGGGGAGAGGTTAAGGGGTAGAGAGGGATGGGGAGAGGGTTAAGGGGTAGAGAGGGATGGGGAGAGGGTTAAGGGGTAGAGAGGGATGGGGAGAGGTTAAGGGGTAGAGAGGGATGGGGAGAGGGTTAAGGGGTAGGGAGGGATGGGGAGAGGGTTAAGGGGTAGAGAGGGATGGGGAGAGGGTTAGGGGGTAGAGAGGGATGGGGAGAGGGTTAAGGGGTAGGGAGGGATGGGGAGAGGGTTAAGGGGTAGAGAGGGATGGGGAGAGGGTTAAGGGGTAGAGAGGGATGGGGAGAAGGTTTAGAGGGGTAGAGAGGGATGGTGAGAGGGTTAAGGGGTAGAGAGGGATGGGCAGAGGGTTAAGGGGTAGAGAGGGATGGTGAGAGGGTTAAGGGGTAGAGAGGGATGGTGAGAGGGTTAAGTGGTAGGGAGGGATGGGGAGAGGGTTAAGGGGTAGAGAGGGATGGGGAGAGGGTTAAGGGGTAGAGAGGGATGGGGAGAGGGTTAAGGGGTAGGGAGGGATGGGGAGAAGGTTAAGGGGTAGAGAGGGATGGGGAGAAGGTTTAGAGGGGTAGAGAGGGATGGGGAGAGGGTTAAGGGGTAGGGAGGGATGGGGAGAGGGTTAAGGGGTAGGGAGGGATGGGGAGAGGGTTAAGGGGTAGAGAGGGATGGTGAGAGGGTTAAGGGGTAGAGAGGGATGGGGAGAGGGTTAAGGGGTAGAGAGGGATGGGGAGAAGGTTTAGAGGGGTAGAGAGGGATGGGGAGAGGGTTAAGGGGTAGGGAGGGATGGGGAGAGGGTTAAGGGGTAGAGAGGGATGGTGAGAGGGTTAAGGGGTAGAGAGGGATGGGGAGAGGGTTAAGGGGTAGAGAGGGATGGGGAGAGGGTTAAGGGGTAGAAGGGGATGAAGCGTGGGATAAGGGGTAGAAGGGGATGGAGTGTGGGATTAGGGGTAGAAAGAGGTGGAGAGAGGAATTAAGGATAGAAAGCGATGGAGAGAAGGATTAGGATTAGAAAGAGATAGAGAGAGGGATTAGGGGTAGAAAAGGGATGTCGAGTTGTATTAGGATTACAAATGAATGGAGAGAGGGATTAGGGATAAAAAGGGATGGGGATTAGGATACGAGCTAGAAAGGGACGGAGAGGAGAGGGGGGATAATGGGTAGAAAAAGGTAAGTAGCCAGATATTTTACCCCAATGCTGAACTCCCTTTATTGATGTTGCAGGTCAGCTTGGAGAAAATCCGACAAGCCAATTCCATGAAGGACGTCCAGGAAATTTTAGAAGGAACCCGGCTCTCTGATATCAGCCAAACACACTGACTTGGAAAAACATTGGGTTTGGTGACCAAATGGGAAGATCATGACGAGCCCAGAAGGTGGAATCCCCCTTTAAATCCTGAAAACTACTGAAAACTGTATATACTGTATATAGGAAAACCACGGTGCGACGTGCTGATGACATCACACTGTATACAAAGACAATTGCACACACACCGGACTAATGATGACACTAACAGAACCATTTTGGTTTAACTCTTTAGTCTAGGGCCCCTGTAGCCGCATCACGGAGTCTGGCATCGGCCAGTAACTGAGGTCAGTCCCTTGAAATCGGTCAATTGCTCTTCTACTGCTCTCCAATGAGCCCTACAACTTCCTTTTGGGTTGGAGTTGGGACCAGTGACATCACTGAGCCAATATGGCCGCAGCTGCAGTAAGAGGTCCACTTTAAGCACAATACACATTACTAATGATTGCTAACCACTATTTTTCTATTAAACTTGTTTTTTTTACCTGTTGTTTGTCTTATTATTATACTGTGTTTCGTGTTGCAAATCCATGAGCTGCCATCTGCAGGATTTAAATAGGTGTATATTTTGGTGAGGCGTTAGCACGGCGTAGGTTTCGGCGCCGGATTTCCGGACCTTGCCCTGACAGCCCTGTGCTCGGTTGCTTCTGTGTTGCTCGGCACTGCCATCTTTACTTGATCAGCGATGTAGTGCTTAGTCTCCCTGCCAGTGTCTGCTGCCTGCCACTAGCATTACAATATGAAATATTGCAGGGGCGGGAAGTGGCATTGCAAGGTACACACAAACTGCTCCATCCAATCCTGTCCCGCTGCCCCAGCTCAAACCCATACATCCCTGTCCCATCCATTCTTGTCCCCCCCAGCTTTGCCCCATCCGTTCATGTCCCCCTATCCATCCCTTCCCCTCCCCCAGCTTTGCCCCATCCATTCCTGTCCCCCTATCCATCCCTCCCCCTCCCCCAGCTTTGCCCCATCCATCCTTGTCCCCCTATCCATCCCTGCCCCCCCCAGCTTTGCCCCATCCATTCCTGTCCCCCTATCCATCCCTGTCCCCCCCCAGCTTTGCCCTATCCAGTCCTGTCCCCCTATCCATCTCTGTCCCCCTATCCATCCCTGTCCCCCCCAGCTTTGCCCCATCCATTCCTGTCCCCATATCCATCCCTGTCCCCCCCCCAGCTTTGCCCCATCCATCCCTGTCCCCCCCAGCTTTGCCCTATCCATTCCTGTCCCCCTATCCGTCCCTGTCCCCACCAGCTTTCTCCCTATCCATTTCTGTCCCCCTATCCATTTCTGTCCCCCTATCCATTTCTGTCCCCACCAGCTTTGCCTCATCCATCCCTGCCCTCACCAGCTTTGCCCCATACATTCCTGTCCCCCTATCCATTCCTGTCCCCACCAGCTTTGCCCCATTCATTCCTGTCCCCCATCCATCCCTGTCCCCCCCCCAGCTTTGCCCCACCCATCCCTGTCCCCCTATCCATCCCTGTCCCCCCCAGCTTTGCCCCATCCATCCCTGTCCCCCTATCAATTCCTATCCCCCTATCCATTCATGTCTCCCCCAGCTTTGCCCCATCCATCCCTGTCCCCCCCAGCTTTGCCCCATCCATTCCTGTCCCCCTATCCATCCCTGTCCCCCCCCAGCTCTGCCTCATCCATTCCTGTCCCCCTATCCATCCCTGTCCCCCCGTTTTCCCCATCCATCCCAGCCTTTTTTGTGTGTGGAATCTATAGCACCCACCCCAGTGCACTGATTTCTTAACTAACCCTCCCCCCAATCCACGACAGCCCCCTGCCGGGACCTTCACCTCTCACCAGATGCCTGTACATGGACCTTTAAAAGAAGTGGTTGAGTAACCCTGCAATAGAGGATCTGAAGCTGCAGCACACACTGGACCAAAGGAAGAGCAGGCTACTCCTGCCTCACAGAGCGCACCCCCTGCCTCCATGCGTGGTCCCGCCCACCCATTCACTTAAATAGTGCAGCGAAAGCATTCTCTGTGGCAGTGCCCAGCGCTGCATCCCGGATGAGGTAAGTTTTATTCTAAGTATGTCACACACCCCACTTCATTTACTAATTATTATTACACTTGGGTTAACTCACCGCTAGGTGGCGTAGTTGCAGAGATCTCCAAAAAAGCAGCAAGCCCCTCCCGGTCTATACATACCTGGTACCTCCCATCAATTCCCCAGTGTTGTTCTCTGCAAGATGGCGACAAGACAGAAGAAAGAAGTCTCCTGCTTGCAGGTAGCCGGGGTTTCACCCCGGCCCCCCCCCCATGGTCTATTGCTGCCCGATCCTGTTTTGTGTGTTCCCCTGTTAACCGGCAGCCTCCCAGCCTTGGCTGTAGGTCGGGCAAAGGTAGCTGGCACCCTAGGTGCCCAGGAGATTAGCTCCTCCGCTCGACTCCATATTGTGGGGCATAGCGGGATTCCCGGAGTGGTGATCCGGATGTGGGATGCCCCGATTCTCTAGCGGTTAGTTAGGGCTGTACTGCGTTTATCCCTGGTTGTCCGTGTGTGGCATGCCTTGTGGTTGTGTCCCCCCACCCCTCCCCCACCTCCCACACCATCATTGAATCTGAACCCTGCCTTGCGGCGTTCCCGGGAGTGCGTTTTCTTGGCCCCTGGTCCCTGTGGGTGACTGTTTCACTTAGGGGGGAGATGCTCCTTTGGCGCCGGTTTTTTCTTATCCCCCTCTGGGGGCTGGGAGGCGGGGTCGCGCGGCGCGCTGCGCCGCGGGACCGCTGTGTTGGAGACTGGTGGGGTTCGCGCCTTGCGGGCGCTTGTGACGCTGCTCTGTGTGTGTTTGTGTGTGTTTTGTGTGACGCGTCTTCTTCACTCCCGCCGGCTCGGCGGTATCGCCGGTGCTGCCCTCGCAGGGCCAGACGCTCGGCGCGGTTGGGGGCGGGACCGCAGTGATGCGCGGTCCGCGCGGTGGCAGGCGCGTCAGGGGGGGCGGGGCCTCAGCGGCTCCCGCGGTTTCTAATTAGGCACGCCCTTCTTCTTCTTCTTCCTCCTGAGCGGCGCTTGTGCGGGCCGCCATAGTACACGTGCGGTAGGTCCCCCTTCTTCCTTGTTCCTACGGGGGTGGTGTGTGTGTGTTTTATGTGGGGCAGGGGTGTTGATAGTCCCCTCGCTGTGATGTACCCCCTTTTGTCCCCCTCTCGTTCCCATTCTTGGAGGTGATGGCAGGCTCCGGAGCCTGGTGTTGGGTAAAAGGGGGGAGACTTGTCAGCATATAGTATTCTTTATTGTGCTTGTATATATTTCTATATATATATTTACTCACATATCTTCGGCTGTTAACATTTACATATGTGTAGCATGTGCCTGGAATGATTGTTGTCGTTTTTGTGCTTTTCAGATCCCGGGACCCCATCCTGCTGGGCTCTCCCGGTCTTACATACCTTGGCAGTTTGGGGGGAAAAAATTGGGATATATATATATTATCTGATTAATCCCCATGGTCAGGGTAGTGAAAATTTTAGCTAGACATTATTAAAGGGGCATCCCGGGTTTCTTACTGCGTAAATCCCTAGGTTTGCGAATACCATAATTTCACCATATGGAGGCTGCCAAGGATACCGGATCTGATCCTTCGGGACAATCTAGGCTGTGTGGGGGTTGTGGGACTCCGCTCCCGGGGGATGATGTCATTGTATGCATTCCATGTGCGCAGCGGAGCATTGAGCGCCGTCCAGCACCCCTGTGCCTGGTACGTCATCGTCCGCGCCATCACCCTCTCCTCCTCGCCTGTTCCGGACCCCGTGTGACGTGGTCACGGGTGGGGATTCGCAATCGGAGGTGTGCGCCCGGTTGGCCAACCTCGAGAAAATGTTTTCCACCATGTCCGCTCAGAAGGCTACGGCCAAGCGTAAACACCTATCTCCGCCTCCGCCGGACTCGGAGGAAGAGGTGATTGAGGACCTGGATGGTCGGACCGTCCCCTCGAAGAGGGTGAGCTCGTGGAGGAATTGGATGATTCAGAGGGCCAGCAGGTGCTGGGTGCTGAGGGGGACCAGGTGGATGGTCCCGTTCCTGATACGCCTTCTATTTTGGCCCAAATGTTTGAGGTTTTGGATTTGGACCCTCCCGAGGTTGCTCCTCGGCCTAGGGGCCAGCTTTTTGGGGGCTCCAAGCAGAGTCTGGAGTTCCCCAGTCAACAGCATTTCAAGGACGTTGTCCTTAAGCAGTGGGAGCATCCTACACGGCTCGTCGGGGTACCGCCTAGCTGGGATAAGAAATATCCCTTTCCGGCGGGCTTGCTGAAACGTTGGTCTGTCCCTCCCGAGGTGGATGCTCCGGTTTTGGGGCTGTCTAATACAGCGGCTGTTCATTTTCCTGACACTACTTATCTTAAGGATGGCGAGGATCGCCGGATTGATCAGCTGGCCCGCCATGGTTTCGTCTGTGCGGGTTCGGTTTTGAGGCCGGTTTGTGCTTCGGCTCTTTTGGCCTTGGTGGTTAGGTCTATGGTCAGGGATTTATGTGTGGATCTTGATCCCTCGGGTGATGAGTTTCTTGCGCTTAAGCGTTGTGACTCCTTCTTGTCATTTATCCTGGCCGCTCAGGATGATGCCATGTTGATGGGTGGCAGGGCTTCTGCCCTGTTGGTGGCTATTCGCCGATCTGTGTGGTTGAGACAGTGGATGGCTGACTTTAATTCTAAAAGATCTCTCACGGCTCTTCCCTTTCTGGGTTTGAGGCTTTTTGGTGAAAAGCTGGATTCTGTTGCCAAGGGAGGTAGGCTGCCTCAGCGCAAGAAGTTTCGCCGTTCCTTTCGGGGGGCGGCCCCCTTCAATCCGTCCTTTCGGGGAGCCAGAGCCGGCAGGAGTGCGGGCTTCTCGGCTTCCAGGGGTGCGGGTTGGAATAGGGGTAAAGGCCGTGGCCGCCCCGTTCACGCCTGGGGCGCCAAGCCCAAGTCAGCTGCCAAGCCCGCTCAGCAATGAAGGGGCGCCCTCACCCGTGCGGGTGGGGGGACGGTTGCGGCTCTTCTCCCGGGTATGGGACCAGGAGGTCTCGGACTGGTGGATTCGGGAGGTGGTGTCGGCCGGTTACAAGCTGGAGTTCGAGTCCCGCCCTCCTCCAAGGTTTTTCAGGTCTCGGGTTCCTTCAGACCCGGTGGCTGCGCAGGGGCTCCTGGCGGCGGTTCAGAATCTCGTGGAATTGGCGGTCATTTGCCCGGTCCCTCCTTCAGAGGTGGGGCGGGGATATTACTCCAATCTGTTCACTGTACCCAAGAAGGACGGGTCGTTCCGTCCGATCCTGGATTTGAAGTTTCTCAACCGGTTTATTCGTCCCCGGAAGTTTCGCATGGAGACCTTGCGGTCTGCGATCGGCTCGCTTCGGCAGGGGGACTTTATGACGTCCATAGACATCAAGGACGCATACCTTCACATTCCGATCTTTCCGGCTCATCAGCGGTTTCTTCGCTTTGTGGTGGAGGATCGGCACTTTCAGTTTGTAGCTCTTCCATTCGGTCTCACCTCGGCTCCGAGAGTGTTCACCAAGGTGTTGGCAGGGGTGATGGCCCTGCTCAGAGCTCAGGGGATTCGCATTGTTCCTTACCTGGACGATCTTCTCATCATTGCTCCTTCCTTCAGTCAGGCGGAAGGGGACACCAGCACGGTGGTGTCTATGTTAGAGAGGTTCGGCTGGGTGATCAATTACCCCAAGTCCTCTCTGGTTCCGGCCAGGGTGGTGACCTTTCTGGGGATGTCCTTGGACTCTTGCCAGCACAGAGTGTTTCTCCCTCAGGCCAAGGTTCTTTTGATTCAGGAATTGGCTCAGCTTCTTCTTTCCAATCCTCACCCGTCCATTCGGCTAGGGATGAGACTGGTGGGGCTGATGGTGGCCTCGTTCGAGGCGGTTCCCTTCGCGCAGTTTCACACGAGGACGCTGCAGCTTCATCTTTTGGCGTCTTGGGACAGGCGCCCGCGGTCGTTGGATCGGTCCTTCCGGATGTCCCCTCGAGTTTGGCAGTCTCTTCGGTGGTGGTTGGTCTCGGACAATCTTTTGAAGGGCAGGTCGTTTCTGACTCCGCTTTGGGAAACTGTCACCACGGATGCCAGCTTGTCAGGATGGGGAGGTTTCTGGAAGGATCTTCAGTTTCAGGGGCAGTGGGACCCTCAGGAGGCCCACTTGCCCATCAATGTTCTGGAGTTGCGAGCCATCAGATTGGTTCTGTCTCACTTGACGCATCATTTACAGGGTCTGCCGGTTCAGGTTCGATCGGACAATTAGACGGCGGTTGCTTACATCAATCACCAAGGAGGGACTTGCAGTCTGGGTGCCCTCAGAGAAGTGTCTCTGATTCTGATTTGGGCGGAGACGTATGTCCCTTGCATTTCGGCAGTGTACATTCCAGGAGTGGAGAACACGGAGGCGGATTTTCTGAGCCGGTGCTCGTCCCGCCGGGGGGAATGGTCTCTCCATCCCCAAGTGTTTCGGTCCATGTGTCTCCGATGGGGGACGCCGGAGGTGGATCTTTTTGCCTCTCGTCACAATCACAAGCTTCCGACATTCGTGTCGCTGTCTCGGGACCCTCTGGCTCTGGCGGCGGATGCCATGGCCTTGAGCTGGAAGGATCTGGGGTTCCTGTATCTGTTCCCTCCGATTCCCATGTTAGGCAGGGTGCTGCGAAAGCTAGTTCAGGAAGGAGTTCCCGCCATTCTCGTGGCTCCAAGGTGACCAAGGCGGGTGTGGTTCGCAGACATCGTTCGTCTGGCAGTGGATCAGTTCGATCTGCCTCTTCGGCCGGATCTGCTCACCCAGGGTCAACTGTGTTACCCCAGTTTACCAATGCTGGCTTTAGCGGTTTGGCTGCTGAAACCTCCATCTTGAGGGAGGAGGGTCTTTCGGATTCGGTCATTCAGACTTTTGTTAGTGCTAGGAAGAGGTCTTCCTCTTCCATCTATTATAGGGTCTGGAGATCTTATATTGATTGGTGTGAGGCTAGATCTTTGCCCTGCTGGGTCTTTTCTATTTCTCGGATTTTGGAATTTCTTCAATCAGGGCTGGATTCTGGTCTTCAGCTGAGTACCTTGAAGGGGCAGGTGTCTGCCTTGTCAATTTTTTTCCAGAGGTCTTTTGCTAGCCATTCTTTGGTCAAGACTTTCTTCCAGGGGGTTTCGCATCTGCGGCCTCCTAGGAAGCCTTTGCTCCCAGTTTGGGATTTGAATTTGGTGCTCTCTGCGTTACAGGCTCCTCCCTTTGAGCCTTTGCAGGATATTGCTTTGTCCACTCTTACTCAGAAGGTTGTCTTTTTGGTGGCCATCACTTCGGTTCGGCGTGTTTCAGAGTTGGCAGCCTTGTCGATTCAGGCTCCTTATTTTGAGAAGCATCAGGACAAAGTGGTCTTTCGTTTCAAGTCAGATTTTCTAAGGTGGTATCTGCTTTTCATCTTAATCAGGACATTGTTCTTCCTTCTTTGTGTCCTAAGCCTAGGAATGACAAGGAGAGTGCGTTGCACTGCTTGGATGTTGTGCGTTGTGTTAGGTACTATTTGCGTGCTACGTCTTCCTTTCGTAAGACTGATGCCCTTTTCGTAGTGCCCTGCGGGCCTAGGAAGGGCTTGGCTCCGGCTAAGTCTTCCATTAGCAAATGGATTCGTCAGGCGATTGTTGGAGCCTATTCTGCCAAGGGGAAGGATCCCCCTTTTCGTGTTACTGCTCATTCTACTCGTGCGGTTGGAGCGTCCTGGGATTTTCAGCACCAGGCTTCGGTTGAACAAGTTTGTAAGGCCGCTACCTGGTCTTCGGTTCACACTTTTTCCAAGTTTTATAAGGTTGATGTGCGGGCCTCAGCGGATGCTGTGTTTGGCCGTAAGGTTCTGCAGGCTGCAGTGGTTTGAGTTTTATCTGCGTTATTGCCTGGTTTGGATACCCGCCCTTTTTGGACACTGCTGTTGGATGTCCCAAGTGTAATAATAATTAGTAAATGAAGTGGGGTGTGTGACATACTTAGAATAATACCATTTTGTGAATACTCACCTGTAAAATGGGTATTATAAGTATGTCACACACCCCACTTCACCCGCCCTCTTTTGGTATCCTGGTTCCTTATATGGTGAAGTTTTGTTATTTACAGTTGAGGGTTACAATTGTTTATTCCTGGTACCTTGTCTTACTGCTGTTTTAACACTGGGGAATTGATGGGAGGTACCAGGTATGTATAGACCGGGAGGGGCTTGCTGCTTTTTTGGAGATCTCTGCAACTACGCCACCTAGCGGTGAGTTAACCCAAGTGTAATAATAATTAGTAAATGAAGTGGGGTGTGTGACATACTTATAATACCCATTTTACAGGTGAGTATTCACAAAATGGTATTTTTTCTATGTAACCCCCCTGCCCTGCCTCAGCAGGGGAGAGTGTGGGGGGGGGGGGGGGTGAACTTAATAAATGGGACATCTGCCTGGACTATCCCTTTAAAGTGGACCAAAACCCAGCGTGAGGTTCCCTTGCTGATCGATTCCCTCCCCTCGGAGCATTCAAAATTGGGATGCCCTGCTGTGTGAAACCCCCCAGGTCGCCACATTTACTTAACTTGCTTCCCAGTCCAACGGTGCATGCACGAGCCACGGCTGCATCCTTGCTATCCCTCTAGCAGGGTGCGTGCCCGTGCCAGGCATTTGTGAATGGTCGGCGCGGGCACGCTTCCTGTGAAAGGGAAGCAGGGGATGCGGCTGGCAGCGCGCTCAGAGCCACTGGCCTTAGACAAAGGCTTAGACGACGTGACATCAGCGGCTCCGAGCGCACTGATAGGATGAGTGGCCGTGCATGCGCCGTAGGACCTTGAAGAGGTGAGTTGTGATCTGAGGAGTTTCAGACCCCGGGGCACTCCCAATCGGGGGGGCTCCGGGGGAAAGGACCAAAATACAGGATAGTCAAAATCCTGGGTTTTGGTCCACTTTAAAGCGGAACAAAACCCGGGATTTTGAATATTCCTGGTTTTGTTCTCTGGCCCAAGGACATGCTGAGTTGGGCCTGCACTGCCATGGTGTGGGTACGCACCCCACATAGAAGTGCTCTGGGAAAAAAGGTGAGTAAATTGGGCGATCGGGGGGGTTTTGCACAGCGGGGCATCGCAATTTAGAATGCTCAGTAAAAACAGGAGACCATCATCCCTTAAGTCAAAACACCCGCAGCCGGGCCCTGGAATCTAAAAGGTTCTAGGCCCAGGTGCTAGCCTGACCCCATGGCATCCCACACTGCATGCCCCGCTGTGTGGCTTTGGCGGTGGTAGCATTGCCCAGCTGATTGGGGGAAGGGGCCATGCCCCTTCATTGAGTGATGGATAGGAGACAGGGTGTAACACAACAATATAATATACTTTGAATGGGCAAATGAATAATGCATGTTACACCTCAAAGAGGGACAAATGGGAACAATGAGGGACAAATGGGAACAATGAGGGACAGGGGGACATGGACTCCAAAGATGGACAGTCCCTCCAAATCAGGGACATTTGAGAGGTATGTATGTAGTTGTCTGGGTAGCTGTGCCTACACATAGGTTATGTGACAGTTGGTAGACTGTGGGGTCAGGTATGGTTCCATAAGCCTTTCATCTGCATCTGGCATACTCATCACATCTCCGTTAGATCAAAGACCTCTCGGTGGTACCTGTGGATGTACAGAGGTTATTTTTGGGTGCATCAAGTTTATGTTGTGGGGACAAACAAGGGAAAATGGGGATCTGTGTAGGGTTTGGGGTCAGGGATGTCTCATTGGCATCTTCAGTAGATGACCTCAAGCATGGCCACCATTTGGGATGTGCAAGAAGTGTGATCGCACAGGGCACCAGCACAACCTTTCTGTTTGGGGCACCAGGATCTCTCAGCTGGAGCAGCAGGCCTCTCTTTTTTTTATCAAAATATCTCCATCTCTCTCTGTTCTTTTTTGCACATTTCTATGTAATTCTCTTCCACCAGAAGGGGATGAAGAGAGGATTAAGAGGTAGATGGGGTGGAGTGAAGGATTAGGGGTAGAAAGGGGCGGAGAAAAGGATAAGGGATGGAGAGAGGGATACAGGGTAGAAAGGGATGGAGAGAGGGATAAATGGTGGTGAAAGGGATTAGGGGTAGAAAGGGATGGAGAGCGGGGTTAGGGGTGGAGAGAGGGATAAGGGGTGGGAAGCGGGATTCTGTGTAGAAAGATGGAGAGAGGGATTAGGGGTAGAAAGGGATGGAGAGCGGTATTAGGGGTGGAGAGGGGGATACGGGGTGGAAAGCGGGATTAGGTGTAGAAAGATGGAGAGAGGGATTAAGGGTAGAAAGGGATGGAGAGCAGTATTAGGGGTGGAGAGAGGGATAAGGGGTGGAAAGCGGGATTAGGTGTAGAAAGATGGAGAGAGGGATTAGGGGTAGAAAGGGATGGAGAGCGGTATTAGGGGGGGAGAGAGGGATAAGGGGTGGAAAGCGGGATTATGTGTAGAAAGAGATGGAGAGAGGGAACAGGGATAGAGAGAAGGATTAGGGGTAGAATGGGATGGAGAGATGGCAAGAGGGTTAGTGGTAGAAAGGGATGGCGAGAGGGATAAGGGGTGGAGAGAGGTATTTAAGGGTAGAAAGGGATGACGAGAGGGATAAGGGACGGAGAGAGGGATTAGGGGTAGAAAGCAATGGAGAGAGGGATTAGCGGTAGAAAGGTAAGTTGCCAGATATTTTACCCCTAATGCTAAACTCCCTCTATTGATGTTGCAGGTCAGCTTGGAGAAAATCCGACAAGCCAATTCCATGAAGGACGTCCAGGAAATTATTTAGTGCTGTTCTCATGCCTGTGATTCTGTTGTTCATACTGTGTATGTTTTTTATTGTGTATTCTGTATGTTTCCTATTGCTCCTCCTGTTGTTTTCTCTTTTTTTATTGACATTCAGGATTGTAGAAGCAATAAGGAAGTGTAAGTCCGTCAGTTTCTCTTTCATTTTTAATCATGTATCTGGGAATGGCTGCCGATCTCCAGTCCAGACGGGAGCGTGTCAGGGGTTATGTTCCTGGCCACACAGTGCAGCATATTGATCACGGGATTCGAAGGGTCCTTCTGCCGGTTTTCGGGATGTCAGGACACGGGAAATCTGCTCTGATCAACTCCTGTCAGTGTGTGATGCAGGATGGGACCCTCCAGAACTTGGCCCCTTCTGAGGCTTCCTTTGGGGAAGTGACTGTAGCCCGGCAAGAGTACCCGCTGACCCCACATCTCGTCATGATCGACAACCGAGGGTTCACCAGGCTCGACAAAGCCGAGATCCTGGAATGCAGCGCCCAGCTCAGTGAGTATAGAGGACCGGGGCTCTGTAGATGCTGTAGCAGGTCTCCCAAGTTTGCCCCTCCTTTCCATTCCTCCATGACCCTGTTCCAAATGTGGTCACACTGTCGCCCCATCCCTCAGCGGTCCCAGATGCAGACCTGTGTACCCACACCATCAGCGTCCCGTTCACATGCGGAGATGGGTGATATTACAGAGTAGATTTGGGATGCCCGGGGGAAAGCCAGCAGGCAGCACGGGAGTCTTTTAAAATCCCGGGTCAGCCCTATTGGGTTTTATTACCCTTTAACCCTTTTGCTGTCACCCTCTGTTGCCAAATCATTTTCACAATGTTAAGCTATACACGTTTATCTGTGATTTTTGCAGTGGCATTTCCAATAAGGGGCAATCTGGGCGATTTTACACAGCCGATTTGGGATGCCCGGGGGAAAACCAGCAGCCAGCACGGGAGTCTTTTAGAATCCAGGGCCAGCCCTGTTGGGTTTTATTCCCCTTTAACCCTTTTGCTGCCAGCCTACCTACTAGAGATTTTGTCACCCTCTGTTGCCAGACCATTTTCACTATTTTGTGCTATACATGTTTATCTGTGATTTTTGTAGGAATGTCACAGGCAAATTATATATTTTATTTTATCAGCTGCATTTGGACTTTAAAGCGGACCAAAACCCACTGAACTTGTGAAAAACATTTTACCAAAGCCCCTGACGATACTCTCTTTTTAGGATGTGGAACTAGCAATGAATATTTTCGCTTATCAAAACGCCCTGGAGCACTGTTTTTTTGCAGTCCCTCTCTGTAAGATTGCAGGTGATTAGTCATTGCAATTGCAGTGGCAATGAATGGAGGAGGCAGAGCTTTACAACTAAAACAAGTGCCATTATCTGGGATTAGAATGAAACAAGAGAAGTAAAAATAGGCAAAAATTACTGTTCATGGGGCTAGCAATCCAGGGGATGCTAGTTAAAATTGTGGGTTTTGGTCCGTTTTAAAGTGGACCAAAACCCAGGCTTTTGACTATCCTGGGTTTGGGTCCTTTCCCCCGATCGGGGTGACCCGCTGTGTGAAACCCCCCAGATCGCCGATGTCAACTCACCTATTCCCGGTCCTACGGCGCATGCGCAGCCGCTCGTCCAATCAGCGTGCTCGATCATCCCGATTTTGGATGCCCTGGGGGGGAGGGAATCGACCGGCCCGGGAATCTTATAGACCGTGGGTTTTGGTCCACTTTAACATAAAATGTCTCGTTCGTAATTTTGGATGAAATATGTGGAAACTAAATTTATAAAAAATATTTTTTTTTACATTTTGTCCTTTTTGGTGGAACTTCAGACATAAAATAAAAAGGGACCGATTTCCCCCCTCCCCCACTGGCCCCTACTTACCTTTTGTATGTTGCCGCTGCCTGCTTTGGCGAAATTCGGCTCCTTTGGGGCCCGAACCTGGCCCCCACCACCAGCTTAGCCGTCTGTAAATGACAGCAAAGTCCCGTGCCACTCGGGCGGCTCCATATCCCAACTATTGGCACTGCACAGGTGTGAGATCAGGGGCCGTGTGCAGTGCCTGACGGGATTCAAGATGGCGCCGTCTGTCGAAAGGTCGCCGGAATCTGATGGACCCAGAAGATGGATCCCCAGGGGAGGTGAGTAGAGGCTACCCAAAGGTAAAACCGGAGGGGGGGGGGGCAGCGGATAGGTGAAGTTTGGGGGAATGAATTAAAAAGCAAAATAAAAAAACATGTTTTTTAAAACTATCAATATGCAAACAAGAAAAAACAAGCGAAATCTGAAACCGCAAGTTCCCCCAAACAGAACAATACGCGACATGCATAGCTACTTTTAACCCTTTTAACTGCCAGCCTACTTAAGATTTTGTCACCCGCTGTTGCCAGAACATTTTTCACCATTTTGTGCTATGTTTAACTGTGATTTTTGCAGGAATTTCCAGAAAACCTTTGGTTTGGGCTTTAAAGTGGACCAAAACCTAGGATTTTGACTATCCTGGGTGTTGGTCCTTGCCCTCGGGGCACGCCGATCGGGGATACACCGCTGTGTGAAACCCTCCAGGGTGCCCAATCTAACTCACCTTTCTCTGGTTCTGCAACGCATAAAGAGAGCTTTATTACATTCTAAAATGAAATGTAATACTATGCACACCATCAAGGGATATTTATAATCATGGGTTATTTATAAGGGGATTCCATGCTTTTTCTAATTTTATTTTAAAGGCCCTAGAGTCTTTTGAAAAATTCCACGAAAGAAGACTACTCTTTTAAAGTGTATCTAAACTAGTCCTAGCACCTATAAAATCTCTGCTCTGTGCACACTCCAGCTCGCCCATTCTGGTTTAGCCTTGTGCTGATATTGGAAGATTGTATCACTGGTTTCTCCTCCTATATTAGGGAGTTTTCGGGATTTAGGCCCGGTGTCCTGGAAGGGGAAGACCCTTGGAGAAGCCATGAGGCATTTCAATCAGCAGCGTGGAAGCAGACCTACAGATTTCATGGTCCCCCTCTTGGTGTACAGGTCAGTAACTGAAACAATATTATACCATATACAATAATACAAATGTAGCATGTTAGAAAATAAGGTGCAGTTATGGTCCGGGCCAGATTAAGGGGTGTCCATATGTGGGCAGGGATCAGTTACGGGGGGGGCGAGCCCGATTAGCGGCAATGCCACTGGAGCACCAATAACATACTTTTTTTTTTAGTACATTTGCTGCAAAATATGCACTAACATCACCCAGCCACTCTTGCGATGAAACATGCGTCTTATGGAGCAAAAATATGGTGCTTATCCTGGTCACTAAATATTTTAGTGCACATCTAGTTTTATTTCGCAACCTCTTTGGTCTGCTCTGGGGGAGGGGGGGGGGGAACAACATGAGAGGTGCTGCCGGTAAGTGTGTGTGTGTGGAGGCAATGTGGGCTGGGATCAGTTACGGGGGGGGGGGGGGGGAGACCGAATAGCGCCAATGCCACTGGAGCACCAGTAATATCCTTTTTTTTAGTACATTTGCTGCAAAAGATGCACTAACACCGGCCAACTTGGGAGGGAAAAGTGCGTCTAATGGAGCAAAAACATGGTGCTTATCTTGGTTCCTTAAATATTCTAGTACGCATCTAGTTTTATTTCACAATCTCTTTGATATCTTTTTAAATATGCGGAGAGATAGTGAGAGGGATGGAGGGCTGGGGTGCAGTAGCAGGATTTAGGTCAAGCACATGATCAGCCAATCCAGTGTGAGCAGCTCTTTGTCCAGTAGAGTAATAATTCTATCTAATAATTGTAGTAGTAATAATAATAGTTATAAAAATGTCATTGTTTGATCTTCTTCTGTTGCAGTTGTGAACATGGATGGAATCCAAACGATGGTGCTGAGATGGGGAAATTCATCCGCAATGCGTCCAGCATCACAGGTAAGGCCCACCCCAAGGGCAGCCACATCCGTGTGGTCACAACTTGGCCAATAGGCAGGGTTGGTTTTAGGCAAAGTTGGGCCCTCGTCAAAAATAAAAGTGCGGGCCCTAACTGAAAACATACATCCAACTCCTACCCAAAACCTGCCAACCCCCACAATAAAACCGGAACAACACCAATTTTTAAAAATGGTTCTTGTAACATGTGCAGGGGGCATCCCAATGGCGGGTGCCTCCCTGTGCGTTAATAGCGCAGAATGGGAGAAATCTTACCTTTCTGCTTAGTACCCCCGGAGAAATCCAGCGCTCTGATTGGCCGGCACGGTCAAGTGGGTGCTGGCCAGCCAAATTTGCCGCCGAATGCCTGCAGCCACGTGACTGCACCAGCCAATTAGAGCACTGGATTTCTCCAGGGGAACAAAGAAAAAAAAGTCAGGTTTCTCCTGTTCTGGGCTGAACAGGAGATGCCCCTGCTAAACGTGAAGGGGCATCCGCAATTGTGATGCCCCCTGTGTTCAAAACAACAGCTGTTTTTTTTTTTTAAATTGGTCTTGTTCTGCTTTAAGTCTTAGGAGCAACACTGAAAGCCATAGGGGACCACAACAGGGACAGAGCACAGGATCATTCTGGATGATGCCTGTCTGGTGACAGGGGACCCTGGGAAATTGCCCACTTTGCCCTCCCTTAACGCCGACCCTGCCAATATGTGTGTGTGACCTGTGGGCTGGGTGAGTATTAAACCTGATTCTGTTCTAGTCAGTTGGCTGCAATCACGGGGTAGTCATGGCTTAGTGGGTAAGGAAGTGGTCTTGTGACAGGAGGGTTGCAGGTTTGATTTCGGTCCGGGGCATGACTGAGGTGATCTAACCCCTAACTGCTCCCAGGGTGCCAATATTTATTAGTGTAGTCCCTCTTTATTTGGCAGGGGAATCTTATTTCTAAATGTTTGGCACTGCCTATCAGCAGAAAATCTTTTCCTCTCTGCTGTTGCTTTCTTCCGCAATCCTTATGTGACCACTGCCAGCCAATGGAGTTTTCCAGCCGGGCTTGTGCATTGTTGTATAATCTGGGCCCATCCAACAATCTCCCCTGGACAGTGGAGTAACTACATTTCTATGGGCCCCAGAGCAAACTGGAGCCCGCCCCCCCCCCCCCCCACACACACACACACACACACACACACACAACATCCTCTGTCACCGCCCTTACCTAGCTGTCAATCCCATGGCGCATGTGCGAGTTACAGAGCAACCACAGCTACATTCAGTGACAGAAATGTATCTGAATGGCCAGTGTGGGCGTTCCCCACTGCTCCCACATGTCGGTCCTGCTCCCCACTTCTCCCCCTTATCCGTCTTGCTTCCCACTTCTCCCCCATGTCCTTCCTGCTTCCCCTTATCCACCCTGCTCCCCACTGCTCCCACATGTCGGTCCTGCTCCCCACTTCTCCCCCTTATCCGTCTTGCTTCCCACTTCTCCCCCATGTCCTTCCTGCTTCCCCTTATCCACCCTGCTCCCCACTGCTCCCCCATGTCCTTCCTGCTCCCTACTACTCCCCCATGTCCGTGCTGCTTCCCCTTATCCGTCTTGCTCCCCCAATGTCCTTCCTGCTTCCTACTACTCCCCCATGTCCTTCCTGCTCCCCACTACTCCCCCATGTCTGTCCTGCTCCCCCTTATCCACCCTGCTCCCCACTGCTCCCCCATGTCCTTCTGGCTCCCTACTACTCCCCCATGTCCGTGCTGCTCCCCCTTATCCACCCTGCTCCCCCATGTCCTTCCTGCTCCCTACTACTCCCCCATGTCCGTGCTGCTCCCCCTTATCCACTCTGCTCCCCACTGCTCCCCAATGTCCTTCCTGCTTCCCACTACTCCCCCATGTCTGTCCTGCTCCCCCTTATCCACCCTGCTCCCCACTGCTCCCCCATGTCCTTCCTGCTCCCTACTACTCCCCTATGTCCGTGCTGCTTCCCCTTATCCACCCTGCTCCCCACTGCTCCCCCATGTCCTTCCTGCTTCCCACTACTCCCCCATGTCTGTCCTGCTCCCCCTTATCCACCCTGCTCCCCACTGCTCCCCCATGTCCTTCCTGCTCCCTACTACTCCCCTATGTCCGTGCTGCTTCCCCTTATCCACCCTGCTCCCCACTGCTCCCCCATGTCCTTCCTGCTTCCCACTACTCCCCCATGTCTGCCCTGCTCCCCCTTATCCACCCTGCTCCCCACTGCTCCCCCATGTCCTTCCTGCTCCCTACTACTCCCCTATGTCCGTGCTGCACCCCCTTATCCACCCTGCTCCCCACTGCTCCCCCATGTCCTTCCTGCTCCCTACTACTCCCCCATGTCCGTGCTGCTTCCCCTTATCCGTCTTGCTCCCCACTGCACCCCAATGTCCTTCCTGCTCCCCACTACTCCCCCATGTCTGTCCTGCTCCCCACTACTCCCCCATGTCTGTCCTGCTCCCCACTACTCCCCCATGTCTGTCCTGCTCCCCCTTATGCATCTTGCTCCCCACTTCTCCCCTTTGTCTGTCCTGCTCCCCCAAGTCTGTCCTGCTCCCCACTGCTCCTCCATGTCAGTCCTGATCCCCACTGTTTCCCCTTATCCGTCTTGCTCCCCCATGTCCGTCCTGCTCCCACTACTCCCCCATATCCGTCTTGCTCCCCACTGCTCCCCCATGTCTGCCCTGCTCCCCCTTATCCATTTTTCTCCATGCTACCCCCTCTTATCCGTCTTGCTCCCCACTGCTTCCCCATGTCTGTCCTGCTCCCCACTGCTCCCCCATGTCTGTCCTGCTCTCTACTGCTCTCCCTTATCCATTTTGCTCCCCACTACCCCCTCTTATCTGTCTTGCTCCCCACGTCCATCCTGCTCCCCACTTCTTCCCCATGTCCGCACTGCTCCCCACCGCCCCCCTATGTTCCATGCTACTCCTCATTGCTCCCACATGTCCATCCTGCTCCTCACAGCTCCCCTATGTCCATCCTGCCCCCTCCTGCTCTCCACCTCACCCCCATGTTTGTCCTGCTCTCACATCTTCGTCCTGCACCCTCATCCCCTGCACCCCCATCTCAGGGGGGGGAAGAGCAATCGTCCGGGCCTGCCACGTGGCCATCAGTCAGCGGGCCCCAGTGCAACTGCAACCCCTTTGAGCATGGTCATTACGCTACTGCCCCTTGACGCCATTGGTCACATGGAGACTCGATCCAATGGCACATAGGACTGATTCAGGAACTAGATAAGCATTGAAGCTGGGGCAACAGGCATCTTTGGGGACAGTATGTGGTGCAGGCCCATTCCCTCATCCCCAAACTGCCGCATAAAAAGGGACCACACTCTTTTTTTAATTGATGTTCTTCTTTATATGCATAAATAATTACAGCTGAGCTGGAAAGCTCTCCCCATTTCAATGAATAACTCCCAACTCCACGAGTGACGGGTGCTCCTACCCCCAACCTGCATACCTTCCAACTTTCCAGGGTGGGAAGGAGGGGCAATTGTTAAATTAGACCACGCCCCCTCATTGAGGGACGAATAGTAACAACAATATAAACATTTTGAATAGGCAAATGATGCATGTTACACCTCAAACAGGGACAAATGAGAACAACAAGGGACAGGGGGGCATGCATACCTCCCAAGTGTCCCTGATTTGGAGGGACTGTCCCTCTTTTGAGTCCATGTCCCCCTGTCCCTCGCTATTCTCATTTGTCCCTCTTTTAGGTGTAACAGGCAGATCTGCAGCAATAAATTAAAATTCCTCAATGAGGGGGTGTGGCTTGATCCATCCCTCAACGAGGGGGTGTGGCTTAATTTACATGTCTCCCCTCTTTGAGGTGTAACATGCAGATCTGCATCAATAAATGATTAATTTGCCAATTTAAAGTGTTTCTATTGTTTTAACTGTTACAACCTATTTCTTAACCATTCCTCAATGAGGGGGTGTGGCCTAACTTAAAAAATGTCCCTCTTTCCCACCCTGAAGAGGTATGGACATGGACTCAAAAGAGGGACAGTCCCTTTAAATCAGGGACACTTGGGAGGTATGATCTAAAGGTCTTTAGCTGAAATGTAAATAATAGGAATAGTTTTCATTAGTTTGGATGGACTTTGCTGAACATTCTCATCTCCTCTAACAGGAATTGACCCCATCGTCGCGCTCACCAGATCATCTTCAGGAAACAGTGAGGAAATCAAGGAGAGGTTCCGAGAATTCGGCTGCACGCGTTTCGTCTCTCTGGAGAATTACACGGACCGAAACCTGACACGGACCATAGAGACTGATGGGAAAATCCTGGAGCTGCTGGTGAACTGCGTGGAGGAGGCGGAGCCAGGAATCTGCAGGATGTTGAATCAGGACCCGTCCGAGAGATTGATCAGACAGATGATCGATCAGGTGAATCAAGAGAGGGAATTCCTGAGGCACATCAAAGAGGAGCTGAGACGGGAAACCAGGCCAAAGAAAACAACCCCTTGAAATGTATAAGTGTTATTCACTTTTGATTGAATGATTTATACGGTTATTAGTTTTACCCTTAACAGAACTCTGCAGACAATAAAATAAAAAAAAGGCTATACTCACCTTTTGTCTCCGCAGCTCCGCTGTTCTCTGTGCATCTCCTGTGCCTCTATATTTAAAGCAGACCTTCACCCTAAATAACAGTATAACTTATACACCCTGTACATACAGATTGCCCACATTAATCTGGACCCTCACCCTGAATAAGAGTCTATCTTATATGTTCCCACACCCTGTACATACAGATTGCTCATGTTAATCCGGACCTTCACCCTGAATAAGAGCCTATCTTATATGTTTCCCCCACCCTGTACATACAGATTGCTCACATTAATCCGGACCTTCACCCTGAATAAGAGCCTATCTTATATGTTTCCCACACCCTGTACATGCAGATTGCTCACATTAATCTGGACCCTCACCCTGAATAAGAACCTATCTTATATGTTTCCCACACCCTGTACATACAGATTGCCCACATTAAAAATCATCCTAACTGCATATACTGCATTTTATTAGACTTTAAACATCCAAGATGGCGGCCCATGGAGCATCAGGCAGCCTGCAAACAGGAAGTGCCTTCTGACTGTGCAGCTCTGCATTCTGGGATTATTGACCTTTTCCTGACCCCCCAGCTCTACTTTGTTTGTGCAAAGAACAGGGCTAACCCCATCTCCTGTACTTTACCCTGCTCTCCTCTCCTCAGTATGTGATGCTTCTGAGCCAAGATGGCGGCGCCCGTATGCTAGAGTCCTGAACAGAGTTGCAAGCCAGTGAGGGAAAGAAAAAAAGTAAGAAACTAAAAACGTTTAATATATTTTTAGATTTTTTTTAAGGGTTTTCATTAAAGGATGCTGAAGGTCTGGTTTAAATACCCACTGACAGGGCATCCCACATCAGGTCGCTAGTCGTCCATTATACTTACCTCTCTGCTGATCCTACACAACTGAATGGCTGGCACGGCCTTGCACAGCCATAGAGGGATGCAGGCGGTGCTCTCCACTTGGGTTTCACATTTATCTAACCCTCACAGATATGAATTGGTTGAGCCAATCAGCGCACTGGTTCTCGTCCGAGTCTGCGTCGTGGGAGCGACAGGAAGGTGAGTGACCCAGGGCCATACACACAGCGGAGCATTCCAATTCGGGATGCCTCCACTGAGAGGAACAACCCCCCGAAAAGTCTAAATCGGATGTGTCGTTCCTCAGCATTGGCACATTTCATCCCAAATTAAAGCAGAACAAAACCCAGGATTTTGTCTTTCCCAGGTTTTGCTCTGTGCCTCCGGTGCATCCTGAATTAGGATCCCCGCTGTGTGACCCCCCCCCCCCAGTTTGCCCAGTAAAGCGCACGTTACTTAAAGCGGTCCTTCACCCTGAATAAGAGCCTATCTTATGTGTCCCACACCCTGTACATACAGATTGCCCACATTAATCCAGACCTTCAGCCTGAATAAGAGTCTATCTTATATGCTCCCCCCCTGTACATACAGATTGCTCACATTAATCCGGACCTTCACCCTGAATAAGAGCCTATCTTATATGTTTCCCACACCCTGTGCATACAGATTGCCCACATTAATCCGGACCTTCACCCTGAATAAGATCTTATCTTATATGTTTCCCACACCCTGTACATACAGATTGCCCACATTAAAAATCATCCTACCTGCATCTACTGCATGTTATGAGCCTTTAAACATTCAAGATGGCGGCTCATGGGGCATCAGGCAGCCTGCAAACAGGAAGTGCCTTCTGACTGTACTGCTCTGCATTCTGGGATTGCTGTCCTTTTCCTGACCCTAGCTCTGCCTGCAGATGGCCTGCAGGTGTCTGTGCTTCCTCCCCATTGTTATGTGCACATGCACGCCACTCTCTCACTCGGATTTGATTCTGGTTACAGGTGAGACATTGGCCACTTTGAAGCGGGGGGTGGGGGGAGGACGCGCTGTATTTAAGTTCTGCTCAGCAAGCATTCATGTAGCCTGATGAAGTGGGGGATACACCCACGGAATGCGTGGCTCCTGGTGTTGTAGGTGGTGGGGAGACACTTTACTGGCATACCTGTTATACCTTGAGTATATTTTGGTTGGATGTATTTTTGCGCTGTATTTGGTATTTAGTTCAATATCTTTTTATTAGGTTTACATCATATAGAGGAAACAGTACAGAACATTAATACAAAGGATAGAAAATCAATGACATGTTGCCCCCTACGTCCACAAGTGCATACAGATCAATGACATATCATAAGCAGTGGACCCCCCCCCGACCCCCACAATTACAATCCAAGCTTACCCTCCGATTGTATTTGGTATTTAATGGTTTATTGATACTAGCATCTATATTGGTGGGGTATTTTGTGGTCAATTTTATATTTCTTATAGGGCATTTAGGTATTGGGTAATTATGTAGGTTCAATTTGTGATTATATATTGTTATTTGTATCTATTGATTGGTTGCACTTTGCACTTTATAGTTATTTGATGTAGGATCCGGATCATAGGCAGGATTTGCACATTGTTATTTGCACTGATTAGATCACTTGTGTTTATGTGTTTTATATATAGATGCTGATTGATATTTGTGTGTGCCAGTGCTCTCCCCATCGCCTACACACTTCCATGTTGTTTTGTCTTATATGTATTGTCTCCTTATGTGGTTTTTAAAGTGGACCAACACCCAGGATTTTGACTATCCTGGGTTTTGGTCCACTTCGGCGGGGCACCCCGATCGGGGGTGCCCCGCTGTGTGAAACCCCCCAGAAACCCCAAAAAACTCACCTCTCAACGCTCCCACGTGAGCGCCGCAGCCAATCCCCGCCAACGTCCAGGCGGGGATCAGGAACGTCCAGGCCGCTTCCGCCGCCGCCGCCTCCCGCGCGTCACTCTCGGCGCGCGCGCGCCCCCGCCGGCCATTCACAGAGGGCCGGCGCGGGCGCGCACACGTCTGGAGGGGTGTGCGGGAGGCGGCGGCGGCGGAAGCGGCGGCGGATCAGGTAAGGTGTTTTTGGGGTTTCTGGGGGGTTTCACCCCGCGGGACATCCCGATCTCGGATGTCCCGCGGGGTGGGAGGTGATCGGCCCGGGAATCTTATAGATTTCCGGGCCGATCACCCCTGGGTGTTGGTCCTCTTTAAGGGATTTTAATTGTGTAGTGATTAATTTAGTGATATGGAATAAAATATATTTTTTTGAGGTGAGCTTTATGTAGCTTTGGGAGTGGCACCTTTAATGATTACATGGTATTGTGCAGATCCCCTTGCCTTTATCTATTTGCTTGTACCTTGCACTCAGGATTGGACTGTCCTTTGTTTCTAGTGTTTATGTTGTTCCTGTGATAAAATCCTGTAAAGGATTTTTTTCCCCAGGTGATAATTAATAACCCTCTGTCATGTGTAAGGGTGGTAATTGGTAAACATGGTTATATATTTCGAGCCTCTTGTACTAACGTGAAATAATACAGGGAGATCACATGTCATGTTACAGCTCAAACGATAATATGTTATTCTTTAAAAACCTTGAATGATACATTTATTATGATCAGTGTTACTTACCTGAGCTATACTATGCCTGAAGTAGCTTTTGGCTGAGCTCTGATAGCAGACGTAGAGGCTGATTCACTACTAACCCCAGGTATCGGCAGATGAGCGTCTGTATAGCGGCGCTTAGATCGACCGCTAGTAGACGCTGTAAGTGGCTATTCAGATACTGTAACAGAGCGCCCCAGTTGCTGTAGTAACCTGCCAGGCATTAAAGTGGACCATCACCCTCGGGTGATCGGCCCGGGAATCTTATAGATTCGATCGCCGATCACCTCCCTCCCCGCGGGACATCCGAGATCGGGATGTCCCGCGGGGTGAAACCCCCCCAAAACCCCCAAACCCCCCCCCAAAACCCCCAAACGCCCCTCTAGGCGTGCGCGCGCCCGCGCCGGCCGTCCGTGAATGGCCGGCACGGGCGCGCGTCAAGAGGGACGCGCGGGAGGCGGCGGCGGAGGAGCCGCTTGTCCGCGGCCGTCAAATCCCTTGTCCGTCGGTGCTGGGAGCGGGGAGAGGTGAGTTTTTAGGGTGATCGGGGGGGGGTTTCACACAGCGGGGCACCGCGATCGGGGGTGCCCCACCGAAGTGGACCAAGACCCAGGATAGTCCACTTTAATGAATGTGATGAATGTTGGGCGCTCTAACACCAGCACAGCGCTGCAGGGAGCGAAAGGTAGCGCCAGCTCAGTGCGAACGACTCTCAGTAACCCACACCATACATCAAAAAAGGACACACACACGTCGGCATTCTATAGCTGGGCGCTATAGCACAGAGCGCCAGACGCTGTGTGATTAAAGTCTGTTTTTGAACACATATCCACCAGTACAAGCGAAAACACATGGAATGACATTGTTATAACACTGTGACATTAATACTTTAGTGCCAGACCTGTAATGACAATTCTGCATAACAATATAAAGTCAAAAAAGTTTCTAAAAAAGTTTGTTTGCAGCCAGGAGAGATCACACAATGATTTGAGCAAAAAAAAGCGACGCTGAGCGAAAGGTAATACCTGGCGCTCTGGAAGCTAGAGCGCCGGCGCTATACACTGAGCCGCCTGTAATAATACATGTGACACTATATGGTGCTGTTAGAGTCGCTCACCAGATTTGCTTTCATAAATGTGGTTTTGCGTACAGTGCCAGGTGTTCACCAGAGGCTGCTTGCCGCTATGAGGCGCTACCTGGCGCTATCCCTTCATGAATAACCCCCTTAGTAAAGCAGGCCCCTACTGTATATGTTATAAAAGGCCTGATGCAGTTTAGGCAGGGTTTTTGGTAATTGACAAAATCTGGGAGCAGTGCATGGATGCCTCTGAATGCCCAAGTGGGCTACTTTGCCTGCCCAGGGCTGGAGTATGTGAGGTTACCCTGGGTCATGGGAGCATCATCATCTATTCTGTTCCTCTGTTAACCCCCCTCCTATGGAAGTACTTTTGTGGTATTTACACCACCAATAGGGTCTATGAATGGCTTTTGGATCACATAAATAATCCAAATGACAAGCCAAGTCTGGTGTGCCCGGCCTAATAACCAACTGTCCTTTTTCAGGAAGTTCACTTACCCTTCCTCCACATTCCCCTGGGGATCAGAGGGGAGCCGTCCTCTTAAAGTGGACCAAAACCCACAGCGATCAGTTCCCCCCCAGGGCATCCAAAATCGGGATGCCCAACTGTGTGAAATCCCCCAGGTTGCCCCGTTCACTTGGCCGGACGTTGATTGGCCAGGCATGTGCTGTGGGACTGGGAACAGGTGAGTTACGCTCGCCGATCTGGGGGGTTTCACACAGTGGGGCATACCTGATTGGGGTGGACCAAAACCCAGGATATTTAAAATCCTGGGTTTTAGTCCACTTTAAGAGAGGCAGCACATGACTGACCTGAGGTCCTATTGGGAGCTGAAGGTGAGGGAAAGTGACAAAGGGGAGGGGGTGCTATTTAGGGCCCAGGGGTCCCTTCCTTCCCCTCTTTGACCCCTCATCCTCCCGGTGCCGGACAGAGCAGTATGCTTGAAGCTAGGTTCGGTTAGACCAAACAAACACATTGTAGCGATAACCTCTATCGCCGGAGGGCTTCCCCGCCAGAGACGTCCTTTTCCCAATGGTGAGAGGTGCTGCAGGAATGCCAGAGTCATCCGTGAGGAAAGCAGCTCTTACAAGGGCTAGTTAATTGCGATATAGCGTTTCCCCCCAATAAGAGACAGAACTCAGTATTGAGGGTGAAGATGAACTTCTTTTATTAGTGCCACCCTGGGCCTTATATGCAAGTCTCCATGCAAGGGGACCTCCGCCGTGGACTGCATGACAAACACACAGACCAATGGGAGCAGGACACACAATCCCTCAACTCTGCCGGTAACACAATCAGCAACACAATAGCAGTCTGTAACACAATCAACAACACAATGACATTGCAGTCTGTAACACAATCAACAACACAATGACATTGTCTGGAACATGCTTAAGAAAATGAAAGTAATGAACCTATGTAAAGTCCAAGGGGCAGAAACAGTGCCTTTAAAATCCAAAAGGCAGAGAGTCTGTCACAATGCCCCCTTTTTGTGGAACACCCGGCAGACCCGGACTGACCCTGTTCGAGTTAACGTGGGGCTGTCCGGACTCTTGTTATGGGCAGAGTTCTGTTTGCCGGGATAATCCATCTGCATTACCGTTTTGTCTACCGGGCCTGTATTGGATTGTAAAATTATATGGCTGCAGGGCCAAGCTCCATCACAATAGTCGTCCATTGTCCCCTGCGACCCGGTTTAGCCATACCAAGGGATTGTGGTCTGTGATCAAGGTGAATTCACGCCCATACAAATATGGAGTAAGTTTTTTCAAAGCCCATATCAACGCCAAACATTCTTTTTCCTCAGCCGCGTAGCTCACTTCCCGAGGTAACAGTTTCCTACTGATATACGCGACAGGGTGCTCCCCTCCATCTTCTCCCACTTGACTTAGAACTGCTCCCAGTCCGAACATGGAGGCATCTGTGCATATCCTGGCTGTTGATTTTGCAGAGGGTATTGCTGTAACATGACTGGCGAGTTTGGGTAAGGACAAGTCTGCAAATAGTGAGTAACAGGACTAAACATTGGCGTGGGCTGTACATAGGAATCGGTCATGGGTGTGGTCCAAACACTGGGATATTGTGGCGTTGGTGAGTTCAGCACCAAAGTCCTTGGTGGGATGTGTGCACAGGTGCTTTGCTTTCTTATAGCTGGTCCAAGTTTCAATCTCTTTCCATGGAAGCTGATCGGAGAATCCACAATCTTCTGCACCTCTACATCATCGTAGAAGGAGACAAAACCATAACCCTTAGAAATGCCAGAGGCATCCATAATAATTTTGACATCCTTTACAGCGCCTCATCCTTAATTTCAGGCTGATCAATTCGACGGTCAATGCCCCCAACAAAAATAGTGTTTGCCATAAGTTTCCCTTCTGGAAGGACGTAACCTGATGGCTGATCCTCTTCTTGGCTTCTTGTAACAGACATGACGTGATGCAGACGAAACCCCTGGGTCTCCCCGACCAGTGGACTGGAGTCGGCAGCTCGGGCTGGAGCCCGGGTTGTAACAGGGTTGATGCTGGCTGGCCCAGAGGTAGCGTAGGCAGAAGTCATTGGTCCTAGATCATTTCCCAATAGTACTTCTGCGGGTAAGTTGTCCATAAATCCCACATGTACCCTGCCGGATCCAGCGCCCCAGTCAAGATGTACTCGGGCGGTGGGGAGTCGAAACACAGCTCCTCCCGCCACCCTTACTGCAACGGTGTGTCCGGTGCGGTCTTTGTTCTTGACCAAATGAGGTTGGAGCAAGTGTTAGGTGCAGCTTCAAACTGAACTCGCTGTGCTGCGTCTGCCTTGGGAGTCCCAATGCGTTTAACTATGAGTAACTCAAACGGACACTGAGTTGTAAGTTCACTCACAGCAATCAGCCAAGCGTAACCGGAGCTGACACACAGGCAGACTGAAGTGGGCTGGGTTTATTCATCTTATATACACTTTAGGCAGAAGCACACATGTGCAGTATAGTTTACATCAAGAATTTACATCAGAATACATCCAAAAACACAAGAATGTTGTCTGTCAACAGATACAACCCCTCCCTAATGTCCCCGAGCAATCGGCCGGACGTTTGAGGCAGGAAAAACTTGTTCAAGGCTCTGTATGTTGTAGCTAAATAGCCTGAAGCCAAAGTTCCATTCCCATCAATTCCCCCCTTTGACATCTCCATCTGTATGATCTCAATCAAGGTCTGTGTCCTCTTTGGAGGGTGCTAGTGACTTCCTTGATTAGGTACTATCCCAGGCCGACGAGGGTTGCCCAGGGGAGAAACCTCCATCCCCCAATCGCTGGAAGTACATCCCTTCAAGAAGAGTCCCTTGTCAAGTTTCTAAGATGGAGTGTCAATCTATGAAGAGAGAAAAGAGAGAAAAAAAACGTTAGGCATGAGCTATCACTGGTTGATAAATTCTCTTTTTCTTAACATTTGATCTGCTTGTGCCTTTATCGATAATGCAGAGAACTACTTTAAAAGCGGCATATATTCCTATGATAAATAAAAATGCGATAAGCAAATACATCCCAATGGATTTGAACAGATTGTAAAACCAGTTTCCTAGTGTTCCAAAGAATCCCTCCATACCCTTAAAGGGATTCCATCCATCCTTCCCTATCTCTCTGGCTGTGGCTTGCAGGGTCTGAACCTTCCGTACATGGGCTTCCACGTCGTCATAACTGTCACCTATCCAAGTACAGCAGTCTTCTCCTATAAAGTGGCAATATCCCCCTTGACTAGCTAGCAGGTAGTCTAGAATGAGGGTGTTCTGTAACACCACTTTCCTAACTTGCCTCAATTCTAAATTGATGTCCTTAACACCTTCTACTGTGTCATTGAGTATTTTGTCTATCAGCTTGGAGAAGTTGTTAAGTCTTACCATCATTTCCATCCCCCATCCAGTCCATTCGGGGACTAGAGTCCACCACAGGTCAGCTCCAGTGAATAGATCTCGTTTAAACTGAAAGTTCACTTGTTCTTGAACTTGGGCTTTTACTGTATCGTTCATTATCCTGATCCCAGGAACAACCTTCCCAAAGTAACACATGCCTCTGCTATTTATAGGAATCCAGGCATAAGCTCGTCTTCCACATATTAGATAGACACCTCCTCTCAGCATTACAGAATAATTCTGCCAAGCAGCAGATGCTAACACTGCCATTTTTATTGCGATGTTGAACATAGGGTGTGTGGTGTCGCTATAACTCTGGAGTAAGGTGTCATTGATGGTCATGTTAAATACGGATGCCCCCGTGACGGTAATGTTAGTATTTGCCACGGAGCAATTGGATTTTCCAATCAATACGGCGCCAGGCCGGGTGATATTAATACAAAACGGGGGAACAAGGGGTGTGGGGACGATTGTCAGGTAAACAACCTCCGCCTTTCGCTGGGCTGACACATTTTTTCCTGTCACTATCTTACTGACGTTGCTAAGGTCTCCTTTCTGTAGTGGCAGTGCAACCCAAGACCTCCCCCTGGTTTTACTATGTGACATGCTGCACACCCAACACTGGCTGGTATTGGCCAACTTAGCTGCATCTAAATTCATTTGCAGGAAGGTATTTGTATAACCTTCCTCCCATCCCTGCAACCTACACACATAACTACTAAACACACTCAGAATCAGAAAAAACTTCATTATTCTTCGGGTCTCTTAAGTTTGCAATGACTGGCGTGTATCCAAGTGGTTCTTCCTTCCAATTTTACAGATATGGCTGTTGTCAGCAAAACTTGGTAAGGCCCTTCGAATCTGGGTTCCAAAGCTTTTCTGGTGTGTTTCTTTACATACACGTAATCTCCTGGCTTCAGGTGGTGGGTTCCTATGGAACGGTCTGGATCTGGAAGAGAATCAAAAACACTTTTGTGTACTTTAGTGAGGTGTTTGTGTAACTGGATCACATAATCGGTTAAACTATCTGCTCTCAAACTCAAAACTTGTGGCTAATACAGCCCAGTGCGTGGAGCATTACCAAACAGAATCTCATAAGGGGAGAGGCCTGTTTTCCCTGTAGGTGTGTACCATGGTCTGCTCAATTCCCTCATGGCCTTCTGAATTTTTAATTTTATCGTTCCATTCAATCTTTCCACACTCCCTGAGCTTTGAGGATGATAGGGGGTGTGAAAGGCCTGATCTACCCCTAACATAGTCATTACATTTTGCATTATTTCTCCTGTGAAGTGCGAGCCGCGGTCAGATTCCACGGTCTCTGGGACCCCAAATCTAGGTATCAATTCTGTGATCAATTTCTTAGCTGTAGCTTTGGCAGTAGCCTTCGCCACAGGGTAGGCCTCTGGCCAACCTGAAAATAGGTCTACACACACCAAAACATACTCGTAGGTTCCGCTCCTAGGGAGTTGAATGTAATCAATTTGTAGCCTCTGGAAGGGGTAGAGGGGCCTTACCTGCTGTTTCCTTGGTGTCTTTATAGTTTGTCCTGGATTTTCAGTTAGGCAGACACTACATGCTGCACAATGAGCTCGGGCGGTTGTACTAAAACCGGGAGCTATCCAATGTTGGTTCACTAGCCGAACCATGGAATTTGCACTAAGGTGGGTCGGGAGGTGTACAGAGGTGGCCACTGCGGGCTAGGCAAGCACAATCGGCCCTCCGACTTCCACAGGCCGTCCTCTTCAAGCTTTGCTCCCTGTTTCTCCCACCTGACCTGCTCTTCCTCATTTTGTCCTTGTAGGTTTCTTAAGGTTTCTAGATCTGGGCCTTTTTCTATCACGGTTCTTACCTGTAGATTCTCTTTCCCTTCCAGAGGGCGGAGAGCTGCTTCCTTAGCTTCTAAATCTGCTCTCTGGTTTCCTTTTGCTTCCTTAGTAGTTTGTCTGGTGTGTGCAGCTACTTTCACTATACCTATTTCTTTTACCTCTTCTGCAGCGTCTAGGATTCTCTTGATTAGCTCAGCATGTCTCACCGGTGTGCCGGCTGCTGTAAGAAAACCTCTAGCTTTCCAAATGGGGCCAAAATTTGTTAATACCCCTACCCCATATGCAGAGTCTGTGTACAGGTTTCCTGTCCGTCCGTCATATGTTCGATGGCTGTAGCCAGAGCAGTTAGTTCAGCTTCTTGAGCTGACATATGGGCAGGTAGTGGTCCTGATTTGACTACTTCATACTCTGTTACAACTGAAAAACCGGTATGAAATTTGCCATGTTCATCTGCATATCTACTCCCATCCACAAAGAGTTCTATGTCTGGGTTGGGGATAGGTGTGTCCTTGACTTGAGGTTGGAACAAGGTTTCTTGTTCCATTAATTCTAAACATTCGTGTTCATCTGCTGCAGAAGGAAAAAATTGGAGGTGTATTTGTTCTTTCACCTTCTTATCTTCCTTTGCTGCTTCCTGTGTCTCACTCCCCCCTTCTAAATCTGACTCTATTGGTAATAATGTAGCCAGATTTAGAGATGTACACCTTTTAAACTTTATATTCGAGGGTAGTAACAATGTACACTGTAGTCTTAGTTGTCTAGCCATTGATAAGTGTTTTGGGTTTACTTGGGACAGTATCCCATGTATGTCATGATTGGTTGAAACGGTAACTTCATTGTCTAATACAATTTCTGCTGCCTTGTCCACTAGCTTAGACACTGCGGTTATAGCCCTCATACAAGAGGGTGCTCCCCTTGATACTGGGTCCAATTTTGCAGAGTAGTAAGCTATTGGTCTTTGTTTGCCATGGTGGTCCTGGAGTAGGACTCCTGTGGCGTGTCCTTGAATTTCAGTAGCCATTAGTGTAAATGGCTTAGTGTAGTCTGGTAGGCCTAAGGCTGGAGCTATAGTTAAGGCCTGTTTCAATTTTTTAAAGGCTTCTTTCGCTGTTTCAGTCAAAGCGAAAGGGGTGACTTTTGTACTGTCATACAATGGTTGCATCATTGAGCTGGCATGCATTATCCATTGTCTACAGTACGAGACTAGACCTAGGAATGCTCTCAGCTGTCTATGTGTTCTAGGGAGTTGCATTTCTCTGATTATTTCCATCCTTTCAGGGGTCAGGTGTTTCGTGCCTTTGCTTATGCAGTGTCCCAAGAAAACTACCTTTTCCTGACAGTATTGTAGCTTCTTTTGGCTTATTTTACATCCATTCTCTCCTAAGAACCTTATTAAGGACAATGATCCTTCCCTGCAGGTTAGTTCATCGGGGCTGCAGAACAGGGGGTCGTCCACATATTGTAACAGGGTACATTTGTATGGGGGTTTCCAATTGTTTAGCACCATTTGCAGTGCCTGTGAATAGAGGGTGGGGCTATGGCTCATTCCCTGAGGTAGGCGTGTCCAGGCCAGCTGCTGGGATTTAAATTGGAATGCAAAGAGGTAGTAGCATTCCGGGTCAATGGGTACCGAGAAAAACGCGTTAGATAAATCCACTACTGTATAGTATTCACTATCTGTTGGAATTTCTGACAACAAGGTGTGGGGGTTGGGTACCACTGGTGTTAAAGGGGCCAATATTTGATTTACTGCCCTCAAATCCTGGACCATTCTGTATTGAACAGGTTGTCCGGGCTCTGTAGCCTTCTTTTTAACAGGGTATAAAGGGGTATTTACTCCTGATTTGATAGGGGTCAATATTCCTCCCTTTAAGAGTACCTCTATTTGTTGACCTATCGCTTGCTCTTGTGCAGCACTCAAGGGGTACTGTTTTAGCTGTGGGAGCGTTACCCCGGGTCTCACTTCTACTTTCACAGGGGCTATTGGTAATAGTCCCACATCCGCATCCCCCTTGGCCCAGAAAGCTTCTGGTATTCCAGATAGGTCCGGGTGGGTCTGTATTGAGCAAATGACGTCATCAAATAGGTAATCCTCATATGCTTGGATTTGCATATAAGGTTCCCTTTCTTCATCCCCTTCCTGCTCTGGTAGAGTTAGAATAATTTTCCCTCCCTCCTTGTACTGTATGTTGGCTGACAATTGTGTCAATATGTCAGCCCCTAACAGGCACATTGGTGCTGAATCTGATATTAAGAACTTTGTTATAAACATGTGGGGGCCGATTTTTCCTTTAACTGGTTGTGTTTCCTCAAGGGAGGTAAGTACTCCATCAAAACCGGACACTTGTTTAGTTTCCTTTCCCCTCTTTAAACCCTCTGCTACTTGAAGTTTTATCACTGACCTTGTGGCTCCGGTATCAATTAAAAAAGGTACTTTTCGTTTATTGATCTCAATAGCTACTACAGGTTCCCTAGCAGGGGTTTGTATCTTCATCCTATTTAGTCATTCCCTTTCCGGTGGGTCCTCGAGTATTGGCCCGTCATTTCTTCCTCTTTCTCTTCTAACCCCTCCTTTTTCCTCGTCAGCTATTCTCTTCCTACAGTTCCTTTTTATGTGTCCTGGTTTCTGACAGTAGTAACAGGTCAGAGGTTTTCTCTTCCCCCATCCCTGTCCTGATCCCTCCCTTCTTTCATAGATCTGGGCTGCTGCTACCCTCTTAGGTTCTTTCTCTCTCTCATCCATTTCTATGCCTTTTGCTTCTGCTAATAGTGTTCCCCTATCATTTTCAGTTCTCCATTGGGGCTTCAAGGATTTTATTCTATCCTTAATTGCGGGCTTTAAGCCTTCTAAGAAGGCTCTAGTAAAAAGCCTTTGAATGGGTTCTTGATTTAAATTCAACCCTTCGTTTTCATAGTGTGATTCTAATGCCATATAGAAATCTAACACAGATTGGTTGGGCTCTTGTGCCGAAACTGTCTGTGTTCCCCTTTCCCTCTTTTTTTCTTGGCAAAAACCCTCTAATTGCATTAGGAATAACTGGGTTGACGCCAGGGTTTGGACATTGTTTTCATTTGGCTCCCCAAGTTCTGCGGTCTATGTGGGGTCATTCTAATCTGGAACTGTTGGAATGTTCCAGTTGTCATTTTTAATCTACACAAATCCTCCCCATCTTGCCAGGTGGCTGCTCTGTAAGTAAGATTTGCCTAATGTATCTGTAAAAGGCAAGGGGTTGCGCATTAGGCTCCGGGCAATTAGTCAATAAAGCCATGCACTCTGGAGGGGACCATGGTCTGTAACTGTTTGCCCTCTGATTACCTGCTGTGGTCAGCCTCACAGGTGCTAGCCTGAAGTATTCTTTGTCATAATCCTCCTCCCCCCCATCTAGGAGGAATGGATTCTTTGTCTTTTTAAGGGGGTTTTCTCTCCCTGCTGGTGGTCTCTCATCGCCACAAAATATACAATGGCCGACCTCAATTATATGCCTTCTCTTACATGTGCAACGCCAAACTTCCTCCACAATTGTATCTCCTTCTATTATAGGGTACAACCTTCTGGTTTCATGTGCTGGTTCTTTCTTTTCTACGTGTTGTTCCCTCACATATGGCGGTGGCATTAGGGTTGTGCTATCTCTCTTCGTTTTAGTATCAGACGGGGAAATAGGGGGAGGGTGTAAGACGGCTGTAGTGTCCCACTTCTTTCTTTCTGGGTTGTAAACCCAGCCTTCTACCATGGCCATTTGTGCTATGCTGAGGGCACATGCCGTTTGGTGATCCCAGTCCTTATCCCTTATTATTCCCTGCTTCCTGTCTCTGATGTTCTGCCATGTTTCAAAGTCTAACTGATTTTTCCCTCTTAGTCTGAACCTCTTCAGGATTTTGTCTAGATTTTCAACTGCGGCTGATCCGCATCATTCCTTCATAATTTCTTTTAAACTTTTCCACTTTTCTTCCTTTTCTGTACTATGCTCTTTAGATAAACTCTTTCCCATCCTTCTGTCCCTCTGTCCTAGGTAGCTTATTGGGGCAGATTAGTCTCTGTGCTAAACCTCCCTCGTTGCCTTCCTCCTAGGGGGCCAGAAATGAAAACGGCTGTGCGTTTCTTTGTTGAAGATTGTAGACTATTTTTAAGCAAATTCCCGCTGCAAAAAAAAGCAACATCAAGACAATTGCCAACACAGTCAACACCAATTCTTCTTCCTCTAACAATATATGGGACCCTTGGTTTATCCTGTAGCTATAGTGCCTGTCTATTACTCGACACCTTATACCCGCCTCTGTCGCTAGGGCTTAATTTCTCTAAAAGTTTAATCAGAAATCATTCATTTCTTATTCCAGACTCATGTAGTTGTTCTGGACTTATTACTTTCAATCAGTCTCTGGTTTATCTGATATCTTGGGATTTAAGCGTGACTCATGACCCCCGTGAAGGCGCATTCATGAGACAGTTTGGCATACCCTCAGGAAATCAGATACCAACCGAGGCTTGACTTATTCAATCACACGGCATCGGACAGTGGACATAGACAAACAGGACGCAAAACACATAATTCCTCAAGGCAGAAGCAATGTTTTTCGTTTTGGTTCAGGTCTCACTTCCACAGAGACTGGCTTTTAACCCACAACCTCCGAAACCCACAGGTCTCTCAGATACTAGCGGGGAGAGCAGATATAATATATATAAGAGAATAAAAGCTTCTCTTACCTGATCAGGGTTTGTCGATCTGCTGTTCCCGTATTTCTCCGAGTATGTCGTCCCGTGCTTCCAGAGGTGATCTCTTGTGGTTCATGTGAGTCCCTGTTGTTCGGGCGCCACGTAATTGTTAGGTGCAGCTTCAAACTGAACTCGCTGCGCTGCGTCTGCCTTGGGAGTCCCAATGCGTTTAACTATGAGTAACTCAAACGGACACGGAGTTGTAAGTCCACTCACAGCAATCAGCCAAGCGTAACCGGAGCTGACACACAGGCAGACTGAAGTGGGCTGGGTTTATTCATCTTATATACACTTTAGGCAGAAGCACACATGTGCAGTATAGTTTACATCAAGAATTTACATCAGAATACATCCAAAAACACAAGAATGTTGTCTGTCAACAGATACAACCCCTCCCTAATGTCCCCGAGCAATCTGCCAGACGTTTGAGGCAGGAAAAACTTGTTCAAGGCTCTGTATGTTGTAGCTAAATAGCCTGAAGCCAAAGTTCCATTCCCATCACAAGGTAAGTGTAGCTCCGGTGTTGCGTAATCCTTGCGCGGTGGGCCCATTGACTCGTACCTCCTGGCGATGGTGCTGTCGGTTGTCTTGGATGGCCGCTTGTACGGGATCAGCTTCATACAGTACCCCCAGATACTCTTCCGAACTGCTCTCAGCTTCCAAACAGTGTGCCGCAGGAGTACGGGAGGTGGAAGGTTGTGTTTGCCTTCACGTGTTTCGGGGAGGCTCTAGGGCGCAATCCCTGCGATAATGTCCCCATTGTTTGCAACGATGGCACTGAACTGTGGAGAGGTTCGGTTGCTGCGCTGGCCTATGTGGCCCAGAGTCACGAGTTGGCGCTGAAGCCACAGATGTTTGAAATTTGATGGGAGGTGGTGGTTTTGGAGCGGACTGTTCTGTCCGGCGGGCATCGGTGTACTCATCGGCTAGACGAGCAGCCTCAGGTAGCGTTAGAGGCCTCCGGTCACGTACCCACTCTCTTAGCTCTGGTTGCAGGGCATTGAGAAAATGTTCTAGTAAAAACAACTGTAGTACATCCTCAGCGGTTGTGGCTTTGCATCCAGTGACCCAGTGTGATGCTGTACGATGGAGGCGACATGCCCACTCCGTGTAAGAATCCCCTCCCTTCTTTTGGGATTCCCGAAATCGTCGCCTGTAGACTTCTGGGGTGACAGCGTACCGGGCTAACAAAGCCTCCTTTACCAGATGGTAGTGTGGTAAGTCCGCATCAGGGATGGCCCGGAAAGCATCGGAAGCTTTCCCAGATAGTTTCCCTGATAATATGGTGACCCATTCCTCCGTAGGTACCCGGTGTAAAGCGCACTGCCGTTCAAAATCGGCCAAAAATCTGTCAATCTCGTTGTCACTTTCCTGGAAGGACTTAAATGCTGCAAATGGAATCTTTCTCCCCCCAGTGTAACTGAGGCTCGGAGACACAGGGGCGCTGAGAGGCTGCTGGGTTGAGAGTCGCCAATCTTCCCTTCGCTTACTGTCCTCTGCCTCCGCTGCGGCGAAGACTCGGACGATCAGTTCCTGTAATGGATTCGGGCCATAGACCGACAATCTGTTCCGAACCGCTTGAACGAGAGCAGCGTCTTCATCGGCCTCTATATTGGTTTCGGTCCTCACTGCTGCACGATCCATTTCGATCAGCTCGGCTATCAGTTCCTGACGTGGGCGGTTGCTAGCTGACCTTCCCTGGCTCTCGAGTACATCCTTCAGGGTCAGCCTTTTCAACTTGTCATACTGACTTTCCATCAGGGTAGCACTCTCTCTGGGTAGAAAGGACCATCCCACCGCTGCCACCAATTGTAGCAATAACCCTTATCGCCGGAGGGCTTCCCCGCCAGAGACGTCCTTTTCCCAATGGTGAGAGGTGCTGCAGGAATTCCAGAGTCATCCGTGAGGAAAGCAGGAACAGCTCTTACAAGGGCTAGTGAATTGCGATATAGCGTTTCCCCCAATAAGAGACAGAACTCAGTATTGAGGGTGAAGATGAACTTCTTTTATTAGTGCCACCCTGGGCCTTATATGCAAGTCTCCATGCAAGGGGACCTCCCCTGTGGACTGCATGACAAACACACAGACCAATGGGAGCAGGACACACAATCCCTCAACTCTGCCGGTAACACAATCAGCAACACAATAGCAGTCTGTAACACAATCAACAACACAATTACATTGCAGTCTGTAACACAATCAACAACACAATGACATTGCAGTCTGTAACACAATCAACAACACAATGACATTGTCTGGAACATGCTTAAGAAAATGAAAGTAATGAACCTATGTAAAGTCCAAGGGGCAGAAACAGTGCCTTTAAAATCCAAAAGGCAGAGAGTCTGTCACACACATATTGCTGTGAATGAAGAAGGTTTAGGGAGAGGTTGACTACTTGAAGTCAAGCAGACATTGTGCGGCAGACAGAACAAGGGTATAACAGTAATGGGGTGGGTTTGAAGCTGGTAACTCCGGCTTAGACCCTGCAGGCAGGGATTGGGTAAGTCCTGCCAGTGGAGGGCTGGTTTTGGAGGTGCGAGAATGGATAACTGTGGAGTCACAAAGCTCCCCTGGGCCCCCCAGTGTCTATTATTGGCTACCATAGTTTTGGCTTCTAACTTGCAGGTGTTGCCATGTCATGGCATGTTGTCATATGTATCTTCACTGAGACTGAGACTGCTGATGGTAAGAGACTTACCTGTGTCTTGGGGTCCGTGGCGAGCGTCTGCCGGGTGGCGCGGCGCTCCTGCTGCTGAGCACGGCTGCCGTTCCGGGATGGCGGGGAGCGTGGCGCATCGCTCTGGCAGCCTCCCCTGTCCCTCTTTAGCTGTGCGGGTGCCCGCCCGTTCTGTCAATTTCGCCACAAGGAGGTGCTGCGCTGCGAGTGGCAGGTGGCGCAGCGTCCTCCACACCTGATGGGAATCAGGGGCTGGTCAGCCTTGCTGCCAAGACTGACCAGCCCCTGGATAGTCTCCAATCACTCACAAGTTTGTAAGTTGCACCAATCACCACACACACTCCATTGCCATTGGTCAGGTCCCCAATAAATACGAATGAATAAAAAATCAGCCCAGTGCTCAGTGCCCGTTATAGTCTCTTGTGCTTTGGGTGTAATTCTTCTAGCGATTCCCAGTTTTCTGACCCGGCTTGATCGACCATCCTTGTCTGTTGCCAGTACCGACCTTTGCTTGTCTGACCTGGAACCTGCCTGCCCCTTTGGATGCCTCGCTACTTCTGACCTCCCAGACTTGACCCTTTGGCTATTCCTGACCACGCACCTGTCTTTTCTCTGTGTCCTGAAGCACCTTCCAGACTGACTACCTGTGAACGACCTCGGCTTCGGGATACCCTCGTGGTTCATCATCCTTTACCGTAAGCAGACGTCCTTTGCGCCTATTAAACCGGACCTTTACCATGATTTATTGAAAAGCCCAAACCCTTAAAAAACTATTCCCCAGCATATAAAATTATTCTATTTTAAGTTTTTAGTCACTTACTTATTATTCTTTGCCCCACTGGGCTGCAACTCTGTTCAGGACTTTAGGATACGGGTGCCGCCATCTTGACTCAGAGGTATCACACTTACTGAGTAGAGTAGAAGGGGATAAAGTACAGTGGGGTGGGTTATAGCTGTGCTTTGCTCAGACAGAGCAGAGCTGGGGTCAGGGAAAGGTCCTTCCTGTTTGCAGGCTGCCTGATGTCCCATGAGCCGTCATCTTGGATGTTTAAAGGCTCATAACATGCAGTAGATGCAGGTAGGATGATTTTTAATGTGGGCAATCTGTATGTACAGGGTGGGGGAAACATATAAGATATACTCTTATTCAGAGTGAAGGACCGCTTTAAGACCTGGGGGTAACCGTGTCCGGTGAGGTGTACCTAGCGTTCCGGCAAATGGGGGAGGCAGAAGTGGCGGTGGAGATTGGGGGTTGTCTGCTTACAGAAGGCTGGTGTTCCGCTGGGCATCACAGTTGAAGCTCTAATCTGTGAAACTGTGTGCTGATCCACAAGGTATGGCCTGTTGGGGGTACTTGAGCACCTGGTTGAGAAACACTGGTGTATGTAACTCACCCACAGAGAATAATGGCCCCTGGGGTGTGCTCTCATAATCTGCACATGCCCCATTAAGACTGGACGATAGAAATGCAGGACCAAGCAGACTCAGAAGTGCAATTGAATCTACAAGAGAGCCGGCAGTTATGATGAGGAGCCACGTGTCTCTGCACCTTAGGTGCTCAACCCTCCTCCTCAAAGGCCACCAACAGACCAGGTTTTGCAAACTGATACACAAGTGAAATATTTGGGACTTTATATACAGCTCTGTCTGAACACTAAGGTTGCTCTTGGATTCCAGAATTCTTCCAGTTCTGAATAGCAGTCCAAACACCTAGACTACCCTGTTGGATGCTCACCTGTTATCAGGGGCATAACTGCATGGGGTGCAAAAGTAGCAACCACATTGGGCCCATGAGAACCTCATGGTTGCTTTTCCCATATATATTTTCAGATTTGTGGTCACATGTAGGGATGAGCGAACCCCCCAAAGTTAGGATTCCGTTGTAAGAAACTTACCTGACCCGGGCCGTCTCCCTCGCTCCTCTGCGGCTGTGCTGGGGCACCCACCTCCGACAGTAGAGTTTGGCCCCAGGAGATGCTGCTCTGCCAGTGGTAGGTGAGGAAGCCTCCCAGCCAGGTGATATTCTTCAGGGGGCTGGTCAGCCTTACTGGTAAGAGCTGACCAGCCCCTGGGAAAATGTCACCAATCCAGTAAGAAATCCTAAGCCAGCCAATCACCATTAGTTGACTGCCCGCTGTTCCCCATTGGCCAGTGACCCCTGAAATAGGAACTGAGCCCAGACCACCATGCCTGTTATAGTGTTCTGTGCCAAGGGTGTGCTGTAATACTGTGTATACTATCCGCTAACTCTACCCCCGCTGACCATCCCTGTCTGCTGCCTGAACCGACCTCTTACCATCTGACCATCCCTTTTCTGCTGCCTGAACCGACCTCTGCTCATCGGACCATCCCTGTCTGCTGCCTGAATCAACCTCTGCTCATCTGACCATCCCTGTCTGGTGCCTGAACCAACCTCTGCTCATCTGACCATCCCTGTCTGCTGCCTGAACCAACCTCTGCTCATCTGACCATCCCTGTCTGCTGCCTGAACCGACCTCTGTCTGTCTGACCATCCCTATCTGCTGCCTGAACCGACTTCTGCTCATCTGACCATTCCTGTCTGCTACCTGAACCGACCTCTGCTCATCTTAACATCCCTGTCTGCTGCCTGAACCGACCTCTGTCTGTCTGACCATCCCTGTCTGCTGCCTGAACCGACCTCTGCCCATCTGACCATCCCTGTCTGCTGCCTGAACCGACCCCTTCCCATCTGACCATCCCTGTCTGCTGCCTGAACCGACCTCTGCTCATCTTAACATCCCTGTCTGCTGCCTGAACTGACCTCTGCTCATCTGACCATCCCTGTCTTCTGCCTGAACTGACCCCTGCCCGTCTGACCATCCATGTCTACTGCCTAAACCGACCTCTTTTCACCTGACCATCCCTGTCTGCTGCCTGAACCGACCTCTGTCTGTCTGACCATCCCTGTCTGCTGCCTGAACTGACCTCTGCCCTTTCGACCATCCCTGTCTACTGCCTGAACTGACCTCTGCCCATCTGAACATCCCTGTCTGCTGCCTGAGCCAACCTCTGCCCATCTGACCATCCCTGTCTGCTGCCTGAACCGACCCCTTCCCATCTGACCATCCCTGTCTGCTCCCCGAACCGACCTCTGCTCATCTTAACATCCCTGTCTGCTGCCTGAACCGACTTCTGCTCATCTGACCATCCCTGTCTGCTGCCTGAACCGACTTCTGCTCATCTGACCATCCCTGTCTTCTGCCTGAACTGACCCCTGCCCGTCTGACCATCCATGTCTACTGCCTAAACCGACCTCTTTTCACCTGACCATCCCTGTCTGCTGCCTGAACCGACCTCTGTCTGTCTGACCATCCCTGTCTGCTGCCTGAACCGACCTCTGTCTGTCTGACCATCCCTGTCTGCTGCCTGAATCGACCTCTGTCTGTCTGACCATCCCTGTCTACTGCCTGAACCGACCTCTGCCCATCTGACCATCCCTGTCTGCTGCCTGAACCAACCCCTTCCCATCTGACCATCCCTGTCTGCTACCTGAACCGACCTCTGCCCATCTGACCATCCCTGTCTGCTGCCTGAACCGACCTCTGTCTGTCTGACCATCCCTGTCTACTGCCTGAACCGACCTCTGCCCATCTGACCATCCCTGTCTGCTGCCTGAACCGACCCCTTCCCATCTGACCATCCCTGTCTGCTGCCTGAACTGACCTCTGCTCATCTTAACATCCCTGTCTGCTGCCTGAACCGACTTCTGCTCATCTGACCATCCCTGTCTGATCCCCGAATTGACCTCTGCTTATCTGACCATCCCTGACTGCTGCCTGAACAGACCTCTGCCCGTCTGACCATCCCTTTCTGCTGCCTTAACCGACCTCTGTCCATCTGACCATCCATGTCTGCTGCCTGAACCAACCTCTGCCCGTCTGACCATTCCTGTCTTCTGCCTGAACTGACCCCTGCCCGTCTGACCATCCATGTCTACTGCCTGAACCGAACTCTTTTCACCTGACCATCCCTGTCTGCTGCCTGAACCGACCTCTGTCTGTCTGACCATCCCTGTCTGCTGCCTGAACCGACCTCTGCTTATCTTACCATCCCTGTCTGCTGCCTGAACAAGCCTCTGCCCATCTGTCCATCTCTGTCTGCTGCCTGAACCGACCTCTGCTCATCTTACCATCCCTGTCTGCTGCCTGAACCCACCTCTGCCCATCTGCCCATCCCTGTCTGCTGCCTGAACCGACCCCTTCCCATCTGACCATCCCTGTCTGCTGCCTGAAACGACCTCTGCTCATCTGACCATCCCTGTCTGCTGCCTGAACCGACCTCTGCCCATCTGACCTTTCCTGTCTGCGGTTTAAACTGACCTCTGCCCGTCTGACCACGATTCTGCCTGAACCGACCTCTGCCCGTCTGACCGTGATTCTGCCTGATCCTTCAGAGGTAGCGACCTTTGCCCCCCAGCTTTGAACCCTTGGCATGCCTCCACCATCCATCTGCTGTGTTTTAGCGCTTCATCGGACTGGCATCCCATGTATGACCTTGGCTCTCTGATTATGCCTCTGGATTAATCTGCCCTCACCGTAAGCAGACAACCCTTGCGCTACCTAAGACCTGGGGGCAACAGTTTGGTGTGTGGTGAGGCATGTGCAGCATCCCGGCAAATGGGGGCCTGACTAAAAGCTAAAGAAGCGGCGGAGTTTGAGGGTTGCCAGCTCACAGAAGGCGGGCGTCCCGCAGGGCATCACATCGGCAAGTTCAGCCGAACTTTGAATAAATGTTCAGAGTGGGTAGCAGAAGCTTGCTGCTTTAACTCACCTCTGCTCGATCCCCTTCCTATCAGTGCAGTGGCATTCACAAATGACTGGCGCGGGCTTGTTAGAGGGAAGCGGGGGATGCGGCCGGGGTGCCCTGGGGGAAAGGACCAAACCCAGGATAGTCAAAATCCTTGGTTTTGGTCCACTTTAACTGTGTTGCCATGCCTTTCTTTGTGAAAGCAAACAAATACGCAGCCGAATATTTTCACTTTCACTTTTGAGTCCGTATATAAAAGCTTGCTGTAGGAATTTCCTGTCTTTCATAATCCACTCGTCTCTGCAGAGAAAAGGTGACAGATCGCTCCGTCCCGTATTTCCTCTCAAGGCACGAGACATCATGGAGGAGGGAGCCAGAAATATTCGGGAAGCCATTGAAAGATATGTCCCCGGCATCTCGAGTCAAAATTCTAACCATGGATTCGAAACACTTGCTATCCAGCTATTTGGCCTCCTGGGACACGGCAAGTCGTCCCTCATCAATTCCTGTATGTGTGTGGTCAGGGATACAAACTATGAAAACCTGGCCGGATCTGGGAACAGCAATGAAGGAAAAACTAAAAAAAGAAACCAATATAGACTGACAGACACCATAATGATCGCTGACAACAGAGGGTTTTGCATGATGAATGATGAAGAGATTTTGGAGGTCTGCGCCCAGATCAGTAAGTTCAGAATTTATTTCTCATTCTCATACCTTCCAACTGTCGCTGATTCGTCCGTCTTTTGAGTCTGTGCCCCCCTGTCCCTCGTTATTCTCCTTTGTCCCTCTTTGAGGTTTAACAAGCAGATCTGCATCAATAAATAATTCATTTGCCCATTTAAGATGTGTATATTGTTTTACCTGTTATAACCTGTCATTTATCCATCCCTCAATGAGGGGACGTGGCCTATTTTAGCAAATGTCCCTCTTTCCCACCCTGAAAAGTTGCTAGGTATGCATTCTACAAGCGGGAGGCACCATAGGGAGACCTAGGACATACCTTCCAACTTTTCAGGGTGGGAAATTGTTAAATTAAGTCATGCCACCTCATTGAGGGATGGATACAACAGTTACAAGAATAGAAACACTTATCCCTGACAAGTACAAGTATTGAGACTTATCTCTCAAATGAAGAGGCAAATGGGCAAATGAATCATTTATTGATGCAGATCTGCATGTTACACCTCAAAGAGGGACAAATGAGAACAACGAAGGACAGGGGGACATGGACAGTCCCTCCAAATCAGGGACAGTTGGGAGCAGGGCTGGATAAGTGTGGTGGAGGCCCCTGAGCACAAAATCGGGTGGAGGTCCCAGATACAGAATATTTTCCTTTAAAATAATAGTCCAGCCAAGTAACTGATTGGTGGTTGTCTGACACCCGCCTACTTTCTGTAACATCAGATGGAGTCCCTTGTGCCCCCCTTGTGCGGGTGCGTGCTGCTCGGGAACTCCTGCTTTGCCATTCTGGGTGGGGGGTAGTGTAGGTCATCCCTTTTTACCCATATTGGAGACTTTTATGGAGAACTTGAAGCGATTTTGGATCTATTTTAATATCGTGCTATGTGCATGCACAGTGGGATTTTGGACTTTTAATTGCTTTGCTGCTGTTTTGAATATTTCAATATTCTAAGTTGGACTTAAGATCTCTTGCTCTGTGCCCAAAACCAAGGATAGTCAAAATCCTGGGTTTTGGTCAACTTTAAGATTTTTAGCCCCAGTCTGGCACTGCCTACAAGATTCGGTATTTAGCACACTGTGGTGCACCCAGGAATTTTATGGGGAATGGTTTCTTCATTCTCCAGCCGCAGGGGCTGAACATAAGGATGTGACTGCTGCAGGAACATCAGTGGGTTTTTTGCAAGACTTTCTGGGTGCTCCTGCTGAAACCTTTGTTGCTCGGCTTGGCCACTCCTTCACCTCCTATCCATGACGGACGCTTCTCCTTCTGAGATGTGGCAATACATTTAAGGTGGACCAAAATCCACGGAGGTCGGACCAGGAATCTATAAGATTCCCAGGCCAATTGATTCCCTTCCCCCTGGGGCATCCAGAATCCCTGTGTGAAACCCCCCAGGTCGCCCATAAGCTCACATTCTTTCCCAGTCCAGCGGTGCAAGCGTGAGCCGCGGCTGCATCCCTGCTACCCATCTAGCATTTGTGAATGGCTGGCGAGGGCACGCTCGCTTTAGACGAGCTAATGGACTCAGGGGCTCGAGCGGATCCGAGCGCGCTGATTGGACCGGGACATGCGCCGTAGGACTGGGAAGAGGTGAGTTTGTTCGGACGATCTGGGGGGGGGCTTCACGCAGAGGGGCATCCCCTATCGGGGTGCCCTGGGGGAAAGAACCAAAACCCAGGATAGTCAAAATCCTGGGTTTTGGTCCACTTTAACAGTAGTGAAATAAGGTTACTAAAGACTTAAAGGAGCCGCAGCACTCAACCCTGTTAGCTTGCAGACCAACCTATAATCTGTCTCTAAATCTGGTAAAAACAGAGGCTCGGTCACACACATCTGCAGAAGTATGCTAAGCTGCACCACCGCGCCAAGGTGCCTCTATGGGTGCTAACTCTAATCTATGAGAGCCCCATTTGGGACATACAATGCAAGAGATAAAAAGGGAGCAACCTCAGGTAAGGGCAACCTCAGGTAAGCAGCTAACAGGGTTGAGTGCTGCGGCTCCTTTAATTCTTTAGTAACCAAATTGCCCTGCTGACTTGCACCTCCCAGGTTAGTTATAAAATGGTCTGAGCAGCTGCCACTCCCCCTTTGTTCATAGTGAAATAAGGTGGTTCTTGAGATATAAGATATAAAGATAAAGGTTTCAGAGGTTAGAAAAGACCTAGCTTCCTTTTATTTCCTTTCTCTTTCCAGCTCCTGATTTTTCTTAGCCTTCTTGTTCCTCTATTTTCCTCCACTCTTTACATCTCTATCTCCTTCTGGTTTCTAATAAGACTCTCTTTCCCTCTCATTTCTCTCTTTTCTATCCCCCAACTCAGGACGCTTTGAATTCTCAACACCTCCGCACCGGGGTCGGGCTGCAGCGAGCGAGCCACCTCCAGCCTGTCAATGCCTGGAGGTAGAGAGCTAGCTTTGCTGTGCCCTTCTGTGCCTTCTGATTGGCGCCCGGATGTTGCGTCACTTGTCACTAGGTAGAATTCCCAGGACAGGTGACACAACGCCCGACCTTCCTCCCTGCTGACACGAGCGGCGGCGCCCCACTCATTTGGAGGATCTCCGGATGGAGTATGGTTTATTGTTCATAATTCTTCAGCTGTTACTACTTTACATGGCATGTCAGCCAGGGTTTCCACAAGCGCAGATGACGTCACCAGTGACGTCAGTCGCGAATTTTGAATTATCTGGGTCCTTGATTGGCCCCATTATACATTTTTAGGTTTGCATCTTCTCTGACTCATACTGTTTGTATGTGGTTGGTCCTGAGGAAGGGGGTGTGACCAAACCGGTAATTACGGACTTGCTTGGTGTAAACTACTCATTTCTTGTCCCCCCTCCCACTTGGGTTTCACCTTTATCTCACCCTCAAATGTGTCCTCTCCTACTCACTTCCTCCCCCCTCCCACCTAGAAATAAACCGGAAAAACAAAATAAACACATCACAAATAGATCACCAATTGAGACAGCAAGGTTCCTCTTCTGCTTGTGTCAGCCCCTCCCTTGGAATGTGGTCCGTTGGTATCATATAGCAGAATTGAGATTGGAATACTCTGAGACAGGCTGTGATACCAACACCAGCCCCCTGGTAGGAGGGGTAGAGACCCACTGTTCTGGGGCCTATAAACATGGCTGGCAACAATGGCCAGACACTCTAATCTTAACATCAAGAGTGTCACATGCTCCCTTTTAACATCTAAGGAGGACACCAGGAAATCAATGGGAGACTTGTGAGGACTGAGGGATTGAATTTGTTTGATCAAACCGCAGCCCAGACAGACTCATTAAGTATTTTCCCTTTTTTTCTGTATTGCTATTTTTCTTATTTACCGTGTTTTATAGTTAATTCTGTTTTATCACCTTGCATCATTTTTCTTGTTGTTTTTGTGTTTTTCTGTTTGTTTAAATACATTCTAAAAATACAGCAGAGGTTCACTGATGCTCTGAATTAAGGATCTAACAAGCTCAGTCTAGTTCTGAAAAGCCTGGCTACCTTACTTGCTTAGGACGCTCGATCATCCCCGCCTAGAAGTGGTTGTGGGTCGCTTATATAGGGGTGAACACTGTTTGTGTTTTGGTGGCAGCAGTTTTTAGCCACGCGTGTTGCCAATTGAACAATTGCAATGACACACGTGTGGTACAATTGGCCAGTTTGATCAGATGAACCATCAATAGGTCTGATCAACCCGTGCAATCGCCACAGGGGGAACCCTAGTGCACCCCGAAACGTCGACCGGCAACCATTACTGTGTTTGATTATTTCTGCATTGCTGGACTATTGGCTATTTGAATACAATTTGATGTTTATGGACATCTGGCGTGCTGGTTCTTTACAAAGATTTGGATCTGTGAGGCGTCTCCGCGTACCATACACCCACACAATTAGAGTGGAATTAAGGTAAGAGTGCGGCAGTTACCAAAACTTTTTGCAGGTTAGAAAGGAAGACATACAGAGTGAAGGGAAAGGGACGAGAGGCTTGGTAGAATAGGAAGGGGAAAGAAAGAAGAAAAAGAATGAGGAAGGAGGAAAAAGGGAAAAATCCCTTATGCAGCCTATTTGCATTTTTATTTAAGCATGTATTGGGAAGAGGCATCGTGTATTCAAGGTTAGCAATAATGATAAACTTATCTATAACATACTCTTTTTTTTTTTCTCTAGGATATTTGCGCCCCCTGGACGGACAGGTGGACTGGAAGAAAGACAACGCAAAGGAGACAGTGAGGGAAATTCGGACCAGTTATAAACCCCCCCAAAACTACCTCCTTCCTGTTATTGTACACAGGTATTCACTGTATGTTTTGGTATGTTCTCGCCCAGTTTAAGAACACCTCAAGTCTATATGTAGGTGAAAGTAAAAACATCCTATACTCACCCTAGTCCTGGGCAGGGCTGGTTCCAGGTTTATTCAGGTCCTTTTCCCATATGTCATGACATATCACCCTCAGGGCAAGATTATGAGGGGGGCGCAAGGGGCTTCCACCACTTGCTGTGCAAAGGGGGCCCCCACCAATCTTTAGAGGCTTTTCAGTCTTTGGTCTGACAGCTAAAGCCACCACAGCACAGGACAGGACAGAGAGACTAGAGCAGCAACGCTACAGTGATGGGTACGTGCAGAGCTGTCAGTCGGTGGTGGCTCACTGCACATAAGCCAGGTCAATGCAGGGAACTGTTTTCTGCTGGACCAGCTGGGCAACTACACTACCGTCTGCCCAGAATGGCAAAGCAGGAGATGCCGAGCAGCACGTACCTGCATAAGGGTGGCACAAGGGACTCGATCTGATGTTCCAGTAAGTAGGTGGGTGCCAGACAACCAGATTTTTGCCCAGGGGCCTCCACCGACCCTGATCACCCTGCAGCTCAGCTGTAACTGATAGGTCCTCTTCTGCTGTTGATTGCCTTTCTGCTCTGCTACCAATCATACGTTAGTCTTTGCCACCTTCCTTGCTGCTGCTGATTGTCTGCTGGTCCTTGTTGCCTTCTTCATTGCTGCCAACTGCCCCTCAGACTATTACACCTATAGCTATAGCACCAAGGTCTTTAGCTATGTGAGTAAACTAGCCACAACAGCTGAGCCAAAACGGCTGCACAGGCTAAAGCTCGCGCTCAACCAGGGGACACATGTGGCCCTTGGAGGCATCTGATGTGGTCCCCAACATCAAACCTAAGTGAAGGTGGAAAGTTGTGTAGATAGTAGTGTTAGCCCAGAAATCTCCCCTGCTTACCAGCTGGGAGCCCCATTTGGGACGTACAAATGCAATAGATAAATTGGGAGTGGGCTTACCTTATGGTTGCCCTATAACCTATGCCCTATAACCCTATAAATGAGGTTATAGGGCAACATCAGGGAAGCCTGCTCCCAATTTACCTATTGCATTGTATGTCCCAAATGGGGGTCTCAGAGATTAGAGTTAGGACTGTACCTTATAGAGGCACCTTGTCGCTTGGTGGTGCAGCTTCAGCTACTTCTGCAGATGTGTGTGACCCAGACCTCTGTTTTAACCAGATTTAGAGACATATTATAGGTTGGTCTGCAAAATTACAGGGCTCAGTGCTGTGGCTCCTTTAAGACTTTTGTATCCTAATTGCCCTGCTCACATGCACCTCCCAGGTTAGTTATAAAATGGTCTGAGCGGCTGCCACCCCTGCTTTGTGCTGAAATAAGAACAGACTGCCCCAAGAAACAGAAGAGAACAGAGGCTTATCAGCAATGGGCTGCAGTAGGTAGAGAGCGCTTGTTTCCCTGAAAGGGAGCAGATGAGAAGTCAAGGGGGGCCCCATACCGGAGTCCTGTCTGTGCTGCTCTTATGGCACCACTGGTTCAGTTGCTTACAGTATTTGTGTTGTGATTTAAGAAATGGCTGCTAAGTAAGGCAATGACCCTTTGTGTATTTCTGTTTGATCTTTTTTCAGTTCTCTGTCCACCCTGTCTGCAGATGAGTCTATGAACAAGTTTATAACAAAATGCTATGACATCACAGGTAAGATCCTCTTTAGGGTAAAGTCAGATGTAATTGAAATTTGTTGGAAATTGTTACAACACTTCAGGAGTACAAACCAGGTCCAAGCACCTGTGAAGGTCCCACCTAATTTAAGAAAAGTTTGCCCACACTACACTACCCTGTACCTGCAACAACACGATCACATATAACTCCATGCCTTAAAGTGGACCAACACCCACGGGTGATCGGCCCGGGAATCTATAAGATTCCCGGGCCGATCACCCCCCACCCCGCGGGACATCCGAGATCGGGATGTCCCGCGGGGTGAAACCCCCCCCAAACACCCCAACTCACCTACCTTATCTTCGGCGGCGGCCGGCCGCCGCCGCCTCCCTCGCGCCCCTGTAGGCGTGCGCGCGCCCGCGCCGGCCGTCTGCGAATGGCCGGCGCCGGCGCGCGCGCGTCAAAAGTGACGCGAGGGAGGCGGCGGCGGCGGCCGCCGCTTAGACGTTCCTTGTACGTTGGCGCTGGGAGCGGGGAGAGGTGAGTTATTCGGGGGGTTAGGGGGGGTTTCACACAGCGGGGCACCCCGATCGGGGGTGCCCCACCGAAGTGGACCAAGACCCAGGATAGTCAAAATCCTGGGTGTTGGTCCACTTTAAAGTGGACCAACACCCTGCTGGATCGGCCCGGGAATCTGTAAGATTCCCAGGCCGATCCCTCCCCGCGGGGCATCCAAAATCGGGATGCCCCGCTGTGTGAAACCCCCCAGGATGCCCGCTAACCTCACCTTACTCCCGGTCCAACCGCAGCCGCATCTCGTGCTTTCCTCTAGCAGGGCGCAAGCGCGCTCCCTGTTAGTGGGAAGCGCGAGATGCGGCCACTAGTGTGCTCGGAGCCGCTGTGGTTTGACGCTGCTTTGACACGCATACCACAGCGGCTCCGAGCCCAATGATTGGACAAGCAGTGTATCAGTGGATCAGTGTAACGCATGGAAGGGCTGCTGGATCAGAGTGACACAGGGAAGAGCTGCTGGATCAGAGTGACATAGGGAAGAGCTGCTGGATCAGAGTGACACAGGGAAGAGCTGCTGGATCAGAGTGACATAGGGAAGAGCTGCTGGATCAGTGTGACACATGGAAGGGCTGCAGGATCAGAGTGACACAGGGAAGGGCTGCTGGATCAGTGTGACGCATGGAAGGGCTGCTGGATCAGTGTGACACAGGGAAGAGCTGCTGGATCAGAGTGACACAGGGAAGAGCTGCTGGATCAGTGTGACACATGGAAGGGCTGCTGGATCAGTGTGACACAAGGAAGAGCTGCTGGATCAGTGTGACGCATGGAAGGGCTGCTGGATCAGTGTGACACAGGGAAGAGCTGCTGGATCAGTGTGACACAGGGAAGGGCTGCTGGATCAGAGTGACACAGGGAAGGGCTGCTGGATCAGAGTGACACAGGGAAGGGCTGCTGGATCAGAGTGACGCATGGAAGGGCTGCTGGATCAGAGTGACACAGGGAAGGGCTGCTGGATCAGAGTGACGCATGGAAGGGCTGCTGGATCAGAGTGACACAGGGAAGAGCTTCTGGATCAGAGTGACACAGGGAAGAGCTGCTGGATCAGTGTGACACAGGGAAGAGCTGCTGGATCAGAGTGACACAGGGAAGAGCTGCTGGATCAGAGTGACACATGGAAGGGCTGCAGGATCAGTGTGACACAGGGAAGAGCTGCTGGATCAGTGTGACACATGGAAGGGCTGCAGGATCAGAGTGACACAGGGAAGGGCTGCTGGATCAGTGTGACGCATGGAAGGGCTGCTGGATCAGTGTGACACAGGGAAGAGCTGCTGGATCAGTGTGACACAGGGAAGGGCTGCTGGATCAGTGTGACACAGGGAAGAGCTGCTGGATCAGTGTGACACAGGGAAGAGCTGCTGGATCAGTGTGACACAGGGAAGGGCTGCTGGATCAGAGTGACACAGGGAAGGGCTGCTGGATCAGAGTGACGCATGGAAGGGCTGCTGGATCAGTGTGACACAGGGAAGGGCTGCTGGATCAGTGTGACACAGGGAAGGGCTGCTGGATCAGAGTGACACAGGGAAGAGCTGCTGGATCAGAGTGACGCATGGAAGGGCTGCTGGATCAGAGTGACACAGGGAAGGGCTGCTGGATCAGTGTGACACAGGGAAGAGCTGCTGGATCAGTGTGACACAGGGAAGGGCTGCTGGATCAGAGTGACACAGGGAAGGGCTGCTGGATCAGAGTGACACAGGGAAGGGCTGCTGGATCAGAGTGACGCATGGAAGGGCTGCTGGATCAGTGTGACACAGGGAAGGGCTGCTGGATCAGAGTGACACAGGGAAGAGCTGCTGGATCAGAGTGACGCATGGAAGGGCTGCTGGATCAGTGTGACACAGGGAAGGGCTGCTGGATCAGAGTGACACAGGGAAGAGCTGCTGGATCAGTGTGACACCGGGAAGGGCTGCTGGATCAGTGTGACACAGGGAAGGGCTGCTGGATCAGAGTGACACAGGGAAGGGCTGCTGGATCAGTGTGACACAGGGAAGGGCTGCTGGATCAGAGTGACACAGGGAAGGGCTGCTGGATCAGAGTGACACAGGGAAGGGCTGCTGGATCAGAGTGACACAGGGAAGAGCTGCTGGATCAGAGTGACACAGGGAAGAGCTGCTGGATCAGAGTGACACAGGGAAGGGCTGCTGGATCAGAGTGACACAGGGAAGAGCTGCTGGATCAGAGTGACACAGGGAAGGGCTGCTGGATCAGAGTGACGCATGGAAGGGCTGCTGGATCAGTGTGACACAGGGAAGGGCTGCTGGATCAGTGTGACACAGGGAAGAGCTGCTGGATCAGAGTGACACAGGGAAGAGCTGCTGGATCAGAGTGACACAGGGAAGAGCTGCTGGATCAGAGTGACACAGGGAAGAGCTGCTGGATCAGAGTGACACAGGGAAGAGCTGCTGGATCAGAGTGACGCATGGAAGGGCTGCAGGATCAGAGTGACGCATGGAAGGGCTGCTGGATCAGAGTGACACAGGGAAGAGCTGCTGGATCAGAGTGACACAGGGAAGAGCTGCTGGATCAGAGTGACGCATGGAAGGGCTGCTGGATCAGTGTGACGCATGGAAGGGCTGCTGGATCAGAGTGACGCATGGAAGGGCTGCTGGATCAGTGTGACACAGGGAAGGGCTGCTGGATCAGAGTGACGCATGGAAGGGCTGCTGGATCAGTGTGACACAGGGAAGGGCTGCTGGATCAGAGTGACACAGGGAAGAGCTGCTGGATCAGAGTGACGCATGGAAGGGCTGCTGGATCAGTGTGACACAGGGAAGAGCTGCTGGATCAGAGTGACACAGGGAAGGGCTGCTGGATCAGTGTGACACAGGGAAGAGCTGCTGGATCAGAGTGACACAGGGAAGAGCTGCTGGATCAGAGTGACACAGGGAAGAGCTGCTGGATCAGAGTGACACAGGGAAGAGCTGCTGGATCAGAGTGACGCATGGAAGGGCTGCAGGATCAGAGTGACACAGGGAAGAGCTGCTGGATCAGAGTGACGCATGGAAGGGCTGCAGGATCAGAGTGACGCATGGAAGGGCTGCTGGATCAGAGTGACACAGGGAAGGGCTGCTGGATCAGAGTGACACAGGGAAGAGCTGCTGGATCAGAGTGACACAGGGAAGGGCTGCTGGATCAGTGTGACGCATGGAAGGGCTGCTGGATCAGAGTGACACAGGGAAGAGCTGCTGGATCAGAGTGACGCATGGAAGGGCTGCAGGATCAGAGTGACGCATGGAAGGGCTGCTGGATCAGAGTGACACAGGGAAGGGCTGCTGGATCAGAGTGACACAGGGAAGGGCTGCTGGATCAGAGTGACACAGGGAAGGGCTGCTGGATCAGAGTGACACAGGGAAGGGCTGCTGGATCAGAGTGACGCATGGAAGGGCTGCTGGATCAGAGTGACACAGGGAAGGGCTGCTGGATCAGAGTGACACAGGGAAGGGCTGCTGGATCAGAGTGACACAGGGAAGGGCTGCTGGATCAGAGTGACACAGGGAAGGGCTGCTGGATCAGAGTGACGCATGGAAGGGCTGCTGGATCAGAGTGACGCATGGAAGGGCTGCTGGATCAGAGTGACACAGGGAAGAGCTGCTGGATCAGAGTGACGCATGGAAGGGCTGCTGGATCAGTGTGACACAGGGAAGGGCTGCTGGATCAGAGTGACACAGGGAAGAGCTGCTGGATCAGTGTGACACCGGGAAGGGCTGCTGGATCAGTGTGACACAGGGAAGGGCTGCTGGATCAGAGTGACACAGGGAAGGGCTGCTGGATCAGTGTGACACAGGGAAGGGCTGCTGGATCAGAGTGACACAGGGAAGGGCTGCTGGATCAGAGTGACACAGGGAAGGGCTGCTGGATCAGAGTGACACAGGGAAGAGCTGCTGGATCAGAGTGACACAGGGAAGAGCTGCTGGATCAGAGTGACGCATGGAAGGGCTGCTGGATCAGTGTGACGCATGGAAGGGCTGCTGGATCAGAGTGACGCATGGAAGGGCTGCTGGATCAGTGTGACACAGGGAAGGGCTGCTGGATCAGAGTGACGCATGGAAGGGCTGCTGGATCAGTGTGACACAGGGAAGGGCTGCTGGATCAGAGTGACACAGGGAAGAGCTGCTGGATCAGAGTGACGCATGGAAGGGCTGCTGGATCAGTGTGACACAGGGAAGAGCTGCTGGATCAGAGTGACACAGGGAAGGGCTGCTGGATCAGTGTGACACAGGGAAGAGCTGCTGGATCAGAGTGACACAGGGAAGAGCTGCTGGATCAGAGTGACACAGGGAAGAGCTGCTGGATCAGAGTGACACAGGGAAGAGCTGCTGGATCAGAGTGACGCATGGAAGGGCTGCAGGATCAGAGTGACGCATGGAAGGGCTGCTGGATCAGAGTGACACAGGGAAGAGCTGCTGGATCAGAGTGACACAGGGAAGAGCTGCTGGATCAGAGTGACGCATGGAAGGGCTGCTGGATCAGTGTGACGCATGGAAGGGCTGCTGGATCAGAGTGACGCATGGAAGGGCTGCTGGATCAGTGTGACACAGGGAAGGGCTGCTGGATCAGAGTGACGCATGGAAGGGCTGCTGGATCAGTGTGACACAGGGAAGGGCTGCTGGATCAGAGTGACACAGGGAAGAGCTGCTGGATCAGAGTGACGCATGGAAGGGCTGCTGGATCAGTGTGACACAGGGAAGAGCTGCTGGATCAGAGTGACACAGGGAAGGGCTGCTGGATCAGTGTGACACAGGGAAGAGCTGCTGGATCAGAGTGACACAGGGAAGAGCTGCTGGATCAGAGTGACACAGGGAAGAGCTGCTGGATCAGAGTGACACAGGGAAGAGCTGCTGGATCAGAGTGACGCATGGAAGGGCTGCAGGATCAGAGTGACACAGGGAAGAGCTGCTGGATCAGAGTGACGCATGGAAGGGCTGCAGGATCAGAGTGACGCATGGAAGGGCTGCTGGATCAGAGTGACACAGGGAAGGGCTGCTGGATCAGAGTGACACAGGGAAGAGCTGCTGGATCAGAGTGACACAGGGAAGGGCTGCTGGATCAGTGTGACGCATGGAAGGGCTGCTGGATCAGAGTGACACAGGGAAGAGCTGCTGGATCAGAGTGACGCATGGAAGGGCTGCAGGATCAGAGTGACGCATGGAAGGGCTGCTGGATCAGAGTGACACAGGGAAGAGCTGCTGGATCAGAGTGACACAGGGAAGAGCTGCTGGATCAGAGTGACACAGGGAAGAGCTGCTGGATCAGAGTGACGCATGGAAGGGCTGCAGGATCAGAGTGACACAGGGAAGAGCTGCTGGATCAGAGTGACGCATGGAAGGGCTGCAGGATCAGAGTGACGCATGGAAGGGCTGCTGGATCAGAGTGACACAGGGAAGGGCTGCTGGATCAGAGTGACACAGGGAAGAGCTGCTGGATCAGAGTGACACAGGGAAGGGCTGCTGGATCAGTGTGACGCATGGAAGGGCTGCTGGATCAGAGTGACACAGGGAAGAGCTGCTGGATCAGAGTGACGCATGGAAGGGCTGCAGGATCAGAGTGACGCATGGAAGGGCTGCTGGATCAGAGTGACACAGGGAAGGGCTGCTGGATCAGAGTGACACAGGGAAGAGCTGCTGGATCAGAGTGACACAGGGAAGGGCTGCTGGATCAGTGTGACGCATGGAAGGGCTGCTGGATCAGAGTGACGCATGGAAGGGCTGCAGGATCAGTGTGACACAGGGAAGAGCTGCTGGATCAGTGTGACACATGGAAGGGCTGCAGGATCAGAGTGACACAGGGAAGGGCTGCTGGATCAGTGTGACGCATGGAAGGGCTGCTGGATCAGTGTGACACAGGGAAAAGCTGCTGGATCAGTGTGACGCAGGGAAGGGCTGCTGGATCAGTGTGACACAGGGAAGAGCTGCTGGATCAGAGTGACGCATGGAAGGGCTGCAGGATCAGTGTGACACAGGGAAGAGCTGCTGGATCAGAGTGACACAGGGAAGGGATGCTGGATCAGAGTGACACAGGGAAGGGCTGCTGGATCAGAGTGACACAGGGAAGAGCTGCTGGATCAGAGTGACACAGGGAAGGGCTGCTGGATCAGTGTGACGCATGGAAGGGCTGCTGGATCAGAGTGACGCATGGAAGGGCTGCAGGATCAGTGTGACACAGGGAAGAGCTGCAGGATCAGAGTGACACAGGGAAGGGCTGCTGGATCAGTGTGACACAGGGAAGAGCTGCTGGATCAGAGTGACGCAGGGAAGAGCTGCTGGATCAGAGTGACACAGGGAAGAGCTGCTGGATCAGAGTGACACAGGGAAGGGCTGCTGGATCAGTGTGACGCATGGAAGGGCTGCTGGATCAGAGTGACACAGGGAAGGGCTGCTGGATCAGTGTGACGCATGGAAGGGCTGCTGGATCAGAGTGACACAGGGAAGAGCTGCTGGATCAGAGTGACACAGGGAGGGGCTGCTGGATCAGTGTGACGCATGGAAGGGCTGCTGGATCAGAGCGACACAGGGAAGAGCTGCTGGATCAGAGTGACACAGGGAGGGGCTGCTGGATCAGAGTGACGCATGGAAGGGCTGCTGGATCAGAGTGACACAGGGAAGAGCTGCTGGATCAGAGTGACACAGGGAAGAGCTGCTGGATCAGAGTGATGCATGGAAGGGCTGCTGGATCAGTGTGACACAGGGAAGGGCTGCTGGATCAGTGTGACACAGGGAAGAGCTGCTGGATCAGTGTGACACAGGGAAGAGCTGCTGGATCAGAGTGACACAGGGAAGAGCTGCTGGATCAGAGTGATGCATGGAAGGGCTGCAGGATCAGAGTGACGCATGGAAGGGCTGCAGGATCAGAGTGACACATGGAAGGGCTGCTGGATCAGTGTGACGCATGGAAGGGCTGCTGGATCAGAGTGACACAGGGAAGGGCTGCTGGATCAGTGTGACACAGGGAAGGGCTGCTGGATCAGAGTGACACATGGAAGGGCTGCAGGATCAGAGTGACACATGGAAGGGCTGCTGGATCAGTGTGACGCAGGGAAGGGCTGCTGGATCAGAGTGACGCATGGAAGGGCTGCAGGATCAGAGTGACACAGGGAAGAGCTGCTGGATCAGTGTGACACAGGGAAGAGCTGCTGGATCAGAGTGACACAGGGAAGAGCTGCTGGATCAGAGTGACACAGGGAAGGGCTGCTGGATCAGTGTGACGCATGGAAGGGCTGCAGGATCAGTGTGACGCATGGAAGGGCTGCTGGATCAGTGTGACGCATGGAAGAGCTGCTGGATCAGTGTGACACAGGGAAGGGCTGCTGGATCAGCACCTAGGTCCACATAGGGAAGTAGCACCCGTCAGGCTAGCTGTCCCTCAATGGCACTGCAACTAAGGGCCCCACACTAGTTCAGTTTGTCACTACGGGGCCCTAAACCACATGCTACCGACATGACAACAATCCAACCTGATATGACCAGAAGAGCTCTTCAGTGCTTGTGTAAGATGGTGGAAGAAGTGTTATTTCATAAAAACTGCCGTTCTGTTGTTTGGCCACAAGGGGCCGCTGGTTCCCCTGTTCATGCAGCTAATGCACTGGAGAGACTTCTCTGTAGAGAGACAGGAAGTGGAGAGATAACGATCTTGGAAAAGACAGAGAAAGGCCATGTGAGCAGTTTGGTGTGTAGCCTGGCGTGCAGCAAAGAAACAGAGAGACTGACAACTTTCCCGATTGCTGGATCTGAATCAGAGGCTGTGGACTTTTGCCTGAAGGACGCCTGAGAGCTGTGTGGTGCATCCGGTCATTTGTGAAGGAGACCTGCTTAGTCCAGCTGGAGTTCACCGAAGGCCCGGGTCAGTAATTTCAATAATACATGCACGTGCTATAGACTGACAGTTAGTTAGTTAGTCAGATAGAAAGACTTTATACAGGCCAAGACTTTACTTCTTTTGCTTTGCTGTTTGGATTCTGGATTCTGGATTGCAGAGGAATATTTCTACAGAAGACACTGACTGTTGTGCACTGAGCTTTCTGCATTTCTACTCAGTGCATCCCTTTGGAACAGCGCCTGCTACAGCAGTTTGGGTCAGCTTTGGGGCAGGGAAATTGTTGTTAATGTTTTACTGTTTGCTGCATTTATTTGAAGTCTATTTGAGTAAACGTGTTTTGCATAAGCTGGTGTCAGTGTCGCTTTCTTGTCTGTGGCTTTGCTGTACCTTGAAAGACCTTCTGGTGCACGACTTACACTTGCAAAAAGGGTTCACTGGGCATTGGAGCCAGAAGGCCTTGTGGCTGCTGGCTTAAGCCAGACTAGCAGAAGAAAGGTTAATATTGGACGATAATTATAGTGGACCAAAATCCACGACAATTGCCCCGGGAATCTTACGATTCTTTCCCCCGGGGCATCCAAAATTGTGATGCACCGCTGTGTGAAACCCCCCAGGTCGCCCCATATACTTACCTTCTTTCCTGGTCCAACGGCGCATGCGTGAGCCGTGGCTGAACCCTCGCTATCCCTCCAGCAGGGTGCGTGCCCGTGCCAGGCATTTGTGAATGGCTCGCACAGCATTGCAGGGAGTGGGGGATGGGGTCGTCAGTGCGCTCAAAGCTGCTCGCATTAGACGAAGGCTTAGACAACGTGACATCAGCAGCTCCGAGCGCACTGATTGGACGGAGTTGGTTTTGGTGGCCTGGGGGGTTTCACACAGCGGGGTGCCCCAGGGACAAAGACCAAAACCCAGGATAGTCAAAATCCTGGGTTTTGATCCACTTTAATAGCAAACATGTGTTATAGGCATATTTGACATGTAACATTTAGTTTTACTTTGTATAAAACATATCTAAAAAAAATCTAAACAACGTGTGTATATTATAGCTGATAAGATAAAATTCTCAGTTACTGATGGATAACCTTGTGTCAATTTACAGGCATCCCTCCCATTGTTGTGCTGACCAAAGCTCAATCCCCAAACCCCTCACCGGCAATTCCCCCAGACATCTCAACGCAGTTTGCAGGCATGGGCGTCGTTCACATAGTAAGTGTGGAGAATTACACCGAGCTGAAACATAACCGGAGCCCAGAGGCTGACAAGCAGTTCCTTAACTTTATTGACCTGTGCCTGAAGGAGGCCGAGCGTGGCATCCGGCTGAGAAGCAACCAACCTCACCAGCAGATATTTGCCAAGTGCGTAGCTGATCAGACCGAAGAAGAGCGGGAACTGTATACGAAGAAGATAAACCAGTTGCAGGAGGAGAATAAGAAGCTGAAAGAGAGACGGTGCTGCATCCAGTGAGAGCGCCAGGGTAAGAAGCCCCAAAGTGAACAAAAAAAGGGCTTGGCATGCCTTGGTGGGAATAAAGCTTCCACCAGAAAAAACCTGGAAAGGATCTTTCCTAGGGAGCAAGCCTAAATTGTGTATTTCCCTTAGGATCCCCCCTATACCTTGTATATACAATATTCCGTACTGATTAAATGTGGCTTCACTGGGATGGTGAGGATGCCAATCAGGCTGTGCGGGTTCCTTAAAGGAGCACTTTCGCGAAATTGTGTAATATTCAAAATCCATATAAACACATTAGCTAATGAGAGAAGGGGTCACTTATACACCCAAACTGAATAAAACTCCCTCCAAGCTTGTACCGTATATACTCGAGTATAGGCCGACCCGAATATAAGCCGAGGCACCTAATTTTACCACAAAAAAATGGAACAAGTTATTGACTCGAGTATAAGCCGAGGCGGCTTTTTTCAATTGGAATTGGAGTTGACACACAGAGAGACACACACACACACACACACACACAAAGGGACACACACACAGAAAGAGACACACACACACAAAGGGACACACACACAGAAAAAGACACACACACACACACACACACACAGAAAGAGAGACACACACACACACACTGTGGGTGCCTCCGCCGCCGCTCTCAGACGCGCAGGTGTCGGGGGTCAGGGTTTGGCCGAGGTTACCCTGCAGAGGGGCAGCGGGGTCCCCCTCACACACCAGCACTTCCTGGCTGTTGCGCGCTCGTCGTCGGTGGGCGTGCCCCATATGGCAGGCGTCCAATGAAAACATTGGACACCGCCCATTGACGACCAGCGCGCAGCAGCCTGGAAGTGCCGGTCAGTGTGTGAATGTGTGTGCGTGAGAGCGGCGGCGGCAGCAGCGGGTACAGCAGGGACCCGCAGCGGCCGCCCCTCACCCTCCAGCATCTGTTGGGTTGAGGGTTGCGGCCTTCCCTGGCAGTCCGCCCCTGGACTCGAGTATAAGCCGAGGCGGCTTTTTTCAGCCCAAAAAGTGGGCTGAAAAACTCGGCTTATACTCGAGTATATACGGTCGTTTTCTACCCCTGGCAGGAATAAAATTCAGGGGTTACAGGTTTAGCCTATGAGGGGTGACAGAGTCTGTCACCCCTGATTTCCTCTTCCTTCTATTAAAATAAAAAAAAACAATCATGGCTGGAGATTTCCTGATGCTGGGTGTTTACGTGACCCCTCCTCCCACCATCCAGCATATTTATATAGATTTTTATAATTGAGCCATTTTCTGCTCCTTTAAAGGAAAAACACAGTGGACCAAAATCTAGGCTAAAATAACAAATGGCAGTGGATGTGGGACAGCTTGTGCTCCGAACCATAGCTAAAAGCAGTGAAGGATAATGTTGTCTGCAGTCAGCTCAGTGATGGATCACTGAAGCCATTAAAGTGGACCAAATCCCATGGCGATTGGCCCGGGAATCTTATTGATTGATCGATTCCCTCCCCCCAGTGTGTGTCCCTCCCGCTGTGTGAAACCCCCCCAGGTCACCCACACACTTACCTTCTTTTGCAGGCCAACGGCGCATGCGTGAGCCTCGGCTGCATCCCCGCTATCCCTCTAGCAGGGTGCGGGCCTGCGCCAGGCACATGTGAATGGCCGGTGCAGGCACACTCCCTGTTAGAGGGTAGTGTGCTGATTGGACAATCGGCTGTGCATGTGCCGTAGGCCTGGAAAACTAGGGTTTGTTTCAGTGACCTGGGGGGGTTTCACACAGTGGGGTACCACCAATCAGGGTGTCCTGGGAGCAAGGACCAAAACCCAGGATAGTCAAAATCCTGGGTTTTGGTCCATTTTAAGGTGTGTATAGCTAGGCTTTAAAATAGACTGAATCCAAAACTAGAGCCTAAAATAACTAAAGTCTAGAAACTCTTTCCCTTAGGGGTTCCAAAAAAAAAAAAAGCAGCAGGCACAGCCTAAATCAAAATCATGTGTGTGTGCCTAGGTCTGTGCCACACCAATAATTATAAACTACCACATAGGCACAAGAAAACCTCACAAATGGGCACAGCAAAAAATTGAAAATAAATCAGAGACTTCATCACCTCCATACTGGGAATCTCACATCAAAAACAATACTAAGGCCCTTATTTATGAAGTAATAAATAGGAATAAATAAGGCCTTGCCGGGGCAGTGTGGCTTCCACATGTATCTGCAGATATATGCAACCAAATCTTTGTCTTTCCACATAGCTAGACATGTTTGTTGCTTGATATTTAGTTGATGAGAGGCTTAAACTGGGCGGTAAATTAGTTCCCAGGCCCTGAATAATAATGTTGATAATTTTGTATAAATAGTGATTGAGCTGCTCCCACCCCCCTTTGTTCATTTATGAAGGAATAGCGACAGGTAGCGACTGGTGAGCGGCCGGTAATGACGGGCCCCGCCACGAGAACGCCGGCTCCCCACCACAATCACACATTTATCAAGCCGATCCTGCTTAGCGACTGAGATAGCGCCATATAGCGACTCATTCATCATTATCCCAGCCTCAGCCCACAGCGCCAGCGTCCGACCTTGAACAGCGACAGGTATGACCTCTCGCTACCTGGCGCTCTGCAATGCATTTCAATGGAACAATCTTTAAATATTAATAATTAATTGTTATTAATGGTTTTTTTTTTTTTTTTTTTTTAAATGTAAAAAATTCTGTGACCACTTCTGCCATTTTAGTTATTTTTTTTTAAGGGAAAAAAAATGTACAGAATTGATATTACAGGTCTGATATTAATGTATTCATATTACTAAATTATTTAAAAAACTTTTTTTTTTTGGTTTCCAAAAATATGGTGGTTTGGGGGTTAAAAAACAATTGCACCAATAGGTAAGCCCTATTGCTCTGATAAAAATAAATCAGAGACTTCATCACCTCCATACTGGGAATCTCACATCAAAAAGAAAACTAAATTCATAATGTTACACACATCCTAGATACTACTCCTATCCAATACAGAAAAGATACAATAAATATATATTTTTTATATTATATTATATTTAATAATATTTCATTATTATTCACACTATATACATATATATTGGTCTTTTTATGTATATACTTCTTTTTCTTAATATATGTTTTTTGATTTATTAATCAATACTCACATCACATATATTTCTCTTACCACTTATTGATTTATTAACAAATCAATATCTATTTAGGATCCAACACATTATAATGTATTGTATGTTATTTATTTATATTATTGATTTGGGAATGCACAAATATGTAAATGTAAATATATAATCAAATATGAATACGTTTTTTGAACAACATTATTAATTAATTAATTATTCAGATCCCTATGGTAATCTTGTGAATCTGCCTTGGCTGTGGATGGAATTCTGATCATGTCTTTTGACTTTAGACATCCGATTTTGATCCTGTGTTTTTACTCTGCATTGAATGGATTAATAATATTGTAGCCAGTTTATTAGTTAGTATCTTATGGTTGTGATTTAATGTGTTTTATATTTAATTATATTCGTTGTTTGTAGTATGGTTAATGAGAAGATAAGACAACAATAAAAGATTACTGCTTTTATTGGTTTTTAACTTTACTCACCTGTCTTCACATCTAGCTGGTTTTACTAGGAGGCCGATTCATTAATAGCGGCAGGTAGCGACAGTTGAGCGACTGTAGCAGTATTTTCACAGCGCCCGCTAGTAGTCGCTGTGCTTGGCCGTTGTTTGGTTGTTGATAGCAGTAATGTTGAATATTGGGTGATGAGTCGCTATTTGACAGGTTCCGCGCTGTATGGGAGCGCATGATAGCGACTGGCCATAGCGACCGGCTCCCACCATATTCATTAACAAATCACGCTCAAAAAATTCTCGCGCTGTAAAATGCATGTTTAAACTCCAGAGCGCTGGTGGCGATGGGTTAAAAGTAGTTTTTTAACCCCCAAACCACCATATTTTTGGAAACCAAAAAAAAAGCAAGTTTTTTAAAATAATTTTGTAATATGAATACATTAATATCAGACCTGTAATATCAATTCTGCACAAAATTATTTTTTTTTTTTACCTTAAAAAAAATATCTAACATGGCAGAAGTGGTAACAGAAATTTTCACATTAAAAAAAAAAAAAACAATTAATAATGAATTATTAATATTTAAAGATTGTTCCATTGAAATGCATTGGAGAGCGCCAGGTAGCGAGAGGTCATACCTGTCGCTGTTCAAGGTCGGACGCTGGCGCTGTGGGCTGAGGCTGGAATAATGATGAATGAGTCGCTATCTGGCGCTATCTCAGTTGCTAAGCAGGATTGCCTTGATAAATGTGTGATTGTGGTGGGGAGCCGGCGTTCTCGTGGCGGGGCCCGTCATTAACGGTCGCTCACCAGTCGCTACCTGTCGCTATTCCTTCATAAATAAGGGTCTCAGTCGGTGTGCAGTAATGTTGAATACAAGGTGACGAGTCGCTATTTGACAGGTTCCGCGATGTATGGGTGCACATGATAGCGACTGGTCAGAGCGACCGGCTCCAACCATATTCATCAAAAAATCAGGCGCTGTGAAATGCATGTTTAAACCCCAGAGCGCTGGCGGCGATGTGTGAAAAGTAGTTTTTTAACCCCCAAACCACCATATTTTTGGAAACCCAAAAAAAAAAAAATGTTTAAAGAATTTAGTAATATGAATACAATATCAGACTTGTAATATCAATTCTGCACAATTTTTTTTTTTTTTACCTTAAAAAAATTATCTAACATTGCAGAAGTGGTCACAGAATTTTTCACATTTAAAAAAAAAAAAACATTAATAACAATTAATTATTAATATTTAAAGATTGTTCCATTGAAATGCATTGGAGAGCGCCAGGTAGCGAGAGGTCATACCTGTCGCTGTTCAAGGTTGGACACTGGCGCTGTGGGCTGAGGCTGGAATAATGATGAATGAGTGGCTATCTGGCGCTATCTCAGTCGCTAAGCAGGATTGGCTTGATAAATGTGTGATTGTGGTGGGGAGCCGGCGTTCTCGTGGCGGGGCCCGTCATTACCGGCCGCTCACCAGTCGCTACCTGTCGCAATTCCTTCATAAATAAGGGCCCATGTGTTGCTCTCTGGGTGTGTCTGCTTCACCTCCCCACCGCCCGCCGCTCCCCGCCTCGGCGTCCGTTGTCACAGCAACGTTGTGTTGTGGCGCAGTTGGCTGGGCGGTCTGGGGGGCGGGTGGTGGAGGGAGGGCAGTGACGTCCGCATTTGCGGATCGCTGTTGCTGATTGGAGGGCGCATCCTGTGTATTGAGCGGCCGCCGTGCACGGGATCGCCCTCCTGATTAATAGCAAGCTGCACATGGGTAATTGAGCATTTCCCAAATATATATATATATATATATATATATATATATATATATATATATATACGTTAAACAAGCATTTCTTCCTGGCACCTTGGAAAAGTGAGCTAGTCTCACGGAACGCGTGGGGAAAGGATACCAGGACCTTTACCCGGGGCATCTTGGATCAGCACTAAATGGTGATTTCATTCCATGTTTTTTCCTCTTCTGTGCGCTTTAAAGAATTTCTCTTTCTGAATTTTTTGCATCAGCATTAGCACTTTATATAGGCACCTAAAATTTGCACTAGCCCTTTTTTTGTATATATTCTGGATGAATTGTATTATTGTGCAATATTGATATATTTTGGCAGCTTTGCTTTTGTATATTTTTCGCTTATCTTGATGTCCCTGTAGTAAGAATGATTTTTAGATTGTTGTGAATTGTTTTAACATTAATAAATTTGTGAATATTATGTAGATTATACATTTGTGATCTTTTTTGGGTTGGTGGTGCTGATTAGGATCGCCATTTGTGGTTATTGGGGACACATTTTTTTGATTCTTAAATTGTTTGGTCCATAGGGCATCCCATTCTGGCACACCATTACCATTTCTCTTGAATATTTTTTGGGTGGTGCAAGGTAATTTTTCTTTTCTTTTATTGTGTCAATTCCCATCTAAATTAATAAATACTAATGAATAACTTTTTGTTTTGGAGTTTTTATTATATGTCAGGAAATACAATACACATTTAGAGGCTGATTTAACACTAGCGCCACGTATTGCCATGTGAACGCCTGTGTGCTTAGAGCGACCGCTAGTAGACACTGCAAGCGGGTGTCTGGCGCTATAACAAGTGACGCTGTAGTATCCTGTCCAGCAGTGATAAATGTGATGTCTGTAGGGGAAGCTGTAGAAGCCTCTCCCTGATTAACTGCAGAGCCAAAGGAGAACGCTAGGTGGTGCCCCGAGGTCAAAGCGCCCAAGACTACGCTACATCTAACAACAGGACAACGCTGCATCAAGCGATAGGTGGCACCAGTTAAGTGCGTCCGGCACTCGGTGCTGAAGCCCATTTTCAAGAAAAAACGACACACAACCAGCGTCGGCGCTCTAAAACTGGGCGCTCTAGCACAGAGTGCAAGACGCAAAAACCTATAAAAGTGTTTGGTTGCCGGGCAGGAGAGGCCACACAATGATTTGAGCCAAAAATGTTTACTTTAGCAACTATTTATACACAACCCAATGAAACACCATTGAAATGTATGGAAAAGCGACACTGAGCAACAGGTGCTACATGGTGCTGTTGAACCTAGAGCAATGGCGCTTTACACTGAGCCGCCTGTAATAATACATGTAACGCTACATGGCGCTGTTAGAGGCGCTCACCAGATTGACTTTCATATATGTGGTTTTCACATACAGCACCCAGCGTTCACCCGGCGCTACGTGGCACTACCTATGCCGATCTGCATTCTGGGATTGCTGACCTTTTCCTGACCCCAGCTCTGCTCTGTTTGTGCAAAGGACAGCTATAACCTGCCCCCTGTACTTTTGACCTCTCTCCTCAGTATGTGATTCTACTGAGCCAAGATGGCGGCGCCCGTATCCTAGAGTGCTGAATAGAATTGAAGGACAGTGAGGGAAAAAATTTAAAAAGTGACTAAAAACTTTAAATATATGAATTTTAGATGCTGGGGAATAGTTTTTGTTATAGGTTTGGGCTTTTCATTAAATAATGCTGAAGGTCTGCTTTAAGAGCTGTTAAAAAAGCAAAAAAAAGCAAAAAAATGATCCTTTTCAGGGCAGTTAGGTAGGGAGAGGCGTCACTGGCAGCGGCAGCTGGAGTGAGGGACAGCTAAGCACAAGAAAACACATAAGCCAATTGTCCTTTCCATTGCTCCTCCAGGGACAGGCAGCTGCTGAGGCACATTTAAAAACTTCTGGTCTTTGCCCATTTAATTGCAGGTCCAGCGCATGCCAACTACTGGGCACATAGAAGCACATCTGTTCTTTGCCCATTTAATTGCATGGCTGAGGCATGCCAGATAATGGGCACATAGAAAAACATCTGTTCTTTGCCCATTTATTTGCATGGCCGAGGCAATTAATAGTGGGGGGGGGGGGGGGGGCGTTTGGACATGTGAGATTGTTGACATTGTATCTGTCTCTGTTTATTTCTGCCCGGCTGGTCCTTGTATATAATTCTTATAGCACTGTAGCACGTGGCACTTATAGATAACACTTATATTAATTGTATTAACCTTTTAGAGGTTTTGGATATGATTTAGCACAGGTCAGATAGTTTGCAGCAGGGTTAAAGAGGACCTTAAATGAAATATTATGCTCATCTATTGTTATCAATTAGTGGCCTAAAAGCAGTTTTGTCATCTTTGTCCCCCACCCCCATCTTCTCAGGTTTTGTCTCATGTTATTTGCATTTTAATTGCTTTTAATGCGTCTTAATATATGTACATGAAGATTTATGCGATCAATAAAATTTGATAAATTTTTGGTATGAATGAGTAGTGCCACTGTTTCCAAGTAGGATAGATTTGGGAGTTGTGGGACCTCTGAGCCAACTTGAAAATAGGTAGAAAAAAGTTGAGGCAGCCAGGAAACTGGAACCGCTTCATAGGAAGATGCCGCAAGTCCTGAGGAAAGCTCCAATGCCATTGCTAAGACACTAGATGCCTGAGGTTTTTTTTTTTTTAGGTTTTTGAGGTAAGTTAAACCGGACCAACACCCAACACCCGTAAGTTAAACCGGACCAACACCCAGCATTCTGGATGCCCCCCCTCGCTTCTTACGATAACCACACAGCGGGGCCAACACCCGTTAAGGTAAAAACGGGTGTTGGTCCGGTTGAATATCCTTCTCTGTCTAAATTGTATGACTTCAGAGCTGGGTGGGCTCTTGACCTTTTTTTTCTGTGAGGTTTATTCCCTCGTTCATCGCTAGGGCCTCAATTCAGTAAACTTTCCTTAAAATATCTTGTGAAAATAAGGGCCATTTCAATCATTTTCCATGCTTTCGTTTTGTAACACCTCATTCACCCCTCCCCCCCATGCTAAGCCCAATTTGGGTAGAACATAAAAAATCCCATTGGGTTGCGGGCAATCTGCACAAAAGCTGAAGCGGTGTTTCTCCATGGACAGTGGGCCCATCCACACCCTCTGGCTGATGGGCGTGCGGGTAATTGGGTTGGAGCTATTGGCATATAAGGCAGGTGGCTTGCTAGCCCCTGTAACCCTTCAAGTGCTACAGGGCCCGCACTCTTTTAGAGGCAGCTGGATGTGGCCCCTGCTGGGTTAGGCTCCTTTTCTCAAAGCCTGTAAATGCACTTCTGCTTGTAACACCCCACCCCTTTCTGCCTGGGGGTTTCCCCTCAGCCCTCCCCTCAGGGCTGGATTAAGTGAGGTGGAGGCCCCTGGGCACAAAATCTGGTGGTGGCCCCAGATACAGTATTTTTTTTTCCTTTAAAATAATAGTCCAGCCAAGTAACTGATTGGTGGTTGTCTGGCACCTACTTACTGGAATATTAGATTGAGTCCCTTGTGCCACCCCTTGTGCGGGTGCGTGCTTTATCTGCTGGAAGCCTTGGTCTACCAGCTCTGCATAGCTGGTGTCTGGGTCTGTACAAGATAGGGGGAACCCTACTGCACACAGTATTCCAAACGTGGCCTCACCAGAGCTCTATACAGCGGCATCACGCCCTCCCTAATCCTACTGGGGATGCCTCGAGCTATGCAGCTGAGAATCCTGCTTGCTTTTCCCATTGTCTGGCTGCATTGTCACTCAGCTGTCAGTAATCATTTTCCCTAAATATCTCTCCTACGTAGTTCCTGGTTAACACAGTACTGCCCATATGAGTCTCAGAGCGGGAATTCCTTCTCCCAAATTGCAGGAATTTACATTTCCAGTTTCCATTGTTTGACCATTGGTCCAGTAAAGCCAAATAATGTTCCATGTTGCAAACACCTCCAGGAATAACCACTTTATTACACATAAGCTTTGGCCACAATTTCCCTACCCACTGATGAACGTTGGGTACTGATAAATCTGCAAGTATTACCTATCTCATTATTTCTTGCATAGCTGCCTCGGGAGGATAGGCTGGACTGTGTGGGAAGCCCTAAGTCATGCCCTGGAGAATCGAGGGTCTGGGTAGGCAAGAAGTGAGCCCCTGGGCCAGGTGGCCTAGTAGCGTGGTGAGCAAAGGTGTGGTCAGATTGAGCTGAGGTCAAAGGTAAGGCCCTGTTCACACTTGGGCGACTGTGAGGCGGGAACGGAGCACTTGCATCTGCCCCTCAATCACCATCTAATTTTTGCATGTTTAAACCAGCAATCGCTATTATGGGCAGAGTTTTTGGGGGATCGCCCCCCATTGCCAATAGCAAGCACTAGCACTTGCAAATTACTTTAGAAGTGGCAATGTAGCAAGTGCCGTAGAAATTCGCTAGTGTACGCGTAATGCTAAGGTGTGAAGGTGGCCAAAGAGTAGTCAAGTCCGCAAGTAAAGGTTGTGGCCTGGCAGCAAAGGTTCCGAATCGATTGTCCATAGAAAAGGTTGTGCAAAGGTGGCAAATAGGCGTAATCCGGCAGCAAACAGGCAAAGTCAAAGGCCAAGCAGAGGTCATTAAAGGAGCACTATCGTGAAAAGTGGCCCAATGATAAAAAATCCATATAAATATGCTGGATGGCAGTAGGAGGGGTCACTTATACACCCGGCACCAAGAAATATACAGCCAGGCTTGTTTTTCTTTTTTTTAATGAAAGGAAAAGGACATCTGGGGTGACAGACTCTGTCACCCCTGATAGACTAAACCTGTCACCCCTGATAGACTAAACTTGTCATCCCTGGATTTTATTTTTTTCTACCATGAGAAAATAAACCACAAGCTTGGCGGGAATTTAATTCAGTTCGGGTGTATATGTGACCCCTCCTCATTAGCCGACGTGTTTATATGGATTTTTAATATTACACTCATTTATATGGATTTTTAATATTACACTCATATACTCATACACATATTACATAATATTTTGCGATAGTTCTCCTTTAATGAAGAACCTAGGAAGAGCTAAGGTAGAGAAGCAACTCATAAGCCACGGGAAGATGGATCCTATGAAGATCTTCCGGCACAATCTTGGGGCTGGTTCTTGCTGCTTTAGGGCCACAGCACCTGTGTCATCAGCACACGGAACCTCTTACTTTAAGGGTACAGCACCTCTGTCATCTGCACATGGGTCTTCATGCACTGGACTTTGAAGCTAATGCATTTTTGCTATGTGTTGGCATCTGTACACACCCACTTTGTACCTCCGATTCTGCAAACCCCATTCAAATAGTCCTGTGGGAGCCTCACCAAGCTCTCCCAGCAGCTTAATGACATTAGGTTACTGTTGTACCCTGTGTTTTTCACTGGAAATCTTTTAAAGAAAGAAGTCTGTTTATATAATATAAATAGCAGGGGGGATCGAAGAGGGTAGTCCAAGGGTCTGGACCTCTCCTCTCCAGACCTGCTGGAACACAGAGCATTTTACAGCAGTCTTGAGCACATGGCTGCTGTTTGCATTGTGGTATACTTAGCAGGAATGAGCAGCCAGGTAATGACTAAATAACAAGCAAGAAGCACTCAAAGCAAAGGAAAGGGGGCACAGGAGCTGGCAGTTCATGGAGCTCAGGACACATCTCAGAGTTGCCAGCTGTCACTGTCACAGGAGAAGTAGCACCCAAAATCGATGTTTCTTCACCAGTTTAGCAGCTGCAGAAATCATTACCATTCCCCCCTACTGGACCCCCCCCCCCCCAAATAAAATTTCCGGTTCTCCACTGGAAGGCTGACCTTCAACCAAAAAGCAGGAAAGCATACAACAGACAACAAACATGAGTTTAACTTATTGTTTAATTTTAATAAATAGCTAGAACAGTTTCCATTTGGTTTTCTTGCTTCCATTTTTCTTTGCTACAAGCTGCAACTCCCACAGAGGGCCGGGGGACAGGATAACATGACGCTGCTGCCATTTACAAAACACTGACTCTGTAACTTTTCACTGATGGAGGAGACACTGGGGTTAATGCATCCTCAGTCCTTGTATTCTCCAGCTGGGCGGGATTTTCCTTTATTTGTATGCGGAATATTTGATGCATGACAGAAAAAGGGGGGTGTGCTGGGGAGGGGGGGAGCGCTATAAAAAGGGGGCAAGAGTGGAAGCACAACTTTGAAGGCACATGGAAAAACAGAAAACAACAGCCCACCAGTGACGCAGCCCTCGCAGTCGGACCTGGTGGTTCCCAGGAAGAGCGAGGGCTTCGCGAAAGACGGATGGAGGATTTGGCAGTGATGTGTCACGGGATTACGAAAGGAGATCTTTGGAAGGGACTGTAAAACAGAAAGTCTTATTGCAGATATGGGCTGAGATCTGACTTTTTTTTTCAGTAAAAAGCTGAAGTCCTTTTACTGTCCTTTTTCTGTAAAGAGAAGAGAAGAGAATCATTGATGATGTCCAAATCAGTTCATTCTTTTATAGGCATACGTAAGTGTTTACTTTCAATAACCTGTCCGGGCAATAGAAAAGACTTACCTACCAGCCTACAGACTTGATTCCCCGAGTCCTGCAGGCTGCTCCAGTCTAATTACAGTGCTTGCGACAACCCACCCGGCCTCAGTGCACGTTCCTTCTGCCAGCCACATTGGGACAGGCTCCCTTGTTGATTGACAGCAGGAGATGTCACGAGCATCATCAGCTGATATGTTTTTTCAGTGGTGGATGCTCGCCAGGGGCCGGTCAGGATTGCATACCTTCCAAGTGTCCCTGATTTGGAGGGACTGTCCCTCTTTTGAGTCCATGTTCCCCTGTCCCTCGTTGTTCTCATATGTCCCTCTTTGAGGTATAACATGCAGCTCTACATCAATAAATTATTCATTTGCCTATTCAAAGTGTTTCTATTGTTTTAACTGATAACCTAGCTCCTATCCATCATTCAATGAGGGGGCGTGGCCTAATATCACAAATGTCCCTCTTTCCCACCATGAAAAGTTGGTAGGTATGGGATTGTGCTTTCAGCTTGGGAGCTGCCACCTCAGCTTGTAGGACTACGAGGGATTACTTTTTTTTTTCCTTTTAGTTTCCTTTTTACGTAAACCCCCCTATTTTGGGCTACCAAAGAACAGGAAGTTTCATATGAATAAGAGCCATGGGTCCTCCCAGCAAAGAAAGGGAGAAGACTGAGATTCTATTTTGCTTTATGCACCTGCAGATCTATGGCCCTAATGCAATTGCAGCTTCTTGTTTTGAGGTTGTCACTGAATGCTTGAAAGTAATGTGAAATCTCCTGTCTGCCTTTTAAAACAGATCTCTAGATAGCAGCCCTTGGGGCCATTGTACCTCCAGTCTCCACCAGGCATCTCAATTTGAGATGCCATCTGATTAAATGAACCTGAAAATCAGGCACACTCATCTGATCCAAGCTCCAACACCACTTGTGATCACAGAGGGACAAGGGGGTTTTAATGTGTGGGCTTGTGCGACACTTTGCACAAAACATACAAGCCCATCTAAAGAACCCAACTGGTCACCAGAAGTGAAGGAAAAGCATGGATGCAGATATCCTAGCTGTGGGAGCATGGACTGGTAAGTATACTGTCTGGTATTCGGACTTCATATAGGTTCACTACTAGTGAATACTGGTGGGCAACAGGGTTCACTGGGTGCGCAAGTGCAATGCTATGCATGGCACATATGATTTCATTCACAGTACCCAACTGCTCACCAGCAGAGAGGGAAAAGCATGGATACAGATGCCTTGGCTTTGGGAGGGTGGACAGGTAAGGATTCTTTCTGCTTTTCTGGCTTCATATAGGTTTACTACTCATGATCTCTGGTGGGCAATGAGGTTCACTGGGCATGGTGGGCATGTGTGGCACTATGCAAGACACATAAGGTCTTGTCCAAAGAACCCAGCTGGCCACCAGCATAGATGCAAACACATTGGCTGCGATAGCATGGACTGGCTGGTTTTCAGGTTTCGTGTTGTTTTTTTTTTTTGGATGGGCTTCTTAAATTGTGATGCTTGGGGTGGTTATAGCTGACTTATTTTTTATTGTGCGGCTCTTTAGGATGACACTTTTTATCAGTATCACGTGAGTATTCATTTTTTTTTCATATAAGGTATCAATAGTTCGAAGCTGGGGTCCCCAACCAGTGGTGTTATTCTATCAGGTGGTGAGTACACAACCGGGCTAATCTGCTGAAAACCTGTTCTAAACTTTTACCTTGCCTAAATTTCTTTACTCTATAAGCACAAAACTGCACCAAAAGGTGATGAAACAATTTGTGTGCATTTTGTGAATTTCGGGCACTTTAAGTGGTCATTTTGGGTATTTTTGTAACAAAGTTTTAGGTGAGGGACAACCCAGGTGGCACTTGAGATCATTAGAAAATGGAAAGCAATAGCTGATGAAAAAAAAGGTTGAGAAGTTTTGGTTTAAAGCAGGGTTTCCATCCATTTTTCTAAAAACATCAAGTGGTGGTGGGGTGTGAAACAAACTATGAAAACACATAAAACAGCCATATAAAGTGTATGAATTGCACAAAAATGGGGCATTTTTTATTAGTGGTGCAAACCACGCTTAAGTGAAGTATAGATGGCAGCAGATCAGGTTAGGGTACAGGTGAGCCTGTAACCTTGTAAAGTACCACCTGAAAGGACCCCAAAGTACCACCAGTGGTACTAGTATCACCTGTTGGGAAACCCTTGTAGGTATCCATTTGGAACTGGCTGTAGTAATTCTATGATGTCAAAACATAGAAATATTTAGCTTCCAATAGGTACCAGAGAACAGATTACTTATTTATTAAGTAACTTACCTGAAGCTGTAACCATACCCCAATATAACCAAACGGAACCATCTAATTACCTAAACTCTATTTGCATGCAGAAAGCAAATATAGAGCCTAATCCCACCAACATTTCATTCATGCAGCCCAATAAAATAATTACGTAATTACAGAACCGATATTGCATTTGCACCCACAGCAATTCAAATTGTCACATTTTTACTGCAGATAACCAAGCCAAGCATAAAATCATATGATGCAATTTTTTAGATCATATGATCGCTGACACATAAACTTTTCAGATTCGTACTAGGACCTCAGTAAACATTCTTTGAAATATCTCATGCTTTATTTTCAGGATAGGTCAAAAGAAGGTGTGATTCACAGAAGCAAGGTTATTACAGGGGTTTATAAATGTCTTTAAGGGCACATATGCTGGCTATTAACACCTGAAGGTTTGACTCTGGGGAGGTACAAGTATTCAACAATTGTAAAACGTTACCTAAGAATTACATGAAAACGCAAATGAAATACGTTGTCACGTTACTCTAGTGAAGGTTTTAGGTGCAAATCACACTCTAACTTCTTCCCTTTGCTGAATCACACCCTGTTTTAACTTGAAATAAAAAAGTAAACAGGCCTTATATTTAGGCAGGTTTACTGAATCGAGGCCAAAGCCATAATTTACTAAAGTGTGGTCAGCAACCAAGAAATGAACGCTGCTCTTGTAAACAAGGGGTTAAGGCCCCCAATTGGTGAAGGCCCTGGTGCACGAGCCCTCATTCACCCCTATAATCCGGCCCTGGAGTTACACAGGTTGACTTCAGGTTCGACTCCTGCTATTTAACAAATCACTGCCTAGTATGGGGATTGAGTGTTTCCTAGATGGCATAGCATAGTTTTTTAGCCAAAATGTTGTTTTTTTTATTGCTGCAGTTATAGTAATGAACATGTAAATCTTATTGTCAACACAGGCTTGTCAAATAACTTTCCCTTGCAAAAGTTTTGTATTTGTACATATTTTTGGTTAAGGATAAGGAATGGAAGAGCAGAGTGGTAGAGTAGTAATAGTAAACGATTATATAAAGGAGGTTGGATAACAAGATGCTGTGTAAGGATAAGTATAGGATGGAGTAGTAAAACATTTTTTAAAGGAGGCTGGATAAAATTAAAGATGCTGTGTAAGTATAGGTAGTAGATGGGGTAGTAAATACGTATAAAAAGGAGGGTGGATAACATTAATTATACTGTCTAATACTATGTAGAGCAGATTGAGTAGTAAATAATTATAAAAAGAAAGGTGGATAACAAGATACTGTGTAAGGATAAGTAGAGCGGATAGAATAGTAAATCATTATAAAAGGGAAGGTAGATAACATTAAATATGCTGTGCAAGGATAAGTAAAGAATAATGCTAAAAAAGAAAGGTGGATAACATTAACTATGCTGTATAAGAATAAGTAGGGGGGATAAAGTAGTAATTAATTATAAAAAGTAGGATGGATAACATTAAAGTTGCTCAGTAATGATAAGTAGAGGAGATGGTGTAGGAACTAATTATAAAAAGTAGGGTGAATAACATTAAAGATGCTGTGTAAGTATAACTAAAAGAAATAGAGTAGTAAATAAGTACAAATAGGAGGGTGAATAACATTAAGGATGATGTGTAAAAATAAGTAGAGGAGATGGAGTGGTAAATATAAAAGGGAAGATGGATAACTTAAAAAATGCAGTATAAGCATAAGTAGGAGAGATGGGAGTAGTAAATAATTATATAAAGGAGGGTGGATAACATTAAATATGCTGTGTAAGAATAAGTAGAGGAGATGGAGTAGTAAATATGTAAAATTAAGAGGGTGAATAACATTAAGGATGATGTGTAATTAAAAGTAGGGGAGATCGAGAAGTAAATGATAGGCTGAATAACATTAAGGACAGGAAAAAAGTGCAATGAAATGAGTAAGGTAAATCACATGCAGACAACAGTAATACATGCAATGTAATGGGATACCTGTTAAACAACAACAGGGAAGTGGTAAGGAAAGATTTATCCTGTGAGAAATGATAGAAAAAATGGTTTAATAGGAAGATATTACATGTGAAAAGGATCATTAGTAAGTTCTGTATCTAAGCCAGTCTTGGCCTTCAAGCTGTAGCCAGCTTCTGTGGTCTGCAGACATATAGGTGTGGGTATAAACAGTATATTTTATATATATATATATATATATATATATATATATATATATATATATATAGGTTTTCCTTACATGTAAATGGTGTGAACATGTCTCTTGAAACCAATGGTTTTTATTTTACTTACCTTCAAGGTAGTTACGGGCAACAAATTTCAAAAGTTCATCCAATAGGATGACAGGGAAGGAAATCTTCAGGACAACAAACCATTGCTCAACGTTCAGAGGTGTGAGCTTGAAGATCATCTGAGGAGAGGAATAGAAAAGAGGGATGCTAGGTTATTGAATTGTGGTATCACGTACTTAAAAACCTTAAATCATTTTGAAATCTACATGATTTTGGAACAACCAGCACTTGCTGATGTTTGGAACTAGCTGGCTATCAACTCATTGGACTCATGTGTAAAAGCTCCTCACAGTTAATTAACCCTTGTTAAAAATCTGTATCAGAATTTTTCGGCCGGTATATACATGACATACATACTAGGAATTTGCTGTGGCAGGGAGGGAAGGGTGAGACAGGTAGGAGAAGAACTATTAAAGCATTAGCAAATAAGGTCTAGAAGAGCTCAGAACCAGGGTTGAGGATTGGGGAATGAAGCATCCCAGGCATAGCAGCCACTTTCGAGACGCCACATATACGGGGGCTCAGTCCACAAAAGTGAGGCTAATGGAATTAAGGTAAGGAAAAGTCCCTCTACCCCGGCAGCCAATCTATTTCCAGGCACTACAGGAAGTGGGGTCCCAATTTAATGAAATGGAGAGTAACTAATAGGGTTACAGAGACATAGGTTGGTGTAAAAAGAGAAGGAGGGGATCTCTCTGAACTAGAGGCCTCCTACCCAGGCAACCATTTCCATTCCAAGGCGACACATGGTGAGGGTCCTAGTGAAGTAAAGGATTAGTAGCATAAAATAAGTGTAAAAAAATGCTGATACTGAGGGTTTAGTGTTTGGGAGCCCTATCAAATTTGAAGGATTCAACTAAAGTCAATTTTACAGTATATGTACATATAAAGTAGCTACTGTTCTCGCTCAGGCCTGGTGTCATATAGTGTAAAACAATAGATAGACGAGGAAGGTTGGTGGGTTGCTACTTACGGGCAGAGGATCAACATAGAGGATAAGGAAGTGGAGGGACATGGAAAGGCAGATGGAGCCCAGCAGCCAGAAGTTGGACCATGGAGGCATCCTGACCAGAGACTGGTTCTCTGAAAGGCTGTGAGAAGAAAGAGAGATGATGTTTCATTTCCTTGTGGACGTGTCCAAAGACAGCGTTACCTGTGAGAAAATTCTAAATATGACTTTACCTGTTGAGGGCATTGCACATCTCAATTGTGACCAACACAGACAGAGCCATGGTCATTGGAACTGGAGACTCAAAGATTTCACATTCAAGACCCTCGAAGTCAGGGTTATCCTCTGTGCACTGCATAAAGTGGCTCTAAATGAGGGAAGAGAATTATAACAATTATTATAACTTTATAATCCTTGAACTTAAAATAATGTAACAAAAAATATATCTATACTCTATACAAAACCAATAGCAATTTCCAAGCTGTGTCAACACATGTATACTGTATGCAGGGACAGACTGGGGCCAGAATGTATCTTGTGAACTTATTGGTCCTGGCCTGTCCGTGAGCTACTATGCCTCACTTTCAATGTGCTTCCAAGCAGTTCAATGTCAGCTGTAGCATTGTACGGACAGACCATGGACAGGGTTGCATATGGATAATACTGACGTTTTAGCATTGTTGAGGAGATACGGTGGCACCCACAGTCATGATGCTGAGTCTATAACTTACAGTGGCAGAACATGTTGGGGTGTGTCTTGGCTGAAAGGGTACAGTGGGGCCAGGTATGAAGGGAAGGGTTTGGTGTAGGCTTGGGAGTGGTGTTAGAAAACCAATGTGTGAATTCTGGCACAGGCTTGGGTTGAATTTGTCTGACTTATGGGATTTAGACCAGTAGGCAAAACAGTGTAGCCCCCTGAGGAATTCTCCATGGGCCCCTAACGGACAGTCTGCCCCTGACTGTAGCATTTGTGGCTTGTTTAGATACTTGTCTAGATATCTTAGGATTAAAATGTAAAACTGTTCCTTACCAACTGACTGAAAGTTACGTTGGGTCCATCATCAGCACACATAAACCACCAGGCAGCGGCACCAACAGTGGCTGCACCGACGTATCCTGTTGGAAAGGAAGAAGATTACAAGTTGTAATAGGTACAGTGAAAATGATACCATCCAGTGATATCAATGCCATACAAATGTATCCAACCTACCTCCAATGGCCATGTAACGGAAGAACAACCAGCCACTGATGAGGGGCTCCTTGGGGCTACGTGGTGGCCTGTCCATGATGTCCAGATCGGGGGGGTTGAATCCCAGGGCTGTGGCGGGCAGACCATCTGTGACCAGGTTCACCCACAGCAGTTGTACAGGGATCAGAGCTTCAGGCAGACCCAGTGCAGCAGTCAGGAAGATACTGTAGAGCACAATAATGTTTAGTTAGAAGTCAGATTCCTAATGTATAGGTGAGTAGCGTTATTAGTAGACACAGTTGTTATAGTTTGGGTTGTTTTAATGGTATCTCAAAATTACAACTCACCAGACGACCTCTCCTACGTTGGAGGAAATGAGGTAGCGGATAAACTGCTTCATGTTGTTGTAAATGGCACGACCCTCTTCTACTGCAGCCACAATGGTGGAGAAGTTATCATCAGCCAACACCATCTCGGAAGCTGTCTTGGCTACAGCGGTACCAGAACCCATAGCAATACCAATCTCAGCCTTCTTCAGAGCTGGGGCATCATTTACACCATCACCAGTCTGGCAGAAAATAGAAAACGGTAGAAAGCAAAGGTCAACAAAAAATGCCTTGACACATACAGTATGGACGCTCAACAGCCGACACCACTCATTTACTTACCATAGCTGTGATCTCATCGAAGGACTGCAGGAACTCCACAATCTTGGACTTGTGAGATGGCTCGACTCTGGCGAAGCAGGAAGCGCGTTTGCAGGCCTCTCTCTGTTCTGCGGGGGGCAGGTCATCAAACTCGCGACCAGTGAAGGCACGGCCGGACACATCATCGTCCTCACCAAAGATGCCAATACGACGGCAGATGGCAATAGCTGTACCCTTGTTATCACCAGTGATCATGATGACACGGATACCGGCTTCACGGCAGAGTACAATGGAGCCTGTGACTTCCTTACGGGGAGGGTCCAGCATACCCACACAGCCAACCAAGGTCAGGTCACACTGAGGAAGAGAAGCTTAATTAGCGACAGTGCGGTACAAACACATTTATCTAACGTCTTCTTTTTTACAAACTCATCTTATATTTTGCTCTATCGCTCTTTGGTGAGTTTATTTTTTATTGCAGTGTGATTTTTATGCTTAATGTTACTATCAAGGGTCTCAATTTTTCACATATTCCTTATTACACTTTTTAAAGCCCCTGTCCAGGCGCACAACTTACTGCTTCCCACCTCATTGCCGGTTCAATGTAAAACGAGCCATTGTGAAGCATCTCAAAATCTCAGATTATAAGGAAATGCTGTATGTATTCTAAGCAAAACCACATTCTTTGCTTAAAAGTTTGTTCTGTGACAGGGCTGGGCGTGTCATGGCGTCACTTAATGAGTCTTGGACTCTGCTGTGGTCAGAAACAGCTGTCTGTCCACTGCGGCTTGCCATGCTCACACTAGGAGCACCAAGGACCAAATACTTGTGTGATATTGGAGTCCAGCGCAACAGAGGTATGAGGTGAGTTGCTTGCTGCCTTAATATTGCCGTTGGGTTTACAGTCTGTTTAAACTGGACCTTCACCCTGAATAAGAGCCTATCTTATATGTCCCCCCCCCCCTGTAAATAGAGATTGCCCATATTAATCCGGACCTTCACCCTGAATAAGAGTCTATCTTATATTTCCCCCCCACGTACAAACAGATTGCTCACATTAATCCGGACCTTCACCCTCAATAAGAGTCTATCTTATATTTCCCCCCCTATGTACAAACAGATTGCTCACATTAATCCGGACCTTCACCCTAAATAAGAGTCTATCTTATATTTACCCCCCACGTACAAACAGATTGCTCACATTAATCCGGACCTTCACCCTAAATAAGAGCCTATCTTATATGTTTCCCACACCCTGTACATACAGATTGCTCACATTAATAATCATCCTACCTGCATCTACTGCATTTTATGAGCCTTTAAACATCCCAGAGGGCGGCCCATGGAGTCTCAGGCTGCCTGCAAACAGGACGTGTCTTCTGACTGTGTCGCTCTGCATTCTGGGATTGCTGACCTTTTCCTGACCCCAGCTCTGCTCTGTCTGTGCAAAGCACAGCTATAACCCCACCCCCTGAACTTTTGAACCCTCTCCTCTCCTCAGTATGTGATGCTTCTGAGGCAAGATGGCGGCGCCCATATCCTAGACTCCTGAACAGATTTGCAGCCCAGTGGGGGAAAGAATAATAAGTAAGTCACTAAAACGTAAAATATATTAATTTTAGATGCCGGGGAATAGTTTTTTAAAGGTTTGGGCTTTTCATTAAATGGTGCTGAAGGTCCGGTTTAAACTTCATTACAGACAGGTCATACGCTGTCTTATTTTTCCTAAGTCATCTATGACTAAGGACCCGAAGAGTTCGAAACGCGTAAGCATGCATGGTTATTACATATCTGCCAGGGTCTGATATTGTTTTTTTAAGGCTGCCTGTTTAATTTGGAGATGTTTTTAAGATATTTACATTAAAGGATTGAATTTTTTAGGAGTGCTGACCCTTTTGCTTTTTCTCTCTACTATTTTTCCTAACCCTGAGCTTTGTGTATGATATCATGTCCACATTACCTCATAATCGACAAATTTGGTAGCGTCATCAAGCACCATCTCTTCTCTCTTTGGGGGAGTGTCTCTTGTGGCAAGAGCCAGGCAACGCAGGGTATCTCTGCCTGTACCCCATTCCTTAACTGTAGCCATGATCTTGTCCTTGATAGCGCTAGTAAGGGGTACACGGGTTGTGCCCACACGTACATAGTTGCAACGGTCAATAACACCCTCTGGGGCACCCTGTATGGACAATAAAAGAAACATTAGATCGGTCTTATAAGGCACTGTTGATGAATTTCATTTTCCATTTCAAACAAAGGTTGTAAAATGACTTTGAACCGACATTCCCGTAGATGTGTCATGTGCTCTTGGTGAAAGATGAGCATCAATATGGGGGAATACTTGGAGAACATGGGCCATAGTTAATGGATAAGGACAACACTATATTTCTCTGTTATGTTATAGATTACGATATAGATAAGATAAGATATACTCAAGCATTGCATGCCCAGTCGGCTTTTTTTGGATGCTCGGGATATCAAAAAGATGAAAAGGGACTAATTGCATGGCTCCGCCCACTCACTATGTGTAATAGTTATTGCCTGCTGTTCTTGATCTATATGTACTATGTAAATAATTTTTGCTTTTACCTTTCATTTTTAACTCGCACCCTTGAATAAGGGGGGATTTTGGTTTCTTTTAGCCCAATTTATTGAGCCTAACTCTCCCTAAAGTGGTTTAAACAAGGGATGGCTGTGGTCGAAACAAGGGATGGCTGTGTAAATGTTAGATGTACCCTAGCATTGCACATTAAGTGGGGTCCTGGGCGCCTGGGATAGCATAGAGATGAACACATGTGATTTGCATGACTCCACCTTCCCATTAAGAGTAATTGGTTTAGCCTGCTATTCTTGGTCTGTATGTGCTATGTTGGGATTGGGGAGGGCATCAATGCCTGTTCGTCAGCACACCACTATTGAATGATTTTAGCACTATGATAATTTAGTAAAAGTTAAGTTATATCTGTCATTGGAGTGGATCTTGCTGGAATTTGTATATATTGTATGTGCTATGTAATACTTTCTTTTTTAAGAAAAAACTCTACCTAGTACCCTTTAATTAGGGGCTTTTCGCACTCTTTTATCCCACTATATTAATATACTAACATGGCTTGCAAAGATGTAACTAAATGTGACCAGGCCCTGGTGTAGACATAAAATTGGGGCCCCGGCATTGGTAATATAATAAACTTCAGCCAACAGGATGCCAATGTTTAACTAAATTAGACATCATTAGACTACTGATGCTGTCTTTATGAACATGATTTCACATGACCACAAATTGGATCAGTAAGGTAGAGGAGCAACAGCTATGGGGCCCCCTGATCTCTTGGGCCCTGATGTGGAGAGATGAAAAGGGATTACTTGCATGACTTTGCCTACTCACTAAGAATAATTGGGGTTTTCCAATCTATTTTAATGGCGTACCTCTTTCACTTTTGTAATGATTTCATGTACCACCCCTACCACAACTAATCTTCTTGGGAGGGTGGGGGTCCTATACTGGTCCAGCAATGCCACCAAACCCTAGATGATCCATTCCCATAGCTTGTTGCCACCTGGCACATCCTACAGTGCTTTATGTCCCCCTTGAGGACCACCATGGGTGGAGCTTGGGTACCATTAATGGTACTAGTACCACTGGTTAGGAACTCCTGGTCTAGCTTTTTGTATGTGCCATGTAAATATATTTAGGAAATCGTTCGTTACCTAGTCTGCAAAGAGACATCCATTTTTTGTTCTCTGACTTCATAGTTCAGCTTTATGATTAATGATCTTACCTTCACAAACATCTTATTGCCAACAGCGGCACGAGAAGCTTTGGCTGGTGAGCAGTAGACGGACATGGACTTCCTGTCACGGGAGAACTCAAGGGTAAATTCTTTCTTCATCAGTTGCTTGATGACCTGAGTGATGGGAAATATAACATTGCATAAAGAGGTTTCTTCGTGTTTTATTTTATTTAGCGCACCATGTCTACTGACACATTGGAAGCTTTGATTTCTAGCTAAGATTTAACATTTTTATTTATTTTCTTCTTAATGTAAAATTTCGAATAGACTGCTTTTTGTCTATTAGTTACTCTTTTGTGAATGCTTTTTTTTTACCTTACACCCTTGAACAGGAAGCGTTCTGGTACTTTAGCTGACTTCAATAAGCCTAACATGGGTCTCTCCCTAATGTGGCTTATGCTTCTGTTATGACTGGTCACAAAACAGTCATCATTTCCAGCTTCGTGTACAAGTGGACCACAAGCCTAAAAGACGTGTCCTCAAGTAGGAAGTGATGGCTGTGTAAGAATTAGAAGATATACTAAAGCGAAGCTGCCATCTCTATAGGGGCGATTCATGGTCGCTGAGCAAAAACGCCTAGGCGCATGATGGCTGCATGCGTACGCCGGGTGCATGTGCAAAGCGCACTGGAGAAATGCAAATTGCCTCTTCCAATTTACATTTTCTGCAAGGAAAATTTGCTGTTTTGAAGCACAAATGGCCTTGTCTCATGCGCAGTTGGCCAGCTAAGCGCTTAACTGCTCCCTATGGTCTCCCATGTTTCTCCCCTTTACTGTTTCTCCATAGCAGTTTGATCTCTCCAGCTTCTGTGTTTTCTGTGAAGCTCTATTCATGCTTTTCGGAGTATACTCTCTGGAGAACCTGTGTTCTCCATTTTTTGGGGTATTTTTTTGGGGGGGGGGGTGGGAATTTTGATTCCAGTTAACCCTTAAGGTTTTTATGGTCTATTGTTTGTCCCCAATGTTCTCTTTAACCCTCCCTCCCTTGTTTGTTTTGCATATTAGTGTTTAATAATTTAACAATCATGTTTTTATTTTGTTTTTGCTAAACTTTGGGGCCTAATATCCCCATTTTTGTTGTTTTGACCTTAACTTTTGTGGTTTTGGTTTTGGACAACTTTTTATCATTTTTTTTTTTCAACAAAAAAAGGGTTCAATCCCTAAAAAGAACATGCGACTGACATTTTCATTGTTCAAAAACATGCCGGAAGCTGCTGGCATGTGTTTTCAGAATGAAATAAGCTGTTACTTATTGGATTTGACAGATTCCTCCACCTATTTGCTGGAGGAAATTCACTCCTTAAATTGCCACATTTGTGCAAGCTTTTCTGCCCTCTAAACATACCATAAATCAGGTGCCGAAGAGAGTTTTGTGCATATGAGTATGAATATTTTGGGTGCTGATTTCACACTAACGCTATTGCGGAGTGCTCGCGTTCTCGTGCCAAAAACCCAGCAATTGTCTGTAAAAAGCTGCCCAGAGTAATCTAGGGCTCTTTCACATATGCTTTTGGCTTTTATGGAGCACTAGATCTAATAATACGCTTTATAACCTCCCTACTATGTTCTATGGGTTTTAACCAGCAAAAAGGAGACAAGCCCTCCAACCTGCGATAAGAGCTCAGCATAGAATAGTAAATATGGAATTCCCTCTGTGTGTGAACTTACCGAGGCAAAAGTATCCTAGTGATGCTACTGTGTCTGCTGCAATGGACTATTTCCTTCTATGCCAGACCGGAGCGGTCCTGCATAGCTTTAGTATATTATGGCCTAAGTTTATACAGTATGTGCTCTAAAAGACCAACTTGCCTATGTGTATGTTACTTACGGAGTTGCAGGCATTAGCACGCTCTACTTTAGACAAGCTCTTGACGTCAGTGTTGAATACATTCATCTTCTCAACCAGAGTGGTCAGGGCAGTTTCAGTAGCTTCACCGACCTTCTCATATACACCTTTAGACTGGTGGACAAAGCAAAATAACAATTACCAAGGTACATGACACAGATGCTACAACAGCAAACTTTCAAAACCATTAGTGTCATTCTGACTAACTCCTGTGATTACTTTAGGTTGATTTTTAACAATGCTTATCCTATAAAATATCATTAGGAAGCCCACAACTGGTAGAAATGCTAAGGAAATGCTAAGGGATAATAGTTGACCTGAAATTTAAAGCAGGGATCCCAAGCATTTTTCATCGAGTACCACTCTCCATTTTCAGATGATCTCAAGTTCCACTTGGGTCATACATGTAGATTGTTAGTGCTCAAAACAGCCCTTTAAAGTGGTACAAAACCTAGCAGCGGCTGGCCTGGAATCTAAAGGATCCTGACTGCTGGCTTTCCCCTGGGGCATCCAGGATCCGGATGCCCTGCTGTGTGAAACCCCGCAGGGCACCCATAAAAACCCACCTTCTCCTGGTCCAATGGCGCATGCACAGGCTCCTGTCCAAACAGAGCCCTTTGTCTTGACTTCGTCATTCGAAAAATGGATCTGATTATGTTAATGGGGAGCATGCGCAGCTGCATCCCATGCATCCCCAGTGGCATGCGCACGCTTTCGCCCCAACCCTTCAGGCTTTCTGGGGGGCATCCCAACTTGGGAACAGAATAAACTCCGGAGAGTCAAATTCCGGTGTTTTGTTCTGCATTAAAGTGCAAAAAAGGACATAACTTGTAATATCAACTTTTGGAGCAGTTTTGTTCTCATCAAGCAAATCAGGGTTGGTTAAAGTTGAGATACTGCAGATAATAATGGGATATAGGCCAGTCTAAAACCTTGCTGAGTACCATCTGATAGACTTCTGAGTACCATCAGTGGTTGGGAATTCCTTCCCTAGAGGTTAGAAGTATCAAACTTAGTAATGTGGACCATTAGTGGTGGTGGACCTACAGTAAGACAACCCATGTCTTTCTTCTTTTCAAAGCCCAAAATTGGACAGAGTTACCAGTTGGGTTTTATTGGGCATGCATGCACAACCCCATTGGCAACCGGTGGTTACTGATTGCTGCCTGGCTTTGTAGGTGTAGAGAGTTTATATGTTCTTGTGTTTTTATATAACAAATGGGCGATTGATATCAGAAAATGTTTCAATAAGGCCATTATTTGAAGCAGGAACTTTGGAAGCTTTAGGACAATTGGTTGGAGTAACAGCATGGACCAGGCCAGGCTTTAATGCCCTACTATCCCACAGTGAATTTTCTTTATGTTCACCAATACAACATTGACATTATATCAGGAAATCATTATCACAATATTTTATATCTTTAAATTCAATTCAAATTATTGTTACAGCTTTAAACGGTCATGACAGAGAGATCGGGCTGGAGACCACTAAGACCGCGCATGCATCTCCCAAGTGTACACAGGTGTAATCAGAGCCGAATGGAGGAGACCGGCGTGATTGCAGCAGCGTACATCTTATGCTCACATTTTCCTCTGCCCTAAGGTAGGACCTCTCCATCGAAGGACTGCAAGTGATACATGATCCCCCCTTTCTTCCTGCACCCCCCTTTCATCATGAGGGGCAGCAGGCAGGAGTGACAGCATGGACTTGCAGAAAACTTTCAAACAGTGTTGCTCGACCACATGCTCCCAGGCACATGGTAATGGTCCCAGTCATTTATATTATATATCATTATTTATATTATATATATCATCATATCTGCTTTATGGTGATCAAGGCAACGATAGCTGAAAGTGGATGTATTTATATGGTAACTTGAACGAATGACCTTTTAAAGCTGGAACAATAAATCTGGAATTGAAATTTAATGATATAAACTATTGTGATGATGATTTCTTAATATGATGTAAATGTTGTATTGGTGAAGATAATAGACCTAGCCTGGTCCATCCTGTTACTCCAACCAAATGTCCACAGGAGCCCAAAACTCACAGTGATTAGTTAGAAGTATAAATCAAATTGTCACGCTCAACATTCTCTTTCTTCAGTTGTAGGGCAAACCACGGTTGTGGGGAAGATTAAACTACAATCCTTTACATTTTAGGAAATGTAATTAACTGACCTCATGAAGAACATTTGAACTAACTGATCATTCTCGTCATGTTTTGTATTGCTTTCTAACATATATACAACACTGTACATTCCTGTTAGTATTTTACTTGAAGAAAGTAATCTACCAATATTAGTTCACACTCAGAATATTTGAAATGAAAGAACTCCATTGTTGATATTTTGAATTTTACCTCGTTGAAGTCAAGAGAAGAGTCATTGCAAAGTGCGCAGATTGTGGCCAACTCCACCAGGCCATCATACTGGCCGGCCTTCACAGTCTTATCGTTCTTCTGACTGAGAGGACATCGCAGAGAAATAGAGAAGCAGCCAGGAGCAGATGAAGATGGTGAATAGATGTTGGCGAGATAATGAGAAAGATTTAGAAGACGGAACTGAGGGGTATGTAGACAAGCAGAAAACGCAAGAGAGAAGAAGCAAACATTGACGTAATGTGGATCAAATCAGAAAGCGGACTAAGGTGTGGATACATTCAGAAAGCGGACTAAAGTGTGGATACATTCAGAAAGAGGACTAAAGTGTGGACACATTCAGAAAGGGGACTAAAGGGTGGACACATTCAGAAAGAGGACTAAAGGGTGGATACATTCAGAAAGGGGACTAAAGTGTGGATACATTCAGAAAGGGGACTAAAGGGTGGATACATTCAGAAAGAGGACTTAAAGGAGATGATACTTAAAGAGATGGGAGCTCATAAAATAAGGCAGGATGCTTTGTCCTTCAACAGAATGGAGGAGTGAAGGTCCTCATTCATCTCAGTGATGTTATAACTAATCATGACCATGTTTTCCTCCTTCAATATAAAGTGGGTGATCTGTAAACTCTTATGTATAAACCCGCAGTAAGGTGCTTGAGAAGTTTCCGACTGGTCGGTGTGAACTCCCTTAGCAAATCAATTTCTTACTGAACAATGTTATTGGGAGTTGATAGGAGAATTTACTTTTTCTTAAAAGTATGACCATGAAAAGTTCGGTCTATGAGTATAGTAAGTCCATAGGTTTTTTTATAGCAACAACTAAGTTATTTTGAGAAAGAAAGAATATCCAGTATGTTCTCTGCAGTGTTGCAGTTGTCAGAACCTTTAGCTAGGGTGGTATTTGTAATAATCAGTTATGTTGCTGCCATTTCAAGAAATTCAACTTACACTTCTCCTTCGGGGGCATAGGTGGATCCAGTAATGGTGAATTCGTTCAGGTTGCAGACGTCGCCTTCAACTTTGTCAATCACAAACATCTATAGGTAACAGAGAGAGAAGTTTTTAGTTGAATCAGAATAAACGTCTTTGTTGGTTGTCAAGTATATATGTTACATACATACAAGGAACACTGTGTGGCAGCTTGGCTAGTACTGTATGTCATGGGTAAGAACTGTATGTTGAGTGTAGGAAGGGAGAAAAAATTCCAACAAGGATTGGAATTAGGGGGTTAACTTTGCAAGCTTTCTTGTGTGTACTATATAAATACAAGTTTAGGCTATCAGAACTAGAAGAGAATGTGAAAGGTTCCTCTTCCAGGAGAGAAAGTTAGAGGACTAGCCATAGGTTTGGAAGTAGGGTACGAGGGTGGAGCCCCCGAAGCAGTATCTACTGTCCAGGCAGTCAAGACACAATTTGGAAGAGCCGGGGATGTAGGTTATCCGGGGAAGTAAGAAAGGTAGTAGACCAGTAAAGGTAGCTAGTGTAGGATAGTAGGCCGTATAGGGTACACAACATAAGACATAAGAAATGGGGAGGGATTCTGTGTTCCACCTGCTTCCTTGTTCTAGAACCTTATTTAAATTATACTGTAGTTAGGTGCTACTACATCATTTTTGATAAAAGTGAGTGCAAGAACGCTTACCCTGCAGACAGACATCTGGTTGGTGGTCAGAGTACCGGTCTTATCAGAGCAGATGACAGAGGTGCAACCAAGGGTTTCTACAGAGGGCAGGCTTCTCACAATAGCATTCTTCTTGGCCATACGTCTTGTACCCAGGGCCAGACAGGTGGTGATGACAGCAGGGAGACCTGTGTAAGGAAAGTTACCAGTAGTTAATAGGGAAAGATAGATAAATAGATAGATCGATAGATAGATAGAATAGGATAGTATGCATACAACAGACATAGATAGCTAGATCTTTTGGCGGGATCGAAGACAAGTTCACAAACCTTCAGGGATGGCAGCTACAGCCAGAGCCACGGCAATCTTAAAGTAATAGACAGCTCCTTTGATCCAAGAACCACCATGGATGGGGTCATTGAAGTGTCCGATGTTAATAAGCCATACAGCAACGCAGATGAGGGAAATGACCTTGGACAGCTGCTCTCCGAATTCATCGAGTTTCTGCTGCAGGGGGGTCTTCTCTTGTTCAGTGGCTGCCATTTCATCACGAATCTTACCAATTTCAGTGTTAGCGCCGGTAGCAATGACAATACCAGTAGCCTTGCCAGCTCCTACGTTGGTACCCTAAAACAAAAATGGCACATGGTTGGCGATGTGGTGCGAGTACTTGGTAAATAGATGAATGAAAGCATTGAAACAAACACTTACAGAGAACAGCATGTTTTTCTTGTCCTGGTTGACAGCTCTGGGGTCGGGAACAACTTCTGTGTGTTTGATGACAGAGACAGACTCTCCTGTTGGAAGCCAAAAGTGATAGGTGAGCCACTGGTACAAAAAGAGAATGGATCTGACATTGTGTAATGGCCATAAGCGGGAAATGGATCTCACCTGTCAAGATGGACTGGTCAATACGCAGGGTGGTGGACTTGATGCTGATCAGTCTGATGTCAGCTGGGACTTTGTCACCAACTAGGAAGGAAAAACAGGTTGTATGAATAATCAGGAAAACTCTGACTAGAAAACTGGGACACATTTATTTAGCATGTTTTTAGTGAGATGGTTTGGTCAAAAGTAATCTTTTTACTTTATGCAGGGTCCAGTTCAACCCACAAATTGGAGCCTTGCGCCTTATCCTCTTTTCAGTCCTATCTCAATTTCTTGGCAGTACAATGAAAGGGAATCTTCATTCTGGTTCTGGAAAACCTCTGTTGAAAATTGCACCCCTCTATGCCTCCTTAGCATTCCAAAATGCCCCAGTGAATGTGATCTCCTCCAACAGCCAACACACACTAATTAGCTGAAGCAGCTATGACCATGGGCCTCAGCATTTGCACAGGTTTGCTGGGTTCTAATGCCAGCCATGAAATCACTTGGACACCATACCAATTCTCAAGCTTGTAAACACACCAATTGGCTGTGGCATCTAGAATTGGGCCCCAGAACTTGCCCAGTTTTGCCGAGTTCTGACACCAGGTACGAATCCCCTGAACATTATACCTATTCTCAAGTCAGTATACACTCTAATTGACTTTGTCAGGTATCAGTGGTGCACCCAAGGCACAATGGGCCCTGGCACTAGCTCAGGTTCTGCCTGGTTTTGACGCCAGTCATGAAACCACTGAACATCAAACCAATTCCGAAGCCAGTATACACTCTAATTGGCTGTGGGAGCTATCTGTGGGCCCCCCAAGGCACAAGACACAATGGTCCCTGGCACTTGCCCAGGTTTACCTGGTTCTTGAAATAATTGGAATATGCAAAGCGGTACTTGATGAAGAAAGGTTGCTCTAGAACTCCTGCTCTAGATATACCTATTCTAGTTTATTTGGGGTGTTTATGCTATAACTATATTACCCTATAATGTGAGAGTAAACATTAGGTGATACTTTATAAATAGATAACATAATAAGATGCCTGGCTTACCTGCAACCTCCACGATGTCTCCTGGCACAATCTCTCTTGCCTTGATTCTTTGTACGGCTTTTCTGTCACTACGGTAGACTTTACCCATCTCGGGCTCATATTCCTTAAGAGCCTCAATGGCATCTTCAGCGTTCCTTTCCTAAGGGACACAAAAAAGGACTTTCCTCAGACCTACGTTTTCATGGGTGATGTTCTAAGTGCATTTATCCAAGCCACGCTAATCTAGGTGTTAGATGCTTCCTTTTACAAAATAAGCAGCTCGTATTCTAATCTACGGCTCAGCAATGGCTCCTAAAACATCCCCGGGCCTTATCAGCAAAGTATGTTATTAGATAGTGGTGGTGTTTTGACAGTGAAATGTGATTCATTTATGTCTGGTTCACATCTTTCAGTTTTGTACAAATTTGTGACTCGTTTTACAGCCTCTTTTTGTGCGACTGAATGGAATAAAAACTGCATGTCCATTGAAATACATAAAAAACTGATGTAAAATGGATGTGAATGTGATATATACTTAATTGAGACAAAAAAATTGCGGGTGGAAAGGTGAGAAGAAATGTCTTATCAGGAGGGCTGATAGCTAATATAAGAGGCATGTTTTACTTTGTGTTTATAGCGCACTGTAAACTTATAATAACAGAAAATGTATTCTAAGGCCGTACAAATAGAAATACTGCAATCAACTTACTTGCCAGACTCCTACAACTGCGTTAGCGATCAAGATCAGCAGGATGACAAAGGGTTCCACGAAGGCTGTGATTGTCTCTTCACCTTCCTCAAACCAGGCCAGCACCTGAAAAAAGCAGCACCAGACATCAGGGAGGTATTTCTGTCTCTTTCATACAACCATATGTAGTGTTTAGGGTACAATTGGAACGTTACGTTTGCAGGGGATTTGTACAATACAGGAAAACTAAATACCGTACATTAGGCATTAAAACTGACCTAAATCGAAGGAGGGTCCTGGTATGAGTCAGTATAATCTACTACCGACTGTCATCCAGTAAGCTCCTCAGTAAATCCAGACCGAAAGTCTAAAAAGACTTTCAGTCTGATATTTATGGTCCCTAGGGGACATCCCGATTTGAGGTTAAAGTAAGGGGAAAGTCAATATGCTCACCCCTTACTCGTTCCAGCATGGCTGTAAATGCAGCATTCTGCAAAGCACGTCACCTTTGCTTCTCTCCTTATATGTGACCGCTGGAAACCAGGTAAGGTCACTGAGCCTGAATGGTACGCTTAGAGGGAAGCAGGATGCTGTGCACGGGGCTGCTTTTACAGCCACGGTGGAACGTATTTTAACATGATCTCTACTCTTTAACAATGCAGGGCATCCCAAATACATATACCAACAGTTTTTTTAGACTTTCGGTCCAGTTTATTTTTTCATTTTGTAGCTCCCTAAGATGGAGGACCTGAAACAGCTGTGCACAAGCACTTATTGACGTTTCAGCCCCCTATCGGATGGAGCTCTGAGAGGAAAGGGTAAATATCTCTTCATTCTGGAGTTTAGGGTTTACAGGGGTGGTGGGTTTAGATTGCTCTGGGTTTAGGTCTGATATATATATATATAAATAAATAAATATATTAACGAGCAAGCCTCAATCTGAATAATTGACTTGGATTGTAAAAAAAAAATAGCAGCAAATGTTTAGTTTTTTGGTTGATTCTTTTTTACTTGAATGAATAAAATATCAATCAAATCTAATTCACAATATGCGTGTAGACCCTAATGCCCTAATGCTAAGTACTATGGACACTTGGTGAGCCTCTGATGGTAGCCATCCCTAGTGCTCAACAAAATGGTCCCTGTCTGTGGCAACCTAATGAGAGCAGTGGGTTTGGTTGCCATGGACAAGAATTCTCCCTGGCAGAAAAGGGTTTAAGTCTGATTGAAATACATAAGCTGGTTTTATGCCCCAATTTGAATGATTTCATTATATTGGAAAATAACTGATTTGATATGGCTAAAAAGGAGCTGGATTGTGGCTTTTATTTTGATTCTATTTTATCTGATGAAATAAAAGATCAATCAAATCCAAATCAAAGCACATGTATAGACCCTAATGCTGGTTAATACAGACTCTTGGTGAGCCTCTGATGGTAGCCATCCCTGGTGCTCAACAAAATGGCCATTCTGTTTTCTCTTGGTCTGTCCTACCCATGCCATGATTTTCTTCATTCTAGCCCATAACACTGTAGGGCTCAGTTATTATTAGTTGTAATAATTAGTTACCATTCTGTTTGGGCTTCTGCCACCTTTGGGGGCTGGTGAAACTGAAAATAAATTGATTGTCCAACATGGCTAATTGCTCAACAAACCTAAGGCATTGGTGGTAACCTATATACACGAGTGAAGCGATCATACAGTATGTTCCTGCAAGCATTCTCCTGTCCTACATGTTCTCCTGCCTGTCCTACATTTGTGACCAGGCCCCTGAGAATAGCGCAATAAGGGATCTGTTTAGTTAAATTAGTCGACTATATTCGACTATATTTTTGACTTTTGCACATTTTTTCGGTAAGGGATCAGCTGCTTGGACCAGCGTAACGTGGGTTCTGCACCGCACCGTGGCGCTGCAGAAGCCTTGTCATTATAAACAGGCTCTTGGGTTACAGTGGAGTAGATTTACAGCTATTTTATGGGACCCTCTCATGCTTCAAACAGCTGTTGTCCTAGCAAAACACACAGCCATGCGGGGCTGTCACTCAGCGGCGACAAGGAACACCTACTGTCTCCCCTGACCTCCCCCCTCTTTTGCTGGGCCTCCTCCTGCAGTCTCCCAGCAGCTGTCCGACACTTGAGCTGGCCATCAGCCGGATCAAGTTATCTTCAAGACAAATTTAACCTGCAGAATGTGCCGCTCATTGGGGAAAGAAAAGGTCAGGGTTAGAGCCCAGTTAACTCTTCTCCTGCTGCCAGCATCACGTGTATGCTTGCACTAGGACGCTCTCTGCTTGTCTAACTTGTGACTTATATGAGCCACAGGTGGCCTAACATCTCTACCTAAAGTGGCTTCTGACGCTGACGAAGAGAACTGGATATTCTCGAAGGCTATACTCACTTAGCCTACAAAAGGTATTGCCCTATTTCTTCACTTTTCTGTATACTTGGGTATATAAGAAAAACTGTATTCAAGAACGAAACAGGACGTGGCTTAGAAGCTCAAACTAATGTCAATGCTGGCTGATTCCAGCGTGGTTCCAAAAATATGGATCATTTCACAAAGCGAAATAGAGATGCTGCTCAGAGCAATCAAATGGGATTGTGTTTCATTCCATACAAACCTAATACAAAGAAAGGTATAAAAGCTATAGGCTTTAGGTAACATCTCGAAATGAACTCTTTAAAAAAAATAAGGATAAAAGTTGAGCTTGAATGTAGATATAATATAGTATAATGTATAAACCTATCCCTATGAATACCAATATTGATAACTAGAAGGAGTTTGGTTGATTGAATGATTTTTATTATATGTATGATGAGAATGTTTATAAAGGAAAATAATAAAATAAAGAGTAAAAAAAAAAAAAATAAACTCGTACATATGTATCTGTTGCTGTCCAGCTTCAGAGGGTAAGGGATACTTTTTAGGGATGGAGGAGCAGACTGTAATATTGGGATAAACAGGGTGCTAAAAATTTAGGTATATACTAGTTAAAACAGTATTAACCAATATATATACCTAAACTTCAGTCCTCTATTTTGGTGTAGACCTCCACCTGTCCGACATATTCGTTTTACCAATTTTTCACTGGACAGCTAACCCTAATGTATTTGTAATAAACAGGATGATAACTGGGCTACAAGAAAATGAAGCCGCAGTTGCCAACTAGTTTGACCAAATTCTATACCAAAAGGAAGGGTTGTCAGCACAACCAGAGTAAAAGTCCAGCCAGGTTATTTGGAACCATTAAAAATCCAGCATAGTTCAAAGTTAAAAGCCAGGAACCCAAGCAATAGTCACGTCTGAGTTTCGGACAACCACTACGTCCTAGTACATAGCACTTTAAAACAGGACATAACAGAAGTTCAAAACGTCACTATGGACTATGCTTTGCATCTTGGATTTTAGATGGTTACCAATAAAGTGGACTTTTGCCTTCTAAGGTTTATCATTTTTAGACTGACCTGCTGGCTGTAAATGTAAAAGAATGTTTGTATTTTACTTTCAATCCTGCCTACACACTGAAGTTAACGGATTCTGATGGCTACCATTTCGCACATACATTCCCACTCAAAGTAGTGTTTATAATCTTGTGTGTGATAAAGAGGACGCTGCTGATAACTCCAAAGTGTTTACTGACACTGTCCACACTTGGAGCACTGATACTACAAGCCATAGGGGGCACAGGGAGTATTCCCAGTGGGTCGTACTGCTTTGGGGCCAGCTTGGCTGGGTATAGCCCATAGCCATACCCACCCCTGCCACAGTATCTGCCTTTACAATACTAAAGCTTCTGTAGAGAGGCCATATCTATCCCTACCCATGATGTGTCTCTGCAATGCTATAGCCTCGCATGACTGGCCGTAAGGCACATTGATGGTGGAGCTCAGCAACTCATAATATGTCGATGGTGTGAACGGGGCTAGTAAAATAAAAGGCTGATTTTTGGCCCCAGTCTGTCCCAGGCGGCAAGTAATAGACTATAGGGTTTTACAGCCAATTACAGCCGCATAATGCTCGCCATAAATATGCAGATGCCTTATCGAAGACGTGAGACACCTGCCTATCCTCAGGTGCTTTTATGTATTGCTAATATGATTCTTTGACCTGGCAAAGACCTGCAACTGGTCATTTTCCAGGAATTGTAATTTTGTAAGTTGTAAGTAAGGTTTCAGTAATTGGATTAATCTTGCACTAAGCTTCTCTTTTATTTTAAGAACGGGCAGTTGGATTAACTTGACTCTATTTGTGTTTCTCATCTTTTGAACACGAGGCCCAGATTATTTGTACTACCATTCCCTTTCTCATTGTTACTCATTTGGGCCATCGGGCTACTTCACCCAAGAGCAATAATGTTTAACCAGGTTGACCTCATACATACAAAATGTACAGGATAGCATTATGTCTGAATGTTTGATGTCTAAACTTGTTCTTTTCACTGTGCTATCGGAGGTCTTTTTTCCTCTAGCAGTTCTTAGTCAATCCTTGGTACAGCAAGGGGAAATTTTATGCCATGTCTGAAAATGTTGTTTTGTTTTCTATCTAGCTTCACGAGAAAAATTATCTTTAAAGGTGATGAGGCAGAATGGTAAAACATAAGGTAAAGAAAGGTGGTGAAAAAGTGAAGCCTTAATCCTAAAAAGCCAATATGCTCCAGTTTGGCTCCAGGTATCTGTTCATCCATAAATCAGACCTCATTAAAAGCTGTCAATAATGACAGGCCATCTGGCTGCCATTGGCCTACTCCCTTCCTAGACTGCATTTGATATTAGAAAGTAAAGAGCCAAGCAGGCCCTTTCGGTTCTGAAATTTTCATTGCCAGTTTCAGGTTTGGTGTAGGTGCATGTGCATACTTACAAAAGAGATGACGGCTGCCAGAAGCAGAATTCGGACCAGCAGGTCTTCAAACTGTTCTGCAACTAACTCCCAAATGGACTTGCCTAGAAAAAGGATAAGATGCTGTTAGGTACAGATCACTCAATGGGCGTCTACACAAGTGACGGAACATTACAACATGTAAAACAACTTACCCTCCTCTGCTGGGAGCTCTGGGGAAAAGAAACAGAGAAAAAAAATAATTAGTTTCATGTTCTTACAAAATTAAGGAATAATCTAACACGTGGTGGACACATTTTGCCTGGAATATACAGATAGGATAGAAAATTGCTGCCATACGCAACTTAAATTTGTATCGAGTAGTAGTATTATATTATTAATCTTATGATTACTGGTATATTATTAGGGTCAGCTTGAGTCAGGAATTATTATGGATGGCAAAAGTTTCCTCCAACCTTTCACTTCCAAGTTCTGGGTTTGAGCAATTGCCAGTAGTATCTGGCTAGATTGTTTACCACTTTTTTAAACTTTTACACATTCAAGAGTGGAGATTTTTATTTGCTGACTCTTCTTTTAAATTTGATGAAAACATGATGAAAACTTAGATGAGTGATCCCTAAAAATTGTTTACATCCATTTATTTTGAGTTTATAAGGTCTGCTGTATGTACTGCTGAGTTATCTCAACACAGCAAAGGAGAGTGGTGGTCAATAAGGAGTTAAAGGCAGTTTGCAATAATTATTGGTTTTCTCTAAAAGGAAAGTGGTGTTAAGGGAACAAAACACTTGGGTGTTGTTCAAAATAATTCTGGATATTCTCTAAAGGGAAAGTGGTGGCCAGTAAGGTGGTAAATGGACAAACACTCAGGTGCTATTGGAAATGAGTCCAGGTTTTCTAAAAAAGGAAAGTGATGGCCAATAGGTGGCAAGTGAACAAATACATGGGTGTTGTTTAAAATAATTCAAGTATTTTCTATAAAAAAATAGGTGGCAAATGAACAAATACTCTGATGCTCTTCAAAATAATCTGAAGTTTTCTCTGAAAGGAAAGTGGTGGTAAGTTAGGTGGCAAGTGAACCAATACCCAGTTACTGTTTGGAAAACCTAACATTTCTTTGCTCTATTTTAGATTTGTTTTTTTGGCATAAGAAAAAATATTTTATAGTATGGTCGTACTTTTAGCATAAGAAAAATGGGCCAGCCACAGAATGCTCGAGGAGCAGGTGTAATCGCAACACAGTTTGGAGCAAACGTTCAGTCAAATGACCAAGTTGATGATGTTTGTGCAAGAGGCTATCCTGAAAGGGGGGTTAGGTGACAGCTTTGTAAATCCTGCTGTCACTTTATGTCACGCAGATAGTATGTATGCGCCTCATGTTAAGGGAACAGAATGCGCCCAGACATGAATCTCTGGACGTTGCACCACACTGCGATCTATCAGCCAAAGCAGTGGAGCAAGTCCCCCAATGACCTGTAACCCTTTTTCTTGCACCCATAAGGGGACCTAGAGAGGATGATTTACGGTGTTAAAATGGGTCCAATGAGAGATGCTGAACGAATAAGCGATTGGCGCCTTTTGCGTGGTGAAGGTTATGCCTTGGTCGTTGTTAGAGTGTTGAGGGTGTAATGCACTATTTTCTGGAGATGGAGAAATATTCTATTAGTTGCAATTTTATTTGCATGCTGTTTTATTTGCAGATCATTAGTTGTTGAAGCTGTTAACAGAATATTTGCCATTAATGTTTGGCACAGAGAACATTTTACTTATTATTATTTATTAGTATTAGCAACTTAAAGACTACTTGGGCACTGCTAAATTTAGACCTTCCTCCATGGTAAGCCTAAGAGGCCATTAATATGTCTATATATAGAAATGCATGACTTATTATAAATGTATTTTGGGGCACACCGACTGACATTGAGATGGTGGAAGACCACGGTAAGGATCTCTTCTCTCAGCAGTTTGTAGTCTTGAAGGACACAGGGGAGATGGCTGTATAAGGCAAGTGACATCATACGAAATGGATCTAACGGCCCAAAACTAAAATACCTTGCACTGCCATGTGAGGAGCCCAAGAGAGTTAAATGTATAGCCATAGCTTTAGTCCTACACCTATATTTTTTTTTATTAGGCATAGGTATAACCTTTTATGAACCTTATACGTTTCGTTCTGTCGATATGTAAAGTATACGCTAGTATACCTTTATAGACCAGTTGCATGTCCTTATTTTGGAGTATGTCCTTAATTTCTATTACCTATAGAGTCTTGTATGATTAATACACCATAATGTACAAAGAGAACTACAAGATTGCATCATGTTTAAGGCTTCTTCAAAGAGTTTCCCCACTTTCCTAATAGAGTTAACATAACTTTTTGAAGATCTCTCTTATATAACATTTTGAATTAGAGTAAGTAAGTCCATCATCTATAGGCCACATATACCTACATATGGCACCTACAAGAGCTAAGTAAGTCAGAGCATCTATAGTCCACATATACCTTTTAAATCTATCAGATGTCACCTACAAGAGATACGTAAGTCGGGGCACCTATAGGCCACATATACCTTTTAAATTGAAACCATGGTACCTACAGGAGCTAAGTAAGTCTGGGCATCTATTGGTCACATATACCTTTTAAATCTAAACCATGGCACCTACACGAACTAAGTTAGTCAGGGCGTCTATCCCACATATAACTTTTAAATCTATAAGACAGCCTTGTCTGTCCCGACATCTGTAGGACCCCACAAGGTCCGGCTGTTCAGCTAGCTCATGGATGTATGGCTTCCACTTCAGGAATGTGACATTTAGAGAGATCCCCCCTCATAGTCCCCCCGGGACTGTTAAAAGACAATCATAGCAACTTATAGTCTTCCTGCAACCGGGAACCCCTGAGATTATGCCTGTGATTCTCTAATACCGTCTATATGAAGAATATACATGACCAATAAGTCTGCTTCAGTGCAGCTGCTGTAGGACATGCAGCAGGAATGAGAAGCGATATCAGGGTTTCCTCTTGTCTGTCCAGACAAAGCAGAGCTCGTCTCCTACAGACAGCTATCTTTCACTAAACACAGGGTGACAAGTGGAACAGAGCAGACGTCTTGCACTCTGCCAGGCCCTTCAATGCAAAGTACTTACTTAGTCAAATACGCAAGAACGAGAGACACGGCCTAAGACCTGGAGGGGGGTAGTGACATTGCCGCTCTTCCCTAGACTTATCTCCTTCACATTCTCTAGGGTCGTCCTTTCTCTTTCTCACACTTTCCATGACTTTCAGTTCTAATATTGTTACCCACTTTCTACAAAACACCTTCATCCTTGAATGATATTTTCTATTTATTTCCCAATCATAACACGACGTAAAACTATTCCATCAAAAAATGGCAAAACTATTTAATTTTAGCATCTATATAATTATTAATGCCTTGCATGCGTTAGGCCTTCTCTTACACTGTGCCTGCTATTTACGGCATGTGTGTCTGCCTGGGCTAATGGGGTTAAGTAAGGATAGAGATCTTATTCCGAGAGATGCATGGCCTAAACTTTGTTCACTTGTCTCTATTTTAACATAAATGCAATCAATGTGCAACGATCTTAGTCTAGCTCTTTAAGTGTTTTATCAGGTTGACGTTATGTCAAAACCGCTTTTCAAAAGCATTAAACAACTTAAAACTTTAAAGCCAACAGTGTCTTTGGAGCAGCGATACCGCATACACGGAAAAGCTGGTAAATTGAGATTGTCACATACCATTGGGTCCAAACTTGTCGAAGTTTCTCTTGACCTGATCTTGACTGAGACCGGTGTTTTCATTGACCCCAAAATAGGCCAAGCATTCCTCGGTGGTTTTGGTGTGCGCGTTCTCCATCCTTCCCTTTCAGCCCTGCCGCAAGGGCTCGCCTCGTCCTTAAGTTAAAGAAGTCTTCTTCTGCCCCCCCACCGCTTGTGGTTGATGGAGTCTTTAATGGACAGGGTCCCCCCCTTTTCTGCAGCTGAGTATTGCGGCTTATTCTCCCTCAAGAGCCGGCCCGTGGCTCAACAGCTCATCTCCTGCTCTCAGTCCTCGGCAGGAGACCCGGTACACCTTTAACCCCCGGACCCCACACAGAAGCTGTCAGAGAAACCCTCAGCTGGAGAGGCGCTTATAAGGGGGCGAAGGAGACCACACCCCAACCTTGAGCTGTAATTGGTCAAGGGGAGGGTCCGTGTCGGCTCATGCATGAACACCAGGTCCAGTCCTCCTCCAGAAAGGAGACCCTCTTTGGTTTTTTTTTGTTTTTGCTGACTTGATATGAGCTTTGTAGGCGTGACACATGCACTCACACACACATACACGCTCACACACACCGGCCTGTCAATCAAAGGACAGGACAAGCTTGTAAGAAGACCCCAGCGGGTGTCCCTCCCTTCGCTTCTCATCTTGGCAGACTCTCTCGCCTCGCTCCCTCCTCTCAAGCCCATTCAAGTTATTTCTGTCACCTGTCCATAATTGTTATATATATATATTCCGACAGGGTCCCTCCGAGCCACGCACTCGCTGCTTGTCACTTACATAATTACCTTCTCTTTATCTTTCTTTTATCACTCTTGTAAATACCATTAATTGTTCCAGCTGGTTTCCCCGGCCCTGGAAAATATTTACGTGTTCGGCCGTAGCAGCTTTGTTATCTGTTTAGGCATTTAGGAACCAGCTGCTGTCGCCTGTTTCAATGCAAATACTGTAGCTAATGTCGAGGGGTCGTGGTTAATTATTCGCTGACTTTTGGGTGCGCTTTTGGGTGTGAACTGCAACCCGCACCTCTGCGAGATTTTTAACTTTAACAAACAAAAAAAAGCTAAAATACGTTTTTGGCATCTGTACTTGTCATGGGGCATTTCTGCAGGGGCGGCCCATTGTTTTTTTTTTCCGAACATTTTTAATGTTTAGGAATAAGAGCACCCTATGGGCGATGCAGAAAAAAGCCCATAGGGTACAGTGTATAGAATACAGTATAATGCCTCTGATGGCCCACCCCACACGGGCAGGCTGATTCATCACTAACGCCAGGTAGCGACAGATGAGTTTCTGTAGCAGGCATTTCAGAGCACCCGCTAGTAGTCACTGTGTTCGGCCGTGGATCGCTAGTTCATAGTGTCGCTATGCAGCATTGATGAATACATTGTGAGGAGTCGCTATTTGACCAGTACAGCGCTGTATGGGAGCGCATGTTAGCGACTGGTCAGTGCGACCGACTCACAACATATTCATCAAAAAAACAGCCTCACACAACTCTGACGCCCAAAAATGCTTCTCTGAAGCCCAGAGCGCCGGAGGCTGTGTGTTTAAAGGCTGTTTTTCAGCATCTATCCACTAGTAACAAAGCGAAAACATATGGAATGACATTGTTATTACATTGTAACATGAACACTTTAATACCAGACCTGTAATGTCATTTCTGCAGAAATATATAAAAAATGAAAAATATTTGAAAAAATGGCTTTTTCTCGGACAGAAGAGACCCCAACATTATTTGAGATTTTATAAAAAAAAAATAACAAAAACCCTGTTTAAAAAGAAATAAAAGAAAGTCCATTGAAATGTATGGGAGAGCGACAGGTAGTGAGATGTAATACCTGGCGCTGTGCAAGGCTGAACGCCGGTGCTGTTCGCTGAGGCTGGGATAATGATGAATCGGACGCTACATGGCGTTATCCCAGTCGCTCAACAGATTCTGCTTGATAAATGTGTAATTGTGTGCCGTGTCCGGCGTTCGCCTGACGCTACCTGTCGCTACCTCTCATTAACAAGGCGCTACCTGACGCTATCCCTTCATAAATAAGGGCCTTAGATGCAAGTATTACCACGTTACATTCAGGGCTCGTGCACAGTTCAGGTTTTGGTGATGAAGGCCCTCACAGGGGCCCCTGGGGGGATTTTCTGGTAACCCTGTGGGCTAGTCTGAGCCTGATAGGGTGCTTTTGTTTCCAAACATATAAAAAATATATCTGTACCCGAGAATTTTTTTTTGTCCAGGACAGTAGCTGCGGGAAAAGCATACTCACCTCCTCCAGGATCCAGCAAGAGTCGAATGTGGCACAGGATAACCTGCGGGCATAGCTACCAACCTTTCAGGGTGGGAAAGAGGGACAATTGTTAAATTAGGCCACGCCCCCTCATTGAGGGATGGATAGGAGATAGAATGTAACAGTTACAACATTAAATAGGCAAATTAATCATTAATTGATGCAGATCTGTGTGTTACACCTCAAAGAGGGACAAATGAGAACAACAAGGAGCATGAAAACACGAACTCAAAGGAGGGACAGTCCCTCCAAATCAGGGACACTTGGGAGGTATGCCTGCTGGCGGGGGAGCGTAGGGAGTGCAGCTGTGGCTGTGCACTCTTCTGACTACCTCTGGATCCTGGAGGGGTGAGTATGCTGCATGGGCCGTGGTGGTTTTTAGGTCTATTTAGACTTTTGGTCCACTCTGAAGTGGTCTGATACCCTCAGGGGCATCCCTGGTCCACAGGGCCACTAAACTAACCCACAATAGAGCGTTAGATTGAGCATACATTGCGGTGTGTACAGCGGCGTAATTACAGGGGGTGCAGTGGTAGCAATCGCAGTAGGGCCCATGAGGTCAGGGGGCCCCATCATGGTTGCATCTCCATCTTATTTATCCAATTTGGGCTCACAGCGCCACAGACAGAAGAAAAATGCCGGTTTTATTTACTGATTCAGTGTTTAGGTATTAAAATTGTATCTAATCTAGTTAAAGTGGACCAAAACCCATGGAGATCGGCACAGAAATCTATAAGATTCCCAGGCCGATAAATTCCCCCCCCCTCCAGGTCCCCCAAAAACTTTCTTTCCCGATCCAACGGCGCACACACGAGCAGCGGCAGCATCCCCGCTATCCCTCAAGCGTGCCCGTGCCAGGCATTTGTGAGTGGCCGGTGCGGGCACACTCTCTGTTAGAGGGTAGCAGGGGATGTGGCCGCCAGCGCGCTCGGATTCGCTCGCCTTAGACCAGCGGTCCTCAACCTGTGGGCCGGGACCCCGGCAACCAAAACACAGGGGTCGCCTAAAGCCATCGGAAAATACATATTTCCGATGGGTTTAGCCGATGAGAAGTGGCGCTACCCTCTGCAGCAACGCTATTCAGCTGGAACGCACGCCGTTATGGATGCGCGTTCCAAACTGAATGCTCAGACGGGATTACATCATCCGTCCGGGGCCTAAGGGGCGGGGGAAGCGGGGGGAACGCTCCACAGTCCATAGCAGCGCATTACGTGTGTCCGGCGCTTGCTGATGTCATCAGTGGGTGGACGCAGGAAGCGCCGGAGGACAGAAGCCAAGAGAGCCTGCGAGACGCCTGCTGGTGTAATAACAGTACACACACCATACACACAATACTGTGTAAGTGTAAGGTGCTTTGTGTGTAATCATTACACAATACACACAGCAGCTTACACTTACACAAAGCACCAAACATTTACACAGTGTCTTATACTATAAGAGACCACTATAAGATGTAGCTCACACTGTTCCCCAATGTATAATTATCTCCTATATCTCCCACTATTTTTCCATATTTTGAATGAGGAAACTGCTGAAATCAGCGCTTTCCGGCATTGAATCCGCCTCCTATTGATTTCATTGTGAGTGCGGCGGATTTTGTGGAAGAGAGCTCCAGAGAATCTCGAGTTACCACCCAATCCGCCGCAACCTCCTATTTCAATAAGAGGCGGAGAAATGACAGTTTCCGACACATGCTATGCCATGGTGAAATGTTATTTATTGGAATTAGTAATAAATATTTCTCAACATATAATTAAATATTGTTTTTTGATTAATCACTATGTTTAAATTATGTTTGATTTGTAGCAATGAGAATACATAATGCATATCAGGTATTTACATTCCCAATCATAACTGTAGCAAAATTACAGTATTGAAGTAGCCACCAAAATTATTTTTGTGTTTGGGGTCACTGTAACATGAGGAACTGTATTGCGGGGTCACTGTAACATGAGGAACTGTATTGCGGGGTCACGGCATTACAAAGGTTGAGAACCAATGCCTTAGACGAATGCGGGAGTGGATTGAAACACGCTGACTGGACAACCGCCTGCGCATGCGCCATAAGACCAGGAACAGGTGAGTTTGCTTGGGCAACCTGGGGGGTTTCACACAGCAGGTTAACCCAATCGGGGGCAAGCACCAAAACCCAGAATAGTCAAAATCCTGGGTTTTGGTCCATTTTAAATGTGTCATGAAAATATTAGTGTATGAGGAACATGTTACAGGCCACATCACATTTAGTTACGCCACTGAGTGTGTAGGTATGCTTTATGGCCCTAATTAATCTATGGGCCTTATTCATGAAGGGATAGCGCCAGGTAGCTTCAGGTAGCACCAGGTGAACACTGGACACAGCAGCAATTACACATTTATGAAACCAAATCATCCAGGAGCTCGTCTAATATGAGGGGATCCGAGTGCACCCCCGCTCCCCTCTTCACAAATGCCTGGTGCGGGCGCTCTCCCTGCTAGAGGGGTGGCAGGGATGCGGGCGCTGCTCGCTCGTGCAGTGACCAAGAAGGAAGTTAAGTGTACGGGGCAACCTGAGGGGTTTCATGCAGCGGGGCATACAAATCTGGGATGCCCCTGGGGAACAGAACAGGACCTAGGAAAGGCAAATTCCCTGTTTTTGTTCTGCTTTAACTGAGCCCTGACAGTAACACTGATGCAAAATAATTCAGGGTACACGCTTCTTCCTCCAATCAGTGAGGGGGCCTGACTCGCACATGAAGAAGACACTGAAACCTGACCTTCACCCTGAATAAGAGTCTATTTTGTATCCTGTACATACAGATCGTCTCTGATAAAAATCATCCTACCTGCATCTACTGCATATTCTGAGCCTTTAAAGTGGACCAACACCCTGGATTTTGACTATCCTGGGTTTTGGTCCACTTCGGTGGGGCACCCCGATCTGAAACCCCCCAGAAAGCCCCAAAAACTCACCTCATCCCACTCCTACGTGACCGCTGCAGCCAATCCCCGCCGATGGACAAGCGGGAGGCAGCAACGGACAAGCAGAGAGCGTCCGCCGCTGCCTCCCGCGCGTCCCTCTTACAGGGAGCGCACCCGTGCCGGCCATTCACAAACGGCCAGCGTGGGAGCGCGCCCTGCTAGAGGGACGCGCGGAAGGCAGCGGCGGCGGACGCGCATGTGCCGCTGGAATGTGGAAAAGGTAGGATTGTGGGCTTCCTGGGGGATTTTACCCCGCGGGACATCCTGATTTCGGATGCCCCGCGGGGAGGGAGCTGATCGGCTCCCCCCTGGGCGTTGGTCTGCTTTAAACATCCAAGATGGCGGCTCATGGAGTCTCAGGCAGTCTGCCAACGGGAAGTGTGTTCTGACTGTGCCGCTCTGCATTCTGGGATTGCTGTCCTTTACCTGACCCCAACTCTGCTCTGTCTGTGCAAAGCTATAACCCCGCCCCCTGAACTTTTGCCCCCCTCTCCTCAGTATGTGACGCTTCTGAGGCAAGATGGCGGCGCCCATATATCCTAAAGTCCTGAACAGAGTTGCATAACTCTGAATAATAAGTAAGTGACTAAAAATCCCGCATCCCCCGCTTCCCTCTAACAGGGAGCCGGCCATTTACAAATGCCTGGCGCGGGCACGCGCCCTGTTAGAGGGATTGCGGGGGTGTGGCCAGGTCTCGCTCGTGCGCCGTTTGACCAGGACACAAGGTAAGTGTATGGGGCGACCTGGGGGTGTCACACAGCGGGGCATCATTATTTTGGATGCCCCGGTGGGAGAGGATTGATCGGCCCGGGAATCTTATAGATTTCACTGGGTTTTGGTCCACCTTAAGTCAAGAAGGAGGATTTTTTTGGGGGTAAGGTGAGTATTATCATTAATAAACCAGCATAACATTAGTATTCTTTCCTTTTCCAAAATGATGTATAACCTATCGGGTCCTTCTGGGGGAATTAAAGTGACCCCGCGGCTGCTGAGGAGGCGGAGATGCCAGGAAACACACTGGCCAGACTGTGTGCAGGGAGCGCGGGCCGGCGCTATGACTTGGCTCATCCTCGCTATAATTTCTATGGTTTCGTATTCCCCTCCCCGGAGGGTTTTCCATTTATTTCCGGCACGTTTGTGTCACCCGCAACTGATGCTGCAGATTACACAGCGCATTGTCCCGCTAATCCCTACATCCAGCCACAGATTGTAAGCGCCCGGACGCCGCGGCTGGGAGCGAGGACGCCGCTCGCACTCACTGCGGCTTCAGCATCATTTAATGAAAAGCCCAAAACCATAAACAACTATTCCCCAGCATCTAAAGTTAATATATTTTAAGTTTTTAGTCACTTATTATTCTTTCCCCCCACTGGGCTGCAACTCTGTTCAGGACTCTAGGATACGGGTGCCGCCATCTTGACTCAGAGGCATCACACTTACTGAGGAGAGTGGCATAAAGTACAGGGGGCGGATTATAGCTGTGCTTTGCTCAGACAGAGCAGAGCTGGGGTCAGGAAAAGGACAGCAATCCCATAATGCAGAGCGGCATAGTCAGAAGACACTTGTTTGCAGGCTGCCTGAGACTCCATGTCCCACCATCTTGGATGTTTAAAGGATCATAACATGCAGTAGATGCAGGTAGGATGATTTATTAAGTGGGCAATCTGTATGTACAGGGGGGAGAAACATATAAGATTGGCTCTTATTTAGGGTGAGGGTCCGGATTAATGTGAGCAATCTGTATGTACAGGGGGGAAACATATAAGATAGGCTGTTATTCAGGATGAGGGTCCGGATTAATGTGGGCAATCTGTATGTACAGGGGGGGAAACATATAAGATTGGCTCTTATTCAGGGTGAGGGTCCGGATTAATGTGAGCAATCTGTATGTACAGGGGGGAAACATATAAGATAGACTCTTATTCAGGGTGAGGGTCCGGATTAATGTGGGCAATCTGTATGTACAGGGGGTGAAACATATAAGATAGACTTATTCAGGGTGAGGGTCCGGATTAATGTGGGCAATCTGTATGTACAGGGGGGAGAAACATATAAGATTGGCTCTTATTCAGGGTGAGGGTCCGGATTAATGTGAGCAATCTGTATGTACAGGGGGGAAACATATAAGATAGACTCTTATTCAGGGTGAGGGTCCGGATTAATGTGGGCAATCTGTATGTACAGGGGGGAGAAACATATAAGATAGGCTTTTATTCAGAGTGAAGGTCCGGATTAATGTGAGCAATCTGTATGTACAGGGTGCGGGAAACATATAAGATAGGCTTTTATTCAGAGTGAAGGTCCGGATTAATGTGAGCAATCTGTATGTACAGGGTGCGGGAAACATATAAGATAGGCTTTTGTTCAGAGTGAAGGTCCGGATTAATGTGCGCTGCAAACCACAGCTATAACCCCGACCCCTGCACTTTTGAACCCTTTCCTCTCCTCAGTAAATGTGATGCTACTGAGCCAAGATGGTGGCGCCTGTATCCTAGAGTCCTGAACAGAGTTGCAGGCCAGTGAGGGAAAGAATAAAATGTAAGTGACTAAAAATGTAAAATATATTAATTTTAGATGCTGGGGAATAGTCTTTTAAGGGTTTGGGCTTTTTATTAAATGACGCTGAAGGTCCGGTTTAAAGTTCTATCTGCTCTACCTTGGTGGCAGCTGGGCCCCGGATAACATCTCGCCTCCAGCAGCTGAAGTAACGTTGTTTGACACACGCAGGTCGGGGGTTTGTTATTTTGCGCTACTTTTAACTGCAGCTGTTGCTGTTTGCTCAGGAGTTACTTGTTACTTCTTAGTTTAAACTTTTTTTTAATTCAATCAGCTTTATTTATTAAAGGCACTGCATACTTCTCAACTTTTAACCCTGGGAAAGAGGGACAATTATAAATGAAGCCACGCCCCCTCATTGAGGGATGGATAGGAGATACATTGTAACAGTTACAACAATAGAAACACTTTGAATAGGCAAATGAATCATTCATTGCTGCAGATCTGCATGTTACACCTCAAAGAGGGACAAATGAGAACAACGAGGGACAACAAGAGGGACATGGACTCAAAAGAGGGACAGTTCCTTCAAATCAGGGACACTTGGGAGGTATGTTATAAGCCTCGGTTTAGTAAACTTTCCCTAAACTATCTTGCTTTCTTTTAGAATAAGATTATATAGATCTTATATAAGGTGTGATGCAGTTATGGGGAGAAGTTAGAGCTGGCAGCTAAAACTTTTACTACAGCAACTACTTTTTACTACAACTTTTACTACTACTACAACAAAACCCGGGTGTTCCAACCCTGTACAATATAGGGAATGTCCACTAACCACCTAATCCCGAGCACAGCCATGGGTAATCTCAAACCCACTAAATAGCATGAAAAGCAAAGCGAATGGTCCGCACTCCTCTTCTCATAAAACGTCACTTTTAATTATGCGTTTAAAATAATCTCCATAGTATATCAAAAGCCAATAAAATCAGTAGTAATCAAAGTCCTGGAAAGTCATATATACAGTATAGGCGACTTACGCGTTTCAGACTCCTATCTCCTATCTCCAGTCCTTAATCCTTATGATTAAGGACTGGAGATAGGAGTTGTAGCGATAACCCTTATCGCCGGAGGGCTTCACCGCCCGAGACGTCCTTTTCCCAATCGTAAGAGGTGCTGCTGGAATTCCAGAGTCGTCCGTGAGGAACCAGGAACAGCCCTTACAAGGGCTAGTGAATTGTAATATAGCGTTTCCCCCAATAAGAGACAGAACTCAGTATTGAGGGTGAAGATGAAGTGTTTTTATTAGTGCCACTCTAGGCCTTATATACACAAGTCTCCATGCAATGGGACCTCCCCCGTAAACCTCATGACAAATACACAGACCAACTCTGCCGGTGACGCAATCAGCAAAACAATAGGCGTCTGTAATACACTCAATCAGAACAATGCCATTGCCTGTGACGTAATCAATTAACACAAAGGCAGTTTATAATACAATCCAAACTCCAATGACCTAATTAAGAAAAGGCCAGTGAATGGCCCGGTGGGCAACTGAATAGTGATGACATCCAAAAGACAGAGCGTCTGTCACAATGCCCCCTTTTTGTGGAACACCCGGCAGACCCGGATTGACCCTGTTCGGGTTAACGTGGGGCTGTCCGGACTCTTGTTATGGGCAGAGTTCTGTTTAAGGACAAGTCTGCACATAGTGAGTAACCGGACTAAACATTGACGTGGGCTGTACATAGGAATCGGTCATGGGTGGGGTCCAAACACTGGGATATTGTGGCGTTGGTGAGTTCAGCACCAAAGTCCTTGGTTGGATGTGTGCACAGGTGCTCTGCTTTCTTATAGCTGGCCCAAGTTTCAATCTCTTTCCATGGAAGCTGATCGGAGAATCCACAATCTTCTGCACATCTACATCATCGTAAAAGTAGACAAAACCATAACCCTTAGAAACGCCAGAGGCATCCCTAATAATTTTGACACTCTTTACAGCGCCATACTTTGAAAAAACATCCTTAATTTCAGGCTGATTAATCCGACGGCCAATGCCCCCAACAAAAATAGTGTTTGGCATACGTTTCCCTTCTGGAAGGATGTAACCTGATGGCTGATCCTCTTCTTGGCTTCTTGTAACAGACATGACGTGATGCAGGCGAAACCCCTGGGTCTCCCCGACCAGTGGGCTGGAGTCGGCCGCTCGGGCTGGAGACCGGGTTGTAACAGGGTTGACGCTGGCTGGTCCAGAGGTAGCGTAGGCAGAAGTCATTGGTCCTAGATCATTTCCCAATAGTACTTCTGCTGGTAAGTTGTCCATAAGTCCCACCTGTACCCTGCCGGATCCAGCGCCCCAGTCAAGATGTACTCGGGCGGTGGGGAGTCGAAACACAGCTCCTCCTGCCACCCTTACTGCAACGGTGTGTCCAGTGCGGTCTTTGTTCTTGACCAAATGAGGTTGAAGCAAGGTAAGTGTGGCTCCGGTGTCGCGTAATCCTTGTGCGGTGCGCCCATTGACTCGTACCTCCTGGCAATGGTGCTGTCGGTTATCTTGGATGGCCGCTTGTACGGGATCAGCTTCATACAGTACCCCCAGATACTCTTCCGAACTGCTCTCAGCTTCCAAACAGTGTGCCACAGGAGTACGGGAGGTGGAAGGTTGCTTTTGCCCCCACGTGTTTCGGGGAGGCTCTAGGGCGCAATCACTGCGATAATGTCCCCATTGTTTGCAACGATGGCACTGAACTGTGGAGAGGTTCGGTTGCTGCGCTGGCCTATGTGGCCCAGAGTCACGAGTTGGCGCTGAAGCCACAGGTGCTTGAAATTTGATGGGAGGTGGTGGTTTTGGAGCGGACTGTTCTGTCCGGCGAGCATCAGTGTACTCGTCGGCTAGACGAGCAGCCTCAGGTAGCGTTAGAGGCCTCCGGTCACGTACCCACTCTCTTAGCTCTGGTTGCAGGGCATTGAGAAAGTGTTCTAGTAAAAACAACTGTAGTACATCCTCAGCGGTCGTGGCTTTGCATCCAGTGACCCAGTGTGATGCTGTACGATGGAGCCGACATGCCCACTCCGTGTAAGAATCCCCTCCCTTCTTTTGGGATTCCCGAAATCGTCGCCTGTAGGCTTCCGGGGTGACAGCGTACCGGGCTAACAAAGCCTCCTTTACCAGATGGTAGTGTGGTATGTCCGCATCAGGGATGGCCCGGAAAGCATCGGAAGCTTTCCCAGATAGTTTCCCTGATAATATGGTGACCCATTCCTCCGTGGGTACCCGGTGTAAAGCGCACTGGCGTTCAAAATCGGCCAAAAATCCGTCAATCTCGTCGTCACTTTCCTGGAAGGACTTAAATGCTGCAAATGGAATCTTTCTCCCCCCAGTGTAACTGAGGCTGAGAGGCTGCTGGGTTGAAAGTCGCCGATCTTCCCTTCGCTTACTGGCCTCTGCCTCCGCTGCGGCGAAGACTCGGTCGATCAGTTCCTGTGATGGATTCGGGCCATAGACCGACAATCTGTTCCGAACCGCTTGAACAAGAGCAGCGTCTTCATTGATCTCTATATTGGATTCGGTCCTTACTGCTGCACGATCCATTTCGATCAGCTCGGCTATCAGTTCCCGACGTGGGCGGTTGCTAGCTGACCTTCCCCGGCTCTCGAGTAGATCCTTCAGGGTCCGCCTTTTCAACTTGTCCTACTGACTCTCCATCAGGGTAGCACTCTCTCTGGGTACAAAGGACCATCCCACCGCTGCCACCAATTGTAGCGATAACCCTTATCGCCGGAGGGCTTCACCGCCCGAGACGTCCTTTTCCCAATCGTAAGAGGTGCTGCTGGAATTCCAGAGTCGTCCGTGAGGAACCAGGAACAGCCCTTACAAGGGCTAGTGAATTGTAATATAGCGTTTCCCCCAATAAGAGACAGAACTCAGTATTGAGGGTGAAGATGAAGTGTTTTTATTAGTGCCACTCTAGGCCTTATATACACAAGTCTCCATGCAATGGGACCTCCCCCGTAAACCTCATGACAAATACACAGACCAACTCTGCCGGTGACGCAATCAGCAAAACAATAGGCGTCTGTAATACACTCAATCAGAACAATGCCATTGCCTGTGACGTAATCAATTAACACAAAGGCAGTTTATAATACAATCCAAACTCCAATGACCTAATTAAGAAAAGGCCAGTGAATGGCAACTGAATAGTGATGACATCCAAAAGACAGAGCGTCTGTCACAGGAGTCCGAAACGCGTAGGTCGCCTATACTGTATATATGACTTTCCTATATATGACTTTCCAGGACTTTGATTACTGCTGATTTTATTGGCTTTTGATACACTATGGAGATGATTTTAAACGCATAATTAAAAGCGACGTTTTATAAGAAGAGGAGCGCGGACCATTCGCTTTGCTTTACGTTCCAACCCTGTAGTCTAAAAAACTCCAGGGGTGGCTGCTCACGTTTCCTGGGGCATCCCAGATCAGGATTTCTCTGTGGGAACTGGGGTTGCCACCTTTCCCTAACAAAAAATACTGGTCTTTTCAGGGGTACATGGGCGTATTCCTATAAGGGACATGGTCTTGTAAAATGTAAATGTTTCACCTTCTAAAGTGTAACAGCCAGCACAGGCATCAGATTTTGTGCCCAGGGGCCCCAACACTGTTAATCCGGCTCTGGGAACAAATCAGGATGCCCCTAGGATGGGGAAGTCAGACTCTCTGGACTCATGTGAAACTCCCGCGATGGCCGGCTAAACTCATGTAGCTGGTGATCCCACAGAGCATGAGCGGGCCACGGCCACATCCCTGCTTCATCTTTAGCAGAGGGCCGCACTAACATCTGGCATTTCTGAACTGCTCCATTAAGCTTTCCTAGTCAATCTGATGCGCCAGCCAGAAAGGCCTGGAACGGGTGCGTGCATCAGCTGCAGGGCCGGCGTCAGCACCCGGCAAGGTGGGGCAGTTGCTGGGGGCCTCCGGGGGGGGGGCACTGACAGGGCCGGCCCTTGAGGGGGTGCGATGGCGCTTGCCCCGGCGGCAGACTGAGAGGGCACCACGACAGCTGGTGCCCACATCTCCTCGAATGGCGGAGGTTCCACACAACAGGTCATCTCGATTTAGAGTCCAGGGGAGGAAGTGCTGGGTTTTGTTCTGCTTTTAAGTTGCCCACCCCAGCTGATTTCCCATCCCTGGAACATCCCAAGCTGTGATACCCTCCTGTGTGACACCCCCTGGGATCCCTGCCATACCCACTATGCAAGCAGTTTCACCCCCCCTGAGTTTTGGTCCACTTTACAGGGGCATCTCAATTTGGGATGCCCCTGTTTGTGAAAGAACCCCCCTGGTTTGGCCGTTAACTCAAACTGGCGATCCCACAATGTATTCACCAGTTCCAGGAAAGTAATGAACAAAGGGGGGACACACACAGGGGCATCCAAAATAAGGAGGATCTAGATTCATTTAGACTCCGAGGTCAGGTTTAAAAGGGTTTGGTGCGCTTCAAAGTAGAATAAAACTTGAGTTTTGGTCCAAATAGCCTGATCCTTAGGGGGCATCCAGATTTGGGACGTCCCTCGGTGATGTGACGCAACTCTTCAACACAAAGATGCCCACTGAGACCATGCCGCCCAAGAGCCCACATAAACCTGGAGCCGGCCCTGCTCAGCTGGAGGGATGTCAGGGATGCTGAAATGGTCCGGGCATGTGCGGTATGATTGACAAGACAGTTTGTTCTTTTTGTGATCACTAAGGCATTTCAGGGCAAATCGGGATGCCCTATGGACAGGGAATGAGCCGGATCTTTAGTCTATTAGACTGTAGAGCCAGGCGAGCAGGGTTTTGGTCCTTTAAGATTTACTTTAAAGACTATTGAAACCATTGTAAGCTGGCTGACTTCAGAACTGGATAGACAGCTTTACCCTGGGGCATCCCAATTTGGGATGTCCTGCTGTGGGAAAGCCTGTGGGTTACCGGATATGCTTAACCTACTGGTGATCCCACGACTCATGTACAGGCCTCCGGGGGCATCTTTCTAGCATCTGTGTGCACCCAGGTCAGCCATTTATGTATGCTCAGCCCAGCGGCTGGACCTTTTAGCTTCTCTAACCTCACATTTATACAAATGGCTAGGAAACCTGATAAGTGGGAGCCTGCACCTGTGCATGGAGTCACCGTGGAGGTAAGAATACTGGGTGAGCAGCAGGATATACACAGTGGGGCATCCCAAATCAGGATGTCCTGGGAGGAGGAACAAAACTCAGAATTTCTCCAGGTATAGCTGGACCTGTTATACCTGGAGAAAGTAGCCCGGATCGGCGGCTACGAAACGCGTTGGGGACCTTCTCCTGGCATTACCTTTTTTGGGGGAAATTACAGGATCGTTGTTAAGGTGATGTGTTGGTTTCATGGTTATTGCGTTTTTTTGCACAGTCAGCATTTGCTTCTCTTGCCACATTAGTTTAATGGTTCAGTGTGGGATTAGTATATAGATATTTTGCACTTTTTGGCACTTATGCACTTTATGGTTAGATGAATTGTATTTTAAATTGTTATTGATTTTGAGATTTTGGGTTGTATGCATTATGGATCTATCTGGGATACCCCCACAAATGGATTGTTTGTGTTGTATACGTATATGTATTTTAAATGTGTGCATCTTAATGTAATTTTTCTGTTTTAATCTTTTTATTGTTATTTTTGGTATAAAAGTTAAACAGCATGACATATTGTTCTTATACAAATAAAGAGACCACAGAATACAAGTTGTCATTCTTAATGAACTTGAACATACGTACATATCATCGTGAGTAAACCGCTAAGGCACAATATGGGTGTAGCGAGGCTTCTAAGAAGTACTTGCGCATGGGCATGAGCAACTTAAAATTAATACTTAGGCCCTTATTTAACAAGGGATAGCGACAGGTAGCGACTGGTGAGCGGCCGGTAATGACGGGCACCGCCACGAGAACGCCGGCTCCCCACCACAATCACACATTTATCAAGGCAATCCTGTTTAGCGACTGAGATAGCGCCATATAGCAACTCATTCATCATTATTCCAGCCTCAGCCCACAGCGCCAGCGTCCGACCTTGAACAGCGACAGGTATGACCTCTCGCTACCTGGCACTCTCCAATGCATTTCAATGGAACAATCTTTAAATATTCATTAACAGCGGCAGGTAGCGACAGTTGAGCGACTGTAGCGGCATTTTCAGAGCTAGTAGTCGCGACTCAGTCGGTGTGCAGTAATGTTGAATATTGGGTGACGAGTCGCTATTTGACAGGTTCCGCGCTGTATGGGAGCGCATGATAGCGACTGGCCCTACCGACCGGCTCCCACCATATTCAATAACAAATCACGCTCAAAAAATTCTCGCGCTGTGAAATGCATGTTTAAACCCCAGAGCGCTGGCGGCGATGGGTTAAAAGTAGTTTTTTAACCCCCAAACAACCATATTTTTGGAAACCAAAAAAAAAATGTTTTTAAATTAATTTTGTAATATGAATACATTAATATCAGACCTGTAATATCAATTCTGTACATTTTTTTTTTTAATTTTTTTTTTACCTTAAAAAAAATATTTAAAATGGCAGAAGTGGTCACAGAATTTTACACATTTAAAAAAAAAAAAAATAACAATTAATTATGAATATTTAAAGATTGTTCCATTGAAATGCATTGGAGAGCGCCAGGTAGTGAGAGGTCATACCTGTCGCTGTTCAAGGTCGGACGCTGGTGCTGTGGGCTGAGGCTGGAATAATGATGAATGAGTCGCTATCTGGCGCTATCTCAGTCGCTAAGCAGGATTGGCTTGATAAATGTGTGATTGCGGAGGGGAGCCGGCGTTCTCGTGGTGGTGCCCGTCATTACCGGTCGCTCACCAGTCGCTATCCCTTGTTAAATAAGGGCCTTATTCACTTATGATCATCTTTACTCAATTAGACGACAGGTGAATTATCTCCTTCTGCCCCGAGCTCCCCGCACTGCCGCCCCTCCAGTGCCAGGGGTTGAGGGGGACTGAGGGTCTGGATGAGGGAGGGTGGCGGATTGTAGAGGGGGAGGGGGGGGGGTGGGAAAAGAAGAAGAGAAAGAAAAAAAAAATGCATGTATATTTGCACCTTTAGAGGAAAAGGTTTGCAAGCCTGTCTTCACTGCAACAAAACTTAATGTAATTTTTAATTCTCAATAAATATGAATTTGTGGGATTTGGTATAATCTGTTGATTGTGGTGGAGGGGGTGCTGCTCTTTGGTTACTATTGGTTGGTTGCTGGCACCACCCTTATATATCATTTTTGCTTCATTGTACGTTTCTGATTCGTCACCCCCCACAAATGGCCGACGCTTAGGTCGGGATAAAATGAGTAAAGATAACACGGCCACCTGCTTTCTCCCCACAGCGGAGCCTGCAGTGCTGCCTCATAGCAGACAAGATAAATGGATGCCATGGGCGCATGCTGGGAGGAGGCGAGGGGGTTAAGTGCTGAAGAGGAGCTGAATGCCAGGCCAGGTCAGGAAGTCACATTGTTAGGAAAGGAGCTGTTGCAGTTTTGGCGCTGAGTCGTCACACCGGCCTAAGACCCCCGGCAATATTGTTTTGGACCCTTGGAGCTGGTTGACGCGGCACCGAGGACCCTTTTACCTTTTAAGGAGGGTCTCGGAGATGAAGCCCCCTCCTTGCGGCCTCTTCTCCTTGCTGTGCCCTCGCCGCATTGCAGCTTGTCTGCCTTTCATTCCCAGGGAGATCGGCCCATCGCTGAGTACAGCAACAACTGGGGCAGGCTGATTCATGACTAGCGCCAGCTATCGGCAGATGAGCGCCGCTTAGAGCGACCACTAGTACACGCTGTGATCGGGTATCGGGCGCTGTAACAGAGCGCCTCAGTCGCTGTAGCAACCTGGCTGGCATTGATGAATGAGATGTATGTTGGGCGCTCTAACACCAGTACAGCGCTGCAGAGGTAGCGCCAGCTCATTGCGATCGACTCTCAACTAACCATATTTAACAAAAAAACAGACACACACACAGCGTCGGCGCTCAGCATCTGGTCGCTGTAGCACAGAGCGCCAGATGCTGTGTGATTAGAGAGAAAAATAAATACATTCAAAACCAAAGACCCTGTTTAAACAGAAGAAAAGGAACGTTCATTGAAATGTATGGGAGAGCATCAGGTAGCGACAGGTAATACCAGGCGCTCTGGAAGCTAGAGTGCCGGCGCTATACGCTGAGCCGCCTGTAATAATACATTGGACGCTACATGGCGCTGTTAGAGTCACTCACCAGATTCGCTTTCATAAATGTGGTTTTGCTTACAGGGCCCGGCGTTCACCAGACGCTGCCTGCCGCTACGAGGCGCTATTTGGCGCAATCCCTTTATGAATAAACCTCTAAGCCTACTGCCAGGAAGCACAGTTTTATTGCAAAATAGACCAAAACTATTTCTCCAAACTGTCCCTGATTTGGGGGGACTGTCCCACTTTTGAGTCCATGTCCCCCTGTCCCTCGTTGTTCTCATTTGTCGCTCTTTGAGGTGTAACAGGCAGATCTGCAGCAATAAATGATTCATTCGCCTATTTGTATTGTTTTAACTGTTACAATCTCCTATTTGTCAATCAATGAGGGGGCGTGGCCTAATTTTACAAATGTCCCTCTTTCCCACCCTGAAAAGTTGGGAGGTATGTAAAACCCTTGTTGGGGATGCCCTGCAGCGTGAACCTGCTGTGTTCCAGGCTATTTAACTCATTTCTTAATCTCATGGCCTGGTCACAGCATCTCCTCTGGCGTTCTGGCAGACTTGACTGGTCTACTGGTGGGGGCAGGGCCGGCTCCAGGTTTATGTGGGCCCTTGGGCGGCATGGTCTCGCTGGGCCCCTTTGTGGTGAAGAGTCACATCAAATTACAGAGGGACGTCCCAAATCTGGATGCCCCCTAAGGATCATGCTATTTGGACCAAAACTCTAGTTTTGGTCTACTTTAAAGTGCACCAGAAAAAGTGACCTCTGAGTCTAAACGATTCTAGATCCTCCTGATTTTGGATGCCCCTGTGTGTGACCCCCCCCCCCCCCCCCTTTGTTCATTACTTTCCTGGATCTGGTGAATGCACTGTGTCGCCAGTTTGAGTTAACGGCCAAGCCAGGGGGGTTCTTTCACAAACAGACACATCCCAAATTGAGATGCCCCTGTAAAGCGGACCAAACCCCAGGGATGTAATCGCTTGCATAGTGGGTATGCCAGCGACCCCAGGGAGTGTCACACAGGAGGGTATCACAGATTGGGATAGGAAATCAGCTGGGGGGGGCAACTTAAAAGCAGAACAAAACCCAGAACTTCCTCCCCTGGAATCTAAATCGAGATGCCCCGTTGTGTGGAACCCCGCCATTCCAGGAGATGTGGGCACCAGCTGTGGCGCTGCCCTCCCAGTCCACCGCCGGTCAAGTGCCGTCGCACACCCCAAAGGCCGGCCCTGTCAGTCGCCCCCCCGGAGGGTGAGGGCCCCCGGCAGATGCCCTGCCTTGCCGGGTGCTGACGCCGGCCCTGCGTGGGTGCATGCATGGCGGAGGGTACAGAGATGTGAACATTAAAGAGGAACATCGGGGAGGGGTTAAAACCTCCCCCAAACCTCACCGATCTGCTGCCCCCTCATGGTTTTAACTTTGGGCACTAAATACTAACCTCGCTGGTGGATCCATCTTCTGGATCCCTAAGATTCCGGGTGACCTTCCGACGGGCGGCGGCATCTTGCATCCCATCAGGCACTGGGTGCTGCCCCCTATCTCACGCCTGCGCAGTTCCCATGAATGGGATGCAATGGGGCCGCCCGAAATCCTGCGAGAGCACAACTAAAGCCATGCTGTCATTTAGAGATGGCTAAGCCAACATTGGGGGGGGAGGGGATCTGGCCATGAAGCATCCAAAAGGTAAGTAGGGCCAGATTTGGGGGGGGGGGGGGGGGAGAACTTGCCCACATTCAGGTTTAGGTCAGATGTTCCTTTTTAAGAGTATCTCTGCTTTCCTGCTCCCATGTCCAGCAGGCCCCTGTGGGCTGAGCCACGCATGCATCCTAGGTTTGTAGAATAAGGAAATTCTGGGGACACGGGGAGTTTCACACATTGGGACAGCTTAAAGCGAAAAAAAACATAACACTAAAAGATTCCAGGGCTGGCCACTGGCCTTCCCATGGGGCATCCCAAATCATGATGCCCCTGTGTGAAACCTCGGGATTTAAAGAGGAACATTGGACTTAAAATAAAAAGGGCCTTATTCCCCTTCCTATCTTCCCCTACTTACCTTTTGGATGTGACCAATGCCTGCTGTGGAGACATCTGCTTCAGCGCCCGATCCTCACCCCACAGCCCGCTCTAGCCCATGCTGATCTCGCAGCTCCACAAAGTCTCGCAGGATTTTGGGGCGGCTCCATTGCATCCCATTCATGGGCACTGCGCAGGCCAGATATCGGGGTCCGTGCACAGTGCCTGATGGGATGCAAGATGGCGTTGCCCGTCAGGAGGTGGACCAAACCCCAGGAGTTTGACCATCCTGGGTTTTGGTCCTTTCCCCCTTATCCTAGCTGTGTGAAACTCCCCAGATCGCCGGACGCAAACTCACCTCTTCTCGATCCTACGGAGAATGTGCGGGCGCTTGTCCAATCAGTGCACTCGGAGCCGCTGACATCACATTGTCTAAGCTGGTGACTGCATCCCCAGCTTCCCTCTAACTGGGAGTGTGCCCACACCGGCCATTCACAAATGCCTTGCACATGCACCAGGAAACAAGGTAAGTGTATGGGGCAGCCTGGGGCGGTTTTACACAGCGGGGCATCCTGATTTTAGATGCCCTGTGGGTTTTGGTCTACTTTAAGAAAGAGGAACATCCCCCAATGCGGTCGCCACCTGGCGTCTTATTTAACAGTAGTACAGAAAATGATGCAGCGCCTGCCACTGTAGCTCAAGATCCCATAGAGCACAATGGGCAGAACTGGATTGCAGTGTTTAATGCTTATAAATAATATTACACACATTTATTGTACAGAACTTGTATTGGGACTTGACAATATTGGAAACACAGGACCTAGATGGGCCAAAATGAATTTTTGGGGGGCTTATTAAAATTGATTTCAGTGGCTTCTTTTGCTTAACAATGTGTAATTTGGACACCAACAACTAAAACGCAGCCTAAACGCACTGTAGAGTTTGTGACCTTTGTCCCCAGCAGTGATTTCTTATAACTGTATTGATGAAACGTCGACCAGTGGCGAGAAAATACAGCGCTAAAGATTTCTCAGCAGAAAAAAATCATAAATATGCGGGGGAGCTCTGGAAAAAATACAGTACAAATTGGCGCGCACTGGCGCTGGAATAATCAGCTGGCGGGTCCAACAGGCACTGACATAGGCCGACCAATACCTAATTAATAGCGCCCTTTGCAGCGACTGTTAGCACCAATGTAGTCCACAGCACAGCGCCAGATAAGACCAAAATTTTAGCTCTCTGCAGCTGGTGCTATAGCCACAAAATATATGCTAAATGGCGCCCATCATAAATAAGGCCCTAAGAGTGAGTTTTTCTACTCCATGCTGAAACCATGCAGTCAGAAATGGGGTGAAAAGGGCCTAACATCATTCCTAACAACTTTTCAGGGTGGGAAAGAGGGACATATGTTCCTGTGAAACCTCCCCAGTTCGCCCATAAAAACTCACCTTTACATGCTCCAACGGTGCATGCCGCATGCCAGTGGGAGCCGCCTGCTGTGACTACGTAATTAGGCAGTTGGCTCTCATTTTTTTAAATGGGAAATGCGCGCTGCTACATCAGCTGTACTTAACCCCTTCATTTGCTGCTACACAACCTGTCCCCTGGTGCCATCAGGGTCAGAACTACAGGAGCTCACACTCTAATAACCCTAAATGGGGGGCCCAGTTTTGCAGGCCTAATGGGGCCCCGTAATGGAACAAGTATGGGGGCCCTATTTCCACACACCACAGAGGCTGATTTCTGCACACATTTAATGGCACATGGATGGGGGGCCCATTTCTGCACACATGATAGGTCCCAATAATGGCACATGAATGGGGGTCCCATTTGTGCACACCTGAAGGGGCCTCCATAATGGCACATGGATGGGGGACCCATTTCCGCTCACCTGGTGAGGCCCTGTCAGGGCTGGATTAAGTGTGGTGGAGGCCCCTGGCCACAAAATCTGGTGGGGGCCCCAGATACAGTATTTTTTTTCCCTTTAAAATAATAGCTCAGCCAAGAAACCGATTGGTGGTTGTCTGGCACCCGCCTACTTACTGGAACGTCAGATGGAGTCCCTTGTGCCCCCCTTGTGCGGGTGCGTGCTGCTCGGGATCTCCTGCTTTGCCATTCTGGGTGGGGGGTAGTGTAGTCGCCCGGCTGGTTCCCTGCATTGAGCTGCCAGCGGCTGTGCTTGGTGGCTTATGTGCAGTGACAGCTCTGCACGCACCCATCACTGTAGCATTGCTGGCGGCGGCTTTGCTGCTCTAGACTCTCCATCCTGCCTGTGGTGGCATTGGCTGCAGATTTGAAAAAACAAAAACGGCTTGGCCAGGAGCGGGGGGTTGCTGATAGCTTTGTTGCTGGATCAAGAAAAGCCAGGAGAAACCCAAAGATTGGTGGAGGCCCCCTTTGCAAATGGTGGAGTCCCCGAGGCTAAAGCCCCTTGCGCCCCTCTCATAATCCGGCCCTGGGCCCTGTAATGACACATGGATTGGGAGCCCTATTTGTGCACACCTGATGGGGCCCCTTTAATGGCACATGGATGGGGGACCCATTTCTGCACACATGATGGGGCCCCCATAATGGCACATGGATGGGGGTCCCATTTCCGCTCGACTGATGAGGACCTGTAATGGCACATGGATGGGGGGCCCATTTGTGCACACCTGATATGGCCTTCGTAATGGCACATAGATGGGGAGCCCTGTAATGGTGGCACCAGGATGGGGGGGGGGGGCATTTCTGCACACATGATGGGGGGGAGACATTATGGCTGTATGGGGATCCAGATTTTCCCAGTGGTGGCCCTGGATGACTTAAAACTGAAAAAGAGATGCAAGAGAGAGGGGTACTTTCTTTATCTAAATGATGCCAAGTGAGCATAAATATGGTGGAGGATCAACAATGATGAGCCCATAACCTTCTGGGCCCCGGTGCAGTCACACCCCCTACATTTTAACTATGCTGGGTTTTGGTTCAGGGCAGCTGATTTGTGATGCCCTGCTGTGTGAAACCCCTCAGATTGCACAGAAAAACTCACCTTTCCCCGATCCTATGGCGCATGTGAAGGCGCACAGCCAATCAATGTACTTGTCTCAATTCGCCCCTTTTGGCTAAGAATAAGCTAAGGACAGAATGGGGCCAAATGCAACCAAATCAAGCCTAGTGCATGGACGGCCGCATCCCTGCTAGCCTCTATCAAGGGCATGCTATTCACAAATGCCTGGTGCGGGCACACACCTGGCTAAAGATATAGAGTAGTGCGGACATGGCAGCATGCGCCAGCGCGCTGATTGGACGAGAGGGCTGAGCATGCGCTGTAGGACCAAGGAAGGTAAGTGAGATTGAATTACTATGGGGGTTTCGCACAGTGGGGTGTTTGGGGGCAAAGACCAAAACCCAGCATAGTCATAATCCTGGGTTTTAATCCACTTTAAAAACCAAAAGGGTCTGCCACCCCTCCCTAAGTAAGCCCTCCCTCCAAAATCGCCTCTCCAAAGTGCAAGTCCACCCCCCTCCATTGCAGTGATTGTAGCAGGTCACGCTCCTAGCTGTGATTGATTTGGGGGCGGGGCAGCATTTCTCGAAAGGCGGGGCTAAGTTTCTGATCTGCTGGAGAGAAAAGGTAAGTATTCATTTTTTTTTAATTTATTTAATTATATTGTTTACAGTCCCTTTAAATATAATTTAATCAACATTTTTATTAATAGTACAAGTCTATCCAATGGTGGAAGGAATGGATGGGACCAACTACTCGTATTTCTGTGTAACAAATGTGTAGTGTGATTGTGGGAGTAAGCGAAACATTTATGAGGCGTATAAAAATTCTTCAGCCAGTCCATTAGTAAATATAGCCCCGCGACAGCCTTCCGCTCACCCCCTAGCGCCATTGAACCCGTTATATCAGACAGAGAGGATGCTGGGAAATCTGACTGGGGATTTAGTGTACTGATCAGGAACGGAGAGGAGGATTGAATGTTCAGCTGAGACTTTCAGCCTGTGAGAATAGAGAGAGACGCGGGCACAAGGGAGAGAAGGAGCAACATCTAAGGCAGATTGAAAGCCGATGACAGCCAAACAGATAAATATAGAAGCACTAGAAGACGAGCACAGAGCGGGGGCCATATAGGCTGCTGGAGATGAGAGATAGAGAGAGATGGATGGATGGACAGACAGAGTGATAGAGGATACAGAGATAGACAGAAAGATAGGAAGAAAAAAAAAAAGGAAAGAAAATAGATAGATGGATAGATAGATAGGAGATAGATAGATAGATAGATAGATAGATAGATAGATAGATAGATAGATAGATATGAGATAGATAGATAGATAGATAGATAGATAGATAGATATGAGATAGATAGATAGATAGATAGATAGATAGATAGATAGATAGATAGATATGAGATATAGATAGATAGATAGATAGATAGATAGATAGATAGATAGATAGATAGATAGATATGAGATAGATAGATAGATATGAGATAGATAGATAGATAGATAGATAGATAGATATCAGATATATAGATAGATAGATAGATAGATAGATAGATAGATAGATAGATAGATAGATAAGACAGACAGACAGACAGACAATGGGATAGATAGATAGATAGATAGATAGATAGATAGATAGATAGATAGATAGATAGATAGATAAGACAGACAGACAGACAATGGGATAGATAGATAGATAGATAGATATATAGATATATAGATAGATAGATAGATAGATAGATAGATAGATAGATAGATAGATATGAGATAGATAGATAGATAGATAGATAGATAGATAGATAGATAGATAGATAAGACAGACAGACAGACAGACAATGGGATAGATAGATAGATAGATAGATAGATAGATAGATAGATATGAGATAGATAGATAGATAGATAGATAGATAGATAGATAGATAGATATGAGATATATAGATAGATAGATAGATAGATAGATAGATAGATAGATAGATAGATAGATAGATAGATAAGACAGACAGACAGACAGACAGACAGACAGACAATGGGATAGATAGATAGATAGATAGATAGATAGATAGATAGATATGAGATAGATAGATAGATAGATAGATAGATAGATAGATAGATAACTAGATAGATAGATAGATAACTAGATAGATAGATAGATAGATAGATAGATAGATAGATAGATATGGGATAGATAGATATGAGATAGATAGATAGATAGATAGATAGATAGATAGATAGATAGATAGATAATAGATAGAGATATATGACATAGATAGATGGATATGGAACATGGGTTGGTAAACATCCCCTGAAGGGGAGGAGCATGGAGGGCCTTGCCTAAATCTTACCAACCCGATGCGCCAGGTATAGGTGCTGGTTACCTAGGGCTTGATGGCCAAACTGTCAACTCCTGGCCCAAGTAGCCCCAAGCCCCTATGCCCTCCAGAACAGATCTGGTGCTCTACCAGGGTTACAGCAGGGGGCAAACCTGACCGAATCTGCAAGATCTGAGTTGCATCTAGCTCATTAATACATAATATACAATAATACAAATAATACACACACACAGCATAATTCACAATAATGCCTAAAACACATAACAATACAAATAATACAAACAAACACATAATACACCATTATCCATAACAAATCTAATACACAATGATACGTATACTACACATACATAAAATAAACAATAATGCATAATACATAAACTAAATATACTTTTAATACATAATAATGCATAGAACTCATCTATTACACAATAATACATATACTACACATACTACACAATCATGCTTAAAACCCACCTAATACACAATAATACATATACTACACAAACACATAATACACAATAATGTATAAAAACCACTTAATACACAATAATGCATAAAACTTACATAATACACAATAATACATATACTACACAAACACATAATACACAATAATGCATAAAACTTACATAATACACAATAATACATATACTACACAAACACATAATACACAATAATGCATAAAACTTACATAATACACAATAATACATATACTACACAAACACATAATACACAATAATGCCTATACTACACAAACACATAATACACAATAATGCATACAACTTACATAATACACAATAATACATATACTACACATACACATAATACACAATAATGCATACACACACATAACACAATATAATACATATACTACACATACATAATGCAATACAGACTAATACTACACATGCACATAATACAATGCATAAGGCACACTTAATACACAATAATACAATAATACACATACTACACATTTTTGTAAATATGTTATTCTATCTTTTCATGGGACAACGCTGAAGATCAGACATTTTGATACAATGTAAAGTAGTCAGTGTAGACATATAGACACTGGCCCTTATTTATCACGGGCTAGCGCCAGGTAGTGTCTGACGAGCGCCAGGTAGCGGCAGCTAACGGCGACTACCGACTCAAGTACGCCCGGCGGCGGTCACAATGACGCATTTATCAAGCAAAATGAGGCTAGCGCCGGCGAGAGCGCCGGCTAGCGCGGCATTCATCATGAAGCCGCCTGGACCGAACAGCGCCGCTGCAAATTCCCTCACAGCGCCAGGTATGAGCTGTCGCTCCCTGGCGATGTCCAATGCATTTCAATGGAGCAATCTATAATTAATCATAATTAATTGGTATTATTTTTTTTTTTTTAATGTCAAAAATTCGGAGACCACTTCTGCAATGTTAGGATTTATTTTTAAGTAAAAAAAAAATTAAAAAAAAATTTGTGCAGAATTGATCTAACAGGTCTGAGATTAATGTATTCATATTACAAAATGATTATAAAAACATGTATAATGTTACATTCAAAAAATATGGTTGTTTAGGGGTTAAAAACTAGTTAATACCCATCGCCGCCAGCGCTCTGGGGTTTAAACAAGCATTTCACAGCACGAGAATTTTTTGAGCGTGATTTGTTAATGAATATGCTGGGAGCCGGTTGCTATGGCCAGTCGCTATCATGCGCTCCCATACAGCGCGGAACCTGTCAAATAGCGACTCCTCACCCAATATTCAACATTACCGCACACCGACGGGGTCGCTGTCAACAGCCGAACAACGGCCAAGCACAGCGACTACTAGCGTGCGCTGTGAAAATAACGCTACTGTCGCTCATCTGTCGCTACCTGGCGCTATTAATGAATCGGCCTCTTATTCTTTCCCTCACTGGACTCCAGGATATGGGCACCGCCATCTTGCCTCAGAAGCATCACATACTGAGGAGAGGAAGGGGGGTGGGCAAGTGCGGAGGGCGGGCTTAAAGCTGTGCTTCACACAGACAGAGCAGAGCTGAGGTCAGGAAAAGGTCAGCAATCCCAGAATGCAGAGCGGCATATTCAGAAGACACTTCCTGTCTGCAGGTAGTCTGAAACTCCATCTTGAATGTTAGAAGGTTAAAAGAATGCAGTAGATGCAGCTAGGGTGATTTTTGGGCAATCTGTATGTACAGGGGTGAGGGAAACAACCATATTTTTAGAAAAAAAAAAAAACATGTTTTTCAAAACATTTTGTAATATGAATACATTAATATCAGACCTGTAATATCAATTCTGCACAATTATTTTTTGTTTTTTTTTTACCTTAAAAAACAAATCTAGCATTGCAGAAGTGGTCACAGAATTTTTGACATTTAAAAAACAAACAAACAAAAAAAAAACATTAATAGCAATTAATTAAGAATATTTAAAGATTGTTCCATTGAAATGCATTGGAGAGCGCCAGGTAGCGAGAGGTCATACCTGTCGCTGTTCAAGGTCGCTCGCTGGCGCTGTGGGGTGAGGCTGGAATAATGATGAATGATTCGCTATCTGGCGCTCTGTCAGTCGCTAAGCAGGATCGGCTTGATAAATGTGTGATTGCGGAGGGGAGCCGGCGTTCTCGTGGCGGTGAGCGTCATTACCGTTCGCTCACCATTCGCTACCTGGCGCTATCCCTTGTTAAATAAGGGCCTAAGTAACCGACTAAAACTTAAAATATATTTTTTTGCTGGGGAATAGTTTTTTAAGGGTTTGGGATTTTCATTAAATGATGCTGAAGGTCCACTTTAAACTCACCTCTTCCCGGTCCTGCGGTGCATACGCGAGCTCTTGCCCAATCAGATCCATTTAAGTGTTCCGCAAATGGCTGTGGTTACAGAAATAGGGGATGTGAGCGGCCACGTTCCCAGCAGCGGGCTTCCGCCCCCAGCCTATCTGAATGGGTGGCTGTGAGAGCGCGCTCACAGCCCAAAGATACCAGGATATTTACATTGGTGGCGGAGCCAGGAAGCAGGTGAGTTTTACTTCTCCCTGAGGGGTTTCCCAAATCGGAAAGCCCCGGGGGCTGGTCGCACTCAGAGCCTCAGGGTTGGGGCAGCAGAAATTAAAGTGGAGTAGGCATTGTCCCCCCTTAACCTCACCTCCTATAGGGACATCCTTTGGCATCCAAACCTCCGGCACCAGGATACCCCCCTTAGGTGTAACAGTATCCCCCATAGCCTAGGTCTAATGTGGGGAAGTCCCAAGATCTCGTGAGAGGAGTCCTGAGCCCAGGAAAGCAGGAGCGGGGCTCTCCAGCATGAAAAGCGGGAACAGAGAGAGAGAGAGGAAAGAGGAAGGTAGGGGCATAGCTAAGGGGGAGCAGGGGGGGCACTTGCCCCGTGTGCAGCAGATCCAGGGGGTGCCAAAGGGGGGTGTGAGCAATGGTCGAGGGCCCCATTTCAAATCTTTTCCCCGGGTGTCAGAAAGCCTAGCTACTCCTCTGGATGAAGGTCCCTGTGCCTGAAGAGAAAGGGAAATTGAGCTCCACCATTAGTGGGCACCTTGGGAGGCAGGGTTCCCGTGCACTCCTCGAAGGTTAGTATCATTCAGTCCTGTGTCCTGGGACCATGTGACACCAGCCAACTCCCCCTCCTGGGGATCACTTGCTGGGCCAAGAGCCGCTTCTTGGAACCCTACCCACCATGACTGACTCCCTTGGCTCTGAGTACTGTGGGAGCAGGTCGCAAGCTTGAAATGCCCCACCACCACCCTTAACCCATGGGCAGATCCCTGTAAGTGACTGAAAAGTGCCCTCCTAGAAGAGTTATACTGTATGGGCTATGAAAGCACCTGGTTGCGGATTTATGCTCCTCCTGGCCCTATAGGCCTAAATAAAATAGGACCACTCAGAAGTGAAGGCCCAAAGAGATGTCCATGTCCTGCCTCTACTTGTAAGTACTTACAGTTATTAAGAGGAACATTGCAGGTATTGGGGAGTTAATAAAAACTCCTCGGACATGGCTTGCTTGCGTTCCCCCCCCCCCCCCTCCACTTTAAACTCACCTGTCCGGTTGCACCGCGCTCCGGCATCCCTTGGTCCCGCGCCGTCTCCGTAGGGCAGCGCCGTCTTACTGTCCCGTCATGCTCTGCGCCTCCCCTCAGATCTCGTGCATGCGCAATGTCACTGCAGAGGCTGCAATGACATTCTGCGCAAATTGAGGGTGGCGCTGGATATTTGAAGAGGGGCATGAAGGGTAAGTACAGGCTAAGGCTTGCGGCCTTCGCTCAGTGAAGGCTAAGGGGGGTGCAAAGGGGCCAGGAATGCTGTCGGATACCTGCATTTTAGATAACGCCGACATGCAAAAGGCAAGTGAGGGAGGACCATCAGAAAAGGTCTGATGGTCCTCTTTAAAGCGGACCAAAAGCCATCCCCCAATGGCCCTGAAATCTATAAGATTCCAGGGCTGCTGGATTGCATCCCTTAGGGGCATCCGGAATTGGGATGCCCCACTGTGTGAAACCCGGCAGGTCGCTCGGAAACTCGACTTCTTTCCTGGTCCAGCAGCGCATGCGCTATCCCGTTAGCAGGGCACGTGCTCGTGCCAGGCACTTGTGGACGGCCGGTGAGGGGGTGAGGGCACGCAGGGGATGCGGCTGCCAGCGCGCTCAGATCCGCCCACCATAAACGAGCCATTAGACGTAGGGACGGGAACGGATCCAAGTTTGCTGATTGGACGAGAGGGGTGTGTGTACTGTGAAAGGGTAAGTGAGATTGGGGGACCTGGGGGGGTTTCACACAGTGGGGCATCCCCGATCGGAGTGCCCCGGGGGCAAGGACCAAAAACCTTTAACAAAAGCTGCACTTTACATATTAGATACATTTATTCCCACAGTCCCCAGCAGAAGTAAGTACCAATTATTCCACCAGCTTGTTCTGGGATGTGGGGTACACAGCACAAGCACAATGGGGTCTTTTTTTTTTATGGTGCTGGTCTATAGGTGCACCATGATTACAAATAATGTGCAGCCAATCACACTTACAAAATGACCTGATAATGAAAAAACGGATGACTATGGGGTTTATTCATGAAGGGATAGCGCCAGGCAGCACCTCGTAGCGTCAGGCAGCGTCTGGTGAACGCCGGGCGCTGTACGCAATACCACATTTATGAAGGCGAATCTAGTAAGCGACTCTAACAGCGCCATGTAGCATACGATTCATCATTACAGGTGGCTCAGTGTATAGCGCCGGTGCTCTAGCTTCCAGAGTGCCAGGTATTACCCGTCGCTACCTGTCGCTCTCCCATACATTTCAATGGACGTTCCTCCTCTTCAGTTTAAACAAGGCTTTTTGTTTTTATTTTTTTTTTCTCTCAAATAATTGTGTGGCCTCTCCTGGCCTAGAAAGAGTCGTTTTTGAAAAATATTTAGATTTTTTATATTTTTATGCAGAATTGTCATTACAGGTCCCAGTGTTATAACAATGTCATTCCATGAGTTTTCGCGTAGTTATTGGTGGATATGTGTTCAAAAACAGACTTTAATCACACAGCGTCTGGCGCTCTATGCTACAGCGACCAGATCCAGAGAGCCGACGCTGTGTGTGTCTGTTTTTTTGTTGAATACGGTGTGAGTCGCTGAGAGTTGGTCGCAATGAGCTGGTGCTACCTTTCGCTCCCTGCCACGCTGTACTGGTGTTACAGCGCCCAACATACATCTCATTCATCAATGCCGGCCAGATTACTACAGGGACTGAGGCGGGCAGACTGATTCATCATTAGCGGCAGGTAGCGACAGATGAGCGTCTGTAGCAGGCATTTTCAGAGCGCCCGCTAGAAGTCGCTGTGCTCGGCCGTGGGTCGCTACTTTATAACGACTCAGTCGCTGTGCAGTAATGTTGAATACATTGTGAGGAGTCGCTATTTGACCAGTACAGCGTTGTATGGGAGCGCATGTTAGCGGCTGCTCATAGCGACCGACTCACACCATATTCAGCAAAAAAACTGCCTCACAAATCTCTGGCGCTGAAAAATGCTTCTCTGAAGCCCAGAGCGCAGGAGGCGGTGTGATTAAAGTTTTTCAGCATCTATCCACTAGTAACAAAGCGAAAACATATGGAATTACATTGTAATAACATTGTAACAGGAACACTTTAATGCCAGACCTGTAATGTCATTTCTGCAGAAATATATAAAAAATGAAAAAAATTATGAAAAAACTGATTATTCAATACCAGGAGAGGTCACAGAATTATTTGTGATTTTTTGGAAAAAAAAAACCCCGTTTAAAGAAAAGGTTCATCCATTGAAATGTATGGGAGAGCGACAGGTAGCGAGAGGTCATACCTGGCGCTGTGCAAGGCTGAACGCCGGCGCTGTTCGCTGAGGCTGTGATAATGATGAATCAGACGCTACATGGCGCTATCCCAGTCGCTAAACAGATTCTGCTTGATAAATGTGTAATTGCGTGCCGTGTCCGGCGTTCACCAGTCGCTACCTGTCGCTACCTCTCATTAACCAGCCACTACCTGATGGTATCCCTTCTTGAATAAGGGCCTGAGACTCTGAGGCTGATTTATTAATAGCAACATGTAGCGGTATTTTCACAGCGCCCGCTAGTAGTCGCTGTGCTTGGCCGTTGTTTGGTTGTTGACAGCGACTCAGTCGGTGTGGCGTAACGTTGAATACAAGGTTACGAGTCGCTATTTGACAGGTTCCGCGATGTATGGGAGCGCATGATAGCGACTGGTCAGAGCGACCGGCTTCCACCATATTCATCAAAAAATCACGCTCAAAAAATTCTGGCGCTGTGAAATGCATGTTTAAACCCCAGAGCGCTGGCGGCGATGTGTTAAAAGTAGTTTTTTAACCCCCAAACAACCATATTTTTGGAAACCAAAAAAAAAAGTATTTTAAATAATTTAGTAATATGAATACATTAATATCAGACCTGTAATATCAATTCTGTACAATTATTTTTTTTATTTTTTTCCCTTAAAAATGTATCTAAAATGGCAGAAGTGGTCACAGAATTTTTCACATTTAAAAAAAATAAAAAACATTAATAACAATTAATTATGAATATTTAAAGATTGTTCCATTGAAATGCATTGGAGAGCGCCAGGTAGCGAGAGGTCATACCTGTCGCTGTTCAAGGTCGGACGCTGGCGCTGTGGGCTGAGGCTGGAATAATGATGAATGAGTCGCTATATGGCGCTATCTCAGTCGCTAAGCAGGATCGGCTTGATAAATGTGTGATTGTGGTGGGGAGCCGGCGTTCTCGTGGCGGGGCCCGTCATTACCGGCCGCTCACCAGTCGCTACCTGTTGCTATTCCTTCATAAATAAGGGCCTGAGACTTATTCATCAAGCGATAGCGCCAGGTAGTGTCTGACGAGCGCCAGGTAGCGGCAGCTAACGGCGACTACCGACTCAAGTACGCCCGGCGGCGGTCACAATGACGCATTTATCAAGCAAAATGAGGCTAGCGCCGGCGAGAGCGCCGGCTAGCGCGGCATTCATCATGAAGCCGCCTGGACCGAACAGCGCCGCTGCTAATTCCCTCACAGCGCCAGGTATGAGCTGTCGCTCCCTGGCGATGTCCAATGCATTTCAATGGAGCAATCTATAATTATTCATAATTAATTGGTATTAATTTTTTTTTTTTTTTTTTTTTTTTAATGTCAAAAATTCGGAGACCACTTCTGCAATGTTAGGATTTATTTTTAAGTAAAAAAAAAAATTAAAAAAAATATGTGCAGAATTGATCTAACAGGTCTGAGATTAATGTATTCATATTACAAAATGATTCTAAACACATGTATAATGTTACATTCAAGAAATATGGTTGTTTAGGGGTTAAAAACTAGTTAATACACATCGCCGCCAGCGCTCTGGGGTTTAAACAAGGAATGGACAGCGACAGCACATTCGGAGCGTGATTTGTTAATGAATATGAAGCTAGCCGTTTGCTCTGGCCATTCGTTGTCAGGCGCTCACATACAACGCTGGACCTGTGTAACAGCGACCCCCCAGCCCGTATTCAACATTACCGCACACTGACTGAGTCGCTGTCATCAAGCTAATGCCGGCCAAGCACAGCGAATACTGGTTGGCGCTGAAAAAATCACGCTGCAGTCGCTCATCTGTCGCTACCTGGCGCTATTAATGAATCGGCCTCCCAGTTACAGCACCCAATAGCCGATCACAGCGGTCGCTCTTAGCGCCGCTATACAAACGCTCATCTGCTGATAGCTGGCGCTAGTAATGAATCAGCCTCCCCATCTGCGGCAGCTCCTGCTGGTCGCTGTCATATAGGTGATAGGTCGCTCATGTGGCGATTCTGCAGAAAAACGGCAAAGTCCAGCAGTAATTGGAGAGTCCCCGCTGTAGCCATAGATTGGCCAAGGTTACTGGTCGTGTTTTAGGAATTCCGTTGGCCAGAAGTTGGGGTAACCCAAGATCCTGGTATGAGCTGTACTGACCCCAGCAGTGACATCTCTGCTGGTTAAATTTATCAGCGGGAGATGGAACAGACAGATGCCATCATGAGAATGTCCTAGTCATATAGAAATGTACCGCGAAGAACCTGACGCGAGGAGGACCGCGAAACTCTTCTGTAGAACGGAGACGCTGCCGGGATCCAACATGAAGCATTCGATGGGGTTGATTTACTAAAAGGCGTAAATCCAGGTTTATCTCTAATCCACATAAACTTCCATGATATCCAGGATGAACGTCTAATCCAATAGGTTGCCACTGATATTATGAGGCTGATTCATCATTAACGCCAGGTAGCGGCAGATGAGCGTCTGTATAGCGGCACTTAGAGGCTGATTCATCATTAACGCCAGGTAGCGACAGATGAGCGTCTGTATAGCGGCACTTAGAGGCTGATTCATCACTAACGCCAGGTAGCGACAGATGAGCGTCTGTATAGCGGCACTTAGAGGCTGCTTCATCATTAACGCCAGGTAGCGACAGATGAGCGTCTGTATAGCGGCACTTAGAGGCTGATTCATCATTAACGCCAGGTAGCGACAGATGAGCGTCTGTATAGCGGCACTTAGAGGCTGATTCATCATTAACGCCAGGTAGCGACAGATGAGCGTCTGTATAGCGGCACTTAGAGGCTGATTCATCATTAACACCAGGTAGCGACAGATGAGCGTCTGTATAGCGGCACTTAGAGGCTGATTCATCATTAACGCCAGGTAGCGACAGATGAGCGTCTGTATAGCGGCACTTAGAGGCTGATTCATCATTAATGCCAGGTAGCGACAGATGAGCGTCTGTATAGCGGCACTTAGAGGCTGATTCATCATTAACGCCAGGTAGCGACAGATGAGCGTCTGTATAGCGGCACTTAGAGGCTGATTCATCATTAACGCCAGGTAGCGACAGATGAGCGTCTGTATAGCGGCACTTAGAGGCTGATTCATCATTAACGCCAGGTAGCGACAGATGAGCGTCTGTATAGCGACACTTAGAGGCTGATTCATCATTAACGCCAGGTAGCGACAGATGAGCGTCTGTATAGCGGCACTTAGAGGCTGATTCATCATTAACGCCAGGTAGCGACAGATGAGCGTCTGTATAGCGGCACCTAGAGGCTGATTCATCATTAACGCCAGGTAGCGACAGATGAGCGTCTGTATAGCGGCACTTAGAGGCTGATTCATCATTAACGCCAGGTAGCGGCAGATGAGCGTCTGTATAGCGGCACTTGGAGGCTGATTCATCATTAACGCCAGGTAGCGGCAGATGAGCGTCTGTATAGCGGCACTTAGAGGCTGATTCATCATTAACGCCAGGTAGCGACAGATGAGCGTCTGTATAGCGGCACTTAGAGGCTGATTCATCATTAACGCCAGGTAGCGACAGATGAGCGTCTGTATAGCGGCACTTAGAGGCTAATTCATCATTAACGCCAGGTATCGGCAGATGAGCGTCTGTATAGCGGCACTTAGAGGCTGATTCATCATTAACGCCAGGTAGCGACAGATGAGCGTCTGTATAGCGGCACTTAGAGGCTGATTCATCATTAACGCCAGGTAGCGACAGATGAGCGTCTGTATAGCGGCACTTAGAGGCTGATTCATCATTAAAGCCAGGTAGCGGCAGATGAGCGTCTGTATAGCGGCACTTAGAGGCTGATTCATCATTAACGCTAGGTAGCGACAGATGAGCGTCTGTATAGCGGCACTTAGAGGCTGATTCATCATTAAAGCCAGGTAGCGGCAGATGAGCGTCTGTATAGCGGCACTTAGAGGCTGATTCATCATTAACGCCAGGTAGCGACAGATGAGCGTCTGTATAGCGGCACTTAGAGGCTGATTCATCATTAACGCCAGGTAGCGAAAGATGAGCGTCTGTATAGCGGCACTTAGAGGCTGATTCATCATTAACGCCAGGTAGCGGCAGATGAGCGTCTGTATAGCGGCACTTAGAGGCTGATTCATCATTAACGCCAGGTAGCGACAGATGAGCGTCTGTATAGCGGCACTTAGAGGCTGATTCATCATTAACGCCAGGTAGCGACAGATGAGCGTCTGTATAGCGGCACTTAGAGGCTGATTCATCATTAACGCCAGGTAGCGACAGATGAGCGTCTGTATAGCGGCACTTAGAGGCTGATTCATCATTAACGCCAGGTAGCGACAGATGAGCGTCTGTAGCGGCATTTTCAGAGCGCCCGCTAGTAGTCACTGTGCTCGGCCGTGGGTCGCTAGTTTATAGCGACTCAGTCGCTGTTCAGTAATGTTGAATACATTGTGAGGAGTCGCTATTTGACCAGTACAGCGCTGTATGGGAGCGCATGTTAGCGACTGCTCATAGCGACCGTCTTACACCATATTCAGCAAAAAAACAGCCTCACAAATCTCTGGCGCTGAAAAATGCTGCTCTGAAGCCCAGAGCGCAGGAGGCGGTGTGATTAAAGTCTGTTTTTCAGCATCTATCCACTAGTAACAAAGCGAAAACATATGGAATTACATTGTAACAACATTGTAACATGAACACTTTAATGGCAGAGCTGTAATGTCATTTCTGAGGAAATATATAAAAAATTAAAAAAATTAAAAAAAACTGCTTTTTCAATGTCAGGAGAGGTCACAGAATTATTTGTGATTTTTTTCTAAAAAAAAAAAAAAAACATAAAAACCCTTTTTAAAGAGAATAAAAGTATCGTCCATTGAAATGTATGGGAGAGCGACAGGTAGCGAGAGGTCATAACTGGCGCTGTGCAAGGCTGAACGCTGGCGCTCTTCGCTGAGGCTGTGAAAATGATGAATCAGACGCTACATGGCGCTATTCCAGTCGCTAAACAGATTCTGCTTGATAAATGTGTAATTGCGTGCCGTGTCCGGCGTTGACCAGTCGCTACCTGTCGCTACCTCTCATTAACCAGGAGCTACCTGACGCTATCCCTTCTTAAATAAGGGCCCTAGAGTGACCGCTAGTAGACGCTCATGGGTATCGGACGCTGTAACAAAGCGTCTCAGTAGCTATAGTAACCTGGCCTGCTTGGAGAATGTGATGTATGTTGGGTGCTCTAACACCAGTATAGCGCTGCAACGAGCGAAAGGTAGCACCAGCCGACTCTTGGTGCTCCTCGCCATACTTTTTAAAAAGGGACGCAGGTACAGCGTGGGTGCTCTAAAGCTGGGCGCTTTAGCATAGAGCGCCAGACGCTGTGTGATTAAAGTCTGTTTTTGAACACATATCCACTAGTAACAAAGTGAAAACACATGGAATGACATTGTTGTAACACTGTGACATTCAGGCCCTTATTTATGAAGGAATAGCGCCAGGTAGCGACTGGTGAGCGGCCGGTAATGACGGGCCCCGCCACGAGAACGCCGGCTCCCCACCACAATCACACATTTATCAAGCCGATCCTGCTTAGAGACTGGGATAGCGCCATATAGCGACTCATTCATCATTATTTCAGCCTCAGCCCACAGCGCCAGCGTCCGACCTTGAACAGCGACAGGTATGACCTCTCGCTACCTGGCGCTCTCCAATGCATTTCAATGGAACAATCTTTAAATATTCATAATTAATTATAATTTTTTATTTTTTCTTAAATGTGAAAAATTCTGTGACCACTTCTGCCATTTTAGATAATTTTTTGCAGGGAAAAAAATTAAAAAAAAATTGTACAGAATTGATATTACAGGTCTGATATTAATGTATTCATATTACTAAATTATTTAAAATACTTTTTTTTTTGGTTTCCAAAAATATGGTTGTTTGGGGGTAAAAAACTACTTTTAACCCATCGCCGCCAGCGCTCTGGGGTTTAAACAAGCATTTCACTGCGCAAGAATTTTTTGATGAATATGGTGGAAGCCGGTCACTCTGACCAGTCGCTATCATGCGCTCCCATACAGCGCGGAACCTGTCAAATAGCGACTCCTCACCCAATATTCAACATTACTGCACACCGACGCTATCAACAACCGAACAACGGCCAAGCACAGCGACTACTTGCGGGCGCTGTGAAAATACCGCTACAGTCGCTCAACTGTCGCTACATGTCGCTATTAATAAATCAGCCTCCCCGTGCCAGACCTGTAATGACAATTCTGCATAAAAAAAAAAAAAAGGTCACACAATTATTTGAGAGGAAAAAAAAAACCCTGTTTAAACAGAGGAAAAGAAACGGCCAATGAAATGTATAGGAGAGCGACAGGTAGCGAAAGGTAATACCTGGCGCTCTGGAAGCTAAAGCGCCGGCGCTATACGCTGAGCCGCCTGTAATAATACATCAGACGCTACATGGCGCTGTTAGAGGTGCTATACACTGAGCTGCCTGTAATAATACATGTGACGCTACATGGCGCTGTTAGAGGCGCTATACACTGAGCCGCCTGTAATAATACATCGGACGCTACATGGCGCTGTTAGAGGTGCTATACACTGAGCTGCCTGTAATAATACATGTGACACTACATGACGCTGTTAGAGGCGCTATACACTGAGCCGCCTGTAATAATACATCGGACGCTACATGGCGCTGTTAGAGGCGCTATACACTGAGCCGCCTGTAATAATACATCGGACGCTACATGGCGCTGTTAGAGGTGCTATACACTGAGCCGCCTGTAATAATACATCGGACGCTACATGGCGCTGTTAGAGGTGCTATACACTGAGCTGCCTGTAATAATACATGTGACGCTACATGGCGCTGTTAGAGGCGCTATACACTGAGCCGCCTGTAATAATACATCGGACGCTACATGGCGCTGTTAGAGGTGCTATACACTGACCTGCCTGTAATAATACATCGGACGCTACATGGCGCTGTTAGAGGTGCTATACACTGAGCTGCCTGTAATAATACATGTGACGCTACATGGCGCTGTTAGAGGCGCTATACACTGACCTGCCTGTAATAATACATGTGACGCTACATGGCGCTGTTAGAGGCGCTATACACTGAGCTGCCTGTAATAATACGTGTGACGCTACATGGCGCTGTTAGAGGTGCTATACACTGAGCTGCCTGTAATAATACATGTGACGCTACATGGCGCTGTTAGAGGCGCTATACACTGACCTGCCTGTAATAATACATGTGACGCTACATGACGCTGTTAGAGGCGCTATACACTGAGCCCCCTGTAATAATACATGTGACGCTACATGGCGCTGTTAGAGGTGCTATACACTGAGCTGCCTGTAATAATACGTGTGACGCTACATGACGCTGTTAGAGGTGCTATACACTGACCTGCCTGTAATAATACATGTGACGCTGCATGGCGCTGTTAGAGGTGCTATACACTGACCTGCCTGTAATAATACATGTGACGCTACATGGCGCTGTTAGAGGTGCTATACACTGACCTGCCTGTAATAATACATGTGACGCTACATGGCGCTGTTAGAGGCGCTATACACTGACCTGCCTGTAATAATACATGTGACGCTACATGGCGCTGTTAGAGGCGCTCACCAGATTCGCTTTCATAAAAGTGGTATTACATACAGCGCCCGACGTTCACCAGACGCTGTCTGCCGCTACGAGGCGCTATCCGTTGATGAATAACCCCCTTCGCTAATAGGAGGGGGTGCCGATAAGTCGTTGGCTTTGTTCAAACAAATTGAGATAAAATTAACAGTTATTCTAAAATAATAATAATAAATATTTATTTGCACATTGGAATATGTCCTCCTAGATTTTGACTATCTGGGTTTTGGTCCTTGCGCCCTTGATGCGGGATGCCCTGCCGTGTGAACCTCCCCAGGTCGCCCAATCTCACTCACCCATCCTCGGTCCTCTCGTCCAATCAGCACGCTCAGATCCTCTCCCGCCCCTTTGTCTAATAGCTCCTCTAATGCGAGCGGATCCGAGTGCGCTGGCGGCCGCATCCCCTGCTACCCTCTAACAGGGAGCTCTGCTAAAGGGATAGAGACAATATACAAGCGATGGTGCCACAATATATATATATATATATATATATATATATATATATATATGCAAAGCAAAAAGCAAGAAGAGTCCCTACTCTGAAATTATGGGCTTTATTCATCAAGCCATAGCGCCAGGTAACGACTGGCAGCGACAGGTAGCGCAAGGTAGAGAATGGTGAACGCCGGGCGCTGTACGCAATATCACATTTATCAAAGCGATTCCGGTGAGCGTCTCTAACAGCGACATGTAGCGTCCGATTCATCATCACAGACGGCTCAGCGTATACCGCTGCCGCTCTAGCTTCCAGATCGCCTGGTATTACCTGTCGCTACCTGTCGCTCTTCCATACATTTCGATGGACAATCCATTTCTTCTCTTCAAACTTGGGGCCTTATTTATCACGGGCTAGCGCCAGGTAGTGTCTGACGAGCGCCAGGTACCGCCAGCTATCGGCGGCTAGCGACTCAAGTACGCCCGGCGGCGGTCACAATGACGCATTTATCAAGCAAAATGAGGCTAGCGCCGGCGAGAGCGACGGCTAGCGCGGGATTCATCATGAAGCCGCCTGGAACGAACAGCGCCGCTGCAAATTCCCTCACAGCGCCAGGTATGAGCTGTCGCTCCCTGGCGATGTCCAATGCATTTCAATGGAGCAATGTTTAATTATTCATAATTAATTGGTATTATTTGTTTTATTTTTTTTTTTAATGTCAAAAATTCTGAGACCACTTCTGCAATGTTCGGTTTTTTTTTAAAGTTAAAAAAAATAAAAAAAATTTGTGCAGAATTGATCTAACAGGTCTGAGATTAATGTATTCATATTACAAAATGATTCCAAAAACATGTATAATGTTACATTCAAAAAATATGGTTGTTTAGGGGTTAAAAACTAGTTAATACAGATCGCCGCCAGCGCTCTGGGGTTTAAACAAGGAATGGACAGCGACAGCACATTCGGAGCGTGATTTTTTGATGAATATGAAGCTAGCCGTTCGTTCTGGCCATTCGTTGTCAGGCGCTCACATACAACGCTGGACCTGTGAAACAGCGACCCCCCAGCCCGTATTCAACATTACCGCACACCGACTGAGTCGCTGTCATCAAGCTAACGCCGGCCAAGCACAGCGAATACTGGCTGGCGCTGAAAAAATCACGCTACAGTCGCTCATCTGGCGCTACCTGGCGCTATTAATGAATCGGCCTCTGAGTTTTCTTTTATTTATTTATTTTTTATTGTTATCAAATCATTGTGTGTTCTCTCCTGACCTATAAAAAGTCATTTTTGAAAACTTTTTTGATTTGTAATATTTTTATGCAGAATTGTCCTGACATGTCTGGTATTAAAGTGTTTATGTTACAATGTAATAACAATGTCATTCCATATGTTTTCGCTTTGGGGGTTATTTAAGAAGGGATAGCGTCAGGTAGCGGCTGGTGAACGCCGGACATGGCAGCAATTACAAATTTATCAAGCAGAATCTGTTGAGCGACTGGGATAGCGCCATGTAGCGTCCGATTCATCATAATCCCAGCCTCAGCAAACAGCGCCGGCGTTCTCGCTGCCTGTCGCTCTCCCATACATTTCAATGGACGATCCTTTTCTTCTCTTTAAACAGGGTTTTTGCTTTGTTTATTTTTAAATCTCAAATAATTTATAGTGTGTTCAGCAGATCACACACAGCCATAGTGCTCCACCTGACCATCACCTTCCTAAGAGTCTAACTCCTCCCACCGCTGCCATTAAAGTCATTGTCCTGCTGTTAATCCGGACCTTCACTCTGAATAAGAGCCTATCTTATATGTTTCCCCCACCCTGTACATACAGATTGCTCACATTAATCCGGACCTTCACTCTGAATAAGAGCCTATCTTATATGTTTCCCCCCTGTACATACAGATTGCTCACATTAATCCGGACCTTCACCCTGAATAAGAGCCTATCTTATATGTTTCCCACACCCTGTACATACAGATTGCTCACATTAATCCGGACCTTCACTCTGAATAAGAGCCTATCTTATATGTTTCCCCCCTGTACATACAGATTGCTCACATTAATCCGGACCTTCACCCTGAATAAGAGCCTATCTTATATGTTTCCCACACCCTGTACATACAGATTGTCCACATTAATCCGGACCTTCACCCTGAATAAGAGCCTATCTTATATGTTTCCCACACCCTGTACATACAGATTGCCCACATTAATCCGGACCTTCACTCTGAATAAGAGCCTATCTTATATGTTTCCCCCCCTGTACATACAGATTGCTCACATTAATCCGGACCTTCACCCTGAATAAGAGCCTATCTTATGTGTTTCCCACACCCTGTACATACAGATTGCTCACATTAATCCGGACCTTTACCCTGAATAAGAGTCTATCTTATATGTTTCCCCCACCCTGTACATACAGATTGCTCACATTAAAAATCATCCTACCTGCATCTACTACATGTTATGAGCCTTTAAACATCCAAGATGGCGGCTTATGGAACATCAGGCAGCCTGCAAACAGGAAGTGTCTTCTGACTGTGTCGCTCTGCATTCTGGGATTGGTGTCCTTTCCCTGACCCCAGCTCTGCTCTGTCTGAGCAAAGCACAGCTATAACCCGCCCCCCTGTACTTTATCCCACTCTCCTCAGTATGTGATGTTTCTGAGTCAAGATGGCCGGCGCCCATATCCTGAATAGATAGAAAGGAAGAAAGGAAAGAAAAGGGAGAAATAGAAACAAGGAAGGATAGAATGAATGAAAGAAAGGAGTTAAGAAGAAAATCAAAAAAGATAGAAGAGAAAGAAAGCCAGACGGATAAATAAAAGACAAATAGAAGTGCTGCATAACCTTGTAGGTGGGCTGGTGAGGCGCTGGCAGGAGCTGGGCCATGTGCTGCTGCTTCTTGCCCCCTCAGTAACAGAGCCTGCTGCCTGGCTGCCAGTGATGGGGGCGGCCATCTTGCCATAGTCTGAGGTTTTCTTCTTGTGGTGGGAATAAAAAGCAAGAGTCAGCTTAAACCGGACCTTCAGCGTGATTTAATGAAAAGCCCAAACCCGTAAAAAACTATTCCCCGGCATCTAAAATTAATATATTTTACGTTTTTAGTCGCTTATTCTTACTCATTATTCTTTCCCCCACTGGGCTGCAACTCTGTTCAGGACTTTAGGATACGGGCGCCGCCATCTTGACTCAGAAGCATCACATACTGAGGAGAGGAGAGCTGGATAAAGTACAGGGGGCAGGTTATAGCTGTGCTTTGCTCAGACAGAGTAGAGCTGGGGTCAGGGAAAGGACAACAATCCCAGAATGCAGAGCAGCACAGTCAGAAGACACTTCATGATCGCAGGCTGCCTGATGCTCCATGAGCCGCCATCTTGGATGTTTAAAGGCTCATAACACGCAGTAGATGCAGGTAGGATGATTTTTAATGTGACCAATCTGTATGTACAGGGTATGGGAAACATATAAGATAGACTCTTATTCAGGGTGAGGGTCCGGATTAATGTGGGCAATCTGTATGTTCAGGGTGTGGGAAACATATAAGATAGACTCTTATTCAGGGTGAAGGTCCGGATTAATGTGGGCAATCTGTATCTTCAGGGTGTGGGAAACATATAAGATAGACTCTTATTCAGGGTGAGGGTCCGGATTAATGTGGGCAATCTGTATGTACAGGGTGGAGGGGAACATATAAGATAGGCTCTTATTCAGGGTGAAGGTCCGCTTTAAATAAGTTTCTACGTTTACTAGTCAGTTTTGTATATTTGGAACAGAGCTGATCACGTGTTTATTTCATCAGGACGCTTTCGCTGCAAACACACACAGATCATAAACACGTCGCTGTCATTGATACATTTGCACTTTTCAGTTGGTAAGGAATCACCGTAAAGGTGTCATATTGATATTCGGACCATTCCCATCCTGCACCAGTCCTCGCTGTGTCTTTGCAGAATGACACCTTTGTACAGCACTGTATTGGGTTTAGGTCTGCTTCGATCCCTGTTGTGTATCATCAGGCAGGCTGATTCATCACTAACGCCAGGTAGCGACAGATGAGCGTCTGTAGCGGCATTTTCAGAGCGCCCGCTAGTAGTCACTGTGCTCAGCCGCGGGTCGCTAGTTTATAGCAACTCAGTCACTGTGCAGCAATGATGAATGCATTGTGAGGAGTCGCTATTTGACCAGTACAGCGCTGTATGAGTGCGCATGTTAGCGACTGCTCATAGCGACCGACTCACATCATATTCAGCAAAAAAACAGCCTCACAAATCTCTGGCGCTGAAAAATGCTTCTCTGAAGCCCAGAGCGCAGGAGGCGGTGTGATTAAAGTCTGTTTTTCAGCATCTATCCACTACTAACAAAGCGAAAACATATGGAATTACATTGTAGCAACATTGTAACATGACACTTTAATGGCAGAGCTGTAATGTCATTTCTGAGGAGATATATAAAAAATAAAAAAAAATAAAAAAACTGGTTATTCAATGCCAGAAGAAGTCACAGAATTATTTGAGATTTTTGGAAAAAAAAAAAAATCCCAGTTTAAAGAGAAGAAAAGGATCGTCCATTGAAATGTATGGGAGAGCGACAGGTAGCGAGAGGTCATACCTGGCGCTGTGCAAGGCTGAACGCCGGCGCTGTTCGCTGAGGCTGTGAAAATGATGAATCAGACGCTACATGGCGCTATCCCAGTCGCTAAACAGATTCTGCTTGATAAATGTGTAATTGCTGCCGTGTCCGGCGTTCACCTGTCGCTACCTCTCATTAACCAGCCACTACCTGACGCTATCCCTTCTTGAATAAGGGCCTTTCCCCTGATCGGGGATGCCCTGCTGTGTGAAACCCCCCAGATCCCCGAAGCCAACTCACCTCACCGGTCCTACGACGCATGTGTGGCCGCTCATCCAATCAGTGTGCTGGGAGCCGCTGATGTCACATTGTCGGGCAGGCTGATTCATTACTAACGCCAGGTAGCGACAGATGAGCGTCTGTAGCAGGCATTTCAGAGCGACCGCTAGTAGTCGCTGTACTCGGATGTGGGTCGCTACTTCTGAGCGACTCAGTCGCTGTGCAGCAATGATGAATACATTGTGGGGAGTCGCTATATGAGCAGTACAGCGCTGTATGAGAGCGCATGTTAGCGACTGGTCAGTGCGACCGACTCACACCATATTCATTAAAAAAACAGCCTCACACACCGCCGGCGCTCAAAAATGCTTCTCTGAAGCCCAGAGCGCCGGAGGCTGTGCGATTAAAGGTTGTTTTTAACATGGATCCACCAGTAACAAAGCGAAAACATATGGAATTACATTGTAACATGAACACTTTAATACCAGACCTGTAATGTCATTTCTGAGGAAATATATAACATTTAAAAAAATATGAAAAAATGGCTTTTTCAAGGCCAGGAAAGATCCCAACATAATTTAAGAATAAAAAAAAAAATTATAAAACAAAAACCCTGTTTAAAGACAAATTAAAGAACGTCTATAGAAATGTATGGGAGAGCGACAGGTAGCGAGAGGTAATACGTGGTGCTCTGCAAGGCTGAACGCCGGCGCTGTACGCTGAGGCTGGGATTATGATGAATCGGACGCTACATGGCGTTATCCCAGACGCTCAACAGAATCGGCTTGATGAATGTGTAATTGCTGCCGTGTCCGGCGTTCACCTGCCGCTACCTGTCGCTACCTCGCATTTACAAGGCGCTACCTGACGCTATCCCTTCATGAATAAGGCCCTAATTACATAGGCACAGCAAATGGCTCTGATTGTATGATAGCTCACACATGTGCCATTGGCCTGGGGAAAGGTAAGCTGATACCAGTGGTCTGGGGGGGGGGGTTCATACAGTGGGGCACCCCAGTTTTTCACTATCCTGGGTTTTGGTCCTTTCCCCAGGACAGCTCTGATTGGATGAGAGCAGGGCCGGCTCCAGGTTTATGTGGGCCCTCGGGCAGCATGGTCTCTGTGGGCCCCTTTGCGGTAGAGAGTCGCGGGTCAGAGGTCTATAAATTCCATGCTGCTTGCCCTCCAACCCCCTATTGGAGCTGCTTTTTAGTTTGGCCCCACATGAATTGGGCAGAATATTCAGGAAGAGGGATGGACATAACAGGAAGGGCAGGAATGGATGGATGGAGAGAGAGCTGGGAGGAAGAGGGATGGACATAACAGGAAGGGCAGGAATGGATGGATGGAGAGAGAGCTGGGAGGAAGAGGGATGGACAAAACAGGAAGGGCAGGAATGGATGGATGGAGAGAGAGCTGGGAGGAAGAGGGATGGACATAACAGGAAGGGCAGGAATGGATGGATGGAGAGAGAGCTGGGAGGAAGAGGGATGGATAGAACAGGAAGGGCAGGAATGGATGGATGGAGAGAGAGCTGGGAGGAAGAGGGATGGATAGAACAGGAAGGGCAGGAATGGATGGATGGAGAGATAGCTGGGAGGAAGAGGGATGGACATAACAGGAAGGGCAGGAATGGATGGATGGAGAGAGAGCTGGGAGGAAGAGGGATGGACATAACAGGAAGGGCGGGAATGGATGGATGGAGAGAGAGCTGGGAGGAAGAGGGATGGACATAACAGGAAGGGCAGAAATGGGTGGATGGAGAGAGCTGGGAGGAAGAGGGATGGATAGAACAGGAAGGACAGGAATGGATGGATGGAGAGAGAGCTGGGAGGAAGAGGGATGGATAGAACAGGAAGGGCAGGAATGGATGGATGGAGAGAGAGCTGGGAGGAAGAGGGATGGATAGAACAGGAAGGGCAGGAATGGATGGATGGAGAGATAGCTGGGAGGAAGAGGGATGGACATAACAGGAAGGGCAGGAATGGATGGATGGAGAGATAGCTGGGAGGAAGAGGGATGGATAGAACAGGAAGGGCAGGAATGGATGGATGGAGAGAGAGCTGAGAGGAAGAGGGATGGATAGAACAGGAAGGGCAGGAATGGATGGATGGAGAGAGAGCTGGGAGGAAGAGGGATGGATAGAACAGGAAGGGCAGGAATGGATGGATGAGAGATAGCTGGGAGGAAGAGGGATGGATAGAACAGGAAGGACAGGAATGGATGGATGGAGAGAGAGCTGGGAGGAAGAGGGATGGATAGAACAGGAAGGGCAGGAATGGATGGATGAGAGATAGCTGGGAGGAAGAGGGATGGATAGAACAGGAAGGGCAGGAATGGATGGATGGAGAGATAGCTGGGAGGAAGAGGGATGGACATAACAGGAAGGAAAGGAATGGATGGATGGAGAGATAGCTGGGAGGAAGAGGGATGGATAGAACAGGAAGGACAGGAATGGATGGATGGAGAGAGAGCTGGGAGGAAGAGGGATGGACATAAAAGGAAGGACAGGAATGGATGGATGAGAGATAGCTGGAAGGAAGAGGGATGGATAGAACAGGAAGGACAGGAATGGATGGATGGAGAGAGAGCTGGGAGGAAGAGGGATGGATAGAACAGGAAGGGCAGGAATGGATGGATGGAGAGATAGCTGGGAGGAGGAGGGATGGATAGAACAGGAAGGACAGAAATGGATGGATGGAGAGATAGCTGGGAGGAGGAGGGATGGACATAACAGGAAGGGCAGGAATGGATGGATGGAGAGATAGCTGGGAGGAAGAGGGATGGATAGAACAGGAAGGGCAGGAATGGATGGATGGAGAGAGAGCTGGGAGGAAGAGGGATGGATAGAACAGGAAGGGCAGGAATGGATGGATGGAGAGATAGCTGGGAGGAAGAGGGATGGATAGAACAGGAAGGGCAGGAATGGATGGATGGAGAGATAGCTGGGAGGAAGAGGGATGGACATAACAGGAAGGAAAGGAATGGATGGATGGAGAGAGAGCTGGGAGGAAGAGGGATGGACATAACAGGAAGGGCAGGAATGGATGGATGGAGAGAGAGCTGGGAGGAAGAGGGATGGACATAACAGGAAGGGCAGGAATGGAAGGATGGAGAGATAGCTGGGAGGAAGAGGGATGGACATAACAGGAAGGGCAGGAATGGATGGATGGAGAGAGAGCTGGGAGGAAGAGGGATGGACATAACAGGAAGGAAAGGAATGGATGGATGGAGAGAGAGCTGGGAGGAAGAGGGATGGACATAACAGGAAGGAAAGGAATGGATGGATGGAGAGAGAGCTGGGAGGAAGAGGGATGGATAGAACAGGAAGGACAGGAATGGATGGACGGAGAGATAGCTGGGAGGAAGAGGGATGGACATAACAGGAAGGGCGGGAATGGATGGATGGAGAGAGAGCTGGGAGGAAGAGGGATGGACATAACAGGAAGGGCAGAAATGGGTGGATGGAGAGAGCTGGGAGGAAGAGGGATGGATAGAACAGGAAGGGCGGGAATAGATGGATGGAGAGAGAGCTGGGAGGAAGAGGGATGGATAGAACAGGAAGGGCGGGAATGGATGGATGGAGAGATAGCTGGGAGGAAGAGGGATGGACATAACAGGAAGGGCAGGAATGGATGGATGGCGAGATAGCTGGGAGGAAGAGGGATGGATAGAACAGGAAGGACAGGAATGGATGGATGGAGAGATAGCTGGGAGGAAGAGGGATGGACATAACAGGAAGGGCAGGAATGGATGGATGGATGGAGAGATAGCTGGGAGGAAGAGGGATGGATAGAACAGGAAGGACAGGAATGGATGGATGGAGAGAGAGCTGGGAGGAAGAGGGATGGATAGAACAGGAAGGGCAGGAATGGATGGATGAGAGATAGCTGGGAGGAAGAGGGATGGATAGAACAGGAAGGGCGGGAATGGATGGATGGAGAGATAGCTGGGAGGAAGAGGGATGGATAGAACAGGAAGGACAGGAATGGATGGATGGAGAGAGAGCTGGGAGGAAGAGGGATGGATAGAACAGGAAGGGCAGGAATGGATGGATGAGAGATAGCTGGGAGGAAGAGGGATGGACATAAAAGGAAGGACAGGAATGGATGGATGAGAGATAGCTGGAAGGAAGAGGGATGGACACAACAGGAAGGGCGGGAATAGATGGATGGAGAGAGAGCTGGGAGGAGGAGGGATGGATAGAACAGGAAGGGCAGGAATGGATGGATGGAGAGATAGCTGGGAGGAGGAGGGATGGACATAACAGGAAGGGCAGGAATGGATGGAAGGAGAGAGAGCTGGGAGGAAGAGGGATGGATAGAACAGGAAGGGCAGGAATGGATGGATGGAGAGATAGCTGGGAGGAAGAGGGATGGACATAACAGGAAGGAAAGGAATGGATGGATGGAGAGATAGCTGGGAGGAAGAGGGATGGACATAACAGGAAGGGCAGGAATGGATGGATGGAGAGAGAGCTGGGAGGAAGAGGGATGGACATAACAGGAAGGGCAGGAATGGATGGATGGAGAGATAGCTGGGAGGAAGAGGGATGGACATAACAGGAAGGGCAGGAATGGATGGATGGAGAGAGAGCTGGGAGGAAGAGGGATGGACATAACAGGAAGGGCAGGAATGGATGGATGGAGAGAGAGCTGGGAGGAAGAGGGATGGACATAACAGGAAGGGCAGGAATGGATGGATGGAGAGAGAGCTGGGAGGAAGAGGGATGGACATAACAGGAAGGGCAGGAATGGATGGATGGAGAGAGAGCTGGGAGGAAGAGGGATGGACATAACAGGAAGGAAAGGAATGGATGGATGGAGAGAGATGGGAGGAAGAGGGATGGACATAACAGGAAGGAAAGGAATGGATGGATGGAGAGAGCTGGGAGGAAGAGGGATGGACATAACAGGAAGGAAAGGAATGGATGGATGGAGAGATGGCTGGGAGGAAGAGGGATGGACATAACAGGAAGGGCAGGAATGGATGGATGGAGAGAGAGCTGGGAGGAAGAGGGATGGACATAACAGGAAGGGCAGGAATGGATGGATGGAGAGAGAGCTGGGAGGAAGAGGGATGGACATAACAGGAAGGGCAGGAATGGATGGATGGAGAGAGAGCTGGGAGGAAGAGGGATGGACATAACAGGAAGGGCAGGAATGGATGGATGGAGAGAGAGCTGGGAGGAAGAGGGATGGACATAACAGGAAGGGCAGGAATGGATGGATGGAGAGAGAGCTGGGAGGAAGAGGGATGGACATAACAGAAAGGAAAGGAATGGATGGATGGAGAGAGCTGGGAGGAAGAGGGATGGACATAACAGGAAGGGCAGGAATGGATGGATGGAGAGAGCTGGGAGGAAGAGGGATGGACATAACAGGAAGGAAAGGAATGGATGGATGGAGAGAGCTGGGAGGAAGAGGGATGGACATAACAGGAAGGGCAGGAATGGATGGATGGAGAGAGAGCTGGGAGGAAGAGGGATGTACATAACAGGAAGGGCAGGAATGGATGGATGGAGAGAGAGCTGGGAGGAAGAGGGATGGACATAACAGGAAGGAAAGGAATGGATGGATGGAGAGAGCTGGGAGGAAGAGGGATGGACATAACAGGAAGGGCAGGAATGGATGGATGGAGAGAGAGCTGGGAGGAAGAGGGATGGACATAACAGGAAGGAAAGGAATGGATGGATGGAGAGAGCTGGGAGGAAGAGGGATGGACATAACAGGAAGGGCAGGAATGGATGGATGGAGAGAGCTGGGAGGAAGAGGGATGGACATAACAGGAAGGAAAGGAATGGATGGATGGAGAGAGCTGGGAGGAAGAGGGATGGACATAACAGGAAGGAAAGGAATGGATGGATGGAGAGATAGCTGGGAGGAAGAGGGATGGACATAACAGGAAGGGCAGGAATGGATGGATGGAGAGAGAGCTGGGAGGAAGAGGGATGGACATAACAGGAAGGGCAGGAATGGATGGATGGAGAGAGAGCTGGGAGGAAGAGGGATGGACATAACAGGAAGGGCAGGAATGGATGGATGGAGAGAGAGCTGGGAGGAAGAGGGATGGACATAACAGGAAGGGCAGGAATGGATGGATGGAGAGAGAGCTGGGAGGAAGAGGGATGGACATAACAGGAAGGGCAGGAATGGATGGATGGAGAGAGAGCTGGGAGGAAGAGGGATGGACATAACAGGAAGGAAAGGAATGGATGGATGGAGAGAGCTGGGAGGAAGAGGGATGGACATAACAGGAAGGGCAGGAATGGATGGATGGAGAGAGCTGGGAGGAAGAGGGATGGACATAACAGGAAGGAAAGGAATGGATGGATGGAGATAGCTGGGAGGAAGAGGGATGGACATAACAGGAAGGACTGGAATGGAAGGATGGAGAGATAGCTGGGAGGAAGAGGGATGGACATAACAGGAAGGGCAGGAATGGATGGATGGAGAGAGAGCTGGGAGGAAGAGGGATGGACATAACAGGAAGGAAAGGAATGGATGGATGGAGAGAGCTGGGAGGAAGAGGGATGGACATAACAGGAAGGGCAGGAATGGATGGATGGAGAGAGCTGGGAGGAAGAGGGATGGACATAACAGGAAGGGCAGGAATGGATGGATGGAGAGAGAGCTGGGAGGAAGAGGGATGGACATAACAGGAAGGGCAGGAATGGATGGATGGAGAGAGAGCTGGGAGGAAGAGGGATGGACATAACAGGAAGGGCAGGAATGGATGGATGGAGAGATAGCTGGGTGGAAGAGGGATGGATAAAACAGGAAGGGCAGGAATGGATGGATGGAGAGATAGCTGGGAGGAAGAGGGATGGACATAACAGGAAGGGCAGGAATGGATGGATGGAGAGAGAGCTGGGAGGAAGAGGGATGGACATAACAGGAAGGACAGGAATGGATGGATGGAGAGAGAGCTGGGAGGAAGAGGGATGGACATAACAGGAAGGACAGGAATGGATGGATGGAGAGAGAGCTGGGAGGAAGAGGGATGGACATAACAGGAAGGGCAGGAATGGATGGATGGAGAGAGAGCTGGGAGGAAGAGGGATGGATAGAACAGGAAGGACAGGAATGGATGGATGGAGAGAGAGCTGGGAGGAAGAGGGATGGACATAACAGGAAGGGCAGGAATGGATGGATGGAGAGAGAGCTGGGAGGAAGAGGGATGGACATAACAGGAAGGAAAGGAATGGATGGATGGAGAGATAGCTGGGAGGAAGAGGGATGGACATAACAGGAAGGGCAGGAATGGATGGATGGAGAGAGAGCTGGGAGGAAGAGGGATGGACATAACAGGAAGGGCAGGAATGGATGGATGGAGAGAGAGCTGGGAGGAAGAGGGATGGACATAACAGGAAGGGCAGGAATGGAAGGATGGAGAGAGAGCTGGGAGGAAGAGGGATGGACATAACAGGAAGGGCAGGAATGGATGGATGGAGAGAGAGCTGGGAGGAAGAGGGATGGACATAACAGGAAGGGCAGGAATGGATGGATGGAGAGAGAGCTGGGAGGAAGAGGGATGGACATAACAGGAAGGGCAGGAATGGATGGATGGATGGAGAGCTGGGAGGAAGAGGGATGGACATAACAGGAAGGGCAGGAATGGATGGATGGAGAGATAGCTGGGAGGAAGAGGGATGGACATAACAGGAAGGGCAGGAATGGATGGATGGAGAGAGAGCTGGGAGGAAGAGGGATGGATAGAACAGGAATGGCAGGAATGGATGGATGGAGAGATAGCTGGGAGGAAGAGGGATGGACATAACAGGAAGGGCAGGAATGGATGGATGGAGAGAGAGCTGGGAGGAAGAGGGATGGACATAACAGGAATGGCAGGAATGGATGGATGGAGAGATAGCTGGGAGGAAGAGGGATGGACATAACAGGAAGGGCAGGAATGGATGGATGGAGAGAGAGCTGGGAGGAAGAGGGATGGACATAACAGGAAGGAAAGGAATGGATGGATGGAGAGAGCTGGGAGGAAGAGGGATGGACATAACAGGAAGGGCAGGAATGGATGGATGGAGAGAGCTGGGAGGAAGAGGGATGGACATAACAGGAAGGAAAGGAATGGATGGATGGAGATAGCTGGGAGGAAGAGGGATGGACATAACAGGAAGGACTGGAATGGAAGGATGGAGAGATAGCTGGGAGGAAGAGGGATGGACATAACAGGAAGGGCAGGAATGGATGGATGGAGAGAGAGCTGGGAGGAAGAGGGATGGACATAACAGGAAGGAAAGGAATGGATGGATGGAGAGAGCTGGGAGGAAGAGGGATGGACATAACAGGAAGGGCAGGAATGGATGGATGGAGAGAGCTGGGAGGAAGAGGGATGGACATAACAGGAAGGGCAGGAATGGATGGATGGAGAGAGAGCTGGGAGGAAGAGGGATGGACATAACAGGAAGGGCAGGAATGGATGGATGGAGAGAGAGCTGGGAGGAAGAGGGATGGACATAACAGGAAGGGCAGGAATGGATGGATGGAGAGATAGCTGGGAGGAAGAGGGATGGATAAAACAGGAAGGGCAGGAATGGATGGATGGAGAGATAGCTGGGAGGAAGAGGGATGGACATAACAGGAATGGCAGGAATGGATGGATGGAGAGATAGCTGGGAGGAAGAGGGATGGACATAACAGGAAGGGCAGGAATGGATGGATGGAGAGAGAGCTGGGAGGAAGAGGGATGGACATAACAGGAAGGAAAGGAATGGATGGATGGAGAGAGCTGGGAGGAAGAGGGATGGACATAACAGGAAGGGCAGGAATGGATGGATGGAGAGAGCTGGGAGGAAGAGGGATGGACATAACAGGAAGGAAAGGAATGGATGGATGGAGATAGCTGGGAGGAAGAGGGATGGACATAACAGGAAGGACTGGAATGGAAGGATGGAGAGATAGCTGGGAGGAAGAGGGATGGACATAACAGGAAGGGCAGGAATGGATGGATGGAGAGAGAGCTGGGAGGAAGAGGGATGGACATAACAGGAAGGAAAGGAATGGATGGATGGAGAGAGCTGGGAGGAAGAGGGATGGACATAACAGGAAGGGCAGGAATGGATGGATGGAGAGAGCTGGGAGGAAGAGGGATGGACATAACAGGAAGGGCAGGAATGGATGGATGGAGAGAGAGCTGGGAGGAAGAGGGATGGACATAACAGGAAGGGCAGGAATGGATGGATGGAGAGAGAGCTGGGAGGAAGAGGGATGGACATAACAGGAAGGGCAGGAATGGATGGATGGAGAGATAGCTGGGAGGAAGAGGGATGGATAAAACAGGAAGGGCAGGAATGGATGGATGGAGAGATAGCTGGGAGGAAGAGGGATGGACATAACAGGAAGGACAGGAATGGATGGATGGAGAGAGAGCTGGGAGGAAGAGGGATGGACATAACAGGAAGGAAAGGAATGGATGGATGGAGAGATAGCTGGGAGGAAGAGGGATGGACATAACAGGAAGGGCAGGAATGGATGGATGGAGAGAGAGCTGGGAGGAAGAGGGATGGACATAACAGGAAGGGCAGGAATGGAAGGATGGAGAGAGAGCTGGGAGGAAGAGGGATGGACATAACAGGAAGGGCAGGAATGGATGGATGGAGAGAGAGCTGGGAGGAAGAGGGATGGACATAACAGGAAGGGCAGGAATGGATGGATGGAGAGAGAGCTGGGAGGAAGAGGGATGGACATAACAGGAAGGGCAGGAATGGATGGATGGATGGAGAGCTGGGAGGAAGAGGGATGGACATAACAGGAAGGGCAGGAATGGATGGATGGAGAGATAGCTGGGAGGAAGAGGGATGGACATAACAGGAAGGGCAGGAATGGATGGATGGAGAGAGAGCTGGGAGGAAGAGGGATGGATAGAACAGGAAGGGCAGGAATGGATGGATGGAGAGAGAGCTGGGAGGAAGAGGGATGGACATAACAGGAAGGGCAGGAATGGATGGATGGAGAGATAGCTGGGAGGAAGAGGGATGGACATAACAGGAAGGGCAGGAATGGATGGATGGAGAGAGCTGGGAGGACTGGACTCATGAACCCTTTACCAGTTCACAAAGGGTTAAAGTTAAAAAAAAACACTCACACACAGAAAATAATATATATTTTATTTGTTTTTTTATACTTACCTCCTATTCATCTTACACTCTGTCATGGATGACGTCATCCACCCCGCCCACAAAAGGCGGCCGAGCGATTGCAGAAATGCTGGAGAAGGATATTTCGCATTCTCCTCACCATGGAAGAGCCCGGGGGGCAATTGGAGGCCCCCCCTGGTGAAGAGGAGACCCGGCGGGAGGGATCGCGACCGCAGGTGAGTATATATATATATATATATATATATATATTTTTTTTTTTTTATAATGTTGTGCCAGTTGTCAGTGAGCCCCCCTGGGGGGTGGGAGCCCTTGGCAGCTGACCAGGCTTGCCGAGTGCTGACGCCGGCCCTAGATGACAGCCCGCACATGCTCCGTTAGCCCAGGGAAACATGAGTGATTATTGGTGCCCCAGGGGGTTTCACACAGCAGGGCATCCCTAGCGGCGCACATGCTCCTGTCCAGCCTATCTGAATGGCTGGGACGGGAGCGCACGCACGTCCGAAGGTGCAGGGGATGCCGCAGTTCGCACTCCCCATTGAAAACAATCAGAACTGTTTGCTGGCAAACAGCTCTGATTGGATAAGAGCCCGCACATGCTCCGTTGGATCGGGGAAATGTGAGTGAATATTGGCACTCCGGGGGTTTCAAACAGCAGGGCATGCCAATTTGGGAAGACCAGCGGCTGGCTCTTATAGCTGTAAGCATGTATCGGGCGCTGTAACAGAACGACTCGGTCTCTGTAGTAACCTGGCCAGCATTGATGAATGTGATGTATGTTCGGTGCTCTAACACCAGTACAACGCTGCAGGGAGGGAGAGGTAGTGGCAGCTCAGTGCGTCCGGCACTCGGCGCTCCACACCATACTTATCAAAAAAGGACGCACGCACAGTGTCGGCGCTCTAAAGCTGAGTGCTATAGCATAGAGAGCCAGACGCTGTGTGATTAAAGTCTGTTTTTGAACACAGTAACAAAGCGAAAACACATGGAATGACATTGTTATAACACTTTAGTGCCAGACCTGTAATGACAATTCTGCATAAAAATATAAAAAGTCAAAAAGTTTCTAAAAGTGTTTGTTTGCAGCCAGGAGACGTCACACAATGATTGGAGCAAAACAAAGTAAAAATCAAAAACGCTGTTTAAACACAAGCAAATGAACAGCCATTAAAATGTATGGGAGAGCGACACTGAGCGAAAGGTAATACCTGGCTCTGGAAGCTAGAGCGCCGGCGCTATACACTGAGCTGCCTGTAATAATACATGTGACGCTACATGGCGCTGTTAGAGGTGCTATACACTGACCTGCCTGTAATAATACATGTGACGCTACATGCCGCTGTTAGAGGCGCTATACACTGACCTGCCTGTAATAATACATGTGACGCTACATGGCGCTGTTAGAGGCGCTATACACTGAGCCGCCTGTAATAATACATGTGACGCTACATGGCGCTGTTAGAGGCGCTATACACTGACCTGCCTGTAATAATACATGTGACGCTACATGGCGCTGTTAGAGGTGCTATACACTGACCTGCCTGTAATAATACATGTGATACATGGCGCTGTTAGAGGCGCTATACACTGACCTGCCTGTAATAATACATGTGACACTACATGGCGCTGTTAGAGGCGCTATACACTGACCTGCCTGTAATAATACATGTGACGCTACATGGCGCTGTTAGAGGCGCTATACACTGACCTGCCTGTAATAATACATGTGACGCTACATGGCGCTGTTAGAGGCGCTATACACTGACCTGCCTGTAATAATACATGTGACGCTACATGGCGCTGTTAGAGTCGCTCACCAGATTTGCTTTCTTAAATGTGGTTTTGCGTACAGTGCTCGGTGTTCACCAGATGCTGCCTGCCGCTACAAGGCGCTATCTGGCGTTATCCGTCCTTAAATAACCCCCTTAGCCAGAATGTATGAAATCCAAGAATCCCATATTTAAAAATGACCAAATGATTCAGCTCAGCACTGGAATACAGCTGTCTGGACTCAGGCCCTTATTTAAGAAGGGATAGCGTCAGGTAGCGGCTGGTTAATGAGAGGTAGCGACAGGTAGCGACAGGTGAACGCCGGACACGGCAGCAATTACACATTCATCATGCAGAATCTGTTTAGCGACTGGGATAACGCCATGTAGCGTCTGATTCATCATTATCACAGCCTCAGCGAACAGTGCCGTGGTTCAGCCTTGCACAGCGCCAGGTATGACCTCTCGCTACCTGTCGCTCTCCCATACATTTCAATGGACGAACCTTTCCTTCTCTTTAAACGGGGTTTTTGTTTTTTGTATTTTTTTGCAAAAAATCACAAATAATTCTGTGACCTCTCCTGACATTGAATAAGCAGTTTTTTCACAAATCTTTCATTTTTACATATTTCTTCAGAAATGACATTACAGGTCTGCCATTAAAGTGTTCATGTTACAATGTAATTCCATATGTTTTCGCTTTGTTACTAGTGGATAGATGCTGAAAAACAGACTTTAATCACACCGCCTCCTGCGCTCTGGGCTTCAGAGAAGCATTTTTCAGCGCCAGAGTTTTGTGAGGCTGTTTTTTTGCTGAATATGGTGTGAGTCGGTCGCATTGACCAGTCGCTAACATGCGCTCCCATACAGCACTGTACTGGTCAAATAGCGACTCCTCACAATGTATTCATCATTACTGCACAGCGACTGAGTCGCTATGAACTAGCGACCCACGGCCGAGCACAGCGACTACTAGCGGGCGCTCTGAAAATGCCTGCTACAGACGCTCATCTGTCGCTACCTGGCGTTAGTGATGAATCAGCCTGTTAGTATCAGCTGCCGGTCCTCCATCACCCTGAAGACACGGGGGGCCTCATTTTTCTGCTTGTCAGTCCGAGGACTTCTTGTGCCTCCGCCGTTACCTTGCTGGAGGACAGTGGCTACAAACAGGACCTGGCAGCGGGTCACATTCCCAGATCACATGCAAATGGCGTGACATATTTGTCTTAATTCGGGGAGCGCGGGTACAAGAATAGAAGTAAGGGTGACTCCTGCCATACCCGGGAATCTGACAAAGCTGCACAACAATTAGCGCACATTACCATTGGCCAGAGCTGAGGGTTTCGGGGCAGATTCTGTATTGTATTATGCGGGAATCGTGATGTTAAAGCGGACCTTTAAGAGCCTATCTTATATGTTTCCCCCCTGCACATAAAGATTGCCCACATTAATCCGAACCCTCACCCTGAATTAGAGCCTATCTTATATGTTTCCCACACCCTGCACATAAAGATTGCCCACATTAATCCGGGCCTTCACCCTGAATAAGATCCTATCTTATATGTTTCCTCCTCCTGTACATACAGATTGCTCACATTAATCTGGACCTTCACCCTGAATAAGAGCCTATCTTATATGTTTCCCCCCCTGCACATAAAGATTGCCCACATTAATCCGAACCCTCACCCTGAATTAGAGCCTATCTTATATGTTTCCCACACCCTGCACATAAAGATTGCCCACATTAATCCGGGCCTTCACCCTGAATAAGATCCTATCTTATATGTTTCCTCCTCCTGTACATACAGATTGCTCACATTAATCTGGACCTTCACCCTGAATAAGAGCCTATCTTATATGTTTCCCACACCCTGTACATACAGATTGCCCACATTAATCCGGACCTTCACCCTGAATAAGAGCCTATCTTATATGTTTCCCACACCCTGTACATACAGATTGCTCACATTAATCCAGACCTTCACCCTGAATAAGAGCCTATCTTATTTGTTTCCCACACCCTGTACATACAGATTGCTCACATTAATCCAGACCTTCACCCTAAATAAGAGCCTATCTTATATGTTTCCCACACCCTGTACATACAGATTGCCCACATTAATCCGGACCTTCACCCTGAATAAGAGCCTATGTTATATGTTTCCCACACCCTGTACATACAGATTGCCCACATTAATCTGGACCTTCACCCTGAATAAGAGCCTATCTTATATGTTTCCCACACCCTGTACATACAGATTGCCCACATTAATCCAGACCTTCACCCTGAATAAGAGCCTATCTTATATGTTTCCCCCCTGCACATAAAGATTGCTCACATTAATCCGAACCTTCACCCTGAATTAGAGCCTATCTTATATGTTTCCCACACCCTGTACATACAGATTGCCCACATTAATCCGGACCTTCACCCTGAATAAGAGCCTATCTTATATGTTTCCCACACCCTGTACATACAGATTGCCCACATTAAATATCATCCTACCTGCATCTACTGCATGTTATGAGCCTTTAAACATCCAAGATGGCGGCCCATGGAACGTCAGGCAAGTGCCCTCTGACTGCGCTGCTCTGCATTCTGGGGTTGCTGACCTTTTCCTGACCCAAGCTCTGCTATGTCTGAGCAAAGCACAGCTATAACCCCGCTCCCTGCACTTTATCCCGCTTTCCTCTCCTTAGTAAGTGTGATGCTTCTGAGTCAAGATGGCGGCGCCCGTATCCTAGAGTCCTGAACAGAGTTGCAGCCCAGTGGGGGAAAGAATAAGAAGTAAGTGACTAAAAACTAACTAACTGGAGTTAGAAAAGGGTAAATTCATTTGCCCTGGGGAGGGGTATATATGAGCACTGTTTGTTTTGTTGCGCTGGTTTAAGTCATTTTCGACTGTTGGTGCGCTTTAACCCCACCTTAGTGTCAAAATAATATATATATATTATTTAAACTCATTCTATGGGCTTTACCACAGCCTCCTATCAACCCTTTAGATTAGTCTTCCTTTTTCCTACTACTTCCTTCATTGCCATTACTTCTTTGCATAGAATTTCGGAATTGGCGTCTTTAAAGTGGCGTCTCTCTATACTCAAGTCACGGCTTCCTCATTCATGGTGCACCAAAGGGCAGTTAATCAGGTGACTTACGGAAACCAATCAAGGTTTGATTTACAAGCCCACTGGGAAATCCAGATTGGTCACCGACAGTCACATGATTGCCTGCCATTCGTGAAGCAGCAAATGGTTAATGTGTGGCTATAGGATCATTTTAACTTTTAATCGTCTTTTCCTTATTTTTTATAAGGCTGAATCTGTTTTCCATTGACCACAGTCTTTTGTGCCAAAGGTCGTTTCTTCTTTTCATACTAATGAGAAAATTAACTTTCCTTCCTTTTGGCCAAATCCTAGTAATACTTAGGCCCTTATTTTATTTATGAAGGAATAGCGACAGGTAGCGACTGGTGAGCGGCCGGTAACGACGGGCCCCGCCACCAGAACGCCGGCTCCCCACCACAATCACACATTTATCAAGCCGATCCTGCTTAGCGACTGAGATAGCGCCATATAGCGACTCATTCATCATTATTCCAGCCTCAGCCCACAGCGCCAGCGTCCGACCTTGAACAGCGACAGGTATGACCTCTCGCTACCTGGCGCTCTCCAATGCATTTCAATGGAACAATCTTTAAATATTAATAATTAATTGTTATTATTTTTTATTTACTTTTTTTTTAATGTGAAAATTCTGTGACCACTTCTGCCATTTTAGATAATTTTTTTAAGGGAAAAAAAAAATTGTACAAAATTCATATTACAGGTCTGATATTAATGTATTCATATTACTAAATTATTTAAAAAACTTGTTTTTTTGGTTTCCAAAAATATGGTTGTTTGGGGGTTAAAAAACTACTTTTAACCCATTGCCGCCAGCGCTCTGGGGTTTAAACATGCATTTTACAGCGCGAGAATTTTTTGAGCGTGATTTTTTTAATGAATATGGTGGGAGCCGGTCGCTAGGGCCAGTCGCTATCATGCGCTTCCATACAGCGCGGAACCTGTCAAATAGCGACTCCTCACCCAATATTCAACATTACGGCAAACCGACTGAGTCTCTATCAACTACCGAACAACGGCCAAGCACAGCGACTACTAGCGGGCGCTCTGAAAATGCCGCGACAGTCGCTCAACTGTCGCTACCTGCCGCTGTTAATGAATCGGCCTCCCCGGAAAGGCTTTAACATCTCCTAGATGTGGTACAGACTTAGATGGGGACACACTTAACTTCTACCTTCGTAGGAGAAAGAACTTTCTCCTCTCTTTTTGTTTTCTTTGATGGTGCTAAATAGGGTTCCACCTAAATCAGCAAATGGATTTGCTTTTTTAAAGCCTATTCTTCCAAGGGAAAACAGTCTCCCTTAAAGAGGAAACCTTAATGGCCACCATGTTCCAACAAGGCTCCCCCACACCACATTCCTGTTGAGCCAGTAGGTATAGAATAAGTGCCAAATATTATTATTTCATGTGGGTTTATTATATGACTGTGTATGGGCAGTTTGGGGAGCCTTAGTGCACAGGGAATCTTGGATGTTATGTATGGACAAGAGTTTGTAAAAAGGGGTTCTTAGACAGTAAGATGGTCCCAGAGGGTAGGAGGGACTGCAGGGAGATCAATGGGGCACTTGGATGATTTGTAGTGTCATGATTTGTAGTGTGGTGACAGCAAGAATAATGGAGGTCTTAGAGTATGAGAAGAAGCTTTAAAGGGGGCCTTTGGGTAATATGGGATGATATGTGGCACTCATTAATGACATTATGATAGAAAGTAGAGTAAGTGTGGCCCTAGAGCGTTTTAGAGGACCTATGGGATATATGGGAGAAGGTACCTCTGGATGATATGTGGCACTCATTAATGACATAATGATAGAAAGTAGAGTAAGTGTGGCCCTAGAGCGTTTGAGAGGACCTATGGGATATATGGGAGAAGGTATCCCTGGATGATATGTGGCACCCAGTTAATGGGATGGTGACCGCAAGGGGAGTCATGGGTGGCCTCAGTGTGCTAGAGGGGGTCCTAGTGTAGTCCTGGAGGTAAAGCGGCCCATTGGTGATATTTGGCACCCAATATTGGCAAGGTGACAGCAAGGAGAGTAAGGGTAGCCTCACAGTGTTAGAGGGTGTCCCCGAGTAGTAAGGGAGGTAAAGGGGGCACTAGAGAATATATGACACCCATCAATGGCATGATGACAGCAAGGAGAGCATGGGTGGTCCCAGAGTGTTAGAGGGGCCCCATGAGTACTTTGAGAGGTAAAGAGGCCCTCGGATAATATGTGACATTCATTATTGACATGGGGACAGAATGGAGAGTAAGGGTTGCCCTAGAGTGTTAGAGGGGTCCTTGAGTAAATTGGGAAGTATAGGCTCTCCTGGATGATATGTGCCACTCATAAATAGTATGGTGAGTAATGGGTGGCTTCAGATTATTAGAGGGGTCCCTGGGTAATATGGGTGGTGAAGTGGTCCCTGCATGATATGTGACATGTATTAATGGGATGCTGACGGCAAGGAGAATAAGGGTGGTTCCAGAGTGTTAGGGGGGCTCATGAGTACTTTGGGAGATTAAGGTGCCCCTGGATGATATGTGGTACCCATACACTAAATGACATGTGTAAGGGTAGTCTCAGATTATTACAGAGGTCGTAGTATGGGAGATTAAGGTGCCCCTGGATGATATGTGGTACCCATACACTAAATGACATGTGTAAGGGTAGTCTCAGATTATTAGAGAGGTCGTAGTATGGGAGATTAAGGTGCCCGTGGATAATATGTGGTACCCATACACTAAATGACATGTGTAAGGGTAGTCTCAGATTATTAGAGAGGTCGTAGTATGGGAGGTAAAGGTGCCCCTGGATGATATTGTGGTAGTATAGAAAAACGCGCTCACACATTTATGTGCTCAAAAATGGATTTATGTGGGAATTATCCATTATGGTGAAAATGGGGTTGCTAGTCCCACTTTGGACACTAGATGGGGGTATAAAACCACAAATGAGAGAAGCTGAAGTCAGGGGGAGATACAGGAAGATCGTCCGTAACCATGCTTAGGGGAAGACAGTTGTCGTCTAAGGGGAAGATTGGAGATGAGGCCTCAGTGCGGTTGGAAGCTAGTAGGAACACATGGCTGTAGTGAAGCAGAGCCCCGCTGAGCCGCAGAGAGAGAGAGAAGACTGAGGTGCGGGGAATCCATGCAGAGATGGAGGACCCTGGCAGGACAGAGAGAACCCAGGTGGGTCTTGGGGTTGGATGTAACAGAGAAGGTGCCCCTTGGGAGTAGATCCAAGGGACCAACAGGCTGCAATGGAGGAGCTGCTGTACCTGAGACTCCGGTAAGATGTGGCTGCCCCTGTCTGTGGCCCCTTCCCTCATTGACTGTTGTGCAAGGGAGAAGCCCTTGTGTTGGGGAATGGCCTGGGCTTGGATGCTATGGAGTAGAGGCTCCCCATGTGTTACTCTCTAGCACAGTGGTTCTCAACCTTTCTAATGCTGTGACCCCGCAATACAGTTCCTCATGTTGCAGTGACCCCGCAATACAGTTCCTCATGTTGCAGTGACCCCGCAATACAGTTCCTTATGTTGCGGTGACCCCAAACCAAAAAATAATTTTGGTGGCTACTTCAAAACTGTAATTTTGCTACAGTTATGATTGGGAATGTAAATACCTGATATGCATTATGTATTCTCATTGCTACAAATCAAACATAATTTACACATAGTGATTAATCACAAAAACAATATTTAATTATATGTTGAGAAATATTTATTACTAATTCCAATAAATAACATTTCACCATGGCATAGCATGTGTCGGAAACCGTCATTTCTCTGTCTCCTATTGAAATTAATAGGAGGCTGCGGCGGGATGTGTGGTAACTCGAGATTCTCGGGAGCTCTCTTCCACAAAATCTGCCGCACTCACAATGAAATCAGTAGGAGGCGGATTCAATGCCGGAAAGCGCTGATTTCAGCAGTTTCCTCATTCAGAATATGGGAAAATAGTGGAAGATATAGGAGATAATTATACATTGGGGGACAGTGTGACTTACATCTTATAGTGTCTCTTATAGTATAAGACACTGTGTAAATGTTTGGTGCTTTGTGTAAGTGTAAGCTGCTTTGTGTACTGTGTAATGATTACACACAAAGCACCTTACACTTACACAGTATTGTGTGTATGGTGTGTGTACTGTTATTACACCAGCAGGCTGTCTCGCAGGCTCTCTTGGCTTCTGTCCTCCGGGCGCTTGCTGCGTCCGCCCACTGATGATGTCAGCAAGCGTCGGACACACGTAATGCGCTGCTATGGACTGTGGAGCGCTCCCCCCGCTTCTCCCGCCCCTTAGGCCCCCGGGCGGATGATGCAATCACGTCTGCGCATGCACGCAGGCATTCAGTTTGGAACGCGCATCCATAACGGCGTGCGTTCCCGCTGAATAGCGCTGCTGCAGACGGTAGCGCAACTTCTCAGCAGCTAAAGCCATGGGAAATGCGAATGTATTTTCCGATGGCTTTTGACGACCCCTGTGTTTTGGTTGTTCGACCCCCGCCGGCGTCCCAACCCACAGGTTGAGAACTGCTGCTCTAGCAGCAAAATGTCCCCTCTGTTGATGTTGGGCAATCCCGTGGCCCAGTCTGGGACACCCCAAAGTCTCCACTGTGAGGGGGTGCTCAGTTCAAAGTGGGGTGGTGGCCGCCCAAATCCCCTCTGGAAAATGGCCTACATTTCATTGGGAAATATGAAACTGCTTGGTCCTCATGCTAAAACATTCTAATAAGCAAAGAGTAGCTGTGTTCTATTCGGATGGTACAAGCCTGATTAACACTTTCACTGAAACATCTTTATGAAGCAAGTGTACCTGTGTTTGCTTTCTTCAAACGATGCAAGTTTATTTGACCTGAAACTGTGTATTTGTCCATGACGTGGATTAAAGCATTAAACTTTTTTTTTCAGGGACCTTCACTTTTAAAACAGGCTGATGCTTTCACTTATCCTGCTTGCTGTTGAGTGTCTGTTTGCTGGGATACCATCATGTCAGCTCCCCAAGCTGCAGTCCCATTTACCCTTACCTTTGGCTACCATACATATGTGCTTTGCTTAAGAGAGTTGACACCATGACATGTTTTGGATTGCAACTGAGTTAACTGTGACTACTACTGCTTTGGCAATTAAAGCTGACCCTAATACTTCCTTTACAATATGTGACACCCATAAATGGAATGGTGACAGCAAGGAAGGTAAGGGTGGCCGATCTCAGAGGGTCAGAGTGGGTCAGTAAAGTGGGCAGGAAAAGGAGCCTCTGGATGATATATGACACACATTAATGACATGGTGACAGCAAGGAAAATAAAGGTGGTCTCAGAGGGTTAAGGGGGCCCTTGGGTAGCGCAGGAGGTAAAGGACCCCTGTATGATATGTGGCACCTAGAATTGGCATGGTGACAGAAAAAAAAGGCAGCCCTTCATTAATATGGGTGCCTTGTATGTGATATGTGTCACCCTTTAACCCTTTAAACACCAGCCACGTAAAATTTACAGGGGCTGCCTCCCCTGCAGTTAACCGCCAGCCACGTAAATTTTACGTGCCTGACTTTCCCCCCTTATAGCAGAAAAAGTAAAAAAAAAAGTCACTTACCTGACCCCTCGTTCGATCCGGCCGGGTCTCCTCTTCAGCCAGAGGGGCTCCGATCACCCATTGGGGCTCCTCCGGCTGCAGGGGAGTGCCCAAAATAGGGTGCCCCCCCCCCCCCCCGTTTCAGCAGCCACCGGAATTCCCTTGAAAAAAATGACATTTACTTACCTTCGTGCCCGCCGGCTCTCCTCTCCACGGGGGGGGGGGGGGGGGGTTGGGGTAGTTGGCTCCGAGCTGAAATTTTGAAGTAAAACTACCGTTACGCACATGCTTTACTTTGGTGTGTTTGGCAACTTTTTCCATGACAGAACCTATGCATGTTGGGTATCGTTCTGTTTGGGGGATGTTGTTTTTTCAGTTTTTTTCTTGTTTGCATATAGTTTTTTTTAGAAAAATGTGGTCTTGATTCTGCTTTTTTATTCATTTTTAGGTAAACACTGTGCAACCAAAGAATACATTGAGGGATTACTTCCAGAAAACTGCACCCATGTCAACAAGCCTGGTACGCCTAGAAAGCCTTAGGTGTATACGTCTAGGGAATATATAGTTTGTTGGGGGCATTTCAAATGTAAAGGGTTGTTTATCTTGAAAAACTGCAAGGTGCGCATATTGCATAGCATAGTTGTATTTTATCTGAAAATCTCCTAAAGCTCAGTTTCAGTTTGGGGGAGTCTCCTGGGCGGGAAAGGGTGTCTACCTATACATATGTGGTATCGCTGTAACCGGGAGAAATCGGGATTTCACACGCAATAAGATTTTATTGACAAACTTACATTTTTTATTACAAAAAAACACTACAAATTGTAAAAAAATAGTTTTTTTTCCCAGAATTTTCACACAAAAATATTGAGAAATACACCTAAAAATTCCAAACAAGACATTTCATGTTAAAGCCCAGACTCTGCTGAAAAAAAACTATTTATCACTTTCCTTGGAAATCCCTGGAAATCCCTTCATAAATCACAGTTGAACATGGGGAGCGCAAAATAGTGCAAAATAGTCTGGCAACAAAGGGTGACAAAATCTCAAGGTAGGCTGGCACTTAAAGGGTTAATGGTATAGACACAGTAGGATAGTATGAAAGGTTAGGCAAAGCAATGGGAATAGGTAAAATAGAAGTTGTTTGGCTGTATAGCGCCCCGAAATTCCTGGTGGACCTGAAGCTACTACAACACTAAAATGCAAGTTCCGGCTAAAGTTTGGCTTTAAATTAATAGGGGATCCCATGGAAAGAAAAAACGTTTTACAAATATATATATATATATATATATATATATATATATATATATATATACCATCAGCAGATTGGCGGCACCTGCACGGTTCATATCAGCTCTTAGGAGTCACACTGATTTATTAAGTGCTGGCAGGAAGCTGATCTTAAAACGACTCAGAGGACGGCTAAGTATCTTTTAAATCTGGCAGCGGTGACCTCAGCCCAGACTCCACTGGCAAACGCCCCGCAGACCGGCCCTACCAGTGCCAACCTGTATCCTAAACTCACCTACCCCAACAGATTACCCCAGCTGCTCTGCTGAGAGCCATGAAATATTTCTTAGTACTACTTTGTGTATTCATCATTGTTCTATTGTGTTGATTATATAAAACTCAGCCCCTTTGGGGTGTATTCTGTCACTGGCTGCTCCTGATCATGCCTTGGGTAGGGGCCCAACACGACTCCATCTATGTCTTTCTTGGAAAAATGATACCCCCCCCCCCCCCCTTCACGCACAGACCAATTGACTCACTATATTTTACTCACTTTTTGTCCCCCACGGGTGATGATGTATAATGTATACTTACTTAGGCCCTTATTTAAGAAGGGATAGCGTCAGGTAGCGCCTGGTTAATGAGAGGTAGCGACAGGTAGCGACTGGTGAACGCCGGACACGGCACGCAATTACACATTTATCAAGCAGAATCCGTTTAGCGACTGGAATAGCGCCATGTAGCGTTTGATGCATCATTTTCACAGCCTCAGCGAACAGCGCCGGCGTTCAGCCTTGCACAGCGCCAGGTATTACCTCTCGCTACCTGTCGCTCTCACCTACATTTCAATGGACGATCCTTTTCTTCTCTTTAAACGGGGTTTTCTTTTTTTTTTTATTCCAAAAAAATCACAAATAATTCCGTGACCTCTTCTGGCATTGAAATAGAAGTTTTTTCATATTTTTTTCATTTTTTATATATTTCCTCAGAAATGACATTACAGCTCTGCCATTAAAGTGTTCATGTTACAATGTTGCTACAATGTAATTCCATATGTTTTCGCTTTGTTACTAGTGGATAGATGCTGAAAAACAGACTTTAAACACACCGCCTCCTGCGCTCTGGGCTTCAAACAACTATTTTTCAGCGCCAGAGATTTGTGAGGCTGTTTTTTTGCTGAATATGGTGTGAGTCGGTCGCTATGAGCAGTCGCTAACTTGCGCTCCCATACAGCGCCGTACTGGTCAAATAGTGACTCCTCACAATGTATTCAACATTACTGAACAGCGACTGAGTCGCTATAAACTAGCGACTCACGGCCGAGCACTGCGACTACGGGCGCTCTGAAAATGCCTGCTACAGACGCTCATCTGTCGCTACCTGGCGCTAATGATGAATCAGCCTCTTAGTACATACCCAACCTCTTAGCTCCACTTTGTATTGTGAGCTCACAAGGGCAGGGCCTTCTCTCCTAGTGTCCTCCTGCATCTATGTGTATTGTTACACCTCTGTTAAATCTGACTCATAATACCATGTGTATTATATGAATTGTCGTCAAGTATATTTTACCTGCCTCTACCTTGTACAGCGCCATGGACTATGATGACACTTTATGAATAAACAATAATAACAATGTGCTCATGCTTGCGCAGACATAGGAACTTGTGCTGCGCATTTCTACCATTTCACAAAGGGGGTTATTTAAGAAGAGATACCGCCAGGTAGCGCCTCGTAGCAGCAGGCAGCGTCTTGTGAACGCCTGGCGTTGTACGGGAAACCACATTTACGAAAGCGAATCTGGTGAGCGCCTCCAACAGCACCATGTAGCGTCACATGTATTATTACAGGCGGCTCAGTGTATAGCGCCGACACTCTAGATTCAGGAGCGCCAGGTATTACCTTTCGCTCAGTGTCGCTCTTCCATACATTTCAATGGGCTTTCATTAGTTGAGTATAAATAGTGTGCTTGGCAATTTTTTTTTTGCTCCAATCATTGTGTGACGTCTCCTGGCTGCAAACAAACACTTTTAGAAACTTTTTTGACTTTTTATATTTTTGTGCAGAATTGTCATTACAGGTCTGGCGCTAAAGTGTTAATGTCACAGTGTTATAACAATGTCATTCCATGTGCTTTTTTCGCTTTGTTATTGCTGGATTTGTGTTCAAAAACAGACTTTAATCACACAGCGTCCGGCGCTCTATGCCACAGCGCCCAGATTTACAGCGCCGACGCTGTGTTTGTGTCCTTTTTTGATGTATGGTGTGGAGCGCCGAGTGCCGGACGCACTGAGCTGGTGCTACCTCTCGCTCCCTGCAGTGCTGTACTGTTGTTAGAGCGCCCAACATACATCACATTCATCAATGCCGGCCAGGTTACTACAGCGACTGAGGCGTTCTATTACAGCGCCCGATACCCGCTTACAGCGTCTGCTAGCGGTTGCTCTAAGCGCCGCTTTACAGACACTCATCTGCCGATAACTGGTGTTAGTAGTGAATCAGCATCAAAGTAAACTACACCAGTAAATACTCAAAGGAACAGTGAGTGCAAACACATACCCAGAGCGGTGGCCTGTCCAAACCACAGCGCCAGGGAGAAGTTATCGGTTAGGTGCCTTGCTCAAGAGCACTTCAGTCATACCCTAACCGTAAACCAAACATGCAACCCTCCAGTCACAGATCAGTTTCCTAATCAATATTCCATGACTCATGCTCCTAGTCCAGCTCAGGACCTGGCATGAATGGCATAGATTTCTGGTTCTAAACAGAGACAGCCGGGAGTGTCCATCATCTTTTCGGCATGCTGAAGGGTTGCCAAGGATGAGGCTGCTGCCCGTGCATGCTATGTGGGACAGTCGGAATGGAGGATTTCCCACAGCGGAGTATCCCAAATCAAAATCAAAGAATCAGCCAAGACCTTACGGCTGATCAAACAGGGCTTTGGTCCACCTTTAAGTGGACCTAATATCAGGATTTTTACTATCCTGTTGATAGGTCCATTTACTGATTTGGGATGCCCCACTGGGTGAAACCCCACAGATCATCCCCACAACTCACCCTTTCTGCTGTTCCCATGGCGCATGGGATCTCCTCCTCTCTCCCTTTCCCTATAGCAGGGTTTTTCAACTTTTTTTTAAAACTTTTTTTTTCAAACTCTTCAGGTTTGAATTACCACCAAAACGGAGCGGTGATCCCCTTTAAATAGAACCTATGATAAAACCCCATTTTACTCTGCACGGTTCAGAGACTCTCTAGCGTTGTTCGTTCTTCCAAAAATTAATCTAAGGGAGTGAAATATACACGTAAAGAAAGACACAGACAGACAGTGTTCGACGCTGCACGGGAAAGCGCTCTCTGCTTGCTCCACCCAGTGACACTTTATTTAATAATGAAGTAAAAAAAAACACAGCACACGTCATCTATTGGACATCATCATATAAGGTAAAATCTAATTACTGGCTCAATGATTGGTCATCACAGCCACAGATCATATTCTTAGGAATGTTAGTGATGCCTGGGGGGCCGGACATAATAAGGTGTTGTCCAGCTCCCCAGCGCCATCTTATTCACAGTAATGTGTTAATAGCAGCGTGCTCCATTAACTTTATTGCTCTAATTTCAGTACAAGCAAAAGGAAAGAATCAGCGCAGAGATAAGTGGCTCACTGAGGGTTAATTTTACCTTTATTAGCCACTAAAGCTTACAATGCAGAGATAGGAATCTCAAATCAAGTAATGTAAATGGAGAGAGGGAATGTTCACATATATATTCATTTTATTGATTCTGACCTCCATCCATCACACCTATACTCCACATTATCTAATTTACCCATCCGGCCCATGGTCCAAGTCCTTTTGCCAGCAATGCTGGTTGATGACTAAGCCACCCAGTGCATCCTGTTGCAAGAATACCAGCATGCAGCATCATGGGATGCCAGAGATTGCAGTACCAAATGCCCTGCCATGGTATTATAATAGTTACAATGGGCCGATCACCAGGATAGTGAAAATCCTAGTGATAGGTCCATTTTGAGAATGCCCTGGTGGTGACCCTGTTCCCACCTCCCACCCAGGTGTTTTCCCTCACCTCCATCTTCCGCTGCATTACATGGACTATGGCAGGGGCCACAGTAAGATGGTCGCCGTCATCTTACTATACCTTACTACATCTTACTTACAGTAAGATGGTCAGCAGTCTGCTGGGGGCGGCCATCTTACTTCAGTCCCTGCTGTCTCTCATGCTGTCGGAAAACACTGGCTATTAATTAGCAGCACGGGAGGGTCACCAATGGGGTCACAGGGTTTTTTGCAAGCATGAGAGATGAAATGAGAGCATCCCAAATCAGCATGACCCCTAGCGAGAATAACAAAGACAATAAACTGAATCTTATTTGCTTCAATTGGATCGTATTAACCTAATATTATTAGGCACTTTTACCCCTTAATTAGACTAGGTAGGCTATTTGGGCTTTAGTCATGGATTTGTATCAGGTGTGTCCTAACTTTTCCAATTAATTACAATCTTGAGCGGGCTGCACAGGCGCGGCACTCTTTGCACTTGTATTTAAATATTTGTTTTGGGAGTGAGGCGGCATGTCATGAGTAAGGACGGAGTGTCCGAAACGCGTAGACATTAAGACCTACTCCCTTATGCCTTTTGCATCGCTTGTATGGAATATGGATGGAATTTTTTGAAAATAAATGTGGATAAAGAAATCTTTTAAGACGGATATTGGCTGGTTCTGCTTTACTACTTGCTATTGGATATGAGAGGAGCACTCACAACCGGGTCATTCCCGTGCTTTTCTGCATCGGGGATCATCGTATTACACAGGTAGAGCTGATCCTATTTGTTCTACCTTAATTAGACTAGACTGAATCAAATGAAATCATGGATGCGTGTGCATAAGTGCTAGGTTATTCTAGAAAAGCCTACAAGCCCTGGGCAGCGGATCACAGGAGCAATGGGCTCCAAGGCGGACTCGCAGTGTAACCCCTGCATCAGTGTATCAGTGTATTTATACATATTTATTTATATAGCTGTGGTAATTAGAATCCTATCAGGTAGCAGCAGTTGGTGGGATAACGGATCGAGTGACCTCCTTAAGTATTCGGTGAAGTGCAAAAGGCCGCTCAATATACATCGCCTAACAAAAGCAATGTTGCAGTAACATTGTGTCACCCACTCGCTGGATGGGGACTGAGGAAATGTCCAATTATGTCCCAGTTATGAGCACCTGTGCTCTGCGGCTTAGCCTCGAGCTCCAATGCTGCCGCGGTGCAGCACAAAGATATGAAACGTTCTCTTTGGACGAGTTCCCAGGCCAGCACCATTGTGCTAGAAGAATGGCTAAAATGACAAACATTTCATGATGTCACTTCTAAATTTGGAAGGCAAAATAGTAGACAGTAGAGCACATTGTTTATAGCGCTGTTTTAGTGCACACGGTCAATCCGAAATATTAATCAAACCGGTGGCCTGGCAGCAGCATACAGAGGGGCAGCAACGAGTGATGGGCTTTGGATCTGGACTGGAGCCTAAACCAACCCAGAACTTGCCAATTCGCTCCGTTTCGCCCCATCCTGGATTAAATTATCCAGCAAGCCAACTGTTGATGCTGGAAGGTGACATGCTGGCCACCAGTGCGTGTGAACTGATATAGGGCTCCCTTGGTGGGCCCGGATTAAGTGTGGTGAAGGCTCCTGGGCGGAAAGTCTGGTGGGGTTCCCCATACTGTACATTTTTTTTAAGTGGATGTCAAGTTATAAAACAACCCCTCTGTCTCCCTCTCTTGGTGGGGGATGAGTGTTACTAAAAAAAAAAAAAGTCTTACCTCGCTCTGGATCCTCTTTAAGCTCCAATTTGAACTCCAATCCAATCCTCTTTGAACTCCAATTATGTGTGCGCTACTGTCCACCCATTCAAGGTGGACATCTTGCCATAGTCCATGCCATAGTCTACTGCTCTTCAAGAATGTCCTACATTTCTGGTACTAGTGGTGGAGCCATCAGGCTATATCAAGAATGGGAGGCCCCTGGGAGTGTGTGGTGTGTATGTGTAATTGAGTCAATACTTTGCAGGAGCACCTTTAGCTGCAATTGCAATTGCAAAAGAATAGTTCTAGCTTTGTCAGTTTGGACGGAGAGTGTTTGTTAATCATGCCACTTGATTCTCGGCAAGATTTAGGTCTGCACTGTGACTGGGCCATTCCAACATTAATAGGCTTTATGTAAGCCGTTCCATTGTAGCTTTGGCTGTGTGTTCAGGGTGGTTGTCCCGCTGGAAGGTGAGTCTCTGCAGCAGTCTTAAACGGACCTTCACCATGATTTAATGAAAAGCCCAAACTCTTAAAAAACAATTCCTCAGCATCTAAAATTAATATATTTTACATGTTTAGTCACTAATTTATTATACTTTCCCCCACTGGGCTGCAACTCTGTTCGGGAATTTAGGATACGGGCGCCGCCATCTTGACTCAGAAGCATCACACTTACTGAGGAGAGGAGAGTGGGATAAGGTACAGGGGGGCGGGTTATAGCTGTGCTTTGCTCAGACAGAGCAGAGCTGGGGTCAGGGAAAGGTCAGCAGTCCCAGAATGCAGAGCAGCACAGTCACTTCCTGTTTGCAGGCACTTCCTGTTTGCAGGCTGCCTGCAAAAATGGCAGCTTCCATAAGCCGCCATCTTGGATGTTTAAAGGCTTATAAAATGCAGTAGATGCAGGTAGGATGATTTTTAATGTGAGCAATCTGTATGTACAGGGTGTGGGAAACATATAAGATAGACTCTTATTTAGAGTGAAGGTCCGCTTTAAGTCTTTTTCAGCCTCTTACAGGTTTTTCCTCCAGGATTGCCCTGTATTTAGCTCCATCCATTTTCCCATTAACTTTGTTTAGCTTCCCAGTCCCTGCAGAAGAAAAGCCTCCTCACAGAATGATGCTGCCACCACCATGTGTCAGCGTGGGGTTGGTGTGATCAGGGTGATGTGCAGGGTTAGCTTTCCTCCACACAGGCTTGCTTTGTCCCCTACACAGCTTGAGGCAAACTGCAAACTGGACTTCTTATGGCTTACTTTCCAAAAAGTCTTTCTTTCTGCCACTCTTCCATTAAGGGCAGATTTGTGGGGCACATGACTTATAGTTTTCTTGTGAACATATTCACCTATCTGAGCTGTGGATCTCTGTAGCTCCTCCAGAGTAATCCTGGGCTTTTTGGCTGCTTCTCCTATTAGTGCTCTCCTTACCTGGGCTGTCAGTGGATGGTGGGCAGTCATGTCTTCGTTGGTTTGCATTTGTGCCATACTCCTTCCATTTACAGATGGATTGAAAATTGCTCTGTGATGTGTTCACTTGAGTTATTTTTTTTTCATATGCTAGCCCTGCCTTAGACTTCACCACAACTTTATCCCTGAGCTATCTCGTGTGTTCCTTGGTTTTCTTGATGCTATTTGGTCACTAATGTTCTCTAACAAACCTCTGAGGCCTTCACAGAACAAGAAACTGAAAATACATTACATACAAGCTTAGAACTTTATTTACTAATTAGGTGACTTCTGAAATTGGTCACACAAAATGTTATAAACGGGGGATTTATAACATTTATTTGGATTTATTTGAAATGTATAATTTTCTTTATACTTCAGACTTGCTACTTTGTGTTACATAAAATATCAAAAGTGGCAGTAAGGTTTAAAAATGTGGAAAAGTTCAAGTCCAATCAACAAGGGACCTATAATTGGCAGCAGGCATGTGCATCAAGGCTGAGTAAGAATCACGCTGTCCGCATTGGTACTGAAGCTGGCATCACTGATACAAGGTTCACTGCAGCCAGAAGAAATCAAGCCTGCACACTGGCACACTATAAATGTTGTTTACTCTTTATGTTGCCTGGACAAGGACTTTAAAGAGGAGCCTAGAGTCGATAAGGTGCACCACTGCCCCCCCCCCCTTTGGTTCCCCTGAAACTTTACCTTCTTTCCCAAGAGTCCCCAACCTTGCTTCCCAGGAGACCCACATTTAGAATTGAAATATGGTTGGAAGCCACGTTCAACATAAATACCTTACATCCTAGAAGGCATATACCAGGAAACAACTGGAAACAGTTTCAAATAGCTACACAAGTAAACAAAAGCGTCTAACTTAGGCCCTTATTTAACAAGGAATAGCGACAGGTAGCGACTGGTGAGCGGCCGGTAATGACGGGCACCGCCACGAGAACGCCGGCTCCCCACCACAATCACACATTTATCAAGCCAATCCTGCTTAGCGACTGAGATAGCGCCATATAGCCACTCATTCATCATTATTCCAGCCTCAGCCCACAGCGCCAGCGTCCGACCTTCAACAGCGACAGGTATGACCTCTCGCTACCTGGCGCTCTCCAATGCATTTCAATGGAACAATCTTTAAATATTCATAATTAATTAAGATTTTTTTTTTTTTAAATATGAAAAATTCTGTTACCACATCTGCCATTTTAGATAATTTTTTTAAGGTAAAAAAATAAAATTGTACAGAATTGATATTACAGGTCTGATATTAATGTATTCATATTACAAAATTATTTAAAAAACTTGTTTTTTTGGTTTCTAAAAATATGGTGGTTTGGGGGTTAAAAAACTACTTTTAACCCATTGCTGCCAGCGCTCTGGGGTTTAGACATGCATTTTACAGCGCGAGAATTTTTTGAGAGTGATTTGTTAATGAATATGGTGGAAGCCGGTCGCTCTGACCAGTCGCTATCATGCGCTCCCATACAGCGCGGAACCTGTCAAATAGCGACTCGTCACCCAATATTCAACATTACGGCAAACCGACTGAGTCGCTATCAACTACCGAACAACGGCCAAGAACAGCGACTACTAGCGGGCGCTCTGAAAATGCCGCTACAGTCGCTCAACTGTCGCTACCTGCCGCTGTTAATGAATCGGCCTCATAGTGTCCATTATGTTTCTGTTTTGCTTATGCCCAAGCCGGACCAAATTATTGGCTACCCATTACATGGCTACTAACAAATGAAGGTTTGTATATTGTTTTAAAGTGGCATAACAATAAAGATGTTATTTTATTATAAAAAAGTTATAAAAAGAATATATAATACTAAAACATAAAAGCAAGTTAGGAAAGGTAAAAATGGATAGAAATTCAAGAAAAACAACTTATATCACCAGTGGGTAAACAAAAAAAGAGGTAACTCAAGGACACCACTTCACCACAGAAAAGAGAGGGAATTCATCATCTGTCAATCATCAAAGTTATTAGTCCAGGTATTTCTAGAAGTAGATGACAGGTAGAGAGCGTCTGTGGGAGACAACACTGTGTTAAGACGTCACATAACACAAGGTACCCAGAATCCTTTTAAAGGAGCAAACCAGCAGTTTTGCTGATTCATGAAGATTTTCAAAGAAGCTGATACTCAACCCATAATCAAGAGGGAATGGCCATTTCCTTACTCAATCATTGAGTTATTTAACTTGCAACACACCCTCTTAATTGCGTTAGTGATAGATTACAGTTAGCAGTCAAAATTCATTTGTATTTCAGTTATCCCTAGAGAAGTGGATCCCTCTGTCCCCAGGTGAATGGCAGAATTGAAACCCAGACATTACTGGGAAACTGGTAAACTGAGTGCGGCACTGATAACTGCAGAAACCGAAGATCCTAGTACCCGGTCGGGCAACCGCCGGGGAGAGGTAGGCTGAGGGAGTTTACGCCTAAGTCCACGGGGAAAACTTTTGTTAGTACCCGAGGGCGAAAGCGGCCCCGAGGTCTTCGGACTGAGGGGTAGTATGTACCTAATCCTGTCAGGGGGTTCGTCCCCCGGGGAGAGGGAAGGGGTTCTTTTCTTATTGAAGGAATCAGGCTGGGCGCCTAGTGTGTTTTTTGTGCACCCGCACTTTTCACACTAGGTTCCACGTGTTTAATGGTGCTTTGCACTCACGACGGCTTCAATAAAAAAAAAAAAACTGCAGAAACTGGTAAACCAGCCTAACTCTGCATTAGCTCCATGCATGGTGCTGGCAGTGCCCAGCCATGAGCGCCATGTAACACCCAAGCCTCAATGGTGTACTAGATCTTTGCAAGTGTTCTCGTATAGCAAACACCACAATAGGGGTCCACTAGCCACAGGTGGATCCGGAGTTACAGTTTGGTTACCCCTGTTCTTGATGATCCTGCTGGGCATGCATTGGCATCACCTGCATCCCTCCGCCAAAAGGATCTTTGGTGTTCCCTTTTCATGCAGTGTTCTTTACCACTTATTAATATGCACAACATAGATCACCGATTGAAGGAAAGCCTGCACATGCGCCATAGAGTTTCAAACAGCAAAGCTTCCCAAATCGGGATTTCCTGAGGGCAAGCAATTGTAAAAATCAAGTTTTGTTCTCTGACTTTTGTTCTTTGACTCTGTTTAATTCTGTTCTTTTACTGATTTATTTTCACCCCTTTTGGGCAAACAGATTTTATGGACATTTGTATGAAATGGAAAAAATGTCCCAATGATAAAAATCTATATAAATATGCTGGATAACGGGAGGAGGACGGATGACTTATACACCATCAAGAAATACCCCGCCAGACTTGTTCCTTTCTTTTAATGGAAGGAAAAGGAAATCGGGGGCGATGGGTGTTGTCACCCTTGATACACTGAAACCTGTCAACCCTGAATATTATTCTACCACAAGCTTGGTGGGAGTTTTATTCAGTTCGGGTGTATAAGTGACCCCCTCCTCTCATTAGCCAATGTGTTGATATGGATTTTCAATATTGCACAATTTCATGATACACCTCATTTAAGTAACAGCCAAGTGAAGCAAGTTGTGTTGGTTATCTGGTTTAAAATGTTTTCCTTTGTTTTCATCATGGCACACAAGAAAAGTCACGGTCTGCATATGCATTAAAGTGAATTAAAAATGGTGTTTGCCGTGTTGCCAGAGGGTCCCGCGCTCTATTCTGGTGGCCCAGGCCTCCCTGGTGTCATGTGATACATTATGTAAGAAGAAGGGAGGGAATCTCTGCGCTATATTAATTATAGGAAGTTAATTATGGTTCATAACTCATCGCTCGGCCTGCCCTGGGAACCCCGGGGGGAGTTTTGTCAAAGCTCGCCAGTAGGATAGCAACTGAGGAAAATGACTTGGTTTGCGTTGTCCTGCCCAGATTACCGGATAGCCAATAAAACAGATGTATGTACACTGCACAATCCAGCAACATAGATTTGCTTTGCTAGTCCGGAGCAGATTTCAGTGGTGTCGCCAGTGTGGCTGTTTGTATGTGCTGGGAACCCGGGAATCTTATATGTCAGTGCTGCGACAGACCCGTTTTACTGATCCCAGTAATGTCAGTAACAGCTGCGGACACAGGGGACTCCGGTTACCTCCTCGCCCTTTCTAATTTGGCAGAGTCAGCAGAGAGGGAGGAGGAAGAGGTGCTGAATGAAGAAGAGAATAGAACAGGGAAGAAAGGAAGGAAACATACAAAGGGAAGGAAAGCAATGAAAGTACATTGAATGAAAGCGGGCAAAGCTTGACCTTCCCAGTTAAATATAAAATCTCATATCTCTGTAGGGAAAGAGAAGCACAAAACCCCAGCACATAGCATACATGTCATAGGGAGTTCCTTGCCTTGAGCTGTGTGTTTTTGGTTTGTTGTCCTGTTGTCCTACTTGAGTTCTCTTGCTCTGGGTCTGACTCCAAGCCCAACACCTGCACCTCCTCCTCTTCGGCTGTTTCCTGTGCTAGTGGTGGTAAGTCCGAAAGTGGAGGATGAGGATGCTGGCAATTGTTGTGGTCGACACCTTAAACATATACCCAGTCTTTGCCGTGGTACTGGTCGGACCCCTCTGCTACTGGTGGGCTTTATTCTCTGCCAGAATTCCGATGCTGTGAGAGAAGCACATTTCATTCACACAGTTTATGATGCAGCATGAGTGGGCAACCTATCTATGGAGCATCCACTTACTTCTGGCAGAAAAACTGCCTTAGAAACAAAAGAGGGGTGGCAGCCACTCAGACCATTTTATAACTAACCAGGGAGGTGCACATTAGCAGGGCAATTAGAAAACAAAAGTCTTAAAGGGGCCACAGCACTCAAACCAGTTAGCTTGCTGACCAACCTACAATCTGTCTCTAAACTAGGTTAAAAACAGGGGGCTCGGTCACACACATCTGCAGAAGTTTGCTTAAGCTGCACCACCAGCGCCAAGGTGCCCCTGTGAGGTGCAGTCCTAACTCTAGTACTAATTCTAGTCTCTAAGAGCCCCATTTGGGACATACAATGCAATAGATAAATTGGGAGCAGGCTTACCTGAGGTTGCCCTAAACCTCAAGTGCAAGCCATGGGGCGGAAGGGTCAAAGACCTTGCAATACAGCCTAGACCCCACACACCATGTGCTTGCACAAATTCAAAAGAAACAAAAGAGGGGTGGCAGCCTGCTCCCAATTTATCTATTGCATTGTATGTCCCAAATGGGGCTCTTAGAGACTAGAATTAGTACTAGAGTTAGGACTGCACCTCACAGGGGCACCTTGGCGCTGGTGGTGCAGCTTAAGCATACTTCTGCAGATGTGTGTGACCGAGCCCCCTGTTTTTAACCTAGTTTAGAGACAAATTGTAGGTTGGTCAGCAAGCTAACTGGTTTGAGTGCTGTGGCCCCTTTATGAAAAACTGCCTTACCCAGGGCCTATGACTTCTTTTGAGATCCTACCATTGCTGCATAACTTGGGGTGCGTGTAAGCCATCGGCCCCTGACTGTTGAGATGCACGGCTACCTTCAATGCCAACATCCTCTTGGCGTGGGTGTTGGGCTTGAGGTCATAAAAGTCCACAATGTGAAAACACAATCAAAATGTCACTTTACTGCAGTCCATGTATTGTCCTAGTTTAGGTCCACATGCACACTAACCTTCCCCCTTTAAATACCTGTGTCTCACATCTCTCCCAAGTGCAGCAGGGCAACGCAAGTATTGACCTACCCGTTTGGGCTGGCAAGTGACCTGACCAGTATGTGCATATGCACCATTGAGTAGGCGCATGATGCTACTCCAAACCAGCATGTGCCTAGGCATCTCCAAAATCGCTCCCAGATGCCATTACTGGCGGATTGGCCTCGCTGATGCACCTAGGCAACCTGGCAGACCCAGCTCTCCAGACGGCCATTAATGCTGGATTGGACTCGCTGACAAAGCTAGGCAAAGAGACGGTCCCATCTCTCCAAGCCATCATTACCGGCAGATTGGAAGGTCTATGGCTTGCTCAACAGTGTCCCCTACCCGTTGGCCTACAAACATTTGAGCCCCCCCAGCATCCCCTACAAACATGAAAGGGTGGTACATGTGAAAGTGGCTGGAGCGTATAATTGTCGGCATGTACACTAAGACACATGTGGGGTGGAACACTAATGGTGGCGGCCTGTCAGATTTGTGGTCTGCACATTTTTGCATTCTCAAGTTGACCCAAACCCTGTTTGTCTTTGAAAACCAGGCTTCCGCTATTACTGTGCGGCCCACAGGTTTGCAGGCCTTCACTTCGCGGGTGGATCTGTCACCTGTCCACCCATTTGCCTGCTTATAAAGCGGCAAACGCGTAGGCGAAGCATGGGTTCTTACTAGCATCATTTACTCCTGATCATCTGAGACAACATTGATGGAGCCATGGTACAGAAGGTCTCTTCCGGCTTCTTCCAGCAGCATGGCGCACCCCTGTGGATCCCAAAAGTGTGCTGGTGATGCAGACCATGATGTTGAAGCCTCTAAGTTGCAAACACCTGTGTTCGTCTGGTAAATAAAGTCTAAATTGGTGCCCAATTACACACCCATTTGTGTATAGAAGCACACACCTGACACCTGTACTTCGATGGCAGTGCTTACCTGAACCTGAACCATGCCATAAGCTCATCACCACTGCAGCCCCCGGAGCCCGGAAACCAGGCATGGCAGATGAGAATGCAGCACCCAGCCCCAGGCACCAGCCACACTACCCATGCCGAGCGGCTCACCCGCAGCAGTGTGGTCTGGCAGCAGCAGGGGAGCCACACCCAGGGCTAGCGCCACACCCCGCCAGGCTCCGGCCTGGCCCAGTGCACACCCCAGTGCAGCCCCAGTGCTTCCAGACCACCGAGCACCCCGGAGGCAGCCAGCCACACCCTGCAGCCAGACGCCATCCCTTAATGGCACGGAATTGCTAAACAGCTCCTCTTTCTGACAGAATTCCACCAGGTATTTTGAAGTGGTGCGGAGGACTGCCAGTCTGCTCCATGAGGACCTGGCTGCTGTTTAAGTATTTGTGGAGAGCCCACTTGTTCAGACCACTTAAGGGTCACGGCTGTTTAATAACAAGTATTAGTGGAGTATCCACTTGCTCAGGCCACTTAAAGGACAGTTAGTGGGAATTGTATACCACATATGATCTACATCCTACAGCTTAAGGGGAATTGTATACCACATTTGATCTATATTGTAAAATAGGGGGAATTGTATACCACATTTGATCTACATCCTACAGCTTATTGGGAATTGTATACCCCATTTGATCTATATTGTATAATCGGGGGAATTGTATACCACATTTGATCTATATTGTACAACAGAGGGAATTGTATACCACATTTGATCTACATCCTACAGCTAAGTGGGAATTGTATACCACATTTGATCTATATTGTACAATAGGGGGAATTGTATACCACATTTGATCTACATACTACAGCTTATTGGGAATTTTTTACCACATTTGATCTATATTGTATAATAGGGGGGATTGTATACCACATTTGATCTATATTGTACAATAGGGGGAATTGTATACCACATTTGATCTACATCCTACAGCTCAGTGGGAATTGTATACCACATTTGATCTATCTTGTACAATCAGGATTGTATACCACATTTGATCTATCTTGTACAATCAGGGAATTGTATACCACATTTTATCTATATATTTCAGTTAGTGGGAATTGTATACCACATTCGATCTAAATCATACAGCTTAATAAGAATTGTATACCACATTTGATCTACATTTTTCAGTTAGTGGAAATAGTATATCACATTTGATCTATATTGTACAACAGGGGGAATTGTATACCACATTTGATCTATATTGTACAATAGAGGAAATTGTATACCACATTTGATCTACATCCTACAGCTTAGTGGGAATTGTATAGCACATTTGAGCTACATATTTCAGTTAGTAGGAATTGTATACCACATTAGATCCACATCATACAGGTAAGTGAGAATTGTATACCACATTTGATGCACATTTTACAACCAGTGTAAATTGATCAGTCTTGATCAAGTGCATTTGATGCACAGATCAGAGACTTCCCCACTTTGTCATCTAGTCCTTGCCTTTGCCTAGGTCTCCACTGCCAGTCTCCAGATACCTGATATATACTGGGCAGGATATTGGCTACAATGCAATGATTGGTCTAATAATAAAAATCTGCATAAATACGCTAAATATCATGAACAGGGGGGTTTCATACACCTTGCATCCAATAATTCCAGCCAGACCTATTTCTTCGTTTGCGGAAAACAAGAAGAATTAGGGGTGGATCCTTTGGTGGGCCCTAGGACCTGACCCAAGGCTCCTATTAGGGTAGTTCAGGGACTCAAAGTCTAACCGAATGTTTTTAGTTTGCCTGATCAAGAATGATTTTCTCCGGTAGGCTCTCAAGACTGGTTTCCTCTGGTAGGTCCAAAAATGATGTCGTCTGGTAGAGCCAAAAATTTCCTCTGGTGGACCCCAAGAATGATTTTCTCTGCTGGACTCCAAAAATAAATTCCTTTGGCAGACCCCAAGAATGATTTCCTCTGGTGGACTTTAAGAATAACTTTCTTGGTGGACCTCAAGAATGATCTCCTTTGGCGGACCCCAATAATTATTTCCTCTGGTGGACTCCAAAAATGATTCTCTCTGTTGGCCCCCTAGAATGATTTCCTCTTGTGTGCCCTAAGAATATATATATATATATATATATATATATATATATATATATATTATAACTTCCTATTTAACTTGTACTTATACAAAACGGGTGTTGAACACAGCAGGATTAGGCACAGGGGAGCATGAAATTCTTAATGTTCTTCTCACTCCCCAGTGAAATCGGGGCCCACTATTGGGTGTTAGCGTTTTAGTCTTTCAGGGTTTCCCACAGCGAACAGACCACATGAACGCCTGAGGATAATCGTGGGGCCTGGTTTGCAGTGCAGCTGATAAGATCGGGGCTTGTAGGGTGCATCAGAATCTGGGATGACCCCACCCTGCCTGTGCTTGGACCAACACCCATAATGTCCACTACCGCCAAGCTGATGCTCAAACTAGAGTACTATGTAGTGAGAAAAATATACTAATTTTACTCACAGGGAACATTAGGGGGTTATTCATCAAAGGCTAGTGGCAGGTAGCGCATTGTAGCGGCAGGCAGCATCTTGTGAACGCCAGGCGCTGTAGGCAAAACCACATTTATGAAAGTGAATCTGGTGAGCGCCTCTAACAGCGCCATGTAGCGTCCGATTCATCATTACAGGCGGCTCAGCGTATAGCGCCGCGCTCTAGCTTCCAGAGCGCCAGGTATTACCTTTCGCTACCTATCGCTCTCCCGTGCATTTCAATGGACATTCCTTTTCTTCTGTTTAAACAGGCCTAGAAAGAGTTGTTTTTGAAAACTTTTTTGTTTATTATGCAGAATTGTCATTACAGGTCTGGCACTAAAGTGTTATTGTCACAGTGTTACACAATGTCATTCCATGTGTTTTCGCTTTGTTACAGGTGGATATGTGTTCAAAAACAGACTTTAATCACACAGCGTCGACGCTGTGTGTGTCAAGTATGATGTGGAGCGCTGTGTGCCGGATGCACTGAGCTGCTGCTAGCTTTCGCTCCCTGCAGCGCTGTGCTGCTGTTAGAGCGCCCAACATACATCACATACATCAATGCCGGCCAGGTTACTAGAGCGACCGATACACTTCGTTACAGCACCCGATACCCGCACATGAGCGTCTACTAGCGGTCGCTCTAAGCGCAGCTATACAGACGCTCATCTACCGATACCTAGCGTTAGTAATGAATAAGCCTCTAAGGCCCTTATTTAACAAGGGATAGCGCCAGGTAGCGACTGGCGAGTGACCAATAATGACGGGCACCGCCACGAGAACGCCGGCTCCCCACCACAATCACACATTTATCAAGCCGATCCTGTTTAGCGACTGAGATAGCGCCATATAGCGACTCATTTATCATTATTCCAGCCTCACCCCACAGCGCCAGCGTCCGACCTTGAACAGCGACAGGTATGACCTCTCGCTACCTGGCGCTCTCCAATGCATTTCAATGGAACAATCTTTAAATATTCATAATTAATTGTTATTAATGTTTTTTTTTGTTTTTTTTTTTTTAAATGTGAAAAATTCTGTGACCACTTCTGCAATGTTGTTTGTAAAAAAAAAAAAAAAAAAAAAGTTTGTGCAGAATTGATATTAAAGGTCTGCTATTAATGTATTCATATTACAAAATGTTTTGATAAACTTGTTTTTTTTGGTTTCCAAAAATATGGTTGTTTGGGGGTTAAAAAACTACTTTCAACCCATCGCCGCCAGCGCTCTGGGGTTTAAACAGCGTGATTTGTTAATGAATATGGTGGGAGCTGGTCGCTATGGCCATTCGCTATCATGCGCTCCCATACAGCGCGGAACCTGTCAAATAGCGACTCCTCACCCAATATTCAACATTACTGCACACTGACTGAGTCGCTGTCAACAACCGAACAACGGCCAAGCACATCGACTACTAGCGGGCGCTGTGAAAATACTGCTACAGTCGCTCAACTGTCGCTACCTGCCGCTATTAATGAATCGGCCTCTTTGAGCCTGATTAATGAAGAGTCAGAACCTGCTATTACCACTCAGTGCCATTTTTTTGCCTCAGCGGCACGCAGCATTTGATTTAGGTAACCAAAGAACAGGGTGCGCTGCTGCTGCTGCCATACAGGTCGCAATGCTGGGCGCTCTGTTTGAAGCTGTCTATAGCGGCGCTGTAGGTCAAGATCCCATAGAGCACAATGCGTAGAACTGGCTTATAACTTATGCTTATAAATAATATTGCACACGTTTGCAAACAACTTGCATTGCGATTAGTCAGTAATGTAAACGCAGGACCTAGATGTCTCCAAATGTCAATTTTTTTTTTCCTTGTGAAATCATTTTTCATGGCTTCTTTTCCTTACCAATGTGTAATTCGGACAACAACAAATAAAATGCAGCCTAAACACATTGTAAGGTTTGTCCCCAGCAGTGATATCTTGTAACTGTAATGATGAAACAGCGCCCTGCGTCGGGGAAAAAAAACAGTGCAATCATTTTAGCGTGGCTAAAAGTAAAAAATATGCAGTGCCGCGTCAAAAAGAGGAGGCACAAAGTGGCGCTCATTGGCGCTGTTATAGTCGGCAGGTGGGTACAACAGGTGCTGACACAGGCCGGTCGAAACCGAATGCAACAATCAAAGCAAATTAGCATCGGCGCTGTGACTTCCAAAGCCAATGTAGAAACAGTAGCAGTACCAAAAATGCTCCAAAACTGGTGCTATAGCCACCAGAAATATGCTAAATGCCGCAATTCATAAATAAGGCCCATAATCATCTTAAAGTGGACCAAAACCTGGTATCGGGGGTGCCCCGCTGTGCGAAACCCCCCAGATCGGAGCCGCCGCCGGCCACATCCCCCCTTTCCCACCAACAGTCGTTCACAAATGCCTGGTGCTAGAGGGACAGCGAGTATGCACCTCGCGCATGAGCTGTTGGACCTGGAAGCAAGGTAAGTGTATGGGGTGACCTTGGGGGTTTCACACAGTGGGGCATCTCGTTTTGGATCGATCGGCCCAGGAATCTTATAGATTCCCGGGCTGATTGCGCTGGGTTTTGGTCCACTTTAAGCACATGTGGACCGAATCATTCCATTTTCACTCTTGCATTGTTAAAAATGACTATTTTGGATGTCCAAACTAGTAGGGAGTCTCATGCAGTGGCTTGGGAGGGGGTTTGTTGACCCTCCTGCAATGTGTTGCTGTTAACGGGGAGGCCGATTCATTAATAGCGCCAGGTAGCGACAGTTGAGCGACTGTAGCGGTATTTTCAGAGCGCCCGCTAGTAGTCGCTGTGCTTGGCTGTTGTTCGGTTGTTTGATAGCGACTCAGTCGGTGTGCAGTAATATTGAATATTGGGTGACGAGTCGCTATTTGACAGATTCCGAGCTGTATGGGTGCGCATGATAGCGACTGGCCATAGCGACCGGCTCCCACCATATTCATTAACAAATCACGATCAAAAAATTATTGCGCTGTGAAATGCATGTTTAAACCCCAGAGCGCTGGAGGCGATGGGTTAAAAGTAGTTTTTTAACCCCCAAACAACCATATTTTTTGAAACCAAAAAAAACAAGTTTATAAAAACATTTTGTAATATGAATACATTAATATCAGACCTGTAATATCAACCTTAACCTTAAAAAAAATATCTAACATTGCAGAAGTGGTCACAGAATTTTTCACATTTAAAAAAAAAAAAAAAAAAATATTAACAATTAATTATGAATATTTTAAGATTGTTCCATTGAAATGCATCGCCAGGTAGCGAGAGGTCATACCTGTCGCTGTTCAAGGTCGGACGCTGGCGCTGTGGGCTGAGGATGGAATAATGATGAATGAGTGGTTATCTGGCGCTATCTCAGTCGCTAAGCAGGATTGGCTTGATAAATGTGTGATTGCGGAGGGGAGCTGGCGTTCTCGTGGCGGTGCCTGTCATTACCAGTCGCTCACCAGTCGCTACCTGGCGCTATCCCTTGTTAAATAAGGGCCTAAGAGGCCGATTCATTAATAGCGGCAGGTAGTGACAGTTGAGCGACTGTAGCGGCATTTTCAGAGCGCCCGCTAGTAGTCGCTGTGCTTGACCGTTGTTCGGTAGTTCATAGCGACTCAGTCGGTTTGCCGTAATGTTGAATATTAGGTGAGGAGTCGCTATTTGACAGGTTCCGCGCTGTATGGGAGCGCATGATAGCGACTGGCCCAAGCGACCGGCTCCCACCATATTCATTAAGAAATCACGCTCAAAAATTTCTCGCGCTGTAAAATGCATGTTTAAACCCCAGAGCGCTGGCGGCGATGGGTTAAAAGAAGTTTTTTAACCCCCAAACCACCATATTTTTTGGAAACCAAAAAAAACAAGTTTTTAAAATAATTTAGTAATATGAATACATTAATATCAGACCTGTAATATCAATTCTGTACAATTTTTTTTTTTCCCTTAAAAAATCTAACATGGCAGAAGTGGTCACAGAATTTTTCACATTAAAAAAAAAAAAAAAAAAAAATTAATAACAATTAATTATGAATATTTAAAGATTGTTCCATTGAAATGCATTGGAGAGCGCCAGGTAGCGAGAGGTCATACCTGTCGCTGTAGAAGGTCGGACGCTGGCGCTGTGGGCTGAGGCTGGAATAATGATGAATGAGTCGCTATATGGCGCTATCTCAGTCGCTAAGCAGGATTGGCTTGATAAATGTGTGATTGTGGTGGGGAGCCGGCGTTCTCGTGGCGGTGACTGTCATTACCAACCGCTCACCAGTCGCTACCTGTCGCTATTCCTTCATAAATAAGGGCCTAAGTAGTAGTTAACAGTATAGTGTGTATAGTCAGAAGGAATATTATTCCCTGCCTGGCAATGGTAATTGATCAGTTTCCAGACTGATTGGGTTACCCAGCATATCAAATCTGATTCTCACTTTAAAGAGCTCACAGTGTTAAACAGACAGCTATAAGGGGCTGATGACAGGTGACTGGTGACCCCATTCCTCGCCCTCATCCTCACTTATACCTATGCAGTGACTACATCCAGATCTGAAGTGCAATGGCTTTGATGTTTTGGCTATCTGACTCCTGTATACTTTAACCGGACCTTCCCCATGATTTATTAAAAAGCCCAAACCCTTAAAAAATATTCCCCGGCATATAAAATTAATATATTTTAAGTTTTTAGTCACGTACTTCTTATTCTTTCCCTCGCTGGGCTGAAACTCTGTTCAGGACTTTAGGATATGGGTGCCGCCATCTTGACTCAGAAGCATCACACTTACTGAGAAGAGGAGAGTGGGATAAGGTACAGGGGGCGAGGTTATAGTTGTGCTTTGCACAGACAGAGCAGAGCTGGGGTCAGGAAAAGGTCAGCAATCCCAGAATGCAGAGCAGCAGTCAGAAGCAGGCACTTCCTGTTTGCAGGCTGCCTGATGTCCCATGAGCCGCCATCTTGAATGTTTAAAGTCTCATAACATGCAGTAGATGCAGGTAGGATGATTTTTAATGTGAGCAATCTGTATGTACGGGGGGGGGGGGAACATATAAGATAGGCTCTTATTCAGGGTGAAGGTCCGGATTAATGTGGGCAATCTGTATGTACAGGGTGTGGGAAACATATAAGATAGGCTCTTATTCAGGGTGAGGGCTCTGGATTAATGTGGGCAATCTGTATGTACAGGGTGTGGGAAACATATAAGATAGGCTCTTATTCAGGGTGAGGGCTCCGGATTAATGTGGGCAATCTGTATGTACAGGTTGTGGGAAACATATAAGATAGGCTCTTATTCAGGGTGAGGGCTCCGGATTAATATGGGCAATCTGTATGTACAGGGTGTGGGAAACATATAAGATAGGCTCTTATTCAGGGTGAGGGCTCCGGATTAATGTGGGCAATCTGTATGTACAGGGTGGGGGGAAACATATAAGATAGGCTCTTATTCAGGGTGAAGGTCCGGATTAATGTGGGCAATCTGTATGTACAGGGTGTGGGAAACATATAAGATAGGCTCTTATTCAGGTTGAGGGCTCCGGATTAATGTGGGCAATCTGTATGCACAGGGTGTGGGAAACATATAAGATAGGCTCTTATTCAGGGTGAGGGCTCCGGATTAATGTGGGCAATCTGTATGTACAGGGTGTGGGAAACATATAAGATAGGCTCTTATTCAGGGTGAGGGCTCCGGATTAATGTGGGCAATCTGTATGTACAGGGTGGGGGAAACATATAAGATAGACTGAAGGACCGCTTTAATTAGGGCATTACCAATTTACACCAGACATAGACAACACAGACAACCTGTAAAGTGTCCCACCCTGGAGGCTATGAGACTCAGGGAGACAGGGCAGACATACTTGCTCCCCCCGGCGCAGCCCGGTCACCCCAAAAATGTGCCTTCTTTCCCGATCCAACGGTACATGTGCGAACAGTGGCTGCATCCCCACTATCCCTTTAGCAAGGTGTATACCCCCCCCACCAGGCATTTATGAATAGGCGGTGCAGACATGCTCCCTGCTAGAGGGTAGCGGGGGATGTGGCCGCCAGCGCGCTCGGATCCACTGGCATTAGACGATCTCCTAAACGAAGGGGCTCGAGCAGATCCGAGTGTGCTGATTGGACGAGCAGCCCCACATGCGCCATAGGACCGAGAAGAGGTGAGTTTGTTTGCCCGACCCCCGATGGTACATCTTGGGGGCTACAGAGCAATGCTGACGTACGGGCCAGGGGTGAGGGACAGCAAAAAAGTGGAGTTCCTGGACAATTCATTAGGCAAATGATCCATACCAAGTTCTACATCCTAAGAAGGGAGTATTAATAGGAGCTTTGGCTAAATTTACTCCACAAGTTCAGTAGGTTTCGCTTCACTTTAAATAAATAAATAAGACCCCCCACCCCGTTCCAGAAGGCATTTTGTTGTGCAGGACAGGCGTCAGATCTTGCAGCAACTGAGATATATTTTACACAGACAGGTGGCAAAATTCTGAGGATACCACTTGTCCACAAAGGCCGCTTATAGACCGACTTTGGAAGCACGAAGCCAAAAATAAGTGTTACCCAAACTCAAAGGAGCAAAAATTCCACCAAGTACAAAGAAAGGCTTGGATTGTGAGCGCATGAGGTAAGGCGTTCTCGCTTCTTGTTGACAGAGTCCCGCATTCTGGCCAACGGCACAAGAGGGGAGCGCGGCCCGCGCCTGCACGCTGCCATCTCATTTACATCACCCAGTTGCTTCTTGGATGCCCAGAGCCAGAAAATGTCCCACATCATGGAAAGGTGACCACAGACATTTCCAGCACACAAGCAGGGTACTTAGATCTTTTTCGGTGTCGGAGGGTAGGTACATGAATAAGCACACTTCCCTCTTTAACACTGTAGGTTTATTTTTAGATTGTGGACACTCAGAGGTCAGTGGGTTTATTTCAGACTTTTGGGTTCTTGACCTGATGCTTATAAACCCAGGGCCATGGGAGCGTTTAAAGTAATAAGATCCTACACCCATCCTAAATATATCCACATAGATCAGGCCTATTGGACATCACTACAGTATGTATGGGCTTACACTATATCAGGGGGTAATTCTAGCAGGGAAGAGGATGTGGTAAGACTAAGGCTGGTTTCACACCAGTGCAGATGCAGAACGCTCATGCTTTTGGGCGAGCGCCTCACATGCGCCTGTGAAATCCTGCCCATAATGATCTATGGGCACTTCCACATATGCTCGGGGCATTTGAAAACTCCGGGGCCTTGTCTGCAGCATCTGGAGGCCGCAGCACCATCGCTCTCTCTCTCTATGTGAGTGGACAGCACCAGCACTAAACGCCCTCCACATGCTGCGCACAGCAATTTCGTGAACGCTCGCCCAAAAGCACGAGCGCTCCACACTCGCTGCACTACACAAAACTTCATATGCAGTGTGGGGCCGGCGCCAGCACAGGGCAAACCTGGGCAATTGCCAGGGCCCCTGGCATCTTCAGGGGCCCACTCAGGCTCACACTTGGCCATGGTAATATTTAACAGTGGACCCAACCACCGAATACCGGTTGCTGTGGGCAGACCTGCTCATGTCTGGCCTCAGTAACAGGATGGTCAGCAACATTGGAGAAGATGGCATGGAATAGAGGGCAATAAATGGAAGTGCAGAAGGTGGCGAGAACCAGGTGACAGCTGACAAGGAATGGAGGGCGATCAGCAGCAGAAGATGACCCATTTGTGGCAGCGGAGCTGAAAGGTGACATCATGTGACTCACTAATTTGGGGCCCACAAAGACTCTCTTGCCCAAGGGCCCCCACAAACCTGGAGCCGGCCCTGGTGCACTGTCATCTCATGCCTACTCCTTATGATGTCACCTGAATGGGCGTGATCTGAATTCGCCAACGTTGTGGCTGTAAAATTAATTCTTGCCAGGGAATCTTTTGCAAGGGCCCTAAAGTGGACCAACACCCAGGATTTTGACTATCCTGGGTTTTTGTCCACTTCGGTGGGGCACCCCGATCGGGGGGTGCCCCGCTGTGTGAAACCCCCCAGAACGCCCATAAACACTCACCTCCCCACGCTCCTACGCGGGCGCTCATCCAATCAGAGCGCTCAGAGCCGCTGTGGTATGCACGTACAAGTGGCGTCCAACCACAGCGGCTCTGAGCGCTGGAGGCCGCGTCTCGCGCTTCCTTCTAACAGGAATGGCTGGCGCGGGTGCGCGCCCTGCTAGAGGGAAGCGCGAGATGCGGCCCGCGCATGCGCCGTTGGAACAGGGTTAAGGTAAGGTTTGTGGGCGTCCTGGGGGGTTTCACCCCGCGGGACATCCCGATTTCGGATGCCCCGCGGGGAGGGATCTGATCGGCCCGGGAATCTTATAAATTCCCGGGCCGATCCCCCCTGGGTGTTGGTCCACTTTAAAGCGGATGAAACCTATGAGGGCCGTGCCTGGAATCTAAAAGACTCTAAGGCCTACCTCTGGGGCATCCTATATGCTCCGCTGTGTCAAACTCCCAGGGTTGCCGTAAACTCTACTTTCTCTCTTAGATCATGACAGAAACTTTTCAACCACATGAATATTTCCCTCCTTCCATGATCCTCAGCAACAGGAATATCCCCCCAGTCCATGACCGAACCTTGTCAACCATTAGAAATATCTAGAATTGAACTTTCTCAGCTCTAGAAATTTTAGTATTGATATCACTTCCTCAGCAATTGGAATATGCCCCTTAAACCATGATAAAACCCTCTTCAGATGCAGGAAAATCCCCTTTAGTCAATATTAAACGTTCTCACCTAAGGGAACATCCCCCTCAATCTATGACAGAACCTCTGTTCTAACCTCTATAGAAAGTCTATTCAGTCATGGAACAATTCCATTAGAACTGTATAAACCAGAGGAAAAATTTCCCCCAATTCCATGAGTATCTGTTAGGACTGCCATGGACGGGGTCCTGAACCGGCAATTCACCATGCATCATTACTCCACTGCTCTAGCCATTGCTGAGGTAGTGGTATTGCTGTGTGTCTGCTGGAGTGGTGTGGTTCATCTCTGGGTCCTAGAGCCGCATTGTTTAACCTCACCCAGCATTAATCATGCTGTTGGTTTACCTATAAATGCATGTGCTTGGCCCCGTCCCTGGGTTGGATCATTGCTTTGTGTTTTCGAAGCCTAGCCATGGGCTCCAACCTGCCTGATACCTCCTAGTCCTTGTGGGGCCTTTGTGCCTTCCTGTTTCATGATTTTGGGCTTATTGACTTCTTGTCCTTGCTTGTGGTCCTTCATAGTTCGTGGCCTGTCTGTACTGGTGCTTTTAGCCCTCCATAGTTTGTGTATTTGTGCCTTGTGGTTCACTACAGTTTGTGTCTTTGTCTGTATTGAGCCTACTGCCCTTCCAGTGTCTTAGCCATGTGTGTCTTGAGCCTACGGTTCTTCATTGTCATTCCCATAGCCTGCACTGGGGCCCAGATCCGCTAGATGCCTGCACTGGGACCCAGCTCAGCTACAATCCTCCACTGGGGCTCAGCTCCATTACAGCCGGCACTGGGACCCAGCTCCATTACAGCCTTCACTGGGACCCAGCTCCGCTATAGGCTGCACTGGGGTTCAGCTCCATTATAGCCCACACTGGGGCCCAGATCACCTGTTTGTATCTTGTGTATGTCTTCCCTGTGTTTCTTCTACCCAAGTCTGTGACCAAGGGACTACCCAGGGACTACACATCTCCACCTTCAGGGGCACTGCTGAAGAACTGGGTGGATTACGAGCACCCTGAGCACCCACGCCCTGGGTGGTGGTCAGCTTGCCTCTTTGGTGGAGCAGGCTTTTTGTCCTTCTGTTACCAGCCAGCTACCTAGCTTCCTTTGTCCCCAGACAGTGACCACTGAAAATGGCCTAAAGGGAGGAATTAACTGCCTGGCTGGGAGCTGCCTCCCTGTCCAGAGTTCTGATCCCTAAACCAAGAATTTCCCAATGCACCTTGAATGCCCAGCGATTTTATTCTTTTGGGCCTGACAGTATCTCTCCTAGTCCATCAGTTCATGAAAGAACTTCCTCAGCCATAGAAATACTTCCACCAGACCATGATAGGAAATTCTCAAGTGCTGTCATTTCTTCTTCCGTCCATGACATACCCTCCTCAGCCATAGGAATATCCCCTTTAATCTACTATCAAACCTCCTCAACCATAGGAATATTCCCTATTAGTCCACATTAGAACCTCTTCAGTCATAGAAATATACCCCTTAAACCAAGATATATGCCTCTCAACTGCAGGAATATCCCCTTTAGTCATTATAGAGCCATAGCAACATTCCCCTTTAATCCATGCTAGAACATCTTTCGCCATAGAAATATATCCCTCAGTCCATTATAGAACCTCCTCAGACCTAGCAATATAATCCTCAGTTCACAATAAAACCTCCTTAACCCAGGGAATATCTCCTTAATCCATTCAGTCATAGGAAAATTCATTCCATTGATTCAGTAATAAGACAATTACCCTCAGTCCATTAGAACTGTATCAGCCACAGCTAAATATTCCACAATTCAAGCAATATCTCCCTCAGTCTTTGATAGAACTTCCTCAGCCATAGGAATATTTACTTTATTTACTTCCATGATAGAACATATTTCGTCATAGGAATATCCCCCTCAGTCCATTATTGAAACTCCTCAGCCATAGGAATATAACTCACAATCCATGATAGAACCTCCTCAACCAAAGGAATATGACCATTCGGTCATAGAGAACCTCCTCAGCCATAGGAACATGACTCACAATCCTTGATAGAACCTCCTCAACCAAAGAAATATGACCATTCAGTCAAAGAGAACCTCCTTAGCCATAGGAATATGACTCACAATCCCTGATAGAACCTTCTCAACCAAAAGAATATGACCATTCGGTCATAGAGAACCTCCTCAGCCATATGAATATAACTCTCAATCCAGGATAGAACCTCCTCAACCAAGAGAATATGATCATTCGGTCATAGAGAACCTCCTCAGAGTAGAAGTATGACTCTCAAACCATGATAGAACCTCCTCAACCAAAGGAATATCCCCCTCAGTCCATTATTGAAACTTCTCAGCCACAGGAATATAACTCACAATCCACAATAGAACCTCCTCAGCCATAGGAATATGACCATTTGTCATAGAGAACCTCCTCAGCCATAGGAATATAACTCACAATCCATGATAGAATCTCCTCAACCAAAGGAATATAACCATTCAGTCAAAGAGAACCTCCTTAGCCATAGGAATATGACTCACAATCCCTGATAGAACCTTCTCAACCAAAAGAATATGACCATTCGGTCATAGAGAACCTCCTCAGCCATATGAATATAACTCTCAATCCAGGATAGAACCTCCTCAAGCAAGAGAATATGACCATTCGGTCATAAATGTTAAATAGAATTTAATCTATTACTGTATCAGTCATAGGACAATATTCCTTAGTGAAGTATCCTCCTCAGTCCATGAGATAAGTTCCTCAGCCATAGCAATATCCCCTCAAATTATGATTGAACCTTTTCAGCCATAATCATTTCTCATATTGTCAGAGGCTCCTTAGCTATGGTAATATCTCCCTCGATTTATGATTATGAACCCTCTCAGTCATATGACTAACCCCAGCCCCTTACATCCATGATAGAACTTTATCAGCCATATAAATATCTCCCTTGATCCTAGGAAATAGCTTCTCGGCCATAGAAATGTTCCCCTAAGTCCATGATAGAACCCATTTGACTGATCCAAGGCTACACATAGGGAACTTCTGAAGGTAATTGACTTGTTTATACACTATGGGGGGGGGGGGACATCCAATGCCTGTGCTTGCAGATGACACAAAGCTCAGCAGTGAGATAAAATCCACTTACCTACAGTCTGGCTAATGAGGTTCAATGTTTATAACTGTAAAGTTTTACACTTTGAGGGTATGCACAAAGCCTACACGTTTTGGTGTGCAACATTAATGGAATCATTGATGAAGGGAGTCCTTGTATATCAAACATGTAAAGTAGACCAAAACAATGGCCCAATGTATAAAAGACTGTAGCTCTAATTAAAACACTTTCCCAGGAGCATCCCAGTTTGGGATTCTTTGCAGACCCCTTTGTTGCTCTCCTTAGTGCTGATTTATACCTCTGAACCTTAGCACATACAGTAAATGAATGAGAATGTGGACATTACCCACCAGCAAAAAATACAGAAGAAATATGACCGTATCTTTTTTTGTGATTTTAGGGTAGTGCACAATTGCTTTTGTATATTTCGTAAACTTGTTATGTCTATTTGTTATGTCTATGGAGATTTCTCTCCATAGAGCTGTATGATCTTTTTGCCTCATGCAGTGAGACATTCTGCTAAGATAATTCCAACCAGGGTGCCTATATTACCTCATCTTCAAACGCACTGTAAGGGCCTTATTCATGAAGGGATAGCGTCAGGTAGTGGCTGGTTAATGAGAGGTAGCGACAGGTAGCGACTGGTGAACGCCGAACACGGCACGCAATTACACATTTATCAAGCAGAATCTGTTTAGCGACTGGGATAACGCCATGTAGCGTCCGATTCATCATTTTCCCAGCCTCAGCGAACAGTGCCGGCGTTCAGCCTTGCACAGCGCCAGGTATGACCTCTCGCTACCTGACGCTCTCCCATACATTTCAATGGACGATCCTTTTCTTCTCTTTAAACTGTGTTTTTGTTTTTTTTTTGTTTGTTTTTTTTAAATCTCAAATAATTCTGTGACCTCTCCTGGTATTGAATAATCAGTTTTTTCAAATTTTTTTCATTTTTTATATATTTCTTCAGAAATGACATTACAGGTCTGCCATTAAAGTGTTCATGTTACAATGTTGCTACAATGTAATTCCATATGTTTTCGCTTTGTTACTAGTGGATAGATGCTGAAAAACAGACTTTAATCACACAGCCTCCTGCGCTCTGGGCTTCAAACAAGCATTTTTCAGTGCCAGAAATTTGTGAGGCTGTTTGTTTGCTGAATATGGTGTGAGTCGGTCGCTATGAGCAGTCGCTACCATGCGCCCCCATACAGCGCTGTACTGGTCAAATAGTGACTCCTCACAATGTATTCAACATTACTGGACAGCGACTGAGTCGCTATGAAGTAGCGACCCACGGCTGAGCACAGTGACTACTAGCGGACGCTCTGAAAATGCCTGCTACAGACGCTCATCTGTCGCTACCTGGCGTTAGTTATGATCAGCCTGCCCATCATTAAACCGGACTTTCAGCATCATTTAATGAAAAGCTCAAACCCTTAAATAACTATTCCCTAGTATCTAAAATCAATATATTTTATGTTTTTAGTTGCTTATTTTTTCTCCCACTGGGTGCAACTCTGTTCAGGACTCTAGGATACGGGTTCCGCCATCTTGCCTCAGAAGCATCACATACTGAGGATGGGGGGCAAAAGTACAGGGGTACGGGTTATAGCTGAGCTTTGCACAGACAGAGCAGAGCTGGGGTCAGGAAAAGGACAGAAATCCCAGAAGGCACAGTCAGAAGACACTTCCTGTTTGCAGGCAGCCTGAGACTCCATGAGGATGTTTAAAGGCTCAGAAAAGGCAGTAGATGCAGGCAGGATGATATTTAATGTGGGCAATCTGTATGTGGGAAACATATAAGATAGGATCTTATTCAGGATGAAGGTCCGGTTTTAAGTTTCAAAACAGCAGCAATTATAAAAAATACATAAATATATTTAGTATAATATAAAAATACATGTAACACAATATGAGTATAAATGATTAAAACAGATATAAAACACACCTAAAACCAATAAAAAAAACATTTGTTTATAACAAGAGACAAAAATAGACATGTAAATATCAGAAGAAAATGAATTACACTGCATTTCAAATGAATCAATATATCGTAAATCACATTGTATTGAACAAAGTTCCCAATGGTAACAGCATTTTTCACATACTAAAATACTTAGGGCCTTATTTATCACGGGCTAGCGCCAGGTAGTGTCTGACGAGCGCCAGGTACCGCCAGCTATCGGCGGCTACCGACTCAAGTACGCCCGGCGGCGGTCACAATGACGCATTTATCAAGCAAAATGAGGCTAGCGCCGGCGAGAGCGACGGCTAGCGCGGCATTCATCATGAAGCCGCCTGGACCGAACAGCGCCGCTGCAAATTCCTTCACAGCGCCAGGTATGAGCTGTCGCTCCCTGGCGATGTCCAATGCATTTCAATGGAGCAATCTATAATTAATCATAATTAATTGGTATTAATTTTTTTTTTTTTTTTTTTTTAATGTCAAAAATTCGGAGACCACTTCTGCAATGTTAGGATTTATTTTTAAGTAAAAAAAAATTAAAAAAAAAATTTGTGCAGAATTGATCTAACAGGTCTGATATTAATGTATTCATATTACAAAATGATTCTAAAAACATGTATAATGTTACAATCAAAAAATATGGTTGTTTAGGGGTTAAAAACTAGTTAACACCCATCGCCGCCAGCGCTCTGGGGTTTAAACAAGGAATGGACAGCGCCAGCAAATTCGGAGCGTGATTTGTTAATGAATATGAAGCTAGCCGTTTGCTCTGGCCATTCGTTGTCAGGCGCTCACATACAACGCTGAACCTGTGAAACAGCGACCCCTAAGCCCGTATTCAACATTACCGCACACCGACTGAGTCGCTGTCATCAAGCTAACGCCGGCCAAGCACAGCGAATACTGGCTGGCGCTGAAAAAATCACGCTACAGTCGCTCATCTGTCGCTACCTGGCGCTATTAATGAATCGGCCTCTTAAAAAGCACTGCTCCAAATGATTCTGCACAACAAAGTTTCAATATATTTAATAGGTTGTAAAGAGCTAAAACGGTATTTGTTGAATGTGCAGCAGTAACGGGTCATATTTGCTAACATCAAAAGATGTTTCTATTCAAAACATCTTAACAGGTCAAGTGACATGATGACCTAGGAGCCCTTCTTTCATATGACCTTCACAATACTTGCATTAAACTTGGGAGCTTTTGGAAAGTTTCCACGTGAATTTCTTTGCAGGATGTCAGAATAGCCTCCCAGAGCTGCTGTTTTGATATGAACTGCCTCCCACCCTCATATATTATTTAGCTTGAGGATACCCCAAAGGTTCTCAATAGGGTTAAGGTCAGGGCAGGACGGTGGCTACAGCATGAGTTTCTCTCCTTTTATGTCCATAGCAGCCAATGACTCAGAGGTCCTTGTTGTAGCATTAGATGGGGCATTGTCTTGCATGAAGAGGATTTTGATACGGTAGGCAAGGCTCTTCTTCTTTTACCATGGAAGAAAGTGGTCAGTCCGAAACTCTATAGACTTTGGCCCTTATTTATGAAGGAATAGCGACAGGTAGCGACTGGTGAGCGACCGGTAATGACGAGCCCCGCCACGAGAACGCCGGCTCCCCGCCACAATCACACATTTATCAAGCCAATCCTGCTTAGCGACTGAGATAGCGCCATATAGCCACTCATTCATCATTATTCCAGCCTCAGCCCACAGCGCCAGCGTCCGACCTTGAACAGCGACAGGTATGACCTCTCGCTACCTGGCGCTCTCCAATGCATTTCAATGGAACAATCTTTAAATATTAATAATTAATTGTTAATAATTTTTTTTTTTTTTTTAATGTGAAAAATTCTGTGACCACTTCTGACATTTTAGATCATTTTTTTAAGGTAAAAAAAGAAAAAAAAATTGTACAGAATTGATATTACAGGTCTGATATTAATGTATTCATATTACTAAATTATTTAAAAAACTTGTTTTTTTTTCCAAAAATATGGTTGTTTGGGGGTTAAAAAACTACTTTTAACCCATCGCCGCCAGCGCTCTGGGGTTTAAACAAGCATTTCACAGCGCGAGAATATTTTGAGCGTGATTTTTTAATGAATATGCTGGGAGCCGTTCGCTATGGCCAGTCGCTATCATGCGCTCCCATACATCGCGGAACCTGTCAAATAGCGACTCCTCACCCAATATTCAACATTACGGCAAACCGACTGAGTCGTTATCAACTACCGAACAACGGCCAAGCACAGCGACTACTAGCGGGCGCTCTGAAAATGCCGCTACAGTCGCTCAACTGTCGCTACCTGGCGCTATTAATGAATCGGCCTCCCAGTCATGGTCATTTTAATAACTCATATTATTATTATTGTTATATGCCTAATGATTGGGCCGGGTGGTGCCACCCATTGCTGGATCAGGACCAATCATCTGCGGGGTGGCAAAAGGTGACTTTATGATGTTTTCTCATCTGGCAAACGAATCATCTCGGGTGTTTGAGATTGTTTTCAGTGATCCAAAGATTCCTGGGACAAAATACTAACCGTGAGTTTAATTGGGAAGAATATTTCAATGCAATTTGCTTAATACTTTGGTATGAAATGCAGCAGTGATGACCTAAATGGTCCTTTTGGGAGGAGGCTGTTTGTTCCCCTGAATGTGTCTGGCTTTTAATTTTTTTTCTAATAAAAGAGAAATGGCAAGCTGCTCTGAGAATTAAACCGGACCTTCGCCATGATTTAAAGAAAAGCCAAAACCCTAAAAAAAACTATTCTCCAACATCTAAAATTAATATATTTTAAGTTTTTAGTCACTTAGTCTTTATTCTTTCCCCAATGGGCTGCAACTCTGTTCAGGACTCTAGGATACGGGCGCCGCCATCTTGCCTCAGAAGCATCACACATACCGATGAGAGGAGAGCGGGATAAAGTGCAGGGGGCCGGGTTATAGCTGTGCTTTGCACAGACAGAGCAGAGCTGGGGTCAGGGAAAGGACAGTAACCCCAGAACGCAGAGCGACACAGTCAGAAGACACTGCCTGATGTTCCATGAGCCGCCATCTTGGATGTTTAAAGGCTCATAACATGCAGTAGGTGCAGGTAGGATGATTTTTAATGTGGGCAATCTGTATGTACAGGGGGTGGGAAACATATAAGATAGGCTCTTATTCAGGGTGAAGGTCCGGATTAATGTGAGCAATCTGTATGTACAGGGTGTGGGAAACATATAAGATAGGCTCTTATTCTAGGTGAAGGTCCGGATTAATGTGAGCAATCTGTATGTACAGGGTGTGGCAAACATATAAGATAGGCTCTTATTCAGGGTGAAGGTCCGGATTAATGTGAGCAATCTGTATGTACAGGGTGTGGGAAACATATAAGATAGGCTCTTATTCTGGCTGAAGGTCCGAATTAATGTGAGCAATCTGTATGTACAGGGTGTGGGAAACATATTAGATAGGCTCTTATTCAGGGTGAAGGTCCGGATTAATGTGAGCAATCTGTATGTACAGGGTGTGGGAAACATATAAGATAGGCTCTTATTCTGGGTGAAGGACCGGATTAATGTGAGCAATCTGTATGTACAGGGTGTGGGAAACATATAAGATAGGCTCTTATTCTGGTTGAAGGTCCGGATTAATGTGAGCAATCTGTATGTACAGGGTGTGGGAAACATATAAGATAGGCTCTTATTCAGGGTGAAGGTCCGCTTTAAGTAGGTAGTGTGGGAGGCCCCAATGTGGGGGCATATATCTGAAGATACATGTGGAAGCCACACCGCCCCGACAAGGCACTCTGTTTAGTGTGGTCCCTACTCTAAGGATATGAGCCCCATAATAGGGACATGTACTGAAGCTAGTAAAATACAAAGCTACTTACCCGGAGCTGTCGACTCCCATTCGGTGCACTACATGGGGGAAGGGTCACAGCCTGCTAGTGTCGGGTAGACCTCAGCCCCCATGCGTGCACATGTCCCTATTATGGGGCTCATATACATAGAGTAGGGACCACACTAAACACAGAGTGCCTTGTCAGGGCGGTGTGGCTTCCACATGTATCTGCAGATATATGCGACCAAACCTCTGTCTTTCCACATTGACATTGATGGGTGGGCCCGCATTGGGGCCTCCCACACTACCTATTTAATTATCAGAGCAGCTTGCCATTTCCTTTCATTTTTTAATAAAGCCACATTAAAGTCTATGGGGAAAATTTCAAAATGATTTGGTTAATTTTTTAAAAGTTTTTAAGTCCCCTCTCCCACCTGGGCTAATGGCACACAGTGACGCATATTGCATTAGGGTCATGCCTCTGGTGTAATAAGGCTCTCTTCATGGTGGCAGGGCATTTTCCATCACAGGATGCTAGGATGGGAGGATGGGTTACCCCTGTCCCCCTGGTACAGGTGCCGCTTTGGGCATTGCCACCAATAGATGAGGATGCTGTCACTGGAGAAGAAGGGACCCCTGGACCCGCAGTAGACTCTGCAGACCTTCAAAGAGAACACTGCCTCAGGGCAGGACAGCGAATACGGAGGAAGGGGAGGACTGTTAATTTAAATAGTTTTTTTTTTTTACAGTTTAATTACTTGCGAACTAGTAAGAGGCCAAAATAAGTCTGAGAATTTAATGGTCCCCATCCAGCACATGAGCTGCTAAGCCCTGCCCATATGGTACCTACCAGCTGGTCAATGAGTGCAATAGGTAGCTGAGACTATAGCACTGTAGTGGTAGATCATGGCCATGGAAGGGTATGGCAAGTCTTTAAGAGATGGTACTGAAGCATTAGTATTGTATGGGCAGATGGCAGGTGAGGGGTTATGGGTGCTGGGGCTAGAAGTATTGCAGAGGCAGACCACCCTGCACATGTGCTGCTAAGCCCTTCCTATGGTACCTCCCAGCTGGTCAATGAGTGCAATAGTTAGCTGAGACTATAGCATTGTAGTGGTAGATCATGGCCATGGGTGGGTATGACAAGTCTTTAAGAGATGGTACTGAAGCTTCAGTATTGCATGGGCAGATAGCAGGTGAGGGGTTATGGGTGCTGGGGCTAGAAGTATTGCAGAGGCAGACCACCCTGCACATGTGCTGCTAAGCCCTTCCTATGGTACCTCCCAGCTGGTCAATGAATGCAATAGGTAGCTGAGACTATAGCACTGTAGTGGTAGATCATGGGCAAGGGTGGGTATGGCAAGTCTCTAAGGGATGGTACTAAAGCATCAGTATTGTATGGCCAGATGGCCGGTGAGGGGCTGTGGGTGCTGGGGCTAGAAGCATTGCAGGGACAAGCCATGGGCTGGAGTGCCTTGGTTAGGTGGTACAATAGGGCCAGGTATAGGGCAATAGGCTGGGGGAGACGGTTGTTAGAAGAGTATTGAATTAATTCCAGCAAGTGACTGCCAGCCAAGTCAACCCCAAAGCAGTGCAGCCCGCTGAAAATTCTCTGTGTGCTCCCTATGGCCAGACCACCCCTGGGGCTCAAGCATCCCGTACAGCAGAGGAGTAGCTAGGCTTTCTGGCACCCGGGGCAAAGATTCAAAATAGCACCCCCACCTATTCTCAGGCCCCCCTTTGGTGCCCCTCTGACCTGCTGCACCTGGGACAAGTGCTCCCCCTAGCTATGCCCCTGCCTTACAGACCCCTTATAGACTATTCCAGTTGTTGCTTCTCTTTATACAGGAACAAGACCTGAATTTGAGAAGCCCCACTGCATGAAATCCCTTGGATCACCTAGAACAGGCCTTCCCAACGGGTGGTACTAGTACCACTGTTGGTACTGGAGACCCTCTCAGGTGCTTCTCAACAATGCTTCAGACTTACCTGTACCCCAATCTGATCTGCACCATGCATAAAAAATGCGTTTTGATTACTATGACTGACAATGCTCATGCAGTACTTGATATCATTTAAAAAATGGAAAGTGGTGCTTGATGAAAATAGGTTGGGAACCCCTGACCTCGAAAAACTAACCTTCATTCAGCAAATCAGCGCTTGTGCTCCGTTCATACCTGTCTTGACCAATCTGATGGCAAAAAAGCTAAATGTAGGACTGCCTGCACCCCTGCTGCTCCATGTACCCATGTCAGCTATTTAGAAATGCCTGATGTGGATATACCCCTCAGCTATAGGTATAGCAGGGATGCGGCTGCGGCCTGCTCATGCACCCCGGGGAATCGCCGCCTGGTCAGTACACCAAGTGATGTTGAAGTTTCATATAGTGGGGTATTCCAAATCAGGTTAGGCCATGGATGAGGAAATCAGAGTGTGTTTTAAATGTGCATGTGCCCTATATGTATATTTTTTCTATTGTATAGAATACATTTTAATGTATTTTTTATGCTGCTGCCTGTGCAGCTCCTATTGAAAGTGTTACTCTAGATTTTAAGCTACATGGAAGCCCAGGGGCCTAATGCTGAGTGCACTCTTTAAAGCTTAACATAGTATGCATCAGCACTGTGTAAAATAAACTCGCGGGCTCCATGGCAGGGGGCATCCCCTTGTCACCGGCTCCTCCTGTCCTCCTTCTACCTTACGCCGCTTCCAGAGGACAAGTGATGGGATAACAAGGTGGGATTTATCCGGCTGATGGCCGTTCCTTGCCCTGTGTGTTTGTAGGGAGCCCTTTTTAGAGAATATGGGTGACACCAGACCTACTCCCCCCCTTCTCCTTTTCCTCCTTTTCTCCCTTGTGTTGCCCCTGACCCCTTCCCTGTGAATGATTCTGAGACAGATGGAGCTGTCTCAGCACCAGCCCGCTGTCTCAAGGAGCCGCTGTCAATCACGGGCCTCTGTCTTTTACCAAATTTGGCGAGGTGTCCCCGGCTCCTTGGGCTCAAAATAAATGTCCAGCAGCAAGCGAGAGCAGCAGCGGAGGAGAGGTGGGGAGGGCAGAGATGGGAACCCGGAGGAGGCCCAGGAGCAGTTGCTCCTCAAGCCTGATGAAGGATTAAAACTCTCTGATTGAGACCTTCAGAGTTAACCCTTTCCAGGCCGCCGTTAACCCATCCTGAGCCGCAGCATCGCGACAGCCCCAATAAAGATGCTGCTGCTAACCGCAGGGCGATCACATATCATGCCCGATAGGTGCATTCCAATGATATGTCATCTTAGGGCCTTATTCATAAAGGGATAGCGTCAGGTAGCGCCTTGTAAACGACAGGGAGCGACAGGTGAACGCCAGCCACGACAGCAATTACACATTTATCGTGCGGATTCTGTTGAGCAACTGGGATAACGCCATGTAGCGTCTGATTCATCATTATCCCAGCCTCAGCGTACAGCACCGGCGTTCAGCCTTGCAGAGCGCCACGTCTTACCTCTCGCTACCTGGCGCTCTCCCATACATTTCAATGGATGTCCCTCTATTTCTCTTTAAACAGGGTTTTTGATTTTTTTTTTTTGTATTCTCAAATAATGTTGGGATCTTTCCTGGCCTTGAAAAAGCCATTTTTTCCTTTTTTTTTACATTTTATATATTTATGCAGAATTGACATTACAGGTCTGGCATTAATGTGTTCATGTAACAATGTTATAACAATGTAATTCCATATGTTTTCGCTTTGTTACTGGTGGATATATGTTAGAAACCAACCTTTAATCACACAGTCTCTGGCGCTCTGGGCTTCAGAGAAGCATTTTTGAGCGCCGGAGTTGTGTGAGGCTGTTTTTTTGATGAATATGTTGTGAGTCGGTTGCATTGACCTGTCGCTAACATGCGCTCCCATACAGCGCTGTACTGGTCAAATAGCGACTATTCACAATGTATTCATCATTGCTGCACAGCGACTGAGTCACTTTGAACTAGTGACCCACGGCCGAACACAGCGACTACTAGCGGGCGCTCTGAAATGCCTGCTGCAGACGCTCAGCTGTCGCTACCTGGCGTGAGTGATGAATCAGCCTGCCCATCATTTAATTAAAATAATGTTCTTTTGGTTCTATGGTTCCATAGTGATACCCAGTGACCCCACACCTAGCATCTGCATCCAAAGCCTGTTGGCATCCTGACCCATGTAAAACTGCGAGGCGGGACAACAGCTGAGAATGAATGGACCTCGGCTAAACTTGGTCATTATGGTATAGGTGTCAAGTAAGTGTTTAACTGAAGATTTTTAGCGTTCTATATTTAATCTCTCCATTAGACCCCTCCTGTGACACTTTTAGCCCCTCCTCTCTGCTTCTATAGGTTCAATTGACCTTCAGTTCTCTTATCTAGAAAGATACCCCTGGATACTTTATCCCTATTTGTAGTATTGTAACCGTATTGTCAGCTAACTGGACTATGTTGGGGGTTTAATTTATACTATTCCCAGAACAAACTCTAGGATTTTAACTATCCCGGGTTTTGCTCCATGCCCCTGGGGTATCCTGAATTGGGATGCCCCGCTGTTTGAAACCCTCCAGTTTGCCCAGTAAAATTCACCTCTCCTCGGTCCAGCAGGACATGCAATGGCCCTTGTCAATCAGAGCCCTTGTCGTATTTACATCATTAGGCTAATGGCTCTCATTGCCTTCAATGGGGATCTAGAGCAGCTGCAGCGTTGCAGGTTTTGTTCTGCTTTAAAGCGGCCCAAAAAACTTGGTCCACGTTGTGAAACCCCCTTCCCGTAACGACACAAAACCTTTTATGGCGTCTAAACAGAGCCGTATTGCCGATTATTAATATGCAGGAAATACGGCTCTGATTGGACGAGAGCCCGGGCATGCAGTGTGGAACCAGGGAAAGATGTGTTTTTATAGGCGATTTGGGGAGTCACACAGCGAGGCATCCTGGGATGCCTCGGGACAAGAAATAAAACCCGGGGGAATTCAGACTATCCCAGGTTTTGTTACATTTTAATCATATCCCCCCCAGTGTCCGGATTTTCGTGGGACAATCCAGCTTTATGTGTGTATGGGGGCTTGCATGTATGTGTGTATGGGGGGGACGCATGTATGTGTATATGGGGGCTTTAATGTGTATGTGTATAGGGGGCTTGTATATATGTGTGTATAGGGGGCTTGTATGTATGCATGTATGGGGGCTTGCATGTATGTGTGTATTTGGGGCCCGCATGTATGTGTGTATGGGTGCTTGAATGTGTATGTGTATAGGGGGGCTTGTATATATGTGTGTATAGGGGGCTTGTATGTATGCATGTATGGGGGCTTGCATGTATGTGTGTATTTGGGGCCCGCATGTATGTGTGTATGGGGGCTTGAATGTGTATGTGTATAGGGGGGCTTGTATATATGTGTGTATAGGGGGCTTGTATGTATGCATGTATGGGGGCTTGCATGTATGTGTGTATGGGGGGGCTTGCATGTATGTGTGTATGGGGGGGCTTGCATGTATGTGTGTATGGGGGGACCTGCATGTGTGTTTATAGGGGGGATTGCATTTATGTGTATATGGGGGACTGGCATGTGTGTGGGGGGGATTGCATGTATGTGTGTATGTGGGGCTGGCATGTGTGTGGGGGGGATTGCCTATGTGTGTGTATAGGGGCTTGCATGTGTGTGTGGGGGGATTGCAAGTATGTGTGTATGGGGGGCTTGTATGTGTGTGTGGAGGCTTGCATGTATGTTTGTGTGGGGGGCTTACCTGGATTTAGGGGGGCTTGCCTGTAATATTATTATGTAATTCTTAGGTGGTGTTTCCCATTAAGGGCGTTTTAACTGCATGCATTTCTCATGGTGCGTCTAGCTCGCCACCAGACGTGGTCATCTTTCCTATTTTCAAAAGTTGGGAGGTATGCTTTAATTGATAACCCCTTAAGCTCATCATGGACTCTTATAACGTTTACATGCAGGGCCGTATTTACCATTAGGCAACTGTAGGCACATGTCTAGGGGTGCATGGCCACTAGGGGGTGCATTTTTAAATTATAAAATTAATGTGAACAGGGCTGGTAAGGTGCTGGGCTGGCCGCGTTTCACAGAGGCTGCTTACAGCTTGCAGTTTCATCTTTTTACCTCTGGGGGCAGTGATGTGACCTAAGTCTTACAAGAAAGAGAGCCTAGCAAGGAAGGACATTATCAACTCGGCCTCCGCATGACTACTTGTCTCTCTGTCTTTCCATCTATCTTCACTAAACTGAAGTAGGTGTGGGCCCTCTTAGGCTGCTTTGGGGTGGGCAGTTTGGGCCCTATTAGGCTGCTTTGGGGCGGGTGGTATGGACCCTATTAGGCTGCTTTGGGGCGGGTGGTGTGGGCCCAATTAGGCTGCTTTGGGGCGGGTGGTGTGGGCCCAATTAGGCTGCTTTGGGGCGGGTGGTGTGGGCCCAATTAGGCTGCTTTGGGGCGGGTGGTGTGGGCCCAATTAGGCTGCTTTGGGGCGGGTGGTGTGGGCCCAATTAGGCTGCTTTGGGGCGGGTGGTGTGGGCCCAATTAGGCTGCTTTGGGGCGGGTGGTGTGGGCCCAATTAGGCTGCTTTGGGGCGGGTGGTGTGGGCCCAATTAGGCTGCTTTGGGGCGGGTGGTGTGGGCCCAATTAGGCTGCTTTGGGGCGGGTGGTGTGGGCCCAATTAGGCTGCTTTGGGGCGGGTGGTGTGGGAACAATTAGGCTGCTTTGGGGCGGGTGGTGTAAGCCCTATTAAGCTGCTTTGGGGTGGGTGGTGTGGGCCCTATTAGGCTGCTTTGGGGTGGGTGGTGTGGGCCCAATTAGGCTGCTTGGGGCGGGTGGTGTGGGCCCAATTAGGCTGCTTGGGGCGGGTGGTGTGGGCCCAATTAGGCTGCTTTGGGGCGGGTGGTGTGGGCCCAATTAGGCTGTTTTGGGGCGGGTGGTGCGGGCCCAATGAGGCTGCTTTGGGGCGGGTGGTGTGGGCCCAATTAGGCTGCTTTGGGGCGGGTGGTGTGGGCCCAATTAGGCTGCTTAGGGGCGGGTGGTGTGGGCCCAATTAGGCTGCTTAGGGGCGGGTGGTGTGGGCCTAATTAGGCTGCTTAGGGGCGGGTGACGTGGGCCCAATTAGGCTGCTTAGGGGCGGGTGGTGTGGGCCCAATTAGGCTGCTTAGGGGCGGGTGGTGTGGGCCTAATTAGGCTGCTTAGGGGCGGGTGACGTGGGCCCAATTAGGCTGCTTAGGGGCGGGTGGCGTGGGCCCAATTAGGCTGCTTTCTGGTGGGTGGTGTGGGCCCTATTAGGCTGCTTTGGGGTGGGTGGTGTGGGCCCAATTAGGCTGCTTAGGGGCGGGTGGTGTGGGCCCAATTAGGCTGCTTAGGGGCGGGTGGCGTGGGCCCAATTAGGCTGCTTAGGGGCGGTTGGCGTGGGCCCAATTAGGCTGCTTAGGGGCGGTTGGCGTGGGCCCAATTAAGCTGCTAGCAGGTGGCGTGGGCCCAATTAGGCTGCTTTCTGGTGGGTGGTGTGGGCCCTATTAGGCTGCTGTGGGGCACAGGGACTCTTTAGGCTGCTGTTGGGGTGGCTGATGTGGACCCTTTTAGAGTGCTGGGGGGCACAGGGGCCCTTTTGGCTACTGTGGGCCCCAAAGTAGCCTAAATGGCCCCTGTACCCAACAGCAGCCAAAAGGGCTCCTGTGCTCCACAGCAATAGTGTAAAAGGGCTCCCCATGGACATTTTGGATGCCCTTGTGTGTAAACCCCCCAGCCAATTACTTACCTTAAGCTGGTGATCTCACATGCACTCTGCACCCCTGAATGGCTGGTGGCGTGAGCACAGACAGAGGGAGTGGCCTTTTGAGGCAATGATCATTGCTGCGATTGGAGGAGGCTTGCGCATGCACTGTGCAATTGCCAGTTCTGACCCAGGGGGAATCCCAATTCGGATGAGGTGGACCATAACCCGATGCCCCCCAGGGTTTTGGTCTACTTTAAATAGCAGTATCAGACAAGAGAATAAGCTCGTAAGGAAACCCTAAAGAAAAAAATTGTCCATCTCTCTCCATCTCCTAGTGGTCAACGTTATAGAGTAAAAAAAAATCTGGCTCCTACAGTGATCTTAGAGACGGCATCCCGGATCCTTGTTTTTTGCGCTACAGCTGGACCTGACAATATCATGGAATGGAGAGAGCGGAGATGTGCCTAACGTGGCGAGTGCTGGGGGAGGAGGACATGGAGGCACTCTTGACTTTAGTATTTCTTTAAAGCAGACCAAAAGTCCCATAAGACTATGCCACTTTACTTTGCTCTCCCTGAAAGTCTGCAGGCCAAGAGTCTATTAAGACTGGGGCAGTTAGGGAAAGGTTAGGGTTGTAGAAAATGGCCATGGCTGTGCAGTGTCTTACTTTGTACTCTGCTGGATCATGATTATCCATATTCCTCATCCGCTGGCAGCTGAGATGACTGATCCCTAGGTTGGCTAGTCAGAGCCGCTGCCCAGCGCCCATCATCTGTATATTGCCTTTTCAGATCCCTGTGCTGCCAACCTTCAAGCTCAGGCCACGGGAGTCCCGTCCACATCTCTCCCCTGTCAGTGGCGCCACTAAACAGCCCGACAATGCGTCCCTGCACTGCCAGTTCCATTCCCAGTGGCGTTGTCACCTGGGTGGGCCCTGACCCTCTTCTAGATCGCTAACGTGATCACCTAGCGTATTAGTAGCGAGTGCAATTTGCCACAAATGCGGTATAAACGCCGCTTGCAGGGCTTTTGTGAAATCGATTACTGCGCCGGTATTTGAAAGTGTCTATAGCTCTCTATGGGCAGCATTTCACTGGCGATTGCAGGGCGATCATGAGTGATTTGCAATCACCCCACAATCGCCCCGGTGTGAAAGTAGCCTTAGCTGGAACGTACCCTCCCCTTTTGAGCGCCGGTGGACAGTCGTACCCCTGGATTCTCGTTGGTGGACCGAGGTTAAAGTAAGCTGTACATGCGTTCTGGGGAGTTATCTGCGGGGGGGGGTCAGCATTCTGGATATCCCCCCCAGCCTATATTATAGCAGCGGCAACCATGATCCGCTTGATCAGATTGTTTGCTCTGTAGATAGATAGATAGATAGACACATAATATATATAAAAAGAGATGCCACCACGGATTCAAATATACAGAACACAGATGATATAATGTATTTTTCGCTCCATAAGACCTCAGAAGGTAGGGGGGTGTTGGTGCGTCTTAAGGAGTGAATGCTTAATCGCCTTACCAGCACTTCTGCACTGCTTATTGTCCTCCTGCATCTCATCGTCCTCCCGCAGCCCTTGTGGGTGTAAGGTGACAATAAGGTGAGTGGGAAGGGTCTGCAAAAGAAAGACCCTTACCTTGCCTGGGGTCTGGCGGAGAACTCTGCGCCCGGCACACCCATTTTTACTTTGCTGCACAGAGCTATTCATTTGAATGGACATGCAGGCATCCGCACAGAATGGGGGGAAGCTGCCTTGTGCCCAGTCTATGCTACTGCCTGCACCGCTGACATCTCCAGGTTCTCGGACGAGAACTGTGAACTGCCTCAGCATGGTGATTGGGGGGGGGGTTCTGCCATACTGTCTATTATAGGTACGGGGAATTCTGCCACACTGCCTGCTATAGGAGACTGAAGATGGTGGGGGGATTCTGCCACACTGCCTGTTGTGGGGGATTCTGCCACACTGCCTGTTATGGGGGATTCTGCCACACTGCCTGTTATGGGGGGGTTGTGCACACTGCCTGTTATAGGGGGATGGGGGATGATTCTGCCACACTGCTTGTTATAGGGTTATTGGTGGGGATTCCGCCACAGTGCTTGTTATAGTGGGATTGGAGGATTCTGCCACACTATCTGTTAAAGGGGTATCCTGCCACACTGCCTATTTTAGGGGATTGGGGGGATTCTGCCACGCTGCCAGTTATAGGGGACTGGGGGATTCTGTACACTGCCTGTTATATAAGAGGGAGGGGTTGTGCCACACTGACTGTTATAGGAGATTGGGGGATTCTGTCACACTGCCTGTTATAGGAAATTGGGGGGGATTAGGCCACACTGCTTGTTATAGGGAATGTGGGGGGATTCTGCCACTGCCTGTTATCAGGTTCTTGGGGGTGGGGTAGTTTAGTGCACCATTTGGTTCAGAATATTGTTTTATTATTTTTCTCCTCTAAATCCTACGTGTGTCTTATTGTCGGATGCGAGAAATACAGTATATGGAATAGAGCAGATAGACAGATATAGAAAGATATAGAATGGATAGATAGATAGATAGATAGATAGATAGATAGATAGATATTAGATAGATAGATAGATAGATAGATAGATAGATAGATAGATGATAGATAGATATGGGATAGATAGATAGATAGATAGATAGATAGATAGATAGATAGATGATAGATATATAGATAGATAGATATGAGATAGATAGATAGATAGATAGATAGATAGATAGATAGATAGATATGGGATAGATTAGTAGCTGTGAAATGGGTGGATAGATACATAGACATAGGATATAATAGATAGATAGATAGATATGGGATAGATTAGTAGCTGTGGAATGGGTGGATAGATACATAGACATAGGATATAATAGATAGATAGATAGATATGGGATAGATTAGTAGCTGTGGAATGGGTGGATAGATACATAGACATAGGATATAATAGATAGATAGATAGATAGATAGATAGATAGATAGATAATAGATTAGTAGCTGTGGAATGGGTGGATAGATACATAGACATAGGATATAATAGCTGTACCAGCCCTCAGTGCACAGTATGAAATAGCTTTTCATTATATAATGATGACAGCACTCTGTTAATAGCTTGCTTATAGGTGGCAGCTGTCACTCGTGGGCCCTTGGCCAGACTTATTGCTGCACAGCTGCATCCCCCCCCCCCCCCCCCCGCTGTGTTGGCCTATATGTATGGTGGAGCATTCTATGGCTTGGGATATGTTTTGCAGTCATTATGAAATCCAGACAGCTCGGCCAGTAGAGGCCACAAGGGACGGTGATGGCGACACTGCTGCTGCTCCTATTACATAATTCTTTTAGTGGAGGTAAAAGGTGTTGTTTAGTAACTTTACTGTTACTTTTCAGCACAGGGGATTGAGTAATGTTTTTAGCAGTAAATACTTTAAACACAAGACTGTGATCCTTCAAAACTAAAGAATTTGAATTTCAGTAGAATGGGTTAAACCTGTTGTCCATGCCTTAGCCAATAAGATGATTAGCAAGCTAGAGTGAGGAAGTCTATGATATGTACTTGAAACAAATAGTACATCAAAAATAATAACAGATAGGCTTAGCTCATTGAATACATCATTTTGGCACACAATATTGAAAACATTAAAAAATGCCATAGAAATTGGAATTACCCTTTAAAGTGTTTATAGTACCTACGCTGCGGGGTACAGAGGCTAGTTTTAAAGTGGACCAAAAACCACCCCGGTGTCTATGAGACTTCAGGGCAGGCATACTCCTTCCCCCGGGGCATCCATTTTCGGGATGCGCCGCTGTGGCAAACCACCCAGGTCGCCTGAAAACTCACCTTCTTTCTCTGTGCAATGTCTCAGGCGCGAGCAGCGACCACATCCCCACTATCCCATTAGCAGAGTGCGTGCCAGTGCCAGGCATTTGTGAATAGCCCCTGGTAAAGGGTAGCAGGGGATGCGGCCGCCAGAACACTTGGATCAGCTCACCTTAGACAAGCTCTTGGACAAAGGGGCAGAAGCGGATCTGAGCGCGCTGACTGGAAGAGAGGCTGCACATGCATCGTAGGACCGAGGAAGGGTGAGTGATCTCGGGCGACTTGGGGGGTTTTACCCCAATCGGGGTGCCCGGGGGGCAAAAACCAAAACCCAGAATAATCAAAATCCTGTGCCTTCACCCTGAAAAAGAGTCTATCTTATACCCACACCCTGTACATACAGATTGCCCACATTAAAAATCATCCTACCAGCAACTACTGCATTTTCTAAACCTTTAAACATCCAAGACGGCGGCTCATGGAGCATCAGGCCGCCTGCAAACAGGAAGTGTCTTTTGACTGTACCGCTCTGCATTCTGGGATTGCTGTCCTTTCCCTGACCCCAGCTCTGCTCTGTTTGTGCCAAGCACAGCCATAACCCGCCCCCTGCACTTTACTCCGCTCTTCTCTCCTCAGTATGTGATGCTTCTGAGGCAAGATGGCGGCACCCGTATCCTAGGGTCCTGAACAGAGTTGTAGCCCAGTGGGGGAAAGAATAATAAGTAAGTGACTAAAAACTTAAAATATATTACATTTACATGCGGGTGAATAGTTTTTTAAGGGTTTGGAATTTTCAATAAATCATGCTGAAGGTCCGGTTTAATGATTCTGCCATGCTGTACAATGTACCAAGACAGCTGGTTTCCCACTGTAACATTGGGTGATTCCATGCTGTGATACATTGTAACAGTGAGATGTGTGGCTGCTGTTATAATGTAACTCTGGCTGTGCCTCCTGCTGTTACACTGTAAAAGTATCCACATGCTCTACTGATGCAATGTAATGCGTTCATAGCTGACTGTGATGTGTTAATGAATGGCTTGTTATATTGCAGTATACAAATGTGCTGTTTTTAAAAGTAGTCTCGCCAGCCCTGCTGCACTGGGGATATAGGGGGATATAGCACATCCCTATAATGCAGTCAGAAATTTTGATCATTGACCATTCAGCATAGGGATGGGAATTCTTCCTATCTTTGGCCACCTGTCACTAAACCTGACCCTCTGAAACAACAACACATACATAGAAACCTTCAAATCTGGACATTACCTCCAACAGGAGCCTAGCTAAGGCTACATAGGCCCAAGCCTGCAACTGTCACCCTGAACTCTTTTGGCTCTCAGTTTATTATTCCAGAATTTGTTTTTTAAAACTGGTGGTTGCCACATCCAGTCAGTGTCTATAGAATTGTCACCCAACCCGGGCAACCGAAGAGAAAGCACGACCGAGCCAATACTGGAGCTCTGACGATATCGTTTTCTGGAGCTAAGAATAAAGGTGTTAGCAACTTTCATCTCGCCTGGCTGCAGCCGCGGGCTGCCGATCGCACTGGCCGACAGCGAGCATAACGCCTGCCAATCCTGCATCCTGCTGTGTCCCCTGCACACGCCAAGTCCTGAGTCCTGCCAGCCCCTGCTTCCTGCTGTGTTCCTGCGCCCATCAAGTCCTGTGTCCCCCTAAGACGCTGTTAGGTCTCTTTGTCTGACCATTGCGAATCCCCTTACAAAATGAATAAGCAGATTCTGTGCACACAGCATGTGTGCAAATACCCCCAAATAAATAAATAAGCAGGGTGTGTGCGGATCCCATCCTAACCTTATACAATAAAAAAGCTGAGCGTGTACGGATCCCATCCTTCCCTCATAAAATAAATAAGCAGAGTGTGTGCGGATCCCATCCTTCCCTCATACAATAAAAAAGCAGTGTGTGTGCGGATCCCATCCTTCCCTCATACAATAAATAAGCAGAGTGTGTGCGGATCTCATCCTTCCCTCATACAATAAATAAGCAGAGTGTGTGCGGATCCCATCCTTCCCTCATAAAAATAAATAAGCAGAGAGTGTGTGTGTGGATCCCATCCTTCCCTCATACAATAAATAAGCAGAGTGTGTGCGGATCCCATCCTTCCCTCATAAAATAAATAAGCAGAGTGTGTGTGTGTGGATCCCATCCTTCCCTCATACAATAAATAAGCAGAGTGTGTACGGATCCCATCCTTCCCTCATAAAATAAATAAGCAGAGTGTGTGCGGATCCCATCCTTCCCTCATACAATAAAAAAGCAGTGTGTGTGCGGATCCCATCCTTCCCTCATACAATAAATAAGCAGAGTGTGTGCGGATCTCATCCTTCCCTCATACAATAAATAAGCAGAGTGTGTGCGGATCCCATCCTTCCCTCATAAAAATAAATAAGCAGAGAGTGTGTGTGTGGATCCCATCCTTCCCTCATACAATAAATAAGCAGAGTGTGTGCGGATCCCATCCTTCCCTCATAAAATGAATAAGCAGAGTGTGTGTGTGTGGATCCCATCCTTCCCTCATACAATAAATAAGCAGAGTGTGTACGGATCCCATCCTTCCCTCATAAAATAAATAAGCAGAGTGTGTGCGGATCCCATCCTTCCCTCATACAATAAAAAAGCAGTGTGTGTGCGGATCCCATCCTTCCCTCATACAATAAATAAGCAGAGTGTGTGCGGATCTCATCCTTCCCTCATACAATAAATAAGCAGAGTGTGTGCGGATCCCATCCTTCCCTCATAAAAATAAATAAGCAGAGAGTGTGTGTGTGGATCCCATCCTTCCCTCATACAATAAATAAGCAGTGTGTGCGGATCCCATCCTTCCCTCATAAAATAAATAAGCAGAGTGTGTGCGGATCCCATCCTTCCCTCATACAATAAATAAGCAGAGTGTGTGCGGATCTCATCCTTCCCTCATACAATAAATAAGCAGAGTGTGTGCGGATCCCATCCTTCCCTCATAAAATAAATAAGCAGAGTGTGTGTGTGTGGATCCCATCCTTCCCTCATACAATAAATAAGCAGAGTGTGTACGGATCCCATCCTTCCCTCATAAAATAAATAAGCAGAGTGTGTGCGGATCCCATCCTTCCCTCATACAATAAAAAAGCAGTGTGTGTGCGGATCCCATCCTTCCCTCATACAATAAATAAGCAGAGTGTGTGCGGATCCCATCCTTCCCTCATAAAAATAAATAAGCAGAGAGTGTGTGTGCGGATCCCATCCTTCCCTCATACAATAAATAAGCAGTGTGTGCGGATCCCATCCTTCCCTCATAAAATAAATAAGCAGAGTGTGTGTGTGTGTGTGGATCCCATCCTTCCCTCATACAATAAATAAGCAGAGTGTGTGTGGATCCCATCCTTCCCTCATAAAATAAAAGAGCAGTGTGTGTGCAGATCCCATCCTTCCCTCATAAAATAAATAAGCAGAGTGTGTGCAGATCCCATCCTTCCCTCATAAAATAAATAAGCAGAGTGTGTGTGTGCGGATCCCATCTTTCCCTCATATAATAAATAAGCAGAGTGTGTGCGGATCCAATCCTTCCCTCATATAATAAATAAGCAGAGTGTGTGCGGATCCTATCCTTCCCTCATATAATAAATAAGCAGAGTGTGTGGGGATCCCATCCTTCCTTCATACAATAAATAAGCAGAGTGTGTGCGGATCCCATCCTTCCCTCATAAAATAAATAAGCAGAGTGTGTGCAGATCCCATCCTTCCCTCATAAAATAAATAAGCAGAGTGTGTGCGGATCCCATCCTTCCCTCATAAAATAAATAAGCAGAGTGTGTGCGGATCCCATCCTTCCCTCATACAATAAATAAGCAGAGTGTGTGCGGATCCCATCCTTCCCTCATATAATAAATAAGCAGAGTGTGTGCGGATCCAATCCTTCCCTCATATAATAAATAAGCAGAGTGTGTGCGGATCCCATCCTTACCTCATAAAATAAATAAGCAGTGTGTTTGCAGAATCCATCCTTCCCTCATAAAATAAATAAGCAGAGTGTGTGCAGATCCCATCCTTCCCTCATAAAATAAATAAGCAGAGTGTGTGCGGATCCCATCCTTCCCTCATACAATAAATAAGCAGAGTGTGTGCGGATCCCATCCTTCCCTCATATAATAAATAAGCAGAGTGTGTGCGGATCCCATACTTCCCTCATACAATAAATAAGCAGAGTTTGTGCGGATCCAATCCTTCCCTCATATAATAAATAAGCAGAGTGTGTGCGGATCCCATCCTTCCCTCATATAATAAATAAGCAGCGTGTGTGCGGATCCCATCCTTCCCTCATATAATAAATAAGCAGAGTGTGTGCGGATCCCATCCTTCCCTAATACAATAAATAAGTAGAGTGTGTGCGGATCCCATCCTTCCCTCATACAATAAAAAAGCAGAGTGTGTGCGGATCTCATCCTTCCCTCATACAATAAATAAGCAGAGTGTGTGCGGATCCCATCCTTCCCTCCTAAAATAAATAAGCAGAGTGTGTGCGGATGCCATCCTTCCCTCAAAAAATGAATAAGCAGAGTGTGTGCGGATCCCATCCTTCCCTCATAAAATAAATAAGCAGAGTGTGTGCGGATCCCATCCTTCCCTTATAAAATAAATAAGCAGATTGTGTGCGGATCTCATCCTTCCCTCATAAAATGAATAAGCAGAGTTTGTGCGGATCCCATCCTTCCCTCATACAATAAATAAGCAGAGTGTGTGCGGATCCCATCCTTCCCTCATATAATAAATAAGCAGAGTGTGTGGGGATCCCATCCTTCCCTCATAAAATAAATAAGCAATGTGTGTGCGGATCCCATCCTTCCCTCATAAAATAAATAAGCAGAGTGTGTGCGGATCCCATCCTTCCCTCATATAATAAATAAGCAGAGTGTGTGTGGATCCCATCCTTCCCTCATAAAATAAATAAGCAGAGTGTGTGCGGATCCCATCCTTCCCTCATACAATAAATAAGCAGAGTGTGTGCGGATCCCATCCTTCCCTCATACAATAAATAAGCAGAGTGTGTGCGGATCCCATCCTTCCCTCATACAATAAATAAGCAGAGTGTGTGCGGATCCCATCCTTCCCTCATAAAATGAATAAGCAGAGTGTGTGCGGATCCCATCCTTCCCTTATACAATAAATAAGCAGAGTGTGTGCGGATCCCATCCATCCCTCATAAAATAAATAAGCAGAGTGTGGGCGGATCCCATCCTTCCCTCATAAAATGAATAAGCAGAGTGTGTGCGGATCCCATCCTTCCCTCATTCAATAAATAGGCAGAGTGTGTGCGGATCCCATTCTTCATTCATAAAATAAATAAGCAGAGTGTGTGCGGATCCCATCCTTCCCTCTTAAAATAAATAAGCAGAGTGTGTGCGGATCCCATCCTTCCCTCATAAAATGAATAAGCAGAGTGTGTGCGGATCCCATCCTTCCCTTATACAATAAATAAGCAGAGTGTGTGGGGATCCCATCCTTCCCTCATAAAATAAATAAGCAGAGTGTGTGCGGATCCCATCCTTCCCTCATAAAATGAATAAGCAGAGTGTGTGCGGATCCCATCCTTCCCTTGTACAATAAATAAGCAGAGTGTGTGCGGATCCCATCCATCCCTCATAAAATAAATAAGCAGAGTGTGTGCGGATCCCATCCTTCCCTCATAAAATGAATAAGCAGAGTGTGTGCGGATCCCATCCTTCCCTCATTCAATAAATAGGCAGAGTGTGTGCGGATCCCATTCTTCATTCATAAAATAAATAAGCAGAGTGTGTGCGGATCCCATCCTTCCCTCTTAAAATAAATAAGCAGAGTGTGTGCGGATCCCATCCTTCCCTCATAAAATAAATAAGCAGAGTGTGTGCGGATCCCATCCTTCCATCCCTCATATAATAAATAAGCAGAGGTTGTGCGGATCTCATCCTTCTCTCATACAGTAAATAAGCACAGTGTGTGCGGATCCCATCCTTCCCTCATATAATAAATAAGCAGAGTGTGTGCGGATCCCATCCTTCCCTCATACAATAAAAAAGCAGAGTGTGTGCGGATCTCATCCTTCCCTCATACAATAAATAAGCAGAGTGTGTGCGGATCCCATCCTTCCCTCCTAAAATAAATAAGCAGAGTGTGTGCGGATGCCATCCTTCCCTCAAAAAATGAATAAGCAGAGTGTGTGCGGATCCCATCCTTCCCTCATAAAATAAATAAGCAGAGTGTGTGGGGATCCCATCCTTCCCTTATAAAATAAATAAGTAGATTGTTTGCGGATCTCATCCTTCCCTCATAAAATGAATAAGCAGAGTTTGTGCGGATCCCATCCTTCCCTCATACAATAAATAAGCAGAGTGTGTGCGGATCCCATCCTTCCCTCATATAATAAATAAGCAGAGTGTGTGGGGATCCCATCCTTCCCTCATAAAATAAATAAGCAATGTGTGTGCGGATCCCATCCTTCCCTCATAAAATAAATAAGCAGAGTGTGTGCGGATCCCATCCTTCCCTCATATAATAAATAAGCAGAGTGTGTGTGGATCCCATCCTTCCCTCATAAAATAAATAAGCAGAGTGTGTGCGGATCCCATCCTTCCGTCATACAATAAATAAGCAGAGTGTGTGCGGATCCCATCCTTCCCTCATACAATAAATAAGCAGAGTGTGTGCGGATCCCATCCTTCCCTCATACAATAAATAAGCAGAGTGTGTGCGGGTCCCATCCTTCCCTCATAAAATACATAAGCAGAGTGTGTGCGGATCCCATCCTTCCCTCATACAATAAATAAGCAGAGTGTGTGCGGATCCCATCCTTCCCTCATATAATAAATAAGCAACGTGTGTGCGGATCCCATCCTTCCCTCATATAATAAATAAGCAACGTGTGTGCGGATCCCATCCTTCCCTCATATAACAAATAAGTAGAGTGTGTGTGGATCCCATCCTTCCCTCATATAATAAATAAGCAGAGTGTGTGCGGATCCCATCCTTCCCTCATAAAATAAATAAGCAGAGTGTGTGTGGATCCCATCCTTCCCTCATAAAATAAATAAGCAGCGTGTGTATGGATCCCATCCTTCCCTCATAAAATAAATAAGCAGAGTGTGTGGGGATCCCATCCTTCCCTCATAAAAAAAAAAAAAGCAGAGTGTGTGCGGATCCCATCCTTCCCTAATAAAATGAATAAGCAGAGTGTGTGCGGATCCCATCCTTCCCTCATAAAATAAATAGGCAGAGTGTGTGCGGATCTCATCCTTCCCTCATATAATAAATAAGCAGAGTGTGTGCGGATCCCATCCTTCCCTCATACAATAAATAAGCAGAGTGTGTGCGGACCCATCCATCCCTCATATAATAAATAAGCAGAGTGTGTGCGGCTCTCATCCTTCCCTCATATAATAAATAAGCAGAGTGTGTGCGGATCTCATCCTTCCCTCATATAATAAATAAGCAGAGTGTGTGCGGATCCCATCCTTCCCTCATATAATAAATAAGCAGAGTGTGTGCGGATCCCATCCTTCCCTCATACAATAAATAAGCAGAGTGTGTGCGGTTCCCATCCTTCCCCCATACAATAAATAAGCAGAGTGTGTGCGGATCCCATCCTTCCCTCATACAATAAATAAGCAGAGTGTGTGCGGATCCCATCCTTCCCTCATAAAATGAATAAGCAGAGTGTGTGTGGATCCCATCCTTCCCTCATAAAATAAATAAGCAGAGTGTGTGTGGATCCCATCCTTCCCTCATAAAATAAATAAGCAGAGCGTGTGCGGATCCCATCCTTCCCTGATATAATAAATAAGCAACGTGTGTGCGGATCCCATCCTTCCCTCATATAATAAATAAGCAGAGTATGTGTGGATCCCATCCTTCCCTCATATAATAAATAAGCAGAGTGTGTGCGGATCCCATCCTTCCCTCATAAAATGAATAAGCAGAGTGTGTGTGGATCCCATCCTTCCCTCATAAAATAAATAAGCAGCGTGTGTATGGATCCCATCCTTCCCTCATAAAATAAATAAGCAGAGTGTGTGCGGATCCCATCCTTCCCTCATAAAATAAATAAGCAGAGTGTGTGTGGATCCCATCCTTCCCTCATAAACTAAATAAGCAGAGTGTGTGGGGATCCCATCCTTCCCTCATAAAATAAATATGCAGAGTGTGTGCGGATCCCATCTGTCAGCACCCACTTACCTGCACCCCGTTCCGGTCGCGCTCCCCGTACCGCCGCGCGGCTTCCTGGTCGGCGGCCGCGGCGGGCGGCGGCCTTCCTTTCTCCTGGCGCGCGCGCGCCTGGTTCTTCTTTGGCCGGCGTCCCCGGCTCCGGCGCTCGTGCTCGCGCACACGCGCGAGCACGTTGTGGTTATGCCCTCCGGCGCCGCTGTTCTCAGCGCGGCCGCCGGAGGAGAACTAATTCAAGGTACAGGTGTGGGTGGGGGGAATGTTTTACTTGTCACTGGCCAATCTCATCAGCACGTCATTCCCTCACTGCTTCCCTCCTATCAGCCCTCTCTGACTCCTGGGCGGGTCGCCCTGTTCCGTCCTATCAGTTATCAGATCCTAGTTGCACCAATCATTAGAATCGTTCCCCTAGCCCAATCATACCTAGTTCCTTTATAACCACCTTCTGCCAGTTGCTGGTTGCCTGTTATAGCGCCTAGATCCTAGTATTTGCTTATCCCTGATTTTTGATCCTGATTCCTGTTGCCGACCCTCGCTTGTTTGACCATCCTCGATCTCCACTCCTGTTGCCGACCCTTGCCTGCCTTGACCATCCTCGATCTCCACTCCTGTTGCCGACCCTTGCCTGCCTTGACCATCCTCGATCTCCACTCCTGCTGCCGACCCTTGCCTGCCTTGACCCTCCTCGATCTCCACTCCTGTTGCCGACCCTTGCCTGCCTTGACCATCCTCGATCTCCACTCCTGCTGCCGACCCTTGCCTGCCTTGACCATCCTCGATCTCCACTCCTGTTGCCGACCCTTGCTTGCCTTGACCATCCTTGATCTCCTGTTGCCGACCCTTGCCTGTCTGTTTGACTTCCACCTTACGCTCACATACCGGCTACCTGATTCCACTTCCAGCCGCGGGCTCTCCAGTTCTCTGTACCATAAGACCTCATCCTTTGAGCCATAAAGTCCTGGGGGCAACCGATCCCGAGCAGGCGTGTTCTGCGTCTCGGCAAGCGGGGGCTCCTATAGGTGAAGCTGGCTGCGGAGATTGGGGGTTGAGGTCCTTACCAAGAGAGCTGGAGTTGTCCAAGTGGTAAATTGAGGTTCCGGGAGCGTGACATTATAACAGGCCCCAAAAATATCAATATGGAAGACCTGGTACAGCAAGTTCAGGCGATGGCCACCGCTATCAATCAACTTGCCCAGAGGGTGGCCAATCAAGAAACCCGCCAGACTTCAACACCCGCTGTATCACCTCATATTCCTGAGCCTAAGGTTCCTTTACCTGAAAAATTCTTTGGAGACCGGGCCGGCTTTTCGAATTTCAAGAATTCGTGTGAACTCTACTTTAGGCTGCGGCCTTTATCTTCTGGCACAGAAACCCAACGGGTGGGTTTAATTATCTCTTTGCTACAAGGAGATCCCCAGTCATGGGCTTTCAGCTTGCTCCCTGAAGATCCTGCTTTACACTCCGTGACATCCTTTTTTTCAGCTATGGGAGTGTTGTATGCGGATCCAGATCGTCAGTCCACGGCGGAAAACAGGCTTCGGGCCCTGAAGCAGGGTCGGAATTCCGCCGAGGACTACAGCACTGAGTTCCGGCGCTGGGCAGTAGAATCTACCTGGAACGATCCAGCCCTATGCAGCCAATTCCGTATGGGGCTGTCTGAAAATATTAAAGATGCCCTGGTCAACTTTCCCACTCCAAAAGATTTGGACCAGCTTATGCAGGTCTCCATCAGGATCGATAGACGTCTTAGGGAGAGAGCCAGGGAAAGGGTTAGGGTTACTACTCCCTTTAGACCTTCACAAACTCCCAGTCCTTCGACTCCTGGTGGGGGAAACTCCTCCTCCCCCTCTCAAGAGGAGCCAATGCAGGTTGGCAGAGCCCGTCTTTCTCAGGACGAGAAACAACGAAGACGGTCTTTGGGTCTTTGTCTCTATTGTGGGTCCCCGGGGCATTTTGCCAGGTCTTGTCCTAATAAGGGATATCCGGCGGGAAACTTTCTCGCCTAGGTCAGGAAGAGGGTGCTGACCTAGGTGGATGGAAGCATTGCTCTCACCTTGATAAGATGTTAATCCCTACAGAGCTTTTCTGGGGTCTTTCCAAACAGGCAGTACCTGCTTTTGTCGATAGTGGAGCTGCAGGTAACTTCCTGGATCGGAACATAGTCTCCATCCTGGGAGTTCCACTGGTACCTCTTGAAAAGTCTCTCCAGGTGTTGGCAATAAATGGGAAGGCTATCCAGGGAGGACCGGTCAGTCACAAGACCCCTCCTCTCAAACTAGTGGTGGGCTCATCCCATTCTGAACTTATAGAATTTCTGGTGTTTGATTGTCCAGAAACACCAGTAGTTTTGGGATACCCATGGCTAAAGCTCCATAACCCCATATTTAACTGGCACTCTGGTGACCTGGTGAAATGGAGTAATTACTGCAAGGCACATTGCTTCTCCACTGTCCTTAGGAGTGTTCAGATTTTGCCCCAGGAATTACCTCTGCCTTATTCTGATTGGGCAGATGTCTTTTCTGAGCGATCCGCTGATAAACTTCCCCCACACAGATCCTATGATTGTCCCATCGACTTACTTCCGGGAACTATTCCTCCTAGGGGGAAAATTTATAATCTGAATCGGGCAGAAGAGCAGGCTATGAAGGAATATATTTCGGAAAATCTGAGTAAAGGCTTTATCCGCCCGTCAACCTCACCGGCGGGTGCCGGCTTCTTTTTTGTTGAGAAGAAGGATGGGGGTTTAAGGCCTTGCATAGATTATAGAGCATTGAATAAGATCACCGTTAAAAATCGTTATCCTCTTCCCTTAATAGGTGATTTATTCAATCAGGTGGTGGGGGCTCGGATTTTTTCTAAACTAGATCTAAAGGGGGCCTACAATCTAATCCGTATACGACAAGGGGATGAATGGAAGACGGCTTTCAATGTTAAAGATGGTCATTATGAATATTTAGTCATGCCTTTCGGCCTTTGCAATGCTCCTGCGTCCTTTCATGATTTTGTTAATGACGTGTTTCGTGACTATTTGGGTATCTTCGTAGTGGTTTATTTGGATGACATCCTCATTTTCTCCAAGAACCTTTTTGAACACAGGCAACATGTGAAACTGGTCCTTCAGAAATTGAGGGAAAATAATCTATACGCTAAAATCTCTAAATGTATGTTTGAAGTTACCTCCGTTCCCTTCTTAGGGTATATTATTTCTAGTCAGGGGTTGGAGATGGATGCGGGAAAGGTTTCAGCGGTGCGGAATTGGGTACAACCCAAATCTTTAAAAGAATTACAACGTTTTCTAGGGTTTGCTAATTTCTATCGACGTTTTATCAAGGGTTTTTCTAGTATCGTTGCTCCTCTCACCAATCTCACCCGTAAAGCCGCGTTCACTGTTAACTGGTCACCATCAGCTATTGAAGCTTTTGGTGTCTTGAAACAGGCTTTTACTTCGGCGCCAGTCTTAGTGCACCCTGATGTCAACAGACCTTTTATTGTTGAGGTTGATGCGTCTGAATTGGGTGTGGGGGCTGTTTTATCGCAATTCTCTGGATCTCCTGAACGTATGCATCCATGTGCCTATTTCTCTCGGAAATTTAATACCGCGGAACAAAATTATGACGTCGGCAATAGGGAACTATTAGCTATTAAACTGGCATTTGATGAATGGCGTCACTGGTTAGAGGGCTCTCTGCATCCTATCACTGTATATACCGATCATAAAAATCTTGAGTATATAGGCTCCGCCAAGAGGTTGAATTCTCGACAGGCCCGTTGGGCATTATTTTTTTCACGTTTCAATTTTATTATTACTTTTAAGCCGGGTGTAAAAAATACTAAAGCCGATGCTCTATCGCGTATGTTCGGTGAGTGTAAAGATCGAGGAGATTCTGGTGAACCTATTTTACCTGCAGGTTGTGTGGTCGGGGCCCTACTCCCCGATCTTTCTAATGTTTTGGCGCCGTTCCAAGATGATTCACCTGTAAATGTACCAGCAGGACGTCAATTTGTGCCACTGCATTTGCGTTCCGACGTAATCCGCGAATTCCACGACGCCAAAACTGCCGGGCATCTGGGAATTCGTAAAACTTTTATTTTAGCTCGACGTCATGTATGGTGGCCTTCTATGAGATGTGATATCACTACCCTTATCGACGCATGTCCTGTTTGTGCACGAAGTAAAGGGGTACACAAGGCCCCTAGTGGGTATCTGATTCCGCTTGAGATCCCTAAAGAACCGTGGTCTCACATCTCGATGGATTTTATTGTTGATTTACCTCTCTCGCATGGGAACACTGTGATTTGGGTAGTCGTTGATAGATTTAGTAAGATGGCTCATTTTATTGCTTTACCCAAGCTACCCTCGGCTCCTGAACTTTCGCGCTTGTTCATCTCGCATATTTTTCGTCTTCATGGTATTCCAGTAAATATTGTTTCCGATCGGGGTGTGCAATTTATATCACAATTTTGGAAAAATTTTTGTTCACGTTTGGGGATTCAGGTTTCTTTATCCTCCGCGTATCATCCCCAGTCTAATGGGCAGACCGAAAGAACAAATCAGAGCCTAGAACAATATTTAAGATGTTACATCTCTGACACTCAGGAGCAGTGGTCGGAATTTATTGACTTTGCGGAGTTCGCGTATAATAATGCGCCGAGTGATAGTACCAAAATTTCCCCGTTCTTCTGTAATTATGGAAAGCATCCTAAAGCTTCTTCTTTTTCTGCAGCACCTTCTGATTTTCCGGTCTTAGAAGAGTGGCTTCAGAAACGGAAAGAGGTTTGGGCATGTGTCAAGAAAAATTTAGAAACTATGCGCGTTAAATATAAAAAGTTTGCTGATCGTCACAGGTCTCAGGAACCTATCCTTCAGTGTGGAGACCTTGTTTGGGTTTCCACTAGGAATATCGCTCTCCGTCAGCCTTCTTATAAATTGGGTCCTAAATTTATTGGTCCTTATCCTATTATCAGAAAACTTAATAATGTTACCTATAAAGTACGGCTTCCTTCTACTATGAAGATCTCCGACTCATTTCATGTTTCTCTGTTGAAGCCTGCTAAAGACTCTTCTCCTGTTGGTCCTCCTCCGGTTTTAGTAGATAATGCACAAGAATATGAAGTAAACAAGATTTTGGATTCTCGTAGAGTGCGTAATACTATACAGTATTTAATTGACTGGGTTGGTTATGGTCCTGAGGAGAGATGCTGGGTTTCTTCTAGGGATGTTCACGCCAGGGCTCTGGTAAAGAAATTTCACCGTGACAATCCGGAAAAACCTGGTGAGGGTCCGGAGGCCCCTCGTGAGGGGGGGGGTAATGTCAGCACCCACTTACCTGCGCCCCGTTCCGGTCGCGCTCCCCGTACCGCCGCGCGGCTTCCTGGTCGGCGGCCGCGGCGGGCGGCGGCCTTCCTTCCTCCTGGCGCGCGCGCGCCTGGTTCTTCTTTGGCCGGCGTCCCCGGCTCCGGCGCTCGTGCTCGCGCACACGCGCGAGCACGTTGTGGTTATGCGCTGAGAACAGCGGCGCCGGAGGAGAACTAATTAAAGGTACAGGTGTGGGTGGGGGGAATGTTTTACTTGTCACTGGCCAATCTCATCAGCACGTCATTCCCTCACTGCTTCCCTCCTATCAGCCCTCTCTGACTCCTGGGCGGGTCGCCCTGTTCCGTCCTATCAGTTATCAGATCCTAGTTGCACCAATCATTAGAATCGTTCCCCTAGCCCAATCATACCTAGTTCCTTTATAACCACCTTCTGCCAGTTGCTGGTTGCCTGTTATAGCGCCTAGATCCTAGTATTTGCTTATCCCTGATTTTTGATCCTGATTCCTGTTGCCGACCCTCGCTTGTTTGACCATCCTCGATCTCCACTCCTGTTGCCGACCCTTGCCTGCCTTGACCATCCTCGATCTCCACTCCTGTTGCCGACCCTTGCCTGCCTTGACCATCCTCGATCTCCACTCCAGCTGCCGACCCTTGCCTGCCTTGACCATCCTCGATCTCCACTCCTGTTGCGGACCCTTGCCTGCCTTGACCATCCTCGATCTCCACTCCTGCTGCCGACCCTTGCCTGCCTTGACCATCCTCGATCTCCACTCCTGTTGCCGACCCTTGCTTGCCTTGACCATCCTTGATCTCCTGTTGCCGACCCTTGCCTGTCTGTTTGACTTCCACCTTACGCTCACATACCGGCTACCCGATTCCACTTCCAGCCGCGGGCTCTCCAGTTCTCTGTACCGTAAGACCTCATCCTTTGAGCCATAAAGTCCTGGGGGCAACCGATCCCGAGCAGGCGTGTTCTGCGTCTCGGCAAGCGGGGGCTCCTATAGGTGAAGCTGGCTGCGGAGATTGGGGGTTGAGGTCCTTACCAAGAGAGCTGGAGTTGTCCAAGTGGTAAATTGAGGTTCCGGGAGCGTGACACCATCCTTCCCTCATAAAATAAATAAGCAGAGTGTGTGGGGATCCCATCCTTCCCTCATAAAAAAAATAAGCAGAGTGTGTGCGGATCCCATCCTTCCCTAATAAAATGAATAAGCAGAGTGTGTGCGGATCCCATCCTTCCCTCATAAAATAAATAGGCAGAGTGTGTGCGGATCTCATCCTTCCCTCATATAATAAATAAGCAGAGTGTGTGCGGATCCCATCCTTCCCTCATACAATAAATAAGCAGAGTGTGTGCGGACCCATCCATCCCTCATATAATAAATAAGCAGAGTGTGTGCGGCTCTCATCCTTCCCTCATATAATAAATAAGCAGAGTGTGTGCGGATCTCATCCTTCCCTCATATAATAAATAAGCAGAGTGTGTGCGGATCCCATCCTTCCCTCATATAATAAATAAGCAGAGTGTGTGCGGATCCCATCCTTCCCTCATACAATAAATAAGCAGAGTGTGAGCGGTTCCCATCCTTCCCCCATACAATAAATAAGCAGAGTGTGTGCGGATCCCATCCTTCCCTCATACAATAAATAAGCAGAGTGTGTGCGGATCCCATCCTTCCCTCATAAAATAAATAAGCAGAGTGTGTGCGGATCCCATCCTTCCCTCATATAATAAATAAGCAGAGAGTGTGCAGATCTCATCCTTCCCTCATATAATAAATAAGCAGAGTGTGTGCGGATCCCATCCTTTCCTCATACAATAAATAAGCAGAGTGTGTGCGGATCCCATCCATCCCTCATATAATAAGTAAGCAGAGTGTGTGCGGATCTCATCCTTCCCTCATATAATAAATAAGCAGAATGTGTGTGGATCTCATCCTTCCCTCATATAATAAATAAGCAGAGTGTGTGCGGATCCCTTTCTTCCCTCATATAATAAATAAGCAGAGTGTGTGCGGATCCCATCCTTCCCTCATACAATAAATAAGCAGAGTGTGTGCGGATCCCATCCTTCCCTCATAAAATAAATAAGCAGAGTGTGTGCGGATCCCATCCTTCCCTCATAAAATAAATAAGCAGAGTGTGTGGGGATCCCATCCTTCCCTCATAAAAAAAAATAAGCAGAGTGTGTGCGGATCCCATCCTTCCCTAATAAAATGAATAAGCAGAGTGTGTGCGGATCCCATCCTTCCCTCATAAAATAAATAAGCAGAGTGTGTGCAGATCTTATCCTTCCCTCATATAATAAATAAGCAGAGTGTGTGCGGATCCCATCCTTCCCTCATACAATAAATAAGCAGAGTGTGTGCGGATCCCATCCATCCCTCATATAATAAATAAGCAGAATGTGTGCAGATCTCATCCTTCCCTCATACAAGAAATATGCAGAGTGTGTGCGGATCCCATCCTTCCCTTATACAATAAATAAGCAGAGTGTGTGCGGATCCCATCCTTCCCTCATACAAGAAATAAGCAGAGTGTGTGCGGATCCCATCCATCCCTCATATAATAAATAAGCAGAGTGTGTGCGGATCTCATCCTTCCCTCATACAAGAAATAAGCAGAGTGTGTGCGGATCCCATCCTTCCCTTATACAAGAAATAAGCAGAGTGTGTGCGGATCCCATCCTTCCCACATATAAAAAATAAGCAGAGTGTGTGCGGATCTCATCCTTCCCTCATACAATAAATAATAAGAGTGTGTGCGGATCCTATCCTTCCCTCATATAATAAATAAGCAGAGTGTGTGCGGATCCCATCCTTCCCTCATATAATAAATAAGCAGAGTGTGTGTGGATCCCATCCTTCCCTCATAAAATAAATAAGCAGAGTGTGTGCGGATCCCATCCTTCCCTCATACAATAAATAAGCAGAGTGTGTGCGGATCCCATCCTTCCCTCATACAATAAATAAGCAGAGTGTGTGCGGATCCCATCCTTCCCTCATACAATAAATAAGCAGAGTGTGTGCGGGTCCCATCCTTCCCTCATAAAATACATAAGCAGAGTGTGTGCGGATCCCATCCTTCCCTCATACAATAAATAAGCAGAGTGTGTGCGGATCCCATCCTTCCCTCATATAATAAATAAGCAACGTGTGTGCGGATCCCATCCTTCCCTCATATAATAAATAAGCAACGTGTGTGCGGATCCCATCCTTCCCTCATATAATAAATAAGCAGAGTGTGTGTGGATCCCATCCTTCCCTCATATAATAAATAAGCAGAGTGTGTGCGGATCCCATCCTTCCCTCATAAAATAAATAAGCAGAGTGTGTGTGGATCCCATCCTTCCCTCATAAAATAAATAAGCAGCGTGTGTATGGATCCCATCCTTCCCTCATAAAATAAATAAGCAGAGTGTGTGGGGATCCCATCCTTCCCTCATAAAAAAAAAAAAGCAGAGTGTGTGCGGATCCCATCCTTCCCTAATAAAATGAATAAGCAGAGTGTGTGCGGATCCCATCCTTCCCTCATAAAATAAATAGGCAGAGTGTGTGCGGATCTCATCCTTCCCTCATACAATAAATAAGCAGAGTGTGTGCGGATCCCATCCTCTACTCATACAATAAATAAGCAGCGTGTGTGCGGATCTCATCCTTCCCTCATACAATAAATAAGCAGAGTGTGCGGATCCCATCCTTCCCTCATACAATAAATAAGCAAAGTGTGTGCGGATCCCATCCTTCCCTCATAGAATGAATAAACAGAGTGTGTGAGGATCCCATCCTTCCCTCATACAATAAGTAAGCAGAATGTGTGCGGATCCCATCCTTCCCTCATAAAATGAATAAGCAGAGTGTGTGCGGATCTCATCCTTCCCTCATACAATAAATAATAAGAGTGTGTGCGGATCCTATCCTTCCCTCATATAATAAATAAGCAGAGTGTGTGCGGATCCCATCCTTCCCTCATATAATAAATAAGCAGAGTGTGTGTGGATCCCATCCTTCCCTCATAAAATAAATAAGCAGAGTGTGTGCGGATCCCATCCTTCCCTCATACAATAAATAAGCAGAGTGTGTGCGGATCCCATCCTTCCCTCATACAATAAATAAGCAGAGTGTGTGCGGATCCCATCCTTCCCTCATACAATAAATAAGCAGAGTGTGTGCGGGTCCCATCCTTCCCTCATAAAATACATAAGCAGAGTGTGTGCGGATCCCATCCTTCCCTCATACAATAAATAAGCAGAGTGTGTGCGGATCCCATCCTTCCCTCATATAATAAATAAGCAACGTGTGTGCGGATCCCATCCTTCCCTCATATAATAAATAAGCAACGTGTGTGCGGATCCCATCCTTCCCTCATATAATAAATAAGCAGAGTGTGTGTGGATCCCATCCTTCCCTCATATAATAAATAAGCAGAGTGTGTGCGGATCCCATCCTTCCCTCATAAAATAAATAAGCAGAGTGTGTGTGGATCCCATCCTTCCCTCATAAAATAAATAAGCAGCGTGTGTATGGATCCCATCCTTCCCTCATAAAATAAATAAGCAGAGTGTGTGGGGATCCCATCCTTCCCTCATAAAAAAAAAAAAGCAGAGTGTGTGCGGATCCCATCCTTCCCTAATAAAATGAATAAGCAGAGTGTGTGCGGATCCCATCCTTCCCTCATAAAATAAATAGGCAGAGTGTGTGCGGATCTCATCCTTCCCTCATACAATAAATAAGCAGAGTGTGTGCGGATCCCATCCTCTACTCATACAATAAATAAGCAGCGTGTGTGCGGATCTCATCCTTCCCTCATACAATAAATAAGCAGAGTGTGCGGATCCCATCCTTCCCTCATACAATAAATAAGCAAAGTGTGTGCGGATCCCATCCTTCCCTCACAGAATGAATAAACAGAGTGTGTGAGGATCCCATCCTTCCCTCATACAATAAGTAAGCAGAATGTGTGCGGATCCCATCCTTCCCTCATAAAATGAATAAGCAGAGTGTGTGCGGATCCCATCCTTTCCTCATACAATAAATAAGCAGAGTGTGTGCGGATCCCATCCTTCCCTTGTAAAATGAATAAGCAGAGTGTGTGCAGATCTCATCCTTCCCTCATAAAATAAATAAGCAGAGTGTGTGCGGATCCCATTCTTCCTTCATACAATAAATAAGCAGAGTGTGTGCGGATCCCATCATTCCCTCATAAAATAAATAAGCAGAGTGTGTGCGGATCCCATCCTTCCCTCATACAATAGAAAAGCAGAGTGTGTGCGGATCCCATCCTTCCCTCATATAATAAATAAGCAGAGTGTGTGCGGATCCCATCCTTCCTTTATACAATAAATAAGCAGAGTGTGTGCGGATCCCATCCTTCCCTCATACGATAAATAAGCAGAGTGAGTGCGGATCCCATCCTTCCCTCATACAATAAATAAGCAGAGTGTGTGCGGATCCCATCATTCCCTCATAAAATAAATAAGCAGAGTGTGTGCGGATCCCATCCTTCCCTCATACAATAGAAAAGCAGAGTGTGTGCGGATCCCATCCTTCCCTCATATAATAAATAAGCAGAGTGTGTGCGGATCCCATCCTTCCTTTATACAATAAATAAGCAGAGTGTGTGCGGATCCCATCCTTCCCTCATACGATAAATAAGCAGAGTGAGTGCGGATCCCATCCTTCCCTCATACAATAAATAAGCAGAGTGTGTGTGGATCCCATCCTTCCCTCATACAATAAATAAGCAGAGTGTGTGCGGATCCCATCCTTCCCTCATACAATAGAAAAGCAGAGTGTGTGCGGATCCCATCCTTCCCTCATACAATAGAAAAGCAGAGTGTGTGCGGATCCCATCCTTCCCTCATATAATAAATAAGCAGAGTGTGTGCGGATCCCATCCTTCCCTCATACAATAGAAAAGCAGAGTGTGTGCGGATCCCATCCTTCCCTCATACAATAAATAAGCAGAGTGTGTGCGGATCCCATCCTTCCCTCATACAATAGAAAAGCAGAGTGTGTGCGGATCCCATCCTTCCCTCATACAATAAATAAGCAGAGTGTGTGCGGATCCCATCCTTCCATTATCCAATAAATAAGCAGAGTGTGTGTGGATCCCATCCTTCCCTCATACAATAAATAAGCAAAGTGTGTAAGGATCCTATCCTTCCCTCATACAATAAATAAGCAGAGTGTGTGCGGATCCCATCCTTCCCTCATACAATAAATAAGCAGAGTGTGTGTGGATCCCATCCTTCCCTCATACAATAAATAAGCAAAGTGTGTGCGGATCCTATCCTTCCCTCATCCAATAAATAAGCAGAGTGTGTGTGGATCCCATCCTTCCCTCATACAATAAATAAGCAGAGTGTGTGCAGATCTCATCCTTCCCTCATACAATAAATAAGCAGAGTGTGTGCGGATCCCATCCTCTACTCATACAATAAATAAGCAGCGTGTGTGCGGATCTCATCCTTCCCTCATACAATAAATAAGCAGAGTGTGCGGATCCCATCCTTCCCTCATACAAGAAATAAGCAAAGTGTGTGCGGATCCCATCCTTCCCTCATAGAATGAATAAACAGAGTGTGTGCGGATCCCATCCTTCCCTCATACAATAAGTAAGCAGAATGTGTGCGGATCCCATCCTTCCCTCATACAATAAATAAGCAGAGTGTGTGCGGATCCCATCCTTCCCTCATAAAATGAATAAGCAGAGTGTGTGCGGATCCCATCCTTTCCTCATACAATAAATAAGCAGAGTGTGTGCGGATCCCATCCTTCCCTTGTAAAATGAATAAGCAGAGTGTGTGCAGATCTCATCCTTCCCTCATAAAATAAATAAGCAGAGTGTGTGCGGATCCCATTCTTCCTTCATACAATAAATAAGCAGAGTGTGTGCGGATCCCATCCTTCCCTCATACAATAAATAAGCAGAGTGTGTGCGGATCCCATCATTCCCTCATAAAATAAATAAGCAGAGTGTGTGCGGATCCCATCCTTCCCTCATACAATAGAAAAGCAGAGTGTGTGCGGATCCCATCCTTCCCTCATATAATAAATAAGCAGAGTGTGTGCGGATCCCATCCTTCCTTTATACAATAAATAAGCAGAGTGTGTGCGGATCCCATCCTTCCCTCATACGATAAATAAGCAGAGTGAGTGCGGATCCCATCCTTCCCTCATACAATAAATAAGCAGAGTGTGTGTGGATCCCATCCTTCCCTCATACAATAAATAAGCAGAGTGTGTGCGGATCCCATCCTTCCCTCATACAATAGAAAAGCAGAGTGTGTGCGGATCCCATCCTTCCCTCATACAATAGAAAAGCAGAGTGTGTGCGGATCCCATTCTTCCCTCATATAATAAATAAGCAGAGTGTGTGCGGATCCCATCCTTCATTCATACAATAAATAAGCAGAGTGTGTGCGGATCTCATCCTTCCCTCATACAATAAATAAACAGAGTGTGTGCGGATCCCATCCTTCCCTCATACAATAAATAAGCAGAGTGTGTGCGGATCCCATCCTTCCATTATCCAATAAATAAGCAGAGTGTGTGTGGATCCCATCCTTCCCTCATACAATAAATAAGCAAAGTGTGTGCGGATCCTATCCTTCCCTCATACAATAAATAAGCAGAGTGTGTGCGGATCCCATCCTTCCCTCATACAATAAATAAGCAGAGTGTGTGCGGATCCCATCCTTCCCTTGTAAAATGAATAAGCAGAGTGTGTGCAGATCTCATCCTTCCCTCATAAAATAAATAAGCAGAGTGTGTGCGGATCCCATTCTTCCTTCATACAATAAATAAGCAGAGTGTGTGCGGATCCCATCCTTCCCTCATACAATAGAAAAGCAGAGTGTGTGCGGATCCCATCCTTCCCTCATACAATAGAAAAGCAGAGTGTGTGCGGATCCCATCCTTCCCTCATACAATAGAAAAGCAGAGTGTGTGCGGATCCCATCCTTCCCTCATACGATAAATAAGCAGAGTGAGTGCGGATCCCATCCTTCCCTCATACAATAAATAAGCAGAGTGTGTGCGGATCCCATCATACCCTCATAAAATAAATAAGCAGAGTGTGTGCGGATCCCATCCTTCCCTCATACAATAGAAAAGCAGAGTGTGTGCGGATCCCATCCTTCCCTCATATAATAAATAAGCAGAGTGTGTGCGGATCCCATCCTTCCTTTATACAATAAATAAGCAGAGTGTGTGCGGATCCCATCCTTCCCTCATACGATAAATAAGCAGAGTGAGTGCGGATCCCATCCTTCCCTCATACAATAAATAAGCAGAGTGTGTGTGGATCCCATCCTTCCCTCATACAATAAATAAGCAGAGTGTGTGCGGATCCCATCCTTCCCTCTTACAATAGAAAAGCAGAGTGTGTGCGGATCCCATCCTTCCCTCATACAATAGAAAAGCAGAGTGTGTGCGGATCCCATCCTTCCCTCATATAATAAATAAGCAGAGTGTGTGCGGATCCCATCCTTCATTCATACAATAAATAAGCAGAGTGTGTGCGGATCTCATCCTTCCCTCATACAATAAATAAACAGAGTGTGTGCGGATCCCATCCTTCCCTCATACAATAAATAAGCAGAGTGTGTGCGGATCCCATCCTTCCATTATCCAATAAATAAGCAGAGTGTGTGTGGATCCCATCCTTCCCTCATACAATAAATAAGCAAAGTGTGTGCGGATCCTATCCTTCCCTCATACAATAAATAAGCAGAGTGTGTGCGGATCCCATCCTTCCCTCATACAATAAATAAGCAGAGTGTGGGCGGATCCCATCCTTCCATTATCCAATAAATAAGCAGAGTGTGTGCGGATCCCATCCTTCCCTCATACAATAAATAAGCAGAGTGTGGGCGGATCCCATCCTTCCATTATCCAATAAATAAGCAGAGTGTGTGCGGATCCCATCCTTCCCTCATACAATAAATAAGCAGAGTGTGGGCGGATCCCATCCTTCCCTCATACAATAAATAAGCAGAGTGTGTGGATCCCATCCTTCCCTTACACAATAAATAAGCAGAGTGTGTGCGGATCCCATCCTTCCCTCATACAATAATTAAGAAGAGTGTCTGTGGATCCCATCCTTCCCTCATACAATAAATAAGCAGAGTGTGTGCGGATCCCATTCTTCCTTCATACAATAAATAAGCAGAGTGTGTGCGGATCCCATCCTTCCCTCATACAATAGAAAAGCAGAGTGGGTGCAGATCCCATCCTTCCCTCATATAATAAATAAGCAGACTGTGTGCGGATCCCATCCTTCCCTCGTACAATAAGTAAGCAGAGTGTGTGCGGATCCCATCCTTCCCTCATATAATAAATAAGCAGACTGTGTGTGGATCCCATCCTTCCCTCATACAATAAATAAGCAGAGTGTGTGTGGATCCCATCCTTCCCTCATACAATAAATAAGCAGAGTGTGTGCGGATCCCATCCTTCCCTCATACAATAAATAAGCAGAGTGTGTGTGGATCCCATCCTTCCCTTATACAATAAATAAGCAGAGTGTGTGCGGATCTCATCCTTCCCTCATACAATAACTAAGCAGAGTGTGTGCGGATCCCATCCTTCCCTCATACAATAACTAAGCAAAGTGTGTGGGGATCCCATCCTTCCATTATACAATAAATAAGCAGAGTGTGTGTGTGGATCCCATCCTTCCTTCATATAATAAATAAGCAGAGTGTGTGTGGATCCCATCCTTCCCTCATACTATAAATAAGCAGAGTGTGTGCGGATCCCATCCTTCCCTCATACAATAAATAATCAGAGTGTGTGCGGATCCCATTTTTCCCTCATACAATAAATAAGCAGAGTGTGTGTGGATCCCATCCTTCTCTCATACAATAAATAAAAAGAGTGTGTGCGGATTCCATCCTTCCCTCATACAATAAATAAGCAGAGTGTGTGGGGATCCCATCCTTCCTTCATACTATAAATAAGCAGAGTGTGTGTGGATCCCATCCTTCTCTCATGCAATAAATAAGCAGAGTGTGTGCGGATCCCATCCTTCCCTCATAAAATAAATAAGCAGAGTGTGTGCAGATCCCATCCTTCCCTCATACAATAAATAAGCAGAGTGTGTGCGGATCCCATCCTTCCCTCATACAATAAATAAGCAGAGTGTGTGCAGATCCCATCCTTCCCTCATATAATAAATAAGCAGAGTGTGTGCGGTTCCCATCCTTCCCTCATATAATAAATAAGCAGAGTGTGTGCGGTTCCCATCCTTCCCTCATAAAATAAATAAGCAGAGTGTGTGCGGTTCCCATCCTTCCCTCATATAATAAATAAACAGAGTGTGTGCGGATCCCATCCTTCCCTCATATAAAAAATAAGCAGAGTGTTCGGATTTCATCCTTCCCTCATATAATAAATAAGCAGAGTGTGTGCGGATCCCATCCTTCCCTCATATAATAAATAAGCAGAGTGTGTGTGGATCCCATCCTTCCCTTATATAATAAATAAGCAGTGTGTGTGGATCCCATCCTTCCCTCATACAATAAATAAGCAGAGCGTGTGCGATTCCCATCCTTCCCTCATACAATAAATAAGCAGAGTGTGTGTGGATCCCATCCTTCCCTCATACAATAAATAAGCAGAGTGTGTGCGGATCCCATCCTTCCCTCATACAATAAATAAGCAGAGTGTGTGCAGATCCCATCCTTCCCTCATATAATAAATAAGCAGAGAGTGTGCGGTTCCCATCCTTCCCTCATATAATAAATAAGCAGAGTGTGTGCGGTTCCCATCCTTCCCTCATATAATAAATAAGCAGAGTGTGTGCGGATCCCATCCTTCCCTCATACAATAAATAAGCAGAGTGTGTGCGGATCCCATCCTTCCCTCATATAATAAATAAACAGAGTGTGTGCGGATCCCATCCTTCCCTCATATAAAAAATAAGCAGAGTGTTCGGATTTCATCCTTCCCTCATATAATAAATAAGCAGAGTGTGTGCGGATCCCATCCTTCCCTCATATAATAAATAAGCAGAGTGTGTGTGGATCCCATCCTTCCCTTATATAATAAATAAGTAGTGTGTGTGGATCCCCTCCTTCCCTCATACAATAAATAAGCAGAGTGTGTGCGGATCCCATCCTTCCCTCATACAATAAATAAGCAGAGTGTGTGTGGATCCCATCCTTCCCTTATATAATAAATAAGTAGTGTGTGTGGATCCCCTCCTTCCCTCATACAATAAATAAGCAGAGTGTGTGCGGATCCCATCCTTCCCTCATACAATAAATAAGCAGAGTGTGTGCGGATCCCATCCTTCCCTCATACAATAAATAAGCAGTGTGTGTGCGGATCCCATCCTTCCCTCATATAATAAATAAGCAGAGTGTGTGCGGATCCCATCCTTCCCTCATATAATAAATAAGCAGTGTGTGTGCGGTTCCCATCCTTCCCTCATATAATAAATAAGCAGAGTGTGTGCGGTTCCCATCCTTCCCTCATATAATAAATAAACAGAGTGTGTGCGGATCCCATCCTTCCCTCATATAAAAAATAAGCAGAGTGTTCGGATTTCATCCTTCCCTCATATAATAAATAAGCAGAGTGTGTGCGGATCCCATCCTTCCCTCATATAATAAATAAGCAGAGTGTGTGTGGATCCCATCCTTCCCTTATATAATAAATAAGCAGTGTGTGTGGATCCCATCCTTCCCTCATACAATAAATAAGCAGAGCGTGTGCGGATCCCATCCTTCCCTCATACAATAAATAAGCAGAGTGTGTGTGGATCCCATCCTTCCCTCATACAATAAATAAGCAGAGTGTGTGCGGATCCCATCCTTCCCTCATACAATAAATAAGCAGAGTGTGTGCAGATCCCATCCTTCCCTCATATAATAAATAAGCAGAGAGTGTGCGGTTCCCATCCTTCCCTCATATAATAAATAAGCAGAGTGTGTGCGGTTCCCATCCTTCCCTCATATAATAAATAAGCAGAGTGTGTGCAGATCCCATCCTTCCCTCATACAATAAATAAGCAGAGTGTGTGCGGATCCCATCCTTCCCTCATATAATAAATAAACAGAGTGTGTGCGGATCCCATCCTTCCCTCATATAAAAAATAAGCAGAGTGTTCGGATTTCATCCTTCCCTCATATAATAAATAAGCAGAGTGTGTGCGGATCCCATCCTTCCCTCATATAATAAATAAGCAGAGTGTGTGTGGATCCCATCCTTCCCTTATATAATAAATAAGCAGTGTGTGTGGATCCCCTCCTTCCCTCATACAATAAATAAGCAGAGTGTGTGCGGATCCCATCCTTCCCTCATACAATAAATAAGCAGAGTGTGTGCGGATCCCATCCTTCCCTCATACAATAAATAAGCAGTGTGTGTGCGGATCCCATCCTTCCCTCATATAATAAATAAGCAGAGTGTGTGCGGATCCCATCCTTCCCTCATATAATAAATAAGCAGTGTGTGTGCGGATCCCATCCTTCCCTCATATAATAAATAAGCAGAGTGTGTGCGGATCCCATCCTTCCCTCATACAATAAATAAGCAGTGTGTGTGCGGATCCCATCCTTCCCTCATATAATAAATAAGCAGAGTGTGTGCGGATCCCATCCCTTCCTCATACAATAAATAAGCAGTGTGTGTGCGGATCCCATCCTTCCCTCATATAATAAATAAGCAGAGTGTGTGCGGATCCCATCCTTCCCTTATATAATAAATAAACAGTGTGTGTTCGGATCCCATCCTTCCCTCATACAATAAATAAGCAGAGTGTGTGCGGATCCCATCCTTCCCTCATACAATAAATAAGCAGAGTGTGTGCGGATCCCATCCTTCCCTTATATAATAAATAAACAGTGTGTGTTCGGATCCCATCCTTCCCTCATACAATAAATAAGCAGAGTGTGTGCGGATCCCATCCTTCCCTTATATAATAAATAAACAGTGTGTGTTCGGATCCCATCCTTCCCTCATACAATAAATAAGCAGAGTGTGTGTGGATCCCATCCTTCCCTTATATAATAAATAAGCAGAGTGTGTGTGGATCCCATCCTTCCCTCATAAAATGAATGTGCGTGTGAATCCCTCTTCATCCCTAAATATAATTGATTAGCAAAGTCCGTGTAGTTTCCCCCACATCTCTTAATAATCATAATAGATGTGGATCCCTCCTTATTCCTCGAAAAATGAAAGAAATGTGTGCCCTGATTCCCCTTCATCTTTAAAAAAATGAAATAGGCAGAGTGCATCCGGCCTCCCCTATTAGAAGAGTGTGTCCAGATTCCCCTTCAAAAATATTAAAGAAGAGTGTGTGCAGTCAGCCAAATATTTTTTTATAAAAGTGATTGCAGCAGGAAGCGCTGCTGTAACTCACCCGAGCCCCGATCTGGTTGGCGGTTGGCATTCCTGTCAAATGGGCTACGCCTGGGGCTACAGAAAGATGGCTGCCGCTACCATGGGTGAGGACACAGCTAGTGCCAAGTGGCAGCATTTCCTGCTGCACGCTCTACATAGGTAACCCGAACACAAACTTCTGGCTGCAGTTCAGGTTCACTCAACACTATTAATGAACACCGAAGGGCAGGGGGACATGGACCCAAAAGAGGGACAGTCCATCCAAATCAGGGACACTTGGGAGGTATGCAATATGGTTCTGTTCACAGGCAGAGCTTGGCAATCCAGAGTGAGAGTGGCAGAATCCTCAAACTATGAGAACGATGGGCCGCAGGAGCGTGCGTCAGCCCAGAGATGCTGGGAATGGTAAAGGTGATTTTGATGGTGATCTGGGGGTGGGTGGGGGGCATGCCGATTAGGGATACCCCAGGGGAAGGCCAGCCAGTCATGCCATCAAGCTATGTGCACGCATTTCCCCCATAGCCATGGAAACCTAATATTGCAGATAACCCCTTCATCCCTCATCCAGCAACTTTTACACATCTGTCCTCCTACTGCTCCAGGAATGGGACACAAGAGTCATATGTCAGGGGGCACTGGGAGCCTGAGCAGGTTGCTGGAAGCTGCAAAATCAGGTAAGCAGGTATAATTCTCTGCCTGTGCCAATGACTGACAATCGTAAAGAGGGGCTGTCCCTCTTTTGAGTCCGTGTCCCCCTGTCCCTCGTTGACCCCACATGTCCCTCTTTGAGGTGTAACATGCAGATCTGCAGCAATAAATGATTCATTTGCCTATTCCAAGTGTTTCTATTGTTGTAACTGTTACATCCTATCTCCTATCCATCTCTCAATGAGGGGGCGTGGCTTCATCCCTCCCTCAATGAGGGGGCGTGGTTTCATCCGTCCCCCAATGAGGGGGCGTGGTTTCATCCATCCCCCAATGAGGGGGGCGTGGTTTCATCATCCCTCAATGAGGGGGCGTGGCTTCATCCATCCCTCAACGAGGGGGCGTGGTTTCGTCATCCCTCAATGAGGGGGCGTGACTTCATCCATCCCTCAATTTGGGGGCGTGGTTTCATCACCCCTCAATGAGGGGCGTGGCTTCATCCATCCGTCAATGAGGGGGCGTGGCCTAATTTGACAAACGTTCCTAAAGATCCTAAGGAATCCAGAATTTGGAAATGAAGTGGCCCAAAAGCCAGAATATTTTAAACCATTCTGTGTTTTGTCCATGGGGCATCCCAATTTGGGATGCCTCGCTGTGTTAACTTCTTTGGACTTGTCTGTATACTCCTGAAATCATACAGTGCATGCATGGGCTCTCAAATCCTCCAATGAGTGCTCTATGCTATCTAAATAGCTAGGTCCCGGGGCATGCTGGGCTCACTGATGCTGTGAGAGGGGGCTAGGTTTGTTTAGCATCCCTGTGAGTCAGGATCCATCCTGGTGCATAGTTGTTAGGGAGGGTTTAGGTCCACTTTAAAGCAGAACAAACCCTACCAGCGACCACCCTGGCTGCTGGCTTTTTCCTGGGGCATCCTGAATTGGGATGCCCTACTTTGTCAAACCCCCAGGGGGCTGGTAATTGCTTAAAGTGGACCAAAACCCAGTGAGATCAGCCCTGGAATCTATAAAATTGATGTAAACACAACAGGGCATCTCCATTCAGGAACACAACTCGGGAAAGACCAATTCCTGGGTTTTGTTATATATTTAGATCCTCTGCACAGAGCAGCCCCTGGGTTCAGCATCTGCAGAAACTCATTCACCCCCCTGGAACCTACGTCATACCCGAGCCGCATGACTGCTGATGCCACACGAAGTTCGGGCAGGCTGATTCATCACTAACGCCAGGTAGTGACAGATGAGCAGGCCCATATTTGCCATTAGGCAAACCAAGGCACGTGCCTAGGGCATAGCTACAGTGAGGGGTGGGGACGGGGTTCAGGCCAGCAGTAATTTAATAAAAAATATATATTTTTTTTTCATGGACCAATTAAGCAGGTGTGTGCTGGCCTGCTTTATTTTGTCAGCGTGCATGACTGTGTGTGAATACCCGCCCATCCCATACTGCCTGGCCTCGCCCCGCCTCTGTCCCACTGTCAGCCGCAGGCGCCTGTCTATCCTATTACAGGATCGGCGCGTCGGCTAAGTACTGAAGTTGGCGCGACGGCGCAGCTATATGAACCCACCCTGCCCCAGCTCACACTGCCTCGGTTGGGTGTGTGTGCACAGATCGAGTGGGTGTGTGTGTGCATGGATGGGGTTGGTGTGTGTGTGCATCGATCAGGTTGGTGTGTGTGCACGGATCAGGTGGGTGTGTGTGCATGGATGGGGTGGGTGTGTGTGCATGGATGGGGTGGGTGTGTGTGCACGGATCAGGTGGGTGTGTGTCTGCATGGATCGGTTGGGTGTGTGTGCACAGATCGAGTGGGTGTGTGTGTGCATGGATGGGGTGGGTGTGTGTGCACGGATCAGGTGGGTGTGTGTGTGCATGGATGGGGTGGGTGTGTGTGCACGGATCAGGTGGGTGTGTGTGCACAGATCGAGTGGGTGTGTGTGTGCATGGATGGGGTGGGTGTGTGTGTGCACGGATCAGGTGGGTGTGTGTGTGCATGGATGGGGTGTGTGTGTGTGTGCACGGATCAGGTGGGTGTGTGTGCACGGATCAGGTGGGTGTGTGTGTGCATGGATGGGGTGGGTGTGTGTGTGCACGGATTAGGTGGGTGTGTGTGCACGATCAGGTGGGTGTGTGTGCACGGATCAGGTGGGTGTGTGTGTGCATGGATCAGGTGGGTGTGTGTGTGCATGGATGGGGTGGGTGTGTGTGCACGGATCAGGTGGGTGTGTGTGCACGATCAGGTGGGTGTGTGTGTGCATGGATGGGGTGGGTGTGTGTGTGCACGGATCAGGTGGGTGTGTGTGCACGATCAGGTGGGTGTGTGTGCATGGATCAGGTGGGTGTGTGTGTGCATGGATCAGGTGGGTGTGTGTGTGCATGGATGGGGTGGGTGTGTGTGCACGGATCAGGTGGGTGTGTGTGTGCATGGATGGGGTGGGTGTGTGTGCACGGATCAGGTGGGTGTGTGTGTGCATGGATGGGGTGGGTGTGTGTGCATGGATCAGGTGGGTGTGTGTGTGCACGGATCAGGTGGGTGTGTGTGTGCACGGATCAGGTGGGTGTGTGTGTGCATGGATGGGGTGGGTGTGTGTGTGCACGGATCAGGTGGGTGTGTGTGCATGGATGGGGTGGGTGTGTGTGTGCATGGATGGGGTGGGTGTGTGTGTGCATGGATGGGGTGGGTGTGTGTGCACGGATCAGGTGGGTGTGTGTGCACGGATCAGGTGGGTGGATGTGTCTGTACGGATGGGTTGTGTGTGCACTGATGGGGTGTGTTTGCATGGGTGTGTATGGTGGTGGGGGGGCGCATGACCAAACAGTGCTTAGGGAAGCACAAATCCTAAATACGGCCCTGCAGATGAGCGTCTGTAGCAGGCATTTTCAGAGCGCCCGCTAGTAGTCGCTGTGCTCGGCCGTGGGTCGCTAGTTCATAGCGACTCAGTCGCTGTGCAGCAATGAGGAATACATTTGACCAGTACAGCGCTGTATGGAAGCGCATGTTAGCGACTGCTCATAGCGACCGACTCACAACATATTCATTAAAAAAACATCCTCACAAAACTCCAGCGCTCAAAAATGCTTCTGTGAAGCCCAGAGCGCAGGAGGCGGTGTGATTAAAGTCTGTTTTTCAGCATCTATCCACTAGTAACAAAGCGAAAACATATGGAATTACATTGTAATAACATTGTAACATGAACACTTTAATGCCAGACCTGTAATGTCATTTCTACAGAAATATATAAAACATGAAAAATGTTTGCAAAAATGGCTTTTTCTAGGCCAGGAGAGGTCACAGCATTATTTGAGATTTAATAAAAAAAAAAAACACCCTGTTTAAAGAGAAGAAAAGGATCGTCCATTGAAATGTATGGGAGAGCGCCAGGTAGCGACAGGTAATACCTGGAGCTGTGCAAGGCTGTACGCTGAGGCTGGGATAATGATGAATCAGACGCTGCATGGCGTTATCCCAGTCGCTCAACAGATTCTGCTTGATTAATGTGTAATTGCTGCCGTGTCCGGCGTTCACCTGTCGCTACCTGTCATTTACAAGGCGCTACCTGACGCTATCCCTTCATGGATAAGGGGCCTAAATCTCCTCCAGTCCTTTCTGCGACATTGTCATCCTGCGGTACGTCCTGTGTCTGGCCCATGATAGATTTTTACTTCCTAAAAAAGTCCCCGGTGGCTCCTGTTCGGTGTGTCTGCACATGCTGACACGTATATAGGGCCGCTGATATATTGGCTATGCCATCAGCGATGGGGTAAAATAGTCAAGGTCACAGCGAGGTCAGGCTTGGACAGCGGGATTCCCTAGCGAGCGCCGCGCAGGGTGGGGGAAGCTGCCGGATCATACTACATGAAATCATTTGCTGGAGCAGTTATGTCATGAATGTGCGAGCGGGGTAACCCTAGACCGCTCAGATGATTTGATCCGGCCTGGGTGAAATGCTCCTAGTTACATCGCAAAACACCACCGACAGCGGCGAGCACCTAAATGTCGCTCAGATTAAGAAATTAGTGGCCCCAGCTGGTGTCCGTGACCTCTACACAGAGCCAGATTAAGGCCCTTATTTATGAAGGAATAGCGACAGGTAGCGACTGGTGAGCGACCGGTAATGACGGGCACCGCCACGAGAACGCCGGCTCCCCACCACAATCACACATTTATCAAGCCGATCCTGCTTAGCGACTGAGATAGCGCCATATAGCGACTCATTCATCATTATTCCAGCCTCAGCCCACAGCGCCAGCGTCCGACCTTGAACAGCGACAGGTATGACCTCTCGCTACCTGGCGCTCTCCAATGCATTTCAATGGAACAATCTTTAAATATTAATAATTAATTGTTATTAATGTTATTAATGTGATTAATGTGAAAAAATCTGTGACCACTTCTGCCATGTTGTTTTGAGCCTGATTTATTGATGAATATGGTGGGAGCCGGTCGCTCTGACCAGTCGCTATCATGCGCACCCATACATCGCGGAACCTGTCAAATAGCGACTCGTCACCTTGTATTCAACATTCCGCCACACCGACTGAGTCGCTATCAACAACCGAACAACGGCCAAGCACAGCGACTACTAGCGGGCGCTGTGAAAATACTGCTGCAGTCGCTCAACTGTCGCTACATGTCGCTATCAATGAATCGGCCTCCCAGTGTGGTGGAGGCCCCTGGGCAAATAATCTGATGGAGGCCCCAGATACAGTTTTTTTTTTTACCTTTAAAATAATAGTCCAGCCAAGTAACCATACCTCCCAAGTGTCCCTGATTTGGAGGGACTGTCCCTATTTGGAGGCCGTGTCCTCCTGCCCCTCGTTGTTCTCATTTGTCCCTCTTTGAGGTGTAACATGCAGATCTGCAGCAATAAATAATTCATTTGCCTATTCAAACTGTTTCTATTGTTGTAACTGTTACAATGTATCTCCTATCCATCAATCAATGAGGGTGTGTGGCCTAATTTACATATTGTCCAGATTTCCCATTCTGAAAAGTTGGGAGGTATGAAGTAACTGATTGGTGGTTGTCTGGCCCCGCCTATTTACTGGAAGGTCAGATCGAGACCCTTGTGCCCCCCTTGTGCGGGTGCGTGCTGCTCGGGAACTCCTGCTTTGCCATTCTGGGTGGGGGGTGGTGTAGTCACCCGGCTGGTTCCCTGCATTGAGCTGCCAGCGGCTGTGCTTGGTGGCTTATGTGCAGTGACAGCTCTGCACCCATCACTGTAGCGTTGCTGGCGGCGGCTTTGCTGCTCTAGACTCTCCGTCCTGCCCTGTGGTGGGGCTTTGGCTGTCCAGACGCGTCCCCACTGCCTCCGATAACTTTGTTGCTGGCCCCGTCAGACCAAAGACTGAAAATCCTCCTGGACCAGACCATAACCCAAAGGTTGGTGGAGGTCCCCTTTGCAGGGCAAGTGGTGGAAGCCCCGGGGCTCGCTCCCCTTGCGCCCCTCTCATAATCCGGCCCTGCCTCTACACACCGCGTTTGAGCTAGAGAAAGATTAGTCCACGCATGCATCTCTCTATGGCAGGGGTTCTCAATTGTTTTACAACAAGTACCTCCTAGCATCAAGAAGTTCCAAAAAAGTACCCCCAAGTTGGTGATCAATTATAAATGTTACCAAAATAAGGCCAAAGGTTAAAACCTCCCTCAAATCTCACCGATCTGCTGCCCCCCCCCCTTCTGTTTTACCTTTGGGCACTAAATACTCAATTGCAAAACGATAAGGAGGTTATTCATGAAGGGATAGCGCCAGGTAGCGCCTCGTAGCGGCAGGCAGCGTTTGGTGAACGCCGGGCGCTGTACGCAAAACCACATTTATGAAAGTGAATCTGGAGTGACTCTAACAGCGCCATGTAGCGTCCGATTCATTATTACAGGCGGCTCAGCGTATAGCGCCGGTGCTCTAGCTTCCAGAGCCAGTTATTACCTGTCGCTACCTGTCACATTTCAATGGACAGGGTTTTTTTGTGTTTAATTTTTTTTTTTTTGCTCTCATATAATTGTGTGACCTCTCCTGGCCTAGAAAGAGGCATTTTTGAAAACTTTTGTTTTTTTATTTTTTTATGCAGAATTGTCATTACAGGTCTGGCATTAAAGTATTAATGTCACAATGTTACAACAATGTCATTCCATGTGTTTTCGCTTTGTTACTGGTGGATATGTGTTAAAAAACAGACTTTAATCACACAGCATCTGGCACTCTATGCTACAGCGCCCAGATCCAGAGCACCGACGCTCTGTGAGTCTGTTTTTATGTTGAATATGGTTTGAGTCGCTGAGAGTCGTTCGCAATGAGCTGGCGCTACCTTTCGCTCCCTGCAGCGCTGTACTGGTGTTAGAGCGTCCAACATACATCTCATTCATCAATGCCGGCCAGGTTACTACAGCAACTGAGGCGCTCTGTTACAGCGCCTGATAGCCGATCACAGCGTCTACTAGCGGTCACTCTTAGCGCCTCTGTATAGACGCTCATCTGCCGATAGCTGGCGCTAGTAATGAATCAGCCTGTAAGTGTTTTGTGCGTCCCTCCCTCTATTTTTCTGTTCTGGTTACATGAACTAATGCTGCTTAATTACACTGATAAAAAAAGGAAAGGGGCAGGACCTAATTCCCCAAAGAAACACATGATAATTAGGTCATGAACCTCGCTTACAAACAAATTCAGTTAAAACATACAATTTAATGTATTCATTAAAACAATATATAGTTCATTAGTTGAATATATTTGTTATTAGACCATATAAATACATACCTCTCAACTGTCCCTGATTTGGAGGGTCTGTCCCTCTTTGGGGTTCATGTCCCCCTGTCCCTCATTGTTCTTCTTTGTCCCTCTTTGAGGTGTAACATGCAGATCTGCAGCAATAAATGATTCATTTGTCTATTCTAAGAGGCCGATTCATTAATAGCGCCAGGTAGCGACAGATGAGCGCCAGTAGCGTTATTTTCACAGCGCCCGCTAGTATTCGCTGTGCTTGGCCGTTGTTTGGCTGTTGACAGCGACTCAGTCGGTGTGCGGTAATGTTGAATACGGGGTTAGGAGTCGCTGTTTGACAGGTTCCGCGCTGTATGGGAGCGCATGGTAGCGACTGGCCGTAGCGACCGGCTCCCACCATATTCATTAACAAATCACGATCAAAAAATTCTTGCGCTGTGAAATGCTTGTTTAAACCCCAGAGCGCTGGCGGCGATGGGTTAAAAGTAGTTTTTTAACCCCCAAACAACCATATTTTTGGAAAAAAAAAAAAAACATGTTTTTACAAACATTTTGTAATATGAATACATTAATATCAGACCTGTAATATCAATTCTGCACAATTTTTTTACCTTATTTTACCTTAAAAAAATATCTAACATTGCAGAAGTGGTCACAGAATTTTTGCCATTTCAAAAAAACAAAAAACAAAAAAAAAAACATTAATAGCAAATAATTAAGAATATTTAAAGATTGCTCCATTGAAATGCATTGGAGAGCGCCAGGTAGCGAGAGGTCATACCTGTCGCTGTTCAAGGTCGCTCGCTGGCGCTGTGGGGTGAGGCTGGAATAATGATGAATGATTCGCTATCTGGCGCTATCTCAGTCGCTAAGCAGGATCGGCTTGATAAATGTGTGATTGCGGAGGGGAGCCAGAGTTCTCGTGGCGGTGAGCGTCATTACCGTTCGCTCACCATTCGCTACCTGGTGCTATCCCTTGTTAAATAAGGGCCAAAGTGTTTGTATTGCTGTAACTGTTACACCCTATCTCCTATCTATCCCTCAATGAGGGGCCGTGGCTTCATTTAACAATTGTCCCTCTTTCCCACCCTGAAAAGTTGGAAGGTATGTAAATATCAGGCTGATTTATCACTAACGCCAGGTAGCGACAGATGAGCGTCTGTAGCAGGCATTTCAGAGCGACTGCTAGTAGTCGCTGTGCTCGGCCGTGGGTCACTAGTTCATGTGCAGCATTGATGAATACATTGTGGGGAGTCGTTATATGAGCTGTACAGTGCTGTATTGGAGTGAATGGTAGCGACTGGTCAGTCCGACCGACTCACACCATATTCATAAAAAAAAACAGCCTCACACACCGCCGGCGCTCAAAAATACTTCGCTGTAGCCCAGAGCGCCGGATGCTGTGTGATTAAAGGCTGTCTTGTAACATGTATCTACCAGTAACAAAGCGAAAACATATGGAATTACATTGTTATAACACTGTGACATGAACACATTAATGCCAGACCTGTAATGTCAATTCTGCATAAATAAATAAAAACTGAAAAAAAAAATTCAAAAATGTCATTTTCTTGGCCAGAATAAATGTCAGAAGGTTTGTGTTTTTTTAGGGAAAAAAAAATGGGATCAGGAAAGGGATTTAAGGATCGTCCATAGAAATGCATAGGAGAGCGCCAGGTAGCGACAGGTTCGACGTGGCGCTCTGCAGGGCTGAACACCGGCGCTGTACACTGAGGCTGGGATAATGATGAATCGGACGCTAAATGGCGTTGTTCTAGTCGCTCACCAGATTTGGCTTCATAAATGTGTAATTGCTGCCGTGTCTTCATGAATAAGGCCCTATGTGACAAGTGAGAGCAACCCTTAAAGTGGAACAAAACCCTTGCGGGCGCTGGCCTCCCCCCGGGGCATCCCAGATCGGGGTGCTCCATTTTGTAAGCCCCCCCACCCCCTGAGGCGCCGCAACATTCACCTGCTTCCGGAAACCCAATGGCTGAATCCTCGCATCTTCGGGGGTGCGCTCCTGCCCCTAGCCATTTCGATTGCTTAGCTCTGCTAATGCTTAGTTCTTATGCACAGCAAACACAAGCCCACACTCAAGTAGGTGAGTTGTTCTGGGTGATCTGGGGGGCTTATACAAAGTGGAGCATCCTTATTCGGGATGCCCCCAAAGCAGGAAACAAAACCCAGAATAGTCAAAATCCCGAGTTTTGTTCTGCGTTAAAGGAAAACGGCAACAGGGATGAGAAGGTGGGAGAGAAGGAATATGAGCCACAAGTTCATGGTGCTCAGAACAGAAGAAGGAGGAGCTGGTTCAGGAGGTATAGCCACATCCTCCTGAATGACGGTAAAGCTAACCTTTCCTTGGTTCAAATGCGCAGGCACAGGCTCCTGTCCAATCAGAACCTTCAAATAGCTCTGATTGTTTTTAATCTTACATATTCAGATAGGCTGGGGCAGGAGCGTGCGCACCATTGGGGGTGCTCCTGCCTCTCGTTCGCTATTGAGGCAAATCAGCACCATTTGCTCATCGACATAGTCATGGTAAATGGCTCTGATCAGATGAAAGCCCGCACATGCTCTGTTGGACCAGAAAGAAGTGAGTGTTTACAGGTGTTCTGGGGGGCTTCATACAGAGGGGCATCCCAATTTGTGATGCCCGCGGTGCACAGAACAAAACCAGTAATAGTCAAAACCCTGGGTTTTGTTCCGCTTTAATGGAACCAAGGGGCCACACAAACCTGGAGCCAACCCTGACCCACACTATACCAGCAAACCTGAGCTACCACTTTTAGTAAGTACTGAAGAACAAGTTTAGGTAAAGGTGAGTATAGTTTTCTTTTGCATGCAGAAGCCCTTTAAAGTGGACCTGGGTTTTGGTTCTTGCCCCCGCGGTACCCCGATCGGGGATGCCCTGCTGTGTGAAACCCCCCAGGTCGCCCAATCTCACTCACCCTTCCTACGTATGAGCAGCCCTCTTGTCCAATTAGCCGGCTCGGATCCACTCCCACCCCTTCGTCTAATAGCTTGAAATTGCTGGTGGCCGCATCCCCCGCTACCCTCTAACAGGGATCGTTCTGGAGGGTTTCTCACAGTGGGGCAAGCCAACCTGGGATGCCCCCGGGCCACAGAACATAACCAGTGATAGTCAAAACCCCAAGTTTGTTCCCCTTTAATGGAACCAAGGGGCCACACAAATCTGGAGCCAACCCTGACCCACACTATAGCAGCAAACCTGAGACCAGGCAGAGCTACTTACCACTTTTGGTAAGGACTGAAGAACAAGTTTATGTAAAGGTGAGTATAGTTTTCTTTTGCATGAAGATGCCCTTTAAAGTTGAACAAAACCCAGGATTTTGACTATCCTGGGTTTTGGTTCTTGCCCCCAGGGTTGTGTGAAACCCACCAGGTCGTCCAATCTCATTCACACTTCCCCGGTCCTACGGCGCATGCGCTGCCCTCTTGTCCAATCAGCACGCTCGGTCATTCACAAATGCTAAAGGGATAGCAGAGATGTGGCCGCTGCTCACGCACACAGAATCATAGATTTTATTCCATATCACTAAATGAATCACTGCACATAACCACTACACAATTAAAATCCCTTAAAAACACATAATGAGACAATACATATAAGACAAACCAACATAAAAGTGTGTAAGTGATGGGGAGAGCACTGGCATGCACAAATATCAAACAGCATCTATATATAAAACACATAAACACAAGTGATCTATTCAGTGCAAATAACAATATGCAAATCCTGCCTATTATCCGGATCCTGTATCAAATAACTATAAAGTGCAACCAATCAATAAATACAAATAACAATATGCAAATCCTGCCTATGATCCGGATCCTATATCAAATAACTATAAAGTGCAACCAATCAATAAATACAAATAACAATATGCAAAACCTGCCTATGATCCGGATCCTGTATCAAATAACAATAAAGTGCAACCAATCAATAAATACAAATAACAATATGCAAATCCTGCCTATGATCCGGATCCTGTATCAAATAACTATAAAGTGCAACCAATCAATAAATACAAATAACAATATGCAAATCCTGCCTATGATCCGGATCCTATATCAAATAACTATAAAGTGCAACCAATCAATAAATACAAATAACAATATGCAAAACCTGCCTATGATCCGGATCCTGTATCAAATAACTATAAAGTGCAAAGTGCAACCAATCAATAAATACAAACAACAATGTGCAAATCCTGCCTATGATCCGGATCTGATATCAAATAACTATAAAGTGCAACCAATCAATAAATACAAATAACAGTGTGCAAATCCTGCCTATGATCCGGATCTTATATCAAATAACTATAAAGTGCAAAGCGCAACCAATCAATAAATACAAATAACAATATGCAAAACCTGCCTATGACCCGGATCCTGTATCAAATAACTATAAAGTGCAACCAATCAATAAATACAAATAACAATATGCAAATCCTGCCTATGATCCGGATCCTGTATCAAATAACTATATAGTGCAACCAATCAATAAATACAAATAACAATATGCAAATCCTGTCTATGATCCGGATCCTGTATCAAATAACTATAAAGTGCAACCAATCAATAAATACAAATAACAATATTCAAAACCTGCCTATGATCCGGATCCTGTATCAAATAACTATAAAGTGCAAAGTGCAACCAATCAATAAATACAAATAACAATGTGCAAATCCTACCTATGATCCGGAATCTATATCAAATAACTATAAAGTGCAAAGTGCAACCAATCAATAGATACAAATGCCATGTATAATCACAAACAAAACCTACATGATTACCCAATAACTAAATACCCTATAAGAAATATAAATGACCACAAAATATACCTCACCAAAGTAGATGCTAGTATCAATCAACCATAAAATACCAAATACAGCGCAAAAATATATCCAGACAAAAAATACTCAATGTATCACAGGTATGCCAGTAAAGGGTCTCCCCCTGCCTACAGCACCAGGAGCCACGCGTTCCATGGGTGTATCCCCCACTTCATCAGGCTGTATGAATGCTGGCTAAGCAGAACTTAAATACAGCGCTTCCTCCCCCCCATTCAAAGTGGCCAATGTCTCACCTGTATCCAAAATCAAATCCGGGTGAGAGAGTGACGTGTATGCGCACATATCAATGGCCTGCAGGTGCGTGCGCTTCCTCCCCATTCAAAGTGGCCAATGTCTCACCTGTCTCCAGGATCACATCCGGGTGAGAGAGCAGGGAGAGACACTTGTCCATAGCCAGCGGCATAGCTGCAGCTCGCGCATGCACCATTGGACCGGGAAAGAAGGTGAGTTTCTGGGTGACCTCGGGGGTTTCACACAGCGGGGCATCCCCGGTCCTACGGCGCATTTGCAGCCCTCTTGGCCAATCAGCATGCTCAGATCCGCTCCCGTCCCCTTTGTCTAATAGCTTGAGCGTACTGGTGGCCGCATCCCCCGCTATCCTTTAACAGGGAGCGTGCCCGCGCCGGTCATTCACAAATGCTAAAGGGATAGCGGAGATGTGGCCACAGCTCACGCATGCACCATTGGACCGAGAAAGAAGGTGAGTTTCCGGTCGACCTATGGCGAATCTGGATTTCCCGGGGGAATGGGAATCCAGCGGCCCTGGGATTTTATAGATTTCAAGGCTGTTGGGGTGTGGGTCGTGGTGCTCTTTAAATGACTTGCACTCAGGATGGCAGTAATGATGGCAGTGTCCTGTGAGAGGACCTTTGGAGGTGGGTCTGACGAGCAGATGCCAGGGGTCCCCCGGTGACTGCGTGTTCTCTCGCTGTGGTTAGTAGTGGCCTGTTTTGGGACGCAGTTGTCATAGAAGAACAGAAAGTTCTGCTTACAGCAGGGGAACGGGTGTCCTCAGGACATTGTCACTGGCGGGGGAAACATTTCCTGAGACATGCGGAGCTTTCCTGGAGGCTCATTAGACAGGAACAGACATCGATTATCACCGGACAGGAGATCTAATATGTGCCCACACTTTGCAAATATAGCTTGGACAACGGAGGGGAATCCCAAATCGGGATGTCCTGGGGGTGGGGGGGCCTAGAATCCAAAACAGTCTGGGTCTGAAATCAGCCTTTCTGTAGGGGGCATCCTAATTCTGTGTGAAACTCACCTTGTCCCGGGATCCCTTGGCAATGATAAGAGCAATCAGCAAAGCTCACTGCATTGGCACAGTATCCCCGCTCAGTGAGCCCTCCCTGTCTGGGCAGGTGCGCACAGAGCGGAGGTAGCAGGGGTGCTGCAGAAATGAGCGTGCTCTGCGGAATCTGCATTTAATTGCTGCGGACTCAGGGCCGGCGTCCGCACCCGGCAAGGTGGGGCAGCTGCTGGGGGGTGTGCAATGGCACTTGACTGGCAGTAGACTGGGAGGGCACCGCCACAGCTGGTGCTCACATCTCCTCGTATGGCGGGGTTCCACACAACGGGGCATCTCAATTTAGATTCCAGGGATGGGAGTGCTGGGTTTTGTTCTGCTTTTAAGTTGCCCACCCCAGCTGATTTCCTATCCCTGGAGCATAGCAATCTGTGATATCCTACTGTGTGATACCCCCTGGGATTGCTGGCATACCTACTATGCAAGCAATTCCACCCGAGTTTTGGTCCGCTTTACAGGGGCGTCTCAATTTGGGATGCCCCCGTTTGTGAAAGAACCCCCCGTGATTTAGCCGTTAACTCAAACTGGTGCTCCCACAATGCATTCACCAGGAAAGTAATGAACAAAGGGGGAGGGGACACACAGGAGCATCCAAAATCAGGAGGATCTAGATTCGTTTAGATTCCGATGTCAAGTTTAAAGAGGTTTGGTGCGCTTCAAAGTTGACCAAAACTAGAGTTTAGGTACAAATAGCATGATACCTAGGGGGCATCCAGATTTGGGACGTCCCTCAGTGATGTGACGCGACTCTTCACCACAAAGGGGCCTACTGAGACCATGCCGCCCACGGGCCCACATAAACCTGGAGTCGGCCCTGTGCGGACTCACGGGACTTGGTGAGTTTTTCACTTTTGGGTTATTCTGATTTGGGATGCCCCCTAGGGAAGGGTTTCAACCAGACCTAGAGGCTTTTACCCTGTTGCATCCGTGTTTATCTGCTTTACGTTTTATTCGAATTAAAAAGAATCTCGTAGATACTAGGAGCGATGGTTGTCCTCTTTGTTGGGCATTGCGATTCAGGATCCACTGATTACCCGAAAGATCACTAACTGAAAGGAGAGGTTATGGGTAATCCAAGGGATTTCATACAGTGCGGTGTCCCATATGCCCTAAAACCCAGGATAGTGAAAATCAAAGGTTTCGTTCCTCTTTAAAGAGTCTATGAGACTCCAGGGCAGGCATACTCGTTCCCCCTGGGGCACCCCGATTGCTGTGTGAAACCCCCAGGTCACCTGAAAACTCACCTTCTTTCCCAGTCTAATGGTGCATGTGCGAGCAGCGGTCACATCTCCGCTATCACTCTAGCTGGGCGCATGCCCACTGTGCCCACTGTGAATGGCCGGCGGGCACACTCCCTGTTAAAGGGTAGCGGGGGATGCGGCCGCCCGCTCGCCTTAGACGAGCTCCTGGATGGAGGGGCATGCCTTGTAGGACGAGGAAGAGGGTGAGTTTGTGCGGGCAACTTGGGAGGTTTCACACAGCGGGACACCTCCGATAGGGGTGCTCGGGGGCAAGGTGATAGTCAAAATTCTGGGTTTTGGTCCACTTTAAAGAGTCCAGCAGTGCATGCCCAGGCTCTCATCCAATGAGAGCTGTTAGCCGTTACAATATAATTTGCCAAATGGCTCTCATAGGTTTCAATGGGGAGCGAGAGTGGCCTTATCCCCAGCGGCGAGCAGGACCCCACCACAACCCATATACAAGGCAAGGGAGGGAGCGCGCATACAGCCCGAGAATGCAGGAGATTCGGCCACTCTCACTCCCCACTGCCAAATTACATAGTCAAGGCAAATGGTGCTCATTGGACGAGAGCCTGCGCATGCGTTGTTGGACCCAGGAAAGGTGAGTGATTACTGGTGCCCTGGGGGGTTTCACACAGCAGGGCATCCCAATTCGGGATGCCCAGATGGATAGCCAGCAGTCAGCCCTGGAATCTTCTAGATTCTGGGGCCGGCCTGGTGGGTTCTGTTCTGCTTTAAAGTGGATCAAAACCCCGGATTTTGACTATCCCAGTTTTGATTCTTGCCTCCCGGGGCACAGTGATGTGGGATGCCCCGCTGTGTGAAACCCCCTGGTTGGCCACCCAAACTTGTCTTTCCCCGTCCTACAGAACATGAGCTGCCTCCCGTCCAATCAGCATGCTCAACTGCGCTGCCGTTAACACGTCTAGGCTCGTCTAAGGACTGGGCTCCAGCTGAGTCTAGCTAAGCAGGGCCGAGCACAGCAGAGAGCGCCAGCAGCCACATTCAGCCACATCCCCAGTACCCTCTAATAGGGAGCGTGCCCGCAATGGGCATTCACGAAAGCATGGCATGGGGGTGTGCCCTGCTAAGGGTATAGCAGGGAGCGGCCTTGCGCCATTGTATCAGAGAGAAGGTGAGTTTACTGGGCCACCTGAGGGGCTTTACACAGCGGGGCATCTCATATCTGGATGCCCTGGGGGGATGGAGTAAGCCTGCCCTGTGGTCCCATAGGCTCCAGGGTGGGCATTGGTCCACTTTAAAGCAAACAAAGCCAACTCCCACTGGCTTGAAAAGCCCACCTCTGGGGAATCCCAAATTGTGATGCTCAGCTGTGTGAAACCCCCCGATCGGGGATGCCCCGCTGTCTGAAACCCCACAGGTCGCCCAAACAAACTCACCTCTTCCAGGTCCTATGGCGCATGTGCGGTCGCTCATCCAATCAGCGCGATTGGATCCACTCACATCAGCGCGTCTAAGGTGAGCACATCCGAGTGCGCTGGCGGCCGCATCCTCCGCTACCCTCTAATAGGGAGCAAGCCTGCGCCGGTCATTCACAAATGCCTGGTGTGGGCACACACCCTGCTAGAGAAATAGTGGGGATGTGCCGTTGGAGCGGAAAAGAAGGTAAGTATATGGGCGGCCTGGGGGGTTCACACAGCAGGGCATCCTGATTAGGATGCCCCGGGGGGAGGGAATCAATCGGCCCGGGAATCTTATACATTCATGGGCCGATCGCCGGGGGTTTTGGTCCACTTTTAGCGCATGGAGCGAGGGGGGACTCCTGGGGCTTCATGCACAGGGGCAAATTGGTAGTAGTCTAAGGCCCTTATTTAACAAGGCTTAACGAGCGAATGGTGAGCGAACGGTAATGACGCTCACCACCACGAGAACGCCGGCTCCCCTCCGCAATCACACATTTATCAAGCCGATCCTGCTTAGCGACTGACAGAGCGCCAGATAGCGAATCATTCATCATTATTCCAGCCTCACCCCACAGCGCCAGCGAGCGACCTTGAACAGCGACAGGTATGACCTCTCGCTACCTGGCGCTCTCCAATGCATTTCAATGGAGCAATCTTTAAATATTCATAATTAATTGCTATTAATGTATTTTTTTTTTTTTTTAAATGTCAAAAATTCTGTGACCACTTCTGCAATGTTAGATATTTTTTTTAAGGTAAAAAAAAAAAAAAATTTTCCAAAAATATGGTTGTTTGGGGGTAAAAAAACTACTTTTAACCCATCGCCGCCAGCGCTCTGGGGTTTAAACAAGCATTTCACAGCGCGAGAATTTTTTGAGCGTGATTTGTTAATGAATATGCTGGGAGCCGTTCGCTATGGCCATTCGCTGTCATGCGCTCCCATACAGCGCGGAACCTGTCAAACAGCGACTCCTAACCCCGTATTCAACATTACCGCACACCGACTGAGTCGCTGTCAACAACCGAACAACGGCCAAGCACAGCGAATACTAGCGGGCGCTGTGAAAATACCGCTACTGTCGCTACCTGGCGCTATTAATGAATCGGCCTCTAATTCAGTGAACAGGATAGTCAGTATGGGGCCCCCTTTAATATCTACACCAGGGCCCCATCGTGTACAGATACTCCTCTGGCTGCCGAGCATAAAAGGCAAAGCAACTCCATCAAAGCTGACCCAAGTGTAGAAGCACAGCACTTGTGTTTGATACAAACTATATCCCTGACAGCCCGACGTTTCGACACAGGTTTGGTGTGTGTGCGATTCTTCACACTGGCAGCTGTTTTTATGTGTTCTACACAACATGCCAGTGTCAAGTAGTCATTTGTAAACTGCAAAATAGCCATGTGGGGAATAGCTGAGACAATTTGGGCACTTGGGAGAACACTACATGGCTTAAAGCAGAGCACCGCTCATAAATCTAATGGAGCGTAGTACAAGTAACACAATCTTAAAGTGGACCAACACCCAGGATTTTGACTATCCTGGGTTTTGGTCCACTTCGGCTGTGTGAAACCCCCCAGAAACCCCGAAAAACTCACCACTCCCCGCTCCCACGTGACCGCCGCTGCCAATCCCCGCCGACGGACAAGCAGGAGGCAGCGACGGACAAGAGAGCGCGCCCGCCGCCGCCTCCCGCGCGTCACTCTTACAGGGCACGCGCCGGCCATTCACAAACGGCCAGCGCGGGTGCGCGTCCTGCTAGAGGGACGCGCGGGAGGCAGCGGCGGGCGCCGCTGGATCGTGGATAAGGTAGGGATTTAGGGGTTTCTGGGGGGTTTCCGATCGGGGTTCCCCGCGGTCAGGGGTCTGATCGGTCTGGGAATCTTATAGATTCCCGGGGCGATCATGGGAGGGTGTTGGTCCACTTTAAAGAGGAACAAAACCCAGGTTTTTTGCTCTCCTGCATTTTGTTCCTCTTCCAGATCGGGATGCCCCACTGTGCATCCTCGCTATATTCTTAGCTGAGGCTTGTACCAGCGGCAGGCATTTGCCAATGGCTGGCACGTGCATGTAGAGAAGTCAGGGGTGGAGCCAGCAGCGTGCACCCTATTCATCTAGCTGATCTAATGTCAGGTTTGCTAAGCAAGGAATGAAGAATGGCACTTGAGGATCGCCGGCAGGTATGTTTTTATGGGCGATCCTGGAGGTTTCACACAGTAGGGCATCCAAAACTGGCCCCAGAGAGAGGGCATCAGCTCACGGTAGGCAAACATGAAATTCTTCATACGGGCAGGCTGATTAATCACTAGCACCAGCTATCGGCAGATGAGCGTCTGCGCTAAGAGCGACCGCTAGTAGACGCTTGTCTGCATGTATCGGGCGCTGTAACAGAGCGCCTCAGTCGCTGTAGTAACCTGGCCGGTATTGATGAATGAGATGTATGTTGGGCGTTCTAACAACTGCACTGCACTGCAGCAAGCGAAAGGTAGCGTCAGCTCAGTGCGTCCGACTCTCAGCAACTCACACATACAAAAAAACAGACTCAAAGAGTGTTGGCGCTCTGGATCTGGTCGCTGTAGCATAGAGCGCCAGACGCTGTGTGATTAAAGTCTGATTTTGAACACATATCCACCAGTAACAAAGCGAAAACACACGGAATGACGTTGTTGTAACATTGTGACATTAACACTTTAGTGCCAGACATGTAATGACAATTCTGCATAAAAATATAAAAAGTCAAAAAAGTTTTCAAAAATGACTTTTTCTAGGCCAGGAGTGGTGACACAATTATTTGAGAGAAAAAAAAACCCAGAAGAAAAGGAACGTCCATTGAAATGTATGGGAGAGCGACAGGTAATACCAGGTGCTCTGGAAGCTAGAGCGCCGGCGCTATACGCTGAGCTGCCTGTAATGATGAATCGGACGCCTCATGGCGCTACCAGATTTGCTTTCATAAATGTGGTTTTGCGTACAGCGCCCAGCGTTCACCAGACGCTGCCTGCCACTATGAAGCACTTCCTGGCGCTAGCTCTTGATGAATAAACCCCAAAGAGGACCAACCACCTTAGTTGTTGGCCCTGATGCTATGATTACAATGTTGTTTTCCAGTGCATGAAGCCAGTCATGCTGGGTGTTGCAGTTCTACAACAGAAGAGTACAGGTGATCCACTCATTGATCAGCTGTGAACAATGTACTATGGGATATCCCTTCTCACATACCTCCCAACCAACCTTTATTGGGCGGCACAGTCCCGGGTCTTGGTGCCATCCCGACATCCTGGGGGAATACCCACCTGCAGAACGGTTGAGAGGTACTGTACATATATGTATATATGGCCCCAAATTCCTTCTGTGTAGTCATTGGTGGCTTAGCAGATGACTCCACCCCTTACCCCGATAGTGCATCCTGTTCCCAGTTGCTCCATCCCCTGTCTCCCTCCTCTACCACTCACCTAACCCCTCTACCCCCTGCTGCTGTTCTCTACCACTCACCTAACCCCTTCCATCCCCCTGCCAATCTCCTCTACCACTCACCTAACCCCTTCCACCCCCCTGCCAATCTCCTCTACCACTCACCTAACCCCTTCCACCCCCCTGCCAATCTTCTCTACCACTCACCTAACCCCTCTACCCCCTGCTGCTGTCCTCTACCACTCACCTAACCCCTTCCACCCCCCTGCCAATCTCCTCTACCACTCACCTAACCCCTTCCACCCCCCTGCCAATCTCCTCTACCACTCACCTAACCCCTTCCACCCCCCTGCCAATCTTCTCTACCACTCACCTAACCCCTCTACCCCCTGCTGCTGTCCTCTACCACTCACCTAACCCTTCTACCTCCTGCCACCCTCCTCTACCACATACCTAACCCCTTCACCCCCTGCCTCTGTCCAGCACTCACTTAACCCCTCCACCATCTGCCCCTCTCCTCTACTGCTCACCTATCCACTCCACCACTGCCACTGTCCTCTCCCGCTCACCTAACCCCTCCACCCCCTTCCACTGTCCTCTACTGCTCACCTAACCCCTCCACCCCCTGACACTGTCCTCTACCACTCACCAAACCCCTCCACCCCCTGGCACTGTCCTCTACCAATCGCCTAACCCCTTCATCCCTTGGCTCTGTCCTCCACTACTCACCTAACCATTCCACCCCCTGGCACTGTCCTTTACTGCTCACCTAACCCCTCCACCCCCTGACACTGTCCTTTACCACTCACCTAACCATTCCTCCTCTATGGAATGATTTACTTCTACCTAGTCTTGTTACCCACCCCTCTAAATAATGCTTACCTTCTGCATAGCCTTGTCACCCACCCCTTTATGTAATGCTTCACTCCTCTCTAGCCTATTTATCCACCCCTCTACGGAATGCTTTACTTCTCCCTAGCCTTGTTACCCACCCCTCTTAATAAGGCTTTACTTATCTCTAGCCTTGTTACCCACTCTCTATTTTATGCTTTACTTCTCTCTAGCCTTGTTACTTACCCCTCTATATAATGCTTTATTTCTGCCTACCCTTGTTACTCACCCCCTATGTAATGCTTTACTTTTCTCTATTCTTGTTGCCCACCCCTCTAAATAATGATTTACTTCTGTCTAGCCTTGTTACTCATCCCTCTATATAATGCTTTACTTGTTTCTAGTCTGATTGCCCATCCCTCTATGTAATGCTTTACTTCTGCCTAGTCTTGTTACCCACCCCTCTATTTAATGCGTTACTACTCTCTAGACTTGTTACCCACCCCTCTATATAAGGCTTTACTTACCTCAAGCCTTGTTACCCATTCCTCTGTGTAATGCTTTACTCCTCTCTATCCTTGTTACCCACCCCTCTAAATAATGATTACTTCTGTATAGTCTTGTTACTCTCCCCTCTATGTAATGCTTCACTTCTGCCTAGTCTTGTTACCCACCCCTTTATGGAATGGTTTACTTCTCTATAACCTTGGTACCCACTCCTCTGTGTAATGCTTTACTCCTCTCTTGTTACCCACCCCTCTAATTAATGGTTTACTTCTGCCCAGTCTTGTTACCCACCCCTCTATGAAATGCTTTACTCCCCTCTATACTTGTTACCCACCCCTCTAAATAATGGTTAAAGGAGCAGTATCGCAAATTTTTCTTGGTGACTTATATTTAAATGGTACTTTGAATGTAGGTAAGTGTTGGAGTAAGAATTACAAATTTAGAAAAAAATGATGTGTGTGTTGTGCAGCTGGAGACTAATATCTCATGTTTATGTCTTCTGAGTGTCGGAGCCCGACACTCTGGCCTGTTCCACGCTGAGGAGAGGGGGAAACAATGTAACAAAGTAATCAGCTGTTCAGTGCTGGCAGCCGTCCAGCATAAGATAACAACATTGCAAAATTGCCTGACCAGAACTTATATATCTAAAACAGAGAGAAAAGCTCTAGAAGTCATTTAGCTGATTTTGACAGTTTTCCCTTCATGTTGGCTCTTCTGCAGAATCTTTCAGTTTACCATTTTCTCTCTTTTCTCAACACATTTTTCCATATGATCTTTCTTTCAGCTTTGTGTGTTTTGAGCAAAGCCCAACCCAGGATTTTCACTATCTGGAGTTTTGTTTTGTGCCCCTATCCCGACTTGGGATGCCCTGATATGTGAAATCCCCAAGTTCGCCTGTGAAAACGTACCTTTCCCTGTCCCACAGCGCATGCACGGGCTCTCATCCAATCAGCGCTGTTTGCATGCAGATGGGGAGCCTGAGCAGTAACCTTCCTGGCTGCCCGGCCTGTCTAAATGACTATCTGCGTGAGCGCGCCAGAAAAATGGGGGGATCTGTGGTTATCCAGGGGTCGTTTCACACAGTGGGCATCCTGATTTAGAATGCCCAAGGGGGAAGGTCAATGGCCGGGTCTTATAGACTTCAGGTTCGGCAACTCAGGGTTTTGTTCCACTTTAATACCTTTAGATTTTCCTGCACAGTTATTCAGTCATTTTCAGTCAGTTTCGTTTATTTTGTATAGATTTTACACATTTGAGTCATCTGGTCTCATAACAAAAGCAGCACCTCACACACACACAGCCGTTACCACTGATTACAGTGTCAGCCTCTGAGGTAAAGTGTTGCTAGGAGACCAGTGGGCTAAATGAAGCAGCTCACTAAATACAACCCAGCAGATCCCACTATTCAGCAAATGGACTGAGCCATTGTCATTATACAATTTAAAAGAAAGGCAGATATTTTTTCCTTTTTCTATCGCCAGATTATTTATACACATGTTAGAAGCTATTGTGTGGCTATTTAATTATTTATCTTTTTTAATGCAAATTTCGCAATACTGCTCCTTTAACTTCTGCCTAGCCTTGTTGATCACCCCTCTATGTAATGCTTTACTCCTCATTGTTACCCACCCCTCTAAATAATGGCTTACTTCTGCCTAGTATGTAATGCTTCTCCTTTGCCTAGCTTTCTCTCTATATTACCCATCTCTCTATATTTATTTTGCTTATTTTTTGTCTGTTGTTTTACCATATGTGACCTTTTATTATTGGTTCAAGGATGATCCCACCCTTCAAAAATAAATGATGACCCTTTCTGGCAAAAATTCTTCCACACGCTGTTAATGAGCCGGTGTCTCTTCTTCACATAACTCTTTGAGGCTAAATTCATATCAGAGCTTGTGTTGTAAATGTTCAGGAGGGAGCCTGACATTAACTTTCCCAATCCTCAGCAGCATCAGACCAGTGATGGCGGACACCTATGCAAGTGTAAAACCCTGGTGTCTAACTAACAGAGAGGGCCCTCATTTATGTTTCAAGGATGCAATTGCCCCCGCTGTGTGGGCATGCTGCATTGTGCTGACCTCTAGTGGCAGAAGCCGGTATTGTTCAGTTGGATGCTGATGCAAAATTTCGTAGATTGAAGCGATTGGGATTTTATGTTTATGTTGGGGAGGATTTTCTATTGTTTTCAGATAGATCATGGGCAGGCTGATTCATCACTAACGCCAGGTAGCGACAGATGAGCTTCTGTAGCAGGCATTTCAGAGCGAGTTTTTTAGCATGTATCCACCAGTAACAAAGCAAAAGCCTAAGGAATTACATTGTAATAACATTGTAACATGAACACTTTAATGGCAGACCTGTAATGTCATTTCTGAAGAAATATATAAAACATGAAAAATATTTCCAAAAATGGCTTTTTATATACAAGGAGAGGTCACAACATTATTTGAGATTAAAATATATATATATATATATATATATATATATATATATATGTATATATAAATAAAAAAACCCTGTTTAAAGAGAAATAAAAGAATGTCCATTGAAATGTATGGGAGAGCGCCAGGTAGTGAGAGGTAAGACGTGGTGCTCTGCAAGGCTGAACACCAGCGCTGTTCACTGAGGCTGGGATAATGGTTAATCAGACGCTACATGACGTTATCCCAGTCGCTCAAAAGATTCTGCTTGATAAATGTGTAATTGCGTGCTGTCTCCGGCTTTCACCTGACGCTACCTGTCGCTAGCTCTCATTTACAAGGCACTACCTGACGCTATCCCTTCATGAATAAGGCCCTCAGTGTCCATTCATGAAAGGAGTCAGTGGAGACGAAACATTCTGACTAGGTCCCAAAAATTCATAAATTAGATAATAAACAGTGACTGGAAGGCCAGGCCAAGACCATTTTATGTGACAAATGGTTTACCAATAGGTAGGGGCAAACTGGCCATAGGGAACACAGGGAGCATTCCTGGTGGGCCATACAGCTTTGGGGCCAACAGGGTTAGTTGTAGACCTCAGTACCCAGCCCACCTAGAGGTGAACCTAGCCTCTATCCTCTCTGAGGTTTACCATAGAACGGTGCTCCCCTCCCCCCGATATGCTATTCCAGATCTCAAGAGAGCAATGTTCCTCTTGCCTGGGGGAGTAGGCAACCAGGCCTTGCCCGCTGACCTAAAAATTATTGACTGCATTTAAAAAATAACATGACTGTCTGCAGTGGGGCCCCAATCTCTGCCTAACCAAAAATGAGGCCTCACTCACACTGGCTCATTACAGGTGCACCCCCTGAGACCAGGGCCGACTCTAAGTTTGCGGGGGCCCTTTGGCGGGAGAGTCTTAGTGGGCCCCAAAGCAGTGAGTCACATGATGTAACCTTTCAGCTCCGCTGCCACAAATGGATCATCTTCTGCTGCTGAACGTCCTCCAGTCCTTATTGCCTTCCCTATAGCCACCAATCACCTTCCAGTCCTTGTTGCCTTCCCTATAGCCACCAGTCATTCTCCAGTCCTCATTGCCTTCCCTATAGCCACCAATCACCATCCAGTCCTTGTTGCCTTCCCTATAGCCACCAATCATCCTCTAGTCCTTGTTGCATTCTCTCCAGCCACCAATCACCCTTCAGACCTTATTGTTTGCTCCGCTGCCACTAAAGACTCCATCATTGCTGTCAGTTGTCACCTGGTTCTCGCCACCTTCTGAGCTTCCATCAGTTGCACTCCATTCCATGCCACCTAATGTTGCTGACCATCCCCTGTTGCTGGGTCCAGCCATGAGCAGGTCTGCACACAGCACTCGGCATTTGGTGGTTCGGGCCGACTGTAAAATAATACCATGGCCAAGCGTGAGCCTGAGTGGGCCCCTGGCAATTGCCCAGGTTTGCCCTGTGCTGGCGCCGACCCTGCCTGAGACCACCTCACCCACACCCTGTAAAAGAATATCCCTGCTCCACTCCCTGACACTCAACACCCCTCCCATTATCTCTAGACCCAATGACCCTCACCAGCCAAGACACCACGGGCAATATTTTGCCCTGAAAGTGCTAATAGCCTAAGCCTCATGGCGTTAGGCCATGCCCACTTCAGCCAAATTATCTGCTCATTCAATACAAAGTGGACCATCACTTTATAGTGGACCAAAACCAAACATAGACGGCCCTGGGATCTATGACTCCCCCAAGTACCCTGTGAGACCTACCTTATCCAACCTACCCTTAAAGTCTGCAGACGACCTTTAGTCAGACATTTGTAGGTGGCCGGAGAGGACATGCGCCCTGATAGAGGCTAGTGGAGATGCTGCAACGTTTGGTTGCCTTTGGCTAGATTTGTCCCTTGGCCAACTCTTAGCCGAAATTGACGAGTGCAGCCGAGCATGCAGTTTGGATGTGAGCCCTTGCAAACACCCTAGGGCCAGGGAAAGGTGAGTTTTACTGGATGACCCGAGGGGTTTCACACAGTGGCGACCAAAACCCAGTCTGCTTTAAAGTCCACTTTAGTCAAACCCCAACTTTTTGACCAATATCTGAATCCCCACAGGCAGTAGCTTGTCACCACCCTTTCCAGCATCAGACTCATTATTTCCTAAAAGTGGACCAACACCCTCCACGACAAGGGTGTTGGTAGCCACTGGCGCCGCTGCTATATGACTTGCACTTAAAGCGCCCCTGGGGAAAGGACCAAATCCCAGGATAATCAAAATCCTGGGTTTTGGTCCTTTCCCCCAGGGCACCCTGACCGGGTTGTGTGTGAAACCCCCCAGATCGCTGAGTGCAACTCACCTCTTCCTGGTCCCATGGTGCATGCACGGGCGCTCATCCAATCAGCACGCTCAGAGCTCCTGACATCACGCCGTCAGCAGCTCCGAGCATGTTGGCAGCCGCATAACCCACTTACCTCTAACAGGGAGAGTGCCTGCACTGGCCACTCACAAATGCCTGGTGCGGGCACGCGCTCTGCTAGAGGGATAGCGGGGATGCGCTGTTGGACTTTGTAGCAAGGTAAGTGAACGGGGCGACCTGGGGGGTTTCACACAGTGGGGCATCCCAATTTTGGATGCCCCAGGGGAGGTAATCGATTGGCCTGGGAATCTTATAGATTCGCTGGATTCTGGTTCAGGAATCCAGCACCGCGATTGGCTGCCCAGTGCTCACGTGAGTGCCGAGCAGCCAACCGCAGCGCTGGATTCTTGACTTGGGAGCAAGGTTAAGGTAAGATTTATGGGCGTCCTGGGGGTTATATGCGGGGGCTCGAGCATTGTAGATGACCCCCCCAGACTGGCATATAGTGGCGGCATCAGTGGCCGCAGAGGGTGTTGGTCCACTTTAAACTTCCACCCGCCTGGCAGATTGCTGGGGGTTTCAGTGGCAGGATCAGTGATTGCATCATGATATAGAGCACCGGACTGGAACATGTTGCTGCCGCTTTCATTATGTATAAAATGCCACCACTGGTGCTGCAGTATAATGATAGAAGGGTAAACTATTCTTGAGGGCTCAAACTAGTTTGTGGGTGATGTGTATGAAGGGGTGGGGTTTAGGGGTGTGGCTTATTTACTGGCTCTATAGAAACAAATATCCACAGCGTTCTATGCTATTCCTGTGTAAGTAGGTGTAGCCCGCCCCCATTACATGCTCCAGGGATCTTTGGTCCATAAAGGATGTTGGTGATGCTCTTTGGTTCATAAAGGATGTTGGTGATGCTCTTTGGTTCATAAAGGATGTTGGTGATGCTCTTTGGTCCATAAAGGATGTTGGTGATGCTCTTTGGTCCATAAAGGATGTTGGTGAAGCTCTTTGGTCCATAAAGGATGTTGGTGAAGCTCTTTGGTCCATAAAGGATGTTGGTGATGCTCTTTGGTCCATAAAGGATGTTGGTGATGCTCTTTGGTCCATAAAGGATGTTGGTGATGCTCTTTGGTTCATAAAGGATGTTGGTGATGCTCTTTGGCCCATAAAGGATGTTGATGATGCTCTTTGGTCCATAAAGGATGTTGGTGATGCTCTTTGGTCCATAAAGGATGTTGGTGATGCTCCGCCAATCCACACATTACACTACTGCCATTTAGCCAAAGAGTAGAAGCAGTTGTATATCACCCAGACATCCTGCATCCAGCATTTAGTATTCCTCGTAATGTCAGCAAAGTGGGACATTTAGGTGTCCCCAATGTTTTCGGATGGACATTGGGCCTCAAAGTGGAACTGTTCCACCAAATATGAGACATTTGGTCATTTTGTGTGAGGGCCCAGGAACAGAGTCCCAAAAAAGGGGGTATATAATATAGGGTAAGCAAAAGAAAGTGAGAAGGGGAGGAGGTGCTTTACTTTGGATAAACATCCCCCCCATTTGCCACCAATACATTACTGGCCTGGAACCGTATAGTAAGGGTGAGTATAGTAAAGAACAGCTGAGTGGGATTAAAGTCGACCAAAACCCAGCTGGATGGTCCGATCCATTCCCTCCCCACGGGACATCCAAAATTGGGATGACCCGCTGTGTGAAAGCCCACAGGTCGCCCGCTACATCGGCTACTATGATTAAGGACTGGAGATAGGAGTCCGAAACGCGTAAGTCGCCTATACTGTATATATGACTTTCTAGGGAGATGTTTTTAAACGAATAAAGTTCAGTTTAAAAAGTGACGTTTTATGAGGAAAGGATTGCTTTGTTTTTCACACCCGCTACACTTAACTTAATCGCGGTCCAACGGCTCATGTGCAGGCCGCAGCCGCATCCCCACTCTCCCTCTAGCAGGGCTGTTAGAGGGAAGCGCGAGACGCGGCCGCCAGGGGGCTTGGAGCCGCTGAGCTAAGACGTCGGGTTAGACGTCCATAGCTCAGCGGCTCCGAGCGCGCTGATTGAACGAGTGGCTGCGCATGCGCCGTAGGTGGAGGTGCGTTGATACGGGAGATCTGGGAGGGGTGCCCCGGGGGAGTGGACCAAACCCAGAATAGTCAAAATCCTGAGTTTTGGTCCTCTTTAAACACAGAAATATTTAATCATAAAACAAGATCAATCAACAAACTGTATGTGGCCGGCGTAAAGTGATCAGCCATTATCTTTGTGGCTCTTCAGTGTGGTAGTTCATGTCTGTCTTGCAGTCGCCACATCATTACATGATGGTACTGTTGGATGGCTAATGGATTGTGACACTGCGGGTCTACCAAACTGTTGGCTATAACCTAACCACATAGGAGTACAGCTGAGCTGCCATTGGCTGAGGTGAGTAATGGATTGTGACACTGCAGGTCTACCAAACAGTTGGCTATAACCTAACCACATAGGAGTACAGCTGAGCTGCCATTGGCTGAGGTGAGTAAGACTAGAGAAGGTTCTAGGAGCCTGCCTGAGGGAATCTATATAAGGAGGTCATGAGGAGAGTTACCTCAGTGTGTGAAAGAGAAGTCTAGAGAGAAGTCACCTCAGTATTGTAGTAACAGGGGGTGAGGAAGGTACCAGCAGAGTCAGAGAGCAGAGGAGCCACATCCATACCTAATAAGTGACCACAGGAAAGGTGAGCCATTCCACCATTTGAGATGCTGATGGAGGAAGCTAAGGCCTCAGTATTCTGCTATGGGCCCAGGATGGGGGCCCACCACCTGGATGTAATGCTGTGCTATGGAAACTGCTAGTGGAATTGTTGTGGATAAAGACTGTATGACCTGCTGTGAAGCATAAAGTGTAGCTAAAGTCCTACTAATAAAGTAAGTGCCTTTTTATGGGGAGGCCGATTCATTAATAGCGCCAGGTAGCGACAGATGAGCACCAGTAGCGTTATTTTCACAGCGCACGCTAGTATTCGCTGTGCTTGGCCGTTGTTCGGCTGTTGACAGCGACTCAGTCGGTGTGCAGTAATGTTGAATACGGGGTTAGGAGTCGCTATTTGACAGGTTCCGCGCTGTATGGAAGCGCATGACAGCGAATGGCCATAGCGAACGGCTCCCAGCATATTCATTAACAAATCACGCTCAAAAAATTCTCGCGCTGTGAAATGCTTGTTTAAACCCCAGAGCGCTGGCGGCGATGGGTTAAAAGTAGTTTTTTAACCCCCAAACAACCATATTTTTGGAAAAAAAAACATGTTTTTACAAACATTTTGTAATATGAATACATTAATATCAGACCTGTAATATCAATTTTTTTACCTTAAAAAAAATATCTAACATTGCAGAAGTGGTCACAGAATTTTTGCCATTTAAAAAAAAAAAAAAAACATTAATAGCAATTAATTATGAATATTTAAAGATTGCTCCATTGAAATGCATTGGAGAGCGCCAGGTAGCGAGAGGTCATACCTGGCGCTGTTCAAGGTCGGACGCTGGCGCTGTGGGGTGAGGCTGGAATAATGATGAATGATTCGCTATCTGGCGCTCTGTCAGTCGCTAAGCAGGATCGGCTTGATAAATGTGTGATTGCGGTGGGGAGCCGGCGTTCTCGTGGCGGTGAGCGCCATTACCGTTCGCTCACCATTCGCTACCTGGCGCTATCCCTTGTTAAATAAGGGCCAAAGTCGATTTTATTTGAAGTTAATGGATGTAAGCCCACAGGAGGTCCCCCAAGCCCACTGCCCACACTCCTGAGAAACTAAACCCTTCAGGGACCCGTGTGCTTAAACCTGACCTTCACCATGATCTATTGAAAAGCCCACACTCTTAAAAAACTATTCCCCCAATTAATATATTTTAAGTTTTTAGTCACTTACTCATTGTTCTTTCCTACACTGGGCTGCAACTCTGTTCAGGACTTTAGGATACGGGTGCCGCCATCTTGACTCAGAAGCATCACACCTACTGAGGAGAGGAGAGTGGGTTATAGCTGTGCTTTGCTCAGACAGAGCTGGGGTCAGGAAAAGGTCAGCAATCCCAGAATGCAGAGCGGCACAGTCATCACACGGCATAAGCTACAATAGTAGCTCAAAGTACAATGACATGCAAGAGTTCACCAAAAGTTTGTCATTGTACTGTAAACTCGGTAGTAGTCATTAGTGCTTGTGACTTCCACGGACTGTGTAAGTAGTTGGGCCTGCTTGAATCTAGTCAAGAGATAGTGACCAATAGTTGTCAAAAATGACCGTTGGTCCTTTGAAACATGCAAATGGGGGTCATCCGATTGCTGGATCCTGCTACACATGCAGTAGATGGGAGTCCGAACCTCAGACCTGATACTTACCTTCTTCCGCGATCCCCCATTTTGGCCGCGAGATTGCGGTTGTATGTTACCACAGGTTATCACACAAAGGTAAGGAGAATGTGAGCTCTCAGATATACCAAGGGCAGGGCTGGCTCTAGGTTTGAGGGGGCCCTTGGGCAGGAGAGTCTTAGTGGGCCCCAAAATAGTGTGTCACATGATGTCACCTTTCAGCTCCACTGACACAAATGGGTCATCTTCTGCTGCTGATCTCCCTCTAGTCCTTATTCCCTTCCCTATAGCCACCAATCATCCTCTAGTCCTTATTGCCTTCCCTATAGCCACCAATCATCCTCCAGTCCTTATTGCCTTCCCTATAGCCACCAATGACCTTCCAGTCCTTATTGCCTTCCCTATAGCCACCAATCGCCCTCCAGTCCTTATTGCCTTCCCTATAGCCACCAATCATCCTCTAGTCCTTATTACCTTCCCTATAGCCACCAATCATCCTCTAGTCTTTATTACCTTCCCTATAGCCACCAATCACCCTCTAGTCCTTATTGCCTTCCCTATAGCCACCAATCATCCTCTAGTCCTTATTACCTTCCCTATAGCCACCAATCATCCTCTAGTCTTTATTACCTTCCCTATAGCCACCAATCACCCTCTAGTCCTTATTGCCTTCCCTATAGCCACCAATCATCCTCCAGTCCTTATTGCCTTCCCTATAGCCACCAATCGCCCTCCAGTCCTTATTGCCTTCCCTATAGCCACCAATCACCCTCTAGTCCTTATTGCCTTCCCTATAGCCACCAATCACCCTCTAGTCCTTATTGCCTTCCCTATAGCCACCAACCATCCTCCAGTCCTTATTGCCTTCCCTATAGCCACCAATCATCCTCCAGTCCTTAGTGCCTTCCCTATAGCCACCAATCATCCTCCAGTCCTTATTGCCTTCCCTATAGCCACCAATGACCTTCCAGTCCTTATTGCCTTCCCTATAGCCACCAATCGCCCTCCAGTCCTTATTGCCTTCCCTATAGCCACCAATCACCCTCTAGTCCTTATTGCCTTCCCTATAGCCACCAACCATCCTCTAGTCCTTATTGCCTTCCCTATAGCCACCAATCATCCTCCAGTCCTTAGTGCCTTCCCTATAGCCACCAATCACCCTCTAGTCCTTATTGCCTTCCCTATAGCCACCAACCATCCTCTAGTCCTTATTGCCTTCCCTATAGCCACCAATCATCCTCCAGTCCTTATTGCCTTCCCTATAGCCACCAATCATCCTCTAGTCCTTGTTGCCTTCTCTATTGCCGCCAAGCACCCATCAGCCCTTACTGCTTGCTCCGCTGCCACCAAAGACTCCATCATTGCTATAGGTTGTCACCTGGTTCTCACCACCTTCTGAGCTTCCATTAATTGCCCTCCATTCCAGGCCACCTTCCCCAATGTTGCTGATCATCTCCTGTTGCTGAGCCCAGCTATGAGCAGGTCTGCACACAACACCTGGCATTTGGTGGTTCGGGTCCACTGTAAAATAATACCATGGCCAAGTGTGAGCCTGCGTGGGCCCCTGGCAATTGCCCAGGTTTGCCCTGTGCTGGCGCCGGCCCTGAGCAAGGGGTATGCCTAAACTCCTACTTTGTGCTTTTTGATATTCCTTGCTGTGAGCCCATCAACCTATCCAGCATTGGTAGGCGTTAGGGCTTTATTCATCAAGGGATAGCGCCAGGTAGTGCCTTGTAAGCGACAGGTAGCAGCATATGAACACCGGCCACAGCACATAATACCACATTTATGAAAGCAAATCTGGTGAGTGCCTCTTACAGCGACACTTAGCGACTGATTCATCATCACAGACGGCTCAGCGGATCCCGGCGGCGCTCTGGCTTCCAAAGCGCCAGGTATTACCTGTCGCTCTCCCATAAATTTCAATGGACGTTATTTTTCTTATGTTTAAACAGGGTTTTCTTTTAATATTTTTTTTTGTTTTGTATCAAATCATTGTGTGACCTCTCCTGGCCTATTTAAATACATTTTTGAAAACTTTTTTGATTTTTTTATGCAGAATTGTCAATACAGGTCTGGTATTAAAGCGTTAATGTCACAGTGTAATAACAATGTCATTCCATGTGTTTTTGCTTTGTTACTAGTGGATATGTGTTCAAAAACAGACTTTAATCACACAGCGTCTGGCGCTCTGGGCTACAGCGACACAATTGTGAGCGCCGGCTCTGTGTGAGGCTGTTTTTTTGATGAATATGGTTTGAGTCGTTCACACTGACCAATCGCTACCGTTCGCTCCCATATAGCGCTGTACTGTTGTTATAGCGACTCACACATCAAATTCATCAATGCCGGCAATGTTACTACAGCGACTGAGGCGCTCTGTAATAGCGACTCACGGCCTATAAGAGCGACCACTAGCGATCGCTCTTAGCGCCGCAGTACAGACGCTCATCTGCTATTACCGGGCGCTAGTAATGAATCAGCCTGCCCGCTGTCTGTCTCTGTAGACAGCTCCTCCCCTTTTTTTTTGTTTTTTTCTCTCCAACAAGGTGTGTTTCATTTCAGCTCTTGTTAAGTTTTTGTCATTATTCCAGCATGGCAGGGTCGTGTACAAATAGTTCCTATGAACCAATATTTTTTGTTATAAGTTATAACACATAGCACTGTGCGTCTCATCTGGGGACCAGCTGTTATATGGAGTCATCAGATGCTTCTCCCCTGTAGGGCTCAGAGGCCAAACATTTGTTTGATGGTCCTCTTAAAAGAAACTCTCTGGTTAAAAAAAACAGCTTATGCTTACCTGTTCTGCCCCTCAGTAGCCTAATCCACCTGCTTCCATTGTCCATCGGCCCCCAAATTTAACAGAGGTGAGTATCTCCCTAATGCAGGGCTCATTAGAGACCCTCTCTGACACAGGTTTTCAAGGGTGGCTTTAGGTCAACTTTACAGCAGAACATCACCCTGAGTGGCTGTTTCTAGAGTCTAAAAAACTCCAGGGCCTACTGCTGGCTTTGCCCCGGGGGATGCCCTGCTGTGTGAAACTCCCTTTGTCACCAAAAAACTCATGTAACCCCCCCCTTTGCTGGTACTGGGGGGAGGGGCATTTCATTAAACATGTACAGATAGGGGGAAGTGATGGCATAAGTACAAGTTTAAAGAGGAACAACACACATGAATTTCACTTTCCTGTGTGCTGTTCCTCTCTGCGGAAGCATCCCGAATTGGGATACCCCGCTGTGTGTATCCCCCCAGGTCGCCCCGTTTCACTCACCTTCCTTCCGCTCCCATGGCGCAGACTCAGGTGGGCCCGCTCAGCCAAGCAGCGCACTCTCTGTCACTCAGCTCCCTTTGGTACGGCTAAGCTGCTTGGATGGCTAAGCTGGCGGTGCAGCCGCATCCCTTGCGTCACCTTGCAGCCGTGGTGTGACCACGCCACCCATTCAGTAAGGCCGGTCGCGGACGTGCACATGGCTAGAGGTGAGCGGGGATGCAGCCGGAGCGCTCAGATGCGGTGAGGGCTACGGGAGGGGGTGAGTGTTTTGGGGGTTTCACACATGGACTGGAACTCGGGTGGCCCTGGAGTATGTGAAAGTGCTGGATGGTGTCTATTCCTCCCTTTCTTTTCTCAATTAGGCACGATCCATGTCATCCATGCCATACACGACCCCAGTCCACATTCCCAGTCCTCTACGGGTTTTTCCCTAATCCCAGTTCTCACACAGGTGATGAGGCTAATTGCAAAGGAAGCCTAACAAAAGGAGCCGCTGAGGCTTTCAGTTGGCTGTTGGACAGCCTGGGATGAGGAGTCCGGGCCTTGCTGCTCCCAATACTGAATTGCAGCCGAAGGACTTTTTTGCGTCAACCGATCTTAGAACTTGTGGATTAACAGCCTGGACTTGTATGCCCTGAAAGAGGACCTGTTACAACAAGGACTTTCAGTACGCTGTATTATCCTACCCTGGACATTGCTAGAGCTGGTGAAGTAACCGCTTGCTGTACTGCATTGTATGCTGCAGCCTTCTCTGAAGTTAAGAGATATTGGCTGTTGGAACTTTATTGTCTATAAAATGCTTATCATTTCAATCAGAACTTCATTCAACAGTCATTGCCGTTGGCCCCGGATCCTGACAATACTTCTGAACAAAAGAAAGACTTCAGACACCATTAAAGTCATGGTGGGTTCCCAATACAGAACTGCTATTTTAAATTTGAAACATTTGGGGAAGTGAGTGTAAGTAACAATTTTATTTTACCAAAACATATTCACACCTTTTATTGGATAAATACAGAAAATAGCGACACTAGCTGGAAAATTGCCACTTACAGTATTTCTGCTGCAAGACAAAACCAACAAGCTTTCAAAATATGGACAGGAATTGTAGGTGTTTGTGCTGAATCATTTGCTAATATCAGATTCAGGCAGGGCCTTAGGGTAAGAGTCGCTCTGTGCAGGATTTCTGGATGGAGCCCCCCAGCAACACACATGGAGAGAAGGAAAAATTAATTAAATACGAAGAGAATGTGAAAAGACGGTGAATGGAGGGGATGTGGAAAATCAAAAGGTAGAGAAAAGATAAAAAAGATAAGATGAAAGAGAGAAGGAGACTGATGGAATGTGTCAAGATGGGTGGAATGTGGGAAGACGAGAGAGAGAGAGAAAATGAATTATTGAAGAATGAGATTGATATGGGAGAAATGTAGAAAACAAAGAGAGTGAAGGAGAAAGAGAAAGCAAGAGAATTTAATAGGGCTAGAAAAAGAGAGGGGAAATAAGAATGCAGACAAAGAAAAACATTAGAGAAAAGAGAGAGCAAAAGAAAGAGAGGGAAAGAAAGAAAACGTGAAAGAAAGTGAGAGAGAGAAAGAAAGAGAATGAATGAGAGCGAAAGAAAGAAAGAAACTGGAATAGAGATGGAGAGAAGATGTGAAGAAAGCTGTGGAAATGATCTGAAATGACGTGAAAAACAGGTATAGAAAGAGAGAAAAATTGAGGGATCATTATATAAAAGAGAAAGAAGGAGAAAGGGAAATTGAAGGAAAAAAAGTTAAAAGTGAAATATAAAGATAAGTACCAAAACGAAAGAGAGAGATGGGGGTATCTTGGAAAAGAGAGGCATGCTGGTCCAGTTGAGAGCTCCTGGCATCCTGTGCGACCGCCATAGAGAGGTTGGGATGAAGTCCTGTGCGACCAGACACCTTGCAAACCCCGAAGGCCAGCCATGTGTTCAGCCCTCCAGGAGAATGGACACTTGACAGAGCCTCTGGGTACCTATTCTTGTCCAGTGAGTGATGAGTTCTTTTTAGCTTGGACTTTTGTCCCTTTAGAAGACAAGGCAAAACAGTCAAATGTTCAACCTACACTTTCTACAGGTCTAGAGACAAGGCTTCCTTTAAGGGGGAGTAACTGTGGTGAGGTCTAAACAGGAAGCCCCTTCCACATAAAGGATTGCTCTCACTCTTGCTTGAGGTATGGCTGACCTGGGTATCAGATGTCTGGATCAAAGAGGTGGTGATTTTGACCTAGATTGGCTTGCTAAGCTTAGGGAAGTACCCAGAGGTGGAACAGTTTGGTCAAGTGTCCAGTTTCCTGGAGGGCAGAACATAACCAGCTATTTATTAATATAGAAGTGCTCCTGTGTCTTTCATGTAACTCGAGAAATGGATGGAGAGTCCAGGCAATGATAGAAACAAGGCAGCTCACCTGAAGCCTGACCCTCTCCGTAATTTCCTGCAGCCGTGCTGTAGCAGCTCTTCAAACGTTGGCCCTCCTTTCCAGTCTATTCCTCCATGGCCACTTCCAAATGTGGTCGCATGACCGCCCCTGCCCAGTGCTTCCAATTTAAACTCGGCATATGTGACCACTGCGGTTTGCCGGGCTTCCTTACCCTGGGAGTGCTGAGGGACAGGGATGGACTTGTGATCGCATTTGGAGGTGGTCATGGAAAAATGGAAAGGAATGTTACAGACCTTCTACAACGTGCTTCAGGAAATTGGCAAGGCACATGTGACTGGCTTCAGATTAGCTCCTTGCTACCTTATTATTGTCATTGACTGCACTGTCCCTTTAACTAAATTTTTCCTTTTTTTTCACATCTAATCAATGTATCTTTTATTATGTGATTGATTCTTGAATACTAATCTCCCTGCTTGCAGGATTTGACAAAATCTTAAACCGGACCGTCACCCAAAATAACAGCATATCTTGTATACCCCCCCCCCCCCCTGTACATACAGGTTTCTCACGTTAAAATTCATCCTACCTGCATCTACTAAACCTTTGAACACCCAAGATGGCGGCACATGGAGCCTCAGGCTGCCTGCAGACAGGAAGTGTCTTCTGACTGTGCATTCTGGGATTGCTGTCCTTTTCCTGACCCCAGCTCTGCTCTGTCTGTGCAAAGCACAGCTATAACCTGCCCCCTGCAATCCCCCCCCCTCTACTCTCATCAGTATGTGATGCTTCTGAGGCAAGATGGCAGCGCCCCTTATGCAAGAACAGAGTTGCAGAGGGAAAAAATCTAATAAGACAATACGTTCCTGTTCTGATAATTTGCAGATGACACTTTCCGCCAGAAACAATATCTCTGCAATCACGTCATATAAAGCTTTAGTCATAGTCCTTGGATTCAATGGCGCACATAGCATAGAGGTCTGGCACCCAGGGCAAAGGTTCAAAATAGTGCCCCCCCATCTACGCTCAGGCCCCACTTTGGCGCCCCCCCCCCCTGACCTGCTGCACCCGGGACACCTGTCCCCCTTGCCTCCATTAGCTATGCCCTTGGGGGTAGGGGTGGCAGCTGCTACCAGGCCCATATTGTCTATATTGTGTGCATTATCGGACCCAGTTGAGTGTCTTCCCGCCATCCATCCAGCAGAGATGGGAGCACCAACTCTGCGGTCACCACCCACCGCATCCTGCAGCAGGGCCTGCTCCAGCAGCGGGAGCCTGACAGCCATGGAGCACCCAACTTGTCAACTTCATATTGACACCTTCCTGTCTGATGATTTTGCACTGTCGGTCGGCTTCCTCCTTGCTTTGTCCTCCTTCATCTCTGTTGCCCCCCCATTGCTATCTTCTCCAGCCCTGCTGCTGAGCTCACTCCCAGCCCTGGCCATGTCTGTGTACGGGCATGGAGGAGGGGGGTTGATGGAACTGCTGCTCAGGTCCCATGAAACCTATGTATACCGCTGCTCTAGCATCATTTTGGAAGCAGAAGATGGTTCAGAAGAGTCCATCAATAGAACCTATTAAGGCTCCAATTGGTTATAATTCTAAAGATCTCAATCCCACTGAGACAGGGGAACTTTTTGTCTCAGGATAGCTGTATAGTTTCTGGGATATTTAGGAAATTGAAATAGGCGCTTCTTGAAGTTGTTGGAGGCAGAGGAGTTGCAGGCTTTCTGGCACCCAGGGCAATGATTCAAAATGGTGCCCCCTACCTGTTCTCAGGCCTCCCTTTGGAGCCCCCTTGACCTTCTGCACCCAGGGCTAGTACCCTCCCTACTCCCCCCCAGCTGTTGGGTCCTATGGTCACGTAACTAGAAAATAACTGCAGGATGGATGTGCAATGCCTTTTCTACAAATATATAACTAGGTAGGAAGGTGGGCACCGAAAGTGTAAGTCCACTTTAAAGAACATTCATGACTCAGGCCCTCCATAATACTATAATATTTATACAACACAAAAAACCTCAATGCCCCAGTTGTGCTTTTGGTAAAAGGGCCCTTTGGGCTGTCATGTCTAATTCTAGATGATCATCCGGGGGGTTCCCTTCGAATAGAGGTTCAGTTTATTTTTATTGTGTTGCTGTCTCTTGGAGCTCTGGGCTGAGGTCTGGGGTGGAAGATAAAGTGATGGAGAGTCTGCTTGAATTGGAAGCCAGAAAATACACAAATTGCAATCACATCTCTGTGATCAAAGACTCATCGAACGCCCGAAACCCCCAGTCCTGGTAAGTCCGACTCCAGTTATTCTTCTTTGGTTCTAAAATGAAACAAAAAAGTATATAAAAAAAGCATACATTTTTTTGTTTGTCTTATGTCAGTGGAAGAGGCAGGTGATGCAAAAATAAATGGAGACAACCCTGGTAACAATGGCAAATATCTATTAAAAGCACGTAAAAAAGGTAGACATGCATTTTCTCCCACGCCGTTTACTTGTCCTAGTCCTGTAGTCACAACCTTACTGACCCCGAGATCGAGTCCTGTGCTCTACAGGGCAGTTCTATAGTTATCTGAGAACCTCGGGTAATGCTGCTTTTTAAAAAATTAAACCACTTTTTTTTTGCCGACGTAGCCACAGTTACCTCACAGATTTGAGACCACCAATTGGCTGATGTTACAAAGCCGGCTGGCCACATCCCCGACTTCCTTTTAGCCTGAGGCACACTCCTACCCTCAGCCTATCAGAATGGGTGTACCCAGGGCTGGCGTCAGCACCTGGCAAGGTGGGGCAGCTGCCGGGGGCCCCGGCCTTCAGGGGGGCCCACTGACAGGACCGGCCTTTGGTGTGTGCAACGGATCTTGACCTGCGGAGCGCCAGCAATGCCCAAGGTGGCGAGCATTCAGGGGGCATCCAGATTTGGGACGTCCCTGGGTGATGTGACGCGACTCTTCACCACAAAGGGGACCACTGAGACCATGCTGAGACCTGGAGCCGGCCCTGGGTGTACCTCAGCTACAAGGAAGCCGGGGATGTTGCCATGGGATACAAAAATGCTATGGAAGCCCTGGGAAAGGTGAGTTGTGTAGATGACCCTGGGGTTTCACACCCCAGGGCATATCAAATCGGGATGCCCCGCGAGTAGGTAAGCGGCCGGTCTTGTCAGCTCTCTATAGCCAACCTTTTCATTAATTAGCAGTTACTATTAGCTGTTATCTGTAAATAGTATAAAATAACTTTCCTCAACCCTGACCCTTAGTTGAACTTGATAGACTTTCAGCCGTATTAACTATATATATTCCTATAGGGTATATGTAACTATATACCCTATAGGAATTATGGTTAATCTATCATACCATCTAATTAGAAAAATAATATGTTGTGGACAGCACTAGTAAACAAAATAAAAAAATATATAACAGTGGTGTGCTCGCTCGGCCAGGAATGAAAATTGTGCAAAAGCAAGAATGAAACAAAGGGTTGGGTCCCCACAAACCCCTGAATCCAACCAGGCCTTTATAAATAAGCAGCACTACCAATCAGATATATACCTATAAATGGCTTTTATTTATATATACATAGCAACAAAAAGACAATACACCACAATAGACTATTTAAAAATACATGTACACTATAGACACCGGGGGGCGCCAGTGTTCCATCCTAAAGTATATGCTGTAATGAATCCTATATTTATAACCAGGCTGGACAAATATACCAATGCTTGTTTCATAAAACAGTGACAATAGAAGAAACCTATATTAGATTTAATTATAAATATATGTGCAAACTACACTATATAGATACATATTATAAAGTGCCTTGTGCAATAACCACTATATCTCAAAACTATAAGGTCCAGCTGGGATGGGTACAAGAAGAGACATATACAAAACAATCAACAATAATACGAACCAACTGGGCTCCCCCCGCCAGGATGCCCGCCAATGCGTATCGTAACGCGCAACCGTTACTTCCTCAGGGCGAAGATCTAACATATCTAACATATGTTACCATCTAACATATTAGTTAGGGAGAAGTGAATGTAAAGAGATCACACATAAATGATAGAGAGATCACACATATAAGTATATAATATAAGCAATACCAAGAATATACAGTACTAAAGTGTGTGGCAAATGTCTGTATGTTGGAGCGAATGTGGTGCTGGTAAAGGAAAAGTCCACTTACCTCTATGGTTCTCTCACACCGCTGATCATCCTCCCACAGCTGGTGGGTGGGCGTGGCCTGTGTACAGCTTGCTCTCATTGAAAACAATTGCTGCTGTGCGTACACAGGCCATGGCCAGCCACAACCAGAGCTGGTAAGTATGTTTAGCGGTGTATGTGAGGAGGAAACGCACAGCTCTGTTATGACAGAGTGGACATTGGAGGACCTGTGGGTGAGCAGGTAGCAGTTATACACACTAACAGGGCCCCAGTGCTGCTTGCTGCTACATGCGGTTCTGTCATGTGACTGCTTATGTCACTTGTGTGAGTCGTAGAATGGGAAGCAGCAAGAAGCCCTGGAACCCTGTTAGTGAGTATAACTGCTCCGTGACCGTCCACTCTGTCATAACAGAACTGCTTCCTGAACACACGCACACATGTGATTTTCCTTAGGATCAGTATTAAATTTGCCATAGGTACATACTTACCAACTTTTTAGGGTGGGAAAGAGGGACATATGTTAAATTGGGCCACGCCTCTTCATTGAGGGATGGATAGGAGATGTAACAGTTACAACAATAGAAACACTTTGAATAGGCAAATGAATCATTTATTGCTGCAGATCTGCATGTTACACCTCAAAGAGGGACAAATGAGAACAATGAGGGACAGGGGGACATGGACTCAAAAGAGGAACAGTCCCTCCAAATCAGGGACACTTGGGAGGTATGTAGGTAGTGCCAGTAGCAGGTATGTGTGTATCTTCGCCTTATAAAAACACTCCAATCTTTGGTTCTCCAGGATATGATAGAATCCAGGACCGGTCTCAGTCAGTTTAATTCTATTTGAAAGGAAAATATAACACAGCACAATTTTCAATTGCCGATCAAACTGATTGAAGCTGATCCCCATTTTCCCATTCCTGGAGATGCAGGACACCTACGATCGGAAGTGGTGAGACTAGAAAAGTACACAGAAAGCGAGGAAGACCCCTTATCGGAGTTTTGTCATTTGTGGTAATTGGTGTCTTTTGTTTTTTTTATCTCTTTATAAATCTAGTCTGACAGTGTTTAGAATGGATTTCAACAACGATCAAAGTCTTCCTCTAATTCTCTTTTTCCTATGTACGAAGAGCTTCACCATTTAAAATCAAGGAATGCTAATTTAGTGGCTTGTTCCTTTTACCCTATACACCTGTCTCCTAGTTTGACATCTGTGTAAGTGTCACAGGGATCATCTTTATCTTTTGTTGGTCACCATTGTGTTATTTTCTGTCTTCCTTATAGAAGACCAACAGTCAACAACATGTCAAAACCAGACCAACACAACAAACAGTGCTCCCTCCCCAGGGGAATGTAGATTGCCGCACATAAAAATTAATTTACCTTTTTCTAACTCTTTCTACATTTTAGAAACAAAATGACGGCTCATGCTTTTGCAGGCTGTGCTGTTGGGCTTCCTGTTACTGTGCATTGTCAGTTATGTGAGTTGAATCCAGGCAGCTGGGAGAAGAAGATCCAAAATGGCCACTATCTTTCTTTTCCAAGTGTGCCAGGCTGTTGGTCCGGTTTAACCAAATGGGAAATGAATTAGCCAGCCTTAGCAAACCAAATTATTCTGATGCAGCTTAACTGCAGTGTACTGTGACCCTCTGCTCTGGCAGGAAGAAGAAATTGCTCAATTTACTCCCCTGAACCTGTCCACCAATAGAAACCCATCTTTCCAGGTGGGGCAGGTTTCCCTCCAGTGTTTGAATGCTGGCCAGCTGCTCCCCCATGTACATCAGAGCCTTGAACTTTACTAGATTTTGCATAGGGCCAGAGGAAGCATAGGAGGCAAATTTACCAACGAGCAACTGCGCCCACCTTCTGAGAAATTTACTCTGTTTCTGGTGCCTGGCAAAGCAAACAGGATCATGGGATGCGGGCCCCTCTATAAGTCACTGGTCAGACCCCATATGGAATATTGTGTACGGTTTCAGGCATCAGTGCATAAGGGAAACATATCAGGCTGATTCATTACTAGCGCCAGGTAACGGCAGGTGAGCGTCTGTACAGCGGCGCTAAGAGCAACCGCTAGTGGTCCCTCTGATCGGCCGTGAGTCGCTATTACAGAGCGTCTCAGTCGCTGGCCAGCATTGATGAATTTGATGTGCGAGTCGCTATAACACCAGTACTGCGCTATATGGGAGCGAACGGTAGCGACTGGTCAGTGTGAGCGACTCAAACCATATTCATCAAAAAGACAGCCTCACACAGCTCCGGCGCTCAAAATTGGGTCGCTGTAGCCCAGAGCGCCAGACGCCGTGTGATTAAAGTCTGTTTTTGAACACATATCCACTAGTAACAAAGCGAAAACACATGGAATGACATTGTTATTACATTGTGACATTAACACTTTAATGCCAGACCTGTAATGACAATTCTGCATATAAAAATACGAAAAAACAATTACGTTTTCCAAAATGACTTTTTCTAGGCCAGGAGAGGTCACACAATTATTTGTTAAAATAAAAAAAAAAATTAAAAGAAAACCATGTTTAAAGAGAAGAAAAGGAGCGTCCATTGAAATGTATGGGAGAGCAACAGGTAATATCAGGTGGTATACGCTGAGCCATCTGTGATGATGAATCTGTCACTACGTGACGCTGTAAGAGGCGCTCACCAGAATTCACACCTAGGCGATGCACAATATTGATTATTGCTATTGCAGCGTGATTCCTGTGCAGCCACAGTTTGCGGGCGTTTTTGCCACAATTGCACTGTTGATCACTATTTCCTATTGAGCAATTGCGACAAAAATGCAGGGCTCCCAATCGCCAAACGCGGGTATGAATGGGCCCATAGGTAGCTATGGGCAGCGCTCTGATGTCGATTGTTATTGCAGCCAAGTGCTCAGATGTTCTTTTTTAGCCAGAAATATAAAGCCATCAGCTGTAATGACTCGGCACTGCTCAGAAAGTTCTTACAACATTGTATCAACATTGGAGCAGCCAAGGCCATTGACTTACATTGCAACATTGGGGGTTATTTAAGAAGGGATAGCACCAGGTAGCGCCTCGTAGCGTCAGGCATCGTCTGGTGAATGCCGGGCACTGTACGCAAAACCACATTTATGAAAGTGAATCTGGTGAGCGACTCTAACAGCGCCATGTAGCGTCAAATGTATTATTACAGGAAGCTCAGCATATAGCGCCGGCGCTCTAGCTTCCAGAGCGCCAGGTATTACCTGTCGCTACCTGTCACTCTCCCATACATTTCAATGGACGTTCATTTGCTTGTGTATAAACAGCATGTTTGGCAATTCATTATTATTATTATTTGTTTTTGTTTTTTTTTTTTTTCATTCCATGTGTTTTCGCTTTGTTACTGGTGGATATGTGTTCAAAACCAGACTTTAATCACACAGCATCCGGCGCTCTATGCTACAGCGACCAGCCTTAGAGCGCCGACGATGTGTGTGTAGTTTTTTGTATTGTGTGGAGCGCCGAGTGTTGGACGCACTGAGCTGGCGCTACCTCTCGCTCGCTGCAGTGTTATACTGTTGTTAGAACGCCCAACACACATCATATTCATCAATGCTGGCCAGGTTACTAAAGCGACTGAGGCACTATGTTATAGCGCCCGATACCCGCTTACAGTGTCTACTAGAGGTCGCTCTAAGTGCCGCTATAAAGACACTCACCTGGCAATACCTGGCGCTAGTAGTGAATCAGCCTCATAGTTACACTCATCCCCTCCAGTATCTATTGATTCAGTGTGAGTGTGTGATCCCTTTGCACTCAGTTTGGTGTGGGCTGTGTATAGCAAAATCCTAGCCTAGTTAAAGTTGCCTAGCGGCGACGAAACGCGTCGGCGGTGGCGAGCGGTGGATACAGGATCCTTTTTAGTTTGAGTTTTAAACATTTGGAACAGTAGTGCCCGTTATTTGGGACGGAGACGGTGGTCGTTGGATTCCAGCGCCGGTGAGACCGTGATTGTGTTCAATGCTCTTCTTTTTTATGTAATATGTGAGTGCAATTCCTGTTTTTTATATTAAAGTTAAGCATTTTTACAGAATTACACTATATGTGCTTTTTCTGTTTTTTACATCAATGCACTGACATCATCTGAGTCATATTTGACAAGCATAACATTTGAGATAGAGGCTTTCTGGAAGTGGTGCCCATACCATGTACATTATCTGGAAGTGCTTTCCAGATGGGGAGCTTATATAAATTTTGAGCATTGCTTGACCTGTTTATTTGAAGTCTACAATTGGCAACTACGCTACATAACACTCACTGGAGGCATTCTAATTACTGTGAAGCTGGTAAGAGTTTGCACGTTTGGTGGAGGATTTTTTGGCACATTTACATGTGAAGTGCATGCACCGTGGGATATTTTATTACTTCAAAGTTTTGGACTTTTTCTTGTATTATTCCACAACTTAGTGATTTGTGGGATTAAGCTATTATCATTTACGCTCTGTGTTTTTTGTTTATTTAATATGAACTTATACCACTGATCCTCTCTTTAGGAGAGCAGATGACTAAACTTTATTTTCTTGACTAGAGGTCCGCTTTAAGTTTGGCCAAAAGGTGACCTAATAACTATGTATAAATATATACAGGGTCAATACAAGATCTATCTCATTTATTTACTGGACAGGACTGTAACTATAACCCAGGGACATCCACTACATTTAGAGGCAGGGCCGGATTATGAGTGGGCTCAAGGGGCGCGCATCCTGGGGCCTCCACCACTTGCCCTGCAAAGGGGGCCTCCACCAACCTTTGGGTTATGGTCTGTTCCAGGAGGCTTTTTCGGTCTTTTGATGGGCCGTGGGGCCGGCAACAAAACTATCGGCGGCAGTGGGGGCTTTTTGGAAACCTGCAACCAAAGCCACCACAGGGCAGGACGGAGAGTCTAGAGCAGCAAAGCCGCCGTCAGCAACGCTACAGTGATGGGTGCAGAGCTGTCACTGCACATAAGCCACCAAGCACAGCCGCTGGCAGCTCAATGCAGGGAACCAGCCGGGTGACTACACCACCCCCCACCCAGAATGGCAAAGCAGGAGTTCCCGAGCTGCACGCACCCGCACAAGGGGGGCACAAGGGACTCCATCTGACCTTCCAGTAAGTAGGCGGATGCCAGACAACCACCAGTTACTTGGCTGAACTATTATTGCAAACGAAAAAAAATGTGTATCTGGGGCCTCCATCAGATTTTGTGCCCAGGGGCCTCCACCACACTCAATGTTTATAGGAAAGACACTTCTTGCACCAGCATAGGAGGGATTCTTTACTGTAAGAGCAGTGGGACTAGAGAACTTGGAGAGTCCTGCGGAATAGACTACAGGAGTTCTAGACGCCTTCCTTGTGTGTAATAACTTCACCAGCTATGGCTACTAGACCTTTGCTAGTCATTATTATGTTACAGTTAAATCCTAGTCATTATTATGTTACAGTTAAATCTCCCAACAGCAGAAAAAGTCAGTTACGCGTAACGTATCCCTTCTATGTAAAACATGAACAAACAAACAACATGAAATGTGGGATAGCAATAGTGAATCGCCCAGATATCTTTATAACGTAGACGAGTTGGCGGTGATCGAGATACTGTAAAGTGTTATCACAGCTGAGGAGGCGCCAACTCGCGCTTGATTGCTGGATAATTATAGTGGCACTTGTTTGCTTCCCTAAGGCGCGGGGGGGGGGGGGGGGGGGATCTGCTCTTGGCATTCACTTTTGGCAAATGCCCGTAATGGGGAACCCACTCTGTCCGTAAACACTTTGAAGCTTTTCCAAGAAAGACGAGAGCAATCGCGGAGCGCGTGAGTGTGAATTGCTGGCACGCCAAATGGGGGCGAGGACTGTGTCAGCAACTCGTAGGGAACAGGCGCAAACTTGGATTAAGTTCGTAAAGGAAAAAAATAGGAAAATATAAAAAGCAATATTATTAAAAGGAATGAATGATCAGAAGGACATGATTGGATGGTATGACTGGGAAGGTGATTACATTTTGTTAGTGGTCACACAGGGCTTTTGGAAGAAGAAAACTGCCCCTAGAGTCTCCTAGAATTCTCCTACCTGATCTGGGATGCCCTCTTGGTTCACTAAAAAGCTTACCTTTCCAGCAACCCCATAACACAGACTGCTAATGGCTTCCCTTGCATCCCTCTAACTACTGCGCCGGGCCTATCTGAATTGTAAATATATTCCACCGGCACACTAGAGTTTCTTTTCTTTTATTAGAGCCTCATTGTAGATACCCAACGTTTCGGGGCCACCCAGGGCTCCTTCATCAGCTACAATGGATCTATCTACCAAATGGCTGGCGTGGGTACACACTAGAGGGGAGTGGTTGCAAGAGATGCTGCCTGCCACAGTTATTCACTCAGGCCCTTATTTATGAAGGAATAGCGACTGGTGAGCGGCCGGTAATGACGGGCCCCGCCACGAGAACGCCGGCTCCCCACCACAATCACACATTTATCAAGCCAATTCTGCTTAGTGACTGAGATAGCGCCATATAGCGACTTATTCATCATTATTCCAGCCTCAGCCTACAGCGCCAGCGTCCGACCTTGAACAGCGACAGGTATGACCTCTCGCTACCTGGCGCGCTCCAATGCATTTCAATGGAACAATCTTTAAATATTAATAATTAATTGTTATTAATGTTTTTTTTTTTTTTTTTTTAATGTGAAAATTTCTGTGACCACTTCTGCCATGTTAGAAAATTTTTTTAAGGGAAAAAAAAATAAAAATTGTACAGAATTGATATTACAGGTCTGATATTAATGTATTCATATTACTAAATTATTTAAAATATATATTTTTTTTTTTATTCCAAAAATATGGTGGTTTGGGGGTTAAAAAACTACTTTTAAAACATCGCCTCCAGCGCTCTGGGGTTTAAACATGCATTTCACAGCGCGAGAATTTTTTGAGCGTGATTTTTTTATGAATATGGTGGAAGCCGGTCGCTCTGACCAGTCGCTATCATGCGCACCCATACATCGCGGAACCTGTCAAATAGCGACTCGTAACCTTGTATTCAACATTACGCCACACCGACTGAGTCGCTGTCAACAACCGACCCAAGCACAGCGACTACTAGCGGGCGCTGTGAAAATACTGCTACAGTCGCTCAACTGTCGCTACATGTCGCTATTAATAAATCAGCCTCCCCGTGTTCGTTGCTGCTCATTAATATGTACGGCAAAGAAGACCTTTTCATCAACCCCATGGTACAGACGCAGACTGACAATGGCTTCCCTTGCATCCCTCTAACTACTGCGCCAGGCCTATCTGAATTGTAAATATATTCCACCAGCACACTAGAATTCTTCATGGAATTTCTTTCCTTTTATTAGATCCTCATTGTAGATACCCAACGTTTCGGGGCCACCCAGGGCTCCTTCATCAGGCACAATGGATCTATGTAAATGGCTGGCATGGGTACACACAACTGGAGGGGAGCGTTTGCAAGGGATGCTGCCTGCCACAGCTATTCACTCAGTGTTTGTTGCTGCTCATTAATATGTACAGCAAAAAAGCCCTTTCCAGCAACTCCATGGTACAGACACAGACTGACAATGGCTTCCCTTGCATCCCTCTAACTGCTGCACCAGGCCTATCTGAATTGTAAATATATTCCACAAGCACACTAGAATTCTTCATGGAGTTTCTTTCCTTTTATTAGATCCTCATTGTAGATACCCAACGTTTCGGGACCACCCAGGGCTCCTTCATCAGGCACAATGGATCTATTTACCAAATGGCTGGCGTGGGTACACGCAACTGCAGGGGTTGCAAGAGATGCTGCCTGCCACAGGTATTCACTCAGTGTTCGTTGCTGCTCATTAAAATGTACGGCATAGAAGGCCAATTGGAGAAGAGTCCACCTATTTGCCTTAGGATTACGGAAGAGGTAAAAAAGCCCAGCTAACCATGGCCAGGGGGGTTGGCTCCCAAATTCCAATGCTCTGAGGACAGGAACCAAAGGCCAGGACTGGTAAAAATCCAGGTTTCGGTCCAATTTAAAGAGGACTCGGATCAAAACGGATCATCTGTCCTTTCAACCTCCCACCCACCATACTAATTTGAGATGCCCCTCAAGTTAAAATTTAGGTAGGTGCCCAAAACCAGGCAAAAATACTTACACTTCTGAGAACCTTTGGTGCTAGCAGCTGTGGATATCTTGCTCCTTACTCCACCGGCAGCCAATCAGGTTTGACATGTGAAGATGCTTGTTGCTTTAATAATTATATTTTGCATCCACATCTAATCAGAACCGTGGAGAATGCCGCTCCCAACCCGGTAAGCTCATGCAGAGTTAGGATGGGCAGCGTGCTGTAACATTTTTGTGGCTGCATTTTGCACCTTTCAGGGGCGACTGACACACTCTTTTTACCCTAAGAATGCACCTGCTCTAAGTATGCAACAGCTTAAAGAGGAACATCAGAGGCCCTAGAGCAGCGATACTCAACTGGTGGACTGGGGTCCAAATGCGGACCTCGGTACCAGATTTCTGGACCCCTGCGCTGACCTAAATTTGTAATACTGTGGGGCCAAAAAAAAAAAAGCTCCTTTTTTTCCCCAGTGCCCTGTAGGGTTTTGGGGATGGGGGCAAGCAGCTTCTTTTAGTTTTGCCTGGGGAACCTATAGCCCTCCCTCAGTGTGTAAATTTCTAACTATCCACCCCCCCTCCGCGACAGCCCTCCTCCCGGACCTTCACCTCTCACCGGATGCCTTTAAATGGACCTTTACAAGAAGTGGTTGAGTACCCCTGCCCTAGAGTCTAAAAGTCTCCAGAGCCATCCGAGTTTCACTCCTTGGAGCATTATGAATTGGGATGCCCCGCTTTGTAAAACCCCCCAGTAGCCCCAGTTCACTCACCTTGTTCCCGGAGCCCTCACGACGTCTCTACACGCGATGGCTAGGGGGCAAGCGGGGGATGCGGCGCCGCTCGGCTGCAGCAGCGCCGAAGGGAGCCGAGTGAAAGCGAGCACGCTGATTGATTGAGCGTGACGCTCAGCCAGCCAGAGTGCTCGTTCTCTCCCCTGCACCGTGGGAGCAACAGGAAGGTGAGTAAATGGGGCGACCTGGAGAGATACACACAGTGGGGCATCACAATTTGGGATGTCCCTACTGAGAGGAACAACACCTCGGAAAGTGAAAATTGGATGTGTTGTTTCTCTTTAAAGTGATGCCCTTTGAGGCAGGTGAATCAAATTGAGGAACACTGAACCCATAACCCTAAAGGACTCTGGTATGAGGACAGTGGGACCCACATTGATATATCTGGACAAACACTAATAAAAGCATTAAAGTCATTGTCCAGGCAGGAGTTAAATATTACCAGGTTGTTCCTCTGCCTGTATCACTGCCGACTTTGTACAGGGTGTGGGAAACATACAAGATAGGCTCTTATTCAGAGGGAAGGTCCGCTTTAAAGTCATTAGGCTCGATTCAGAGAGACAAAAAAAACTTACGTTTTAGTTCCGATCAGTTTTTTTTTGGAAATGTTTCCGCTCTTGTATGAGTGTACGAGCGATTCTATGCATGCATTGAAAACCTTCTGTAAAGTCTCCGTCCGTTCGTACGGCAGATTACGAATACGAGGATGTCATTTTCCATCCAGACTTTTCCGTTTCATTTTCACATGTTACAACGTAGGCTTTCGTTTTTGCCCTTTTCCCATCGTATCCTCCCACGAATCCTTTACGTTTCCCGTTAGTTTCTGTTTCCCTTTTTCAATAAATAATCGTCCAGACGGAAATCCTTACGATCTTGCGCCTGCGCACTACAAACTTCACTCATTAAAGTGCTCGCCTACATATTTGCCACCCTCACTTCTACTACAATGTTTAGCTAAATCACTTAGCACTGTCCTCCATCTTCCCTTTTGGACTCTTAAAGCTCACCCAAACCACTTCTCGGTTAGGTTCTTCTTTCATTTTAGCCCCCTAAAACTTACCCAAATCACTTCTCGGTCATGTGAATATTCATCTTTAAATATTTCTGGGCCCATTAGTTTTGTGTTAATGTATTTTGTAAATGAAATGACAATGTAACATTTTTTTTTATTCCATCATAAAATATAAAATTGTAAAAAAAAAAATTTCAAATATTTACAACTATAAAAAATACAACTCTGTGAAGTACTCACCTGTAGAGTTGGTATTATATGCAGACAGCACGTCCTGCTCCAGACATAGTCCTTACATGTGGGTATACCTCCGCCTTCAGCGCCGTGCACTGCAGAATCGTGAAGAAAACAAGCTCCTCCCGGCCCTACATACACCGAGGGACCTCCCACAAATCCCCAGCATTGACAAGCAGTGAGAGAAGAAGCCAGGAGGAAAACAACCACCCAGAGACTGGCAATAATATCCAAGATAATAATCACCACACAGGGGATCCAGAACAAGGTGAATCAGGGTGGGGTGGAGCAGGACGTGCATATAATACCAACTCTACAGGTGAGTACTTCACAGAGTTGTATTATTCTAAGCAGACAGCACGTCCTGCTCCAGACATAGTCCTTACATGTGGGACATCCAATAGCAGTGTCCATAAGTAGGGTGGGATCCCCGTGAAAAAAGGCACAGACAACCATAAAAGTGCTGTCACCTTAACCATGCTACCAAGAGCAACGAGAGCAATGCTCTAACCACAGCCTTTGAATTCTTGTTAAGGCAGAACTGAACACAAGCAGCGGACTAGCCAGCTTGCTCAACAGAACCTAGTGCTGAAAGGCCCAAGCCAAGCACAAGTAGTAAGAGAGCAAAAAGCAAGAGGGAAGAAGAATCTTCCCCTAACGAGTAGGCCAGAGTAACAGCCTAACCATGCTACTGGAGAAAAAGGGCAGCCATGGCAACCTTAGAGCTCTCCCCATCTGGGAATATGAACCCAGGTCTCAGGCGAGACCAGCAGGAATACTGAAAAACAACGCTAACAAGGCTCAGCAAGAGCCGAGACGTTTACTTTAGGCCCAGAGGAACAAAAGCGACCGAGCAGGACCAAGCCAAAGGGCACCTACACCCGTGTCCAGATCCGGTACGTAAGGATGGAGAAACCTATAAGCCCCAAGGGGCATAATCCCTACCAGGGACAAGAGAAAGACCAGGAATCTCCCAACACCTGATGAGGGATACAGATCCCTTTCGCTCAGAGTAAGCCAGACAATAGCCCAGAGACCGTAGGGTCTGGACTAAAGGAGAATAAGGACACCGCCTGAACCCAATTCGGCGTAAGGCGGAACACCCTCACCTCATGGTGTACAGATATATAACATATATATATATAGGTAGGGCGACGTAGTAGGGAGCCTGAATAGGCAGAACAGCCCTCTTGAGAGGGCATACAGTACGACTGTCTTCAGCAGAAAATCTGCGAACCACGCCCCGCTGGGCCACCCAGGGCCCCCAGCATAACGGTTCTCCCTTTCTACTGCAATCTTATGCAGAACCCCGCCTGGCAGGGTGAAAGAAGTTAAGACATATAGAAAATAATGTCCTGACAGAAGCAATACTAGGCCCTCATGACCAAGGCCAGAGAGTCCTGGGACAATAACTCAGGACAGAGTCCCTGTAATAGCAAAGGGGCCCCACAGGGCCACACCAGTAGGGACTCAGTGAGATACTAGAATAGACCCTCCTGCCACGTTAGGGCAGCCAGCCAAGCTAATACCAATGAAGTGCAAGGGATGTAAACCCCCACTTAGAACCAGGCCGGAACCTTCTTGAAGGGTCAACCTGTTCCGAGACCTTCACAGATAAAAAGGGACAAGCCACTGTCCTCAGACTGACCGAGAGTCCCCAAAAAGGACAAGTCCTGAAGAGGAGTAGTCCAGCAAATTAGAGCCCACCAAAGGCTCAATGTGTCAACCAAAAAACCGTATGAAGATGGATCCCCTAAGGGGACCCCTTTAGGAACCACGGGGGATTACAGAAGAAATAAGACCCCCCAGTCCACCTGCAAGACTTGGTACCCATGATGACCATCTACAGGGAGAAGAGAGAAGGAAGGAATGGTCCCAGACATCTTCCTTGAATTTACAACCTCAAAAGGGACCCCCGTAACAAGGGGAAGCGTACTGACCTAGTTCCAGAGGTGCTGGAACCCTGTCCAGGATAAGTAACCTAAGGTGTCGCAGGGCCCAAGGGCTCCTGAGAATAAGGGACAGCATCTGGGCCGCCACCAACAGGCCCACCAGCTGCAAGGTAAAGGTAGTGTGACATCAAAGAGGGCAAGGCCCTTTCCATAACAAGTCCACATTTAGCAGAAGGAAGGTTCTAACATGAACCAATCTAAATGCCACCCCGTAGGGGAATACTGAACCGGGGAACACTAAGTAAGTGATGTGCCTGAGCACCAATCCACAGGACTCCCAAAGGAGCCACAAGTCAATAGCCAACACGGCCTGATGCAAGAATAGGAAGCAAAGAAGGACAATAAAGTAGAACCTAGCGCGGACGCCACACGGCCACGTCCAAGACACCACTCCCATACTCGACTTGGTGAGTCATCTGGGAGCAGGAGAGGAACCAAAAACAATACCCCAATGCGCAGAGTTGGACCTTCAACACTGGCTGGAAGTGGCCTAGGTGTCCTGAAGGCACAGGGGACTAAAAAGGGATGATAAATCCTCACATGCATCAAGAGGTCTACTGGACAAGAGCGCCTGCGGCCCAACAGGTAGATACCATGTAGAAACTGCCTGTGAAGGTATAAATGCTAGGCACCAGAATGCCAACCTGGGTCAGACTGCTTCATCCCGGAGGGGAAGGGTAATGTGGATGCAATCACAGGTCAAGGGCCAACCTGTAAGAGAGCCCAGACCCTACACGCCAAAACCGGCCTGCCTCAACTCCCGAAGGGAAAGAAGGTACTAGAAGAACCATGATAAACTTAGAAAAAGGACCGCCCAGCAGAGTCCATTCTGCATCCGGGGGGACTACCTCCTGTAGCAACCTGAAAGAAGCATGACGCCCTGCGATAGGAGCCCAGTGCTGCGGCAGTCCCCTCGCCCAACAAGGCGAGGGCGTCCCTTCACGCTTGTACGGTTTCGGCAGATTTGGACTTCGCACAGCCGGAGGACCCAGGGCGTTGCCTGCCCCCCCTGGGGCGGGTCTCCACTCCAAAAAGTTGGAAGCACACTTCTGGTTCGCGCTTGGCACTAACGTAGGGAAGGGGAGGGGTGTCCCTGCCCCTGGGAGGCCGAGACGGCCTTCTGCTCGAGGGTGCTTTACTCCTTTTTTGCAAAAGGTCCAACCGGGCCCCAATAAGCGTCGTCTCTAAAGGGAAGGCCAGTAAGAGCCTTTTTAGTATCATTGTCAGCCCCCTACTGTCGCAGCCAAGCAGGCGGCGAATAGCCACCACAAGAACCGAGGTTCTAGTGCACATTTTAACAGTGTCATCCATCGCTGAGAGAATAAACTCACAAAAACATCACAATCAGACAGTGCCTTAAAGACCTCCCAAGGGAGATCATCCGGTTGGTGGTCAAGTATCTTCCTAAGAAGGGTCCTGGCGGTCACCGCAGTGACGGCCGCGGCACAGACCGGGCGCAGAGCCATCCCTGCACACGAAAAGGAGTGGGAAGCCAGACTGTCAATGCGCCGGTCCTCAGCATCCCGAAGGGTACGATGAGTAGAGGCTGTCATGAAGGGAGGGTTAGCAACCCCAATAATAGGTGCATCCACCTCGGGAGGGACTGACTAGCAGCCAACCACATCAGGGGGAAAAGGGTACTTCCAATCCCAGACCCCCGGAACTCCTGTAAGTTCACAAGGTGATTCCCATTCCTTAGATATAAGAGCCTGGAATGATCCTGCTCCAGAAATTCCAAGCGCGGTGTCGCCGTGTGGAAACTCTCCCTCTTGGGCTTGGGAGACTCTCCCGGAGGAGAGATGGACAGTACTCCAAAGATCTTTACAAGTAATTTAACAGTGTCACACCGGCCCCAGGAACCAGGGCCAGAATTATCACGGGTCCAAGGTATCTCGTCTGAGGAACCGGAACCTGAGAACAGTTCATCAGAAGGATCAAGGACCTGCATAGCAGCAGACTCTTCAGTTTCATTGGGAAACATAGAACCAGGAAGCGTCAGGGACCGCTTCTTTCCAGCGCCCAAGCGCTCCGCCAACCAGGCATCACCTGCTCAGCCGTAGGTAGCCTGCGCGGCACCACCTGCTGGTCATCCCCACTCAGGTGCGACTCATCAGGAGTGAGATTTAAACAAGGGGAGACAGGTGTATTGAAGCAAGGTGCAGCCACTGGTAAACCTGATTGCAGGGCCAGTGCTTGTTCAGCACACGGTCCGCAGACCCGTGCTCTGTCAGCGTCAGCATGGGGTTGTCCACACGCAGTACACAGCCAGTCTTGTCCCCGCGGGACCCCGGACACATAATTCTGAGATGCCTCCGTATGGTGATTATCAAAGCAATATGCCAGCAGGGATTTATGCTATAAGCAACCCTGGATGCCCCAAGACCCGCTAGGAATGTGGGAGAATATAAAAGTGAACCCGTTTAGGATATATATCAGGCCGGGAGATGCCACCGGAATCTTGGCGTCTGAAAGACATAAGGAGAAGAATGGGTGTCAGAGCCATGTGCAGCTGGAAAAACATATAAAGGAGTCACCCGCGAGGGCACTTACAGACCAAGGGAGGAGGGAAACCGCCACCACGCGCGCGCGCGAAGATCAGCAAAATGGCGCCCAGCGAACCTTGAAGGGCGGGCTCAATGCTCGGCCTTGACGCGGAGCGCGCCAATTCAAGTCCCCGCCCACTCCGAAGGGCGCGAAGCTCTGAGGTAACGGCAAAGCAAGGATACAATCACACGCTTAAGGATTTGTAGAAAAACTGTTACGTCTAGTAAGGAAAAGGCGCCACAGCATCTTGACAACGCAGCAAACTGTGTATAAGACATACGGCGGTAGCCGAAAACCAAATAAAGAGCAAGCAGCACGGCTCTGACATTTCAATGTTAATGAAGGGCAGAAATAAGGCCATAAGCGTGATATACTGGTACACAGGGACCACCACACACATACCCCCCCCCCTTTCTTTTCCCACTAACTAGTTGGGGAATGAGGGAGGATGGCGACCCTTACACAGGGTCCACCGCTACACGGGGCACGGGGCAATAATGCGGGAGGGGCATCCACTAGAGGCTCACCATCAGCCTAAACTGCCTACCCTATGGTGGGGGATTGCGGTGGAGCATGGCTCCGTTAAGCACACGAGGTGCTGCCTACGTTCACCCGACCAACGCAGCCCAGGCTGGGAGGCATATTCTTCACAGAGAGGACGGGTGGAAATAGTCCCGCAGGGCCTCGGGCTGTAAAGCCCCGCTCGCCTGCGAGAGCGTGATACTTCATGTCTTCGCAGTTCAGCACTGCAGAGAAATCTGGGGATTTGTGGGAGGTCCCTCGGTATATGTAGGGCCGGGAGGAGCTTGTTTTCTTCATGATTCTGCAGTGCACGGCGCTGAAGGCGGAGGTATACCCACATGTAAGGACTATGTCTGGAGCAGGACGTGCTGTCTGCTTAGAATAACTAAATACATAGCAATGGCAGGCCACTGAACATTATTCTTCATCTGTGGTCCCCAACGAGTTGCGCAGCTCCTGCATCTCGCCCACCAACTGAAGGACCCTGACACTCAGTTGTGCCACTCTGGCACGTGTGGTCCCTGTTAAAAAACGTAAATTAAAATATTGGGATAACCTAGTTGGGGTCATACTGCAGTGCCCCCCCTGTATGTTCAAAACACCTAAATCTGGACTTCAAAAGTCAGAGGGCCCTCGCCACCACGGGCCGGGTTTTGCATAGTGCCCGATTAGAGAACCCCTGGCCCGCATTCTGCAGGCAAAGAACGGGCATCAGGAGCAAGGGCAGGAGTGGCACATCTTGCAGTTCCTGCAACCAAATATAAAATAATTACACAAAGCAAAGGTAACCAACTAAAACAATAACTCCTACAACAAATTAAGATTCAAGTTCAACAATCCAAATATAATTCACAAAGGACACAAGTCTAAAAAAAGATAGCAATTATATGGATGTGTGGAAAAATAAATGTTTACATGCTAAGGACTAATTAAGGTCAGCATTAAAATGCATCTATAAGGCATACATGAAATGTATCGATTCAGGTATGCATTGCTATACAATTTATGGCCTCGGCCATGCTGATACATGCAATGCCTGGATGCTAAAGGCGCGCAGACTCCTCCACATAGCCGCAAAACATGTTGAACAATAGCAATCCGAGCCCTCAAAGGTCCCGTAAGTGGATCGGAAATGAAACGGATTTATAGGGTGGTGATCCGTCGGAGATCAGCTCTCTGAATCAGACAGAAACCCATCCCAACAACGGAAGTTATCTGAACGAACGAAAAATTTCCGATTTTGTTTGGAAAATAATCCAAACTAACGGAAATGTTCCGATTTGCTTCCGTTCATCGAAAGCGCATTCCCAAACGTTCGTACGAATGAAAAATGAACGAAAAAAAGCAAAAAAATTACAAACACCCACCAAAACTTTCACAGACAGCTACGGAAGTCCGGATGAATGTGTCTCTGAATCGAGCCTATTGTCCAGGCAGGGGTTAGTTATTACCAGGTTGTTCCTCTGCCTGTATCACTGCCGACCTTGGGGTTTGCTTTCACCATCAGCCCAAGGATCACTTCTTTACAGTTTCTCCCTCTAGGCATCATCCATCAATCGAGTCGATAGTCCTGATGGTGGACTGCCCCTCCGTTCATAATTTATGCCTCTGTCCCTCCCCCTCCTAGCTGCTAACCAATCCCTCCTTTTCCCTTCTTGTCAATCCTCTGAACTCTAACTCCCCCCCACCTCTGCGCTCTGAAGGAAAGCCTCATGCTAATACAAGCAACACAATCAGGACACGCCCACTGCCTGGGAAGTGTAGAAATCAATATAAAGCATTTTCACTGCTTTGCAAACTTCGTAAAAAGGAGCATGAGGACATGTAGAGCTACTTGGTTATTAGGTTAAACCGGACCCTCAGCATCATTTAATGAAAATCCAAACCCTTAAAAAACTATTCACGAAAATCTAAAGTTTTTATTCTTTTCCCCACTGGGCTGCAACTCTGTTCAGGACTTAGGATACGGGCGCCGCCATCTTGCCTCAGAAGCATCACATACTGAGGATACCGAAGAGAGAGGGTAAAAGTGCAAGGGGTGGGTTATAGCTGTGCTTCACTCAGACAGAGCAGAGCTGGGGTCAGAAAAAGGGCAGTAATCCCAAAATGCAGAGCGGCACAGTCAGAAGACACTTCCTGTCTGCAGGCAGCCTGAGACTCCCTGGGCCGCCATCTTGAATGTTTAAAGGCTCAGAAAATGCTGCAGATGCAAGTAGGGTGATTTTTAATGTGGGCAATCTGTATGTACAGGGTGTGGGAAACATATAAGATATGCTCTTATTCAGGGCGAAGGTCCGGATTAATGTGAGCAATCTGTATGTACAGGGTGGGGGAAACATATAAGATAGGCTCTTATTCAGGATGAAGGTCCGGATTAATGTGGGCAATCTGTATGTACAGGGGGGGAAACATATAAGATAGGCTCTTATTCAGGATGAAGGTCCGGATTAATGTGGGCAATCTGTATGTACAGGGGGGAAACATATAAGATAGGCTCTTATTCAGGATGAAGGTCCGGATTAATGTGGGCAATCTGTATGTACAGGGTGGAGGAAACATATAAGATAGGCTCTTATTCAGGGTGACGGTCCAGATTAATGTGAGCAATCTGTATGTACGGGGGGGGGCATATAAGATAGGCTCTTATTCAGGGTGAAGGTCCGCAAATCTGTATGTACAGGGGGGAAACATATAAGATAGGCTCTCATTCAGGGTGAGGGTCCGGATTAATGTGAATAATCTGTATGTACAGGGTGGGGAAAAATACAACTCTGTGAAGTACTCACCTGTAGAGTTGGTATTATATGCATACAGCACGTCCTGCTCCAGTAGTAGTAATAACATGTGGGTAGTCCTCCGCCTCCGGCGCCGTGCACTGCAGACATGTAGAAAACAAGCTCCTCCCGGCCCTTCATATACCGAGGGACCTCCCACAAATCCCCAGCATTGAAAAAGCAGTGAGAAATAGAGACCAGGAGAAAGCAACCACCCAAAACAGGCAAAAATATCAAAGATAACAATCACCAACAGGGGATCCAGAACAAGGTGAAACAGGGTGGGGTGGAGCAGGACGTGCTGTATGCATATAATACCAACTCTACAGGTGAGTACTTCACAGAGTTGTATTATTCTAAGCATACAGCACGTCCTGCTCCAGTAATAGTAATAACATGTGGGACATCCAATAGCAGTGTCCATAAAGAAGGGTGGGATCCCCAACAGAAGGCAGCAGCAAGCAGTCTAAACTACTGCTGCCTGCAGAACCTTGCGGCCAAACACAGCGTCAGGTATGTACAGAAGACCAAGTAGCGGCCTTGCAGACTTGTTCAACAGAGGCCTGGTGCTGAAAAGCCCAAGAAGCCCCAACAACGCTAGTAGAGTGAGCAGTAAGACGAAAGGGGGGAGTCTTCCCCTTGGCAGTATAGGCTTGAACAACAGCCTGACGAATCCATTTACTGATGGTAGACTTGGCGGGAGCCAAACCCTTCCTAGGCCCATGAGGCACAACGAAGAGAGCAACCGTCTTCCTAAAGGCCTGCGTGGTAACCAAGTAAGACTTGACACACCTGACCACATCCAAGGAATGCAAAACCCTTTCCTTAGGGTTACTAGGATTGGGGCACAAGGAAGGAAGTACGATATCTTGATTCAAATGAAATGCAGACACAACCTTAGGCAGGAAGTCTGGCTTGAAGCGAAACACCACCTTGTCCCGGTGTCTCTCAAAGTAGGGAGGCTGAATAGACAAAGCAGCCAACTCAGACACACGTCTGACTGAAGTAATGGCTACCAGGAAGACAACCTTGAGCTTGAGCACAGCTAGGGGGGCCTCATGGATAGGCTCAAAAGGAGCCCCCTGCAAGGCCGACAACACCAAGTTCAGATCCCAAACAGGAACCATAGGTTTCCGAGGGGGGCGCACATGAGTGACCCCCTGAAAGAAGGTCTTGATAAGAGAGTGATGGGCAAAGGTCTTCTGAAAGAAGATGGACAGGGCCGAAACCTGGCCCTTCAAGGTACTGAGCTTGAGACCTAAGTCTAGGCCATGTTGTAAGAACTCCAGCACCCTGGATACTAAGAATTCCCGGCAGGGAAGAGACCTGGATTCACACCAGTCAATGTAAGCCCGCCACACTCTATAGTAGATGGCAGCAGAAGTCTTCTTCCTGGCTTGCACCATGGTAGCCACAACAGACGCAGACAAACCCTTTTCCATCAAGATGGAGGTTTCAATAGCCAGGCCGTCAAAGCCAGCGTTAGTAAATTGGGATGGCGTAGAGACCCTTGGGTCAGGAGGTCTGGTAACCTTGGCAGATCGCACTGATCTACTGCCATTTGAACCACGTCCGCAAACCACACTCTTCTTGGCCACCTTGGGGCCACCAGGATCGCGGGTACCCCTTCCAGAGTGATCTTGCGCAGCACTCTGCCCAGAAGGGGAATTGGTGGAAACACATACAGGAGCCGAAACTCCTTCCAAGACATTGACAGGGCATCCGTGGCCAGAGCCAGAGGATCCTGAGACAGGGATACAAAGCTCGGGAGCTTGTGATTGTGACGTGACGCAAAGAGATCCACGTCCGGCACACCCCAACGGTGACAAAGTGACTGAAATACCCTGTCGCAGAGGGACCATTCCCCCTGATGGGACGACCCCCTGCTCAGAGCATCTGCTAGCAGAATGTAGACAGCCGGTATGTATTGTACATTGGTCTCTGCCCAAGTTAGAATCAAAGACACCTCCTGGAGAGCACCCTTGCTCCGGGTTCCTCCCTGATGATTGATGTAGGCTACAGCCGTCCTGTTGTCTGAGCGTACTTGAACCGCCAGACCCTTCAGGTGCTGGGTCAATCGTTCCAGCACCAACCTGCCCGCCCTGAGTTCCAGGACATTGATAGGAAGATGGGCCTCCTGAGGGCCCCACCTCCCCTGGAAGCGCAAGGACTTCCAGAAACCCTCCCAGCCCGAAAGACTGGCATCCGTCGTGACCATCTCCCAGGAGGGAGCCAGGAAGGATCTGCCCCTTGTCAAATTCCTGTGGTCCAACCACCACGCAGGGGATTGTCTGACCGAGGGGGGAATCACCCAGCTGTCATCCAGAGATGCTGGGTCCTTGTTCCATACTGACAGAAGGTGAAGCTGCAGAGTTCTCAGATGAAACTGGGCAAAGGGCACCGCCTCGAAGCTTGCCACCATCGAGCCCACCAACTGCATTCCCTGCCGGATGGAGGGATGAGGGTTGGCGAGCAGGGATCTCGCCTGGGTTGTCAGAGCTTCCACCTTCTGCGGAGGAAGGAATATCCTTGACTGAACCGAGTCCAGAATCATCCCCAGAAACGGGGTCACTGAGGAGGGGGACAGAGAGGACTTTGGGTAATTGATCACCCAGCCGAAGGACTCCAGGGTGGACACCAACAATCGAGTGTCCAGCTCTGCCTGCCGCAGAGACTGAGAGGTGATGAGAATATCGTCCAGGTAGGGCAACACGCGTATGCCCTTTAGTCTTAAGAGAGACATCACCCCTGCCAGCACCTTGGTGAAGACCCTGGGGGCCGACGTGAGGCCGAATGGGAGGGCCACGAACTGATAGTGCTGATCCAACAGCGCAAATCTGAGGAACCTTTGGTGCCCTGAGAACACCGGCACGTGCAGGTAAGCGTCCTTGATGTCCACAGATGTCATGAAGTCCCCTGGACGCAGCGAGGCAATGGCCGAGCGCAGAGTTTCCATATGAAAATGCCTGCTTCTGACAAACTTGTTTAGGATTTTCAAATCCAGAATGGGTCTTACTGACCCATCTTTTTTGGGCACCGTGAACAGGTTGGAATAAAACCCCATGCCCCTGTCTCTTAAGGGGACCTTGCAGATGACCCCGAGCTCCAGAAGGGCCTGCACCGCCAGCATCAGGACCCGAGCTGAGGCAGGATCCTGCGGGATCCGAGACCCGACGAACCTGGTAGGGGGCAGCACCGCAAATTCTATCTTGTAACCGGAGGAGACTACCTCCTGAATCCACCGGTCTGGGACGAGGCGTCTCCAGACATGCTCGAAGTGCTGTAGACGTCCCCCCCCTGACGGGCGAGGGCGCCCCTTCATGCTTGGGGGGTCTTGGGGGGGGCTTTGGGCTTGGGCCCCTAGGAGGAGCCAGGACGGCGTCCTCTGTTCTTGTTCCAGGGTTCTGAGCGCGACCCAGAGAAGGACACCCCTCTACCTTGCTTGGTCCCCCAGTAGGGGGTAGAATGGGAGCTTGGACCATGAAAGGGCCGAATCTGACGCTTGCACTGGGGCAGCTTGTCCCCCTTGGCAAAGATATCTAATCTTTCTCCAAACAGGCGCAGTCCTTTAAACGGAAGCCCCGTAAGGGCCTTCTTGGCGACATTGTCAGCAGCCCAGTGGCGTAACCAGACCGCACGGCGTATGGCTACCACCAGAGCAGAGGATCTAGCACTCAGCTTAATAGCATCGTCCGATGCAGATAGGATATAATTCACAAAGGTCTCACAGGTGGCCAGAGCATTGGCGGCATCAGAGGGCAAGTCATCCGCCCCTTCCAGAGCAGTCTTAACCACAGTCCTGAGCGCCACCGCCGTGATGGCTAAGGCGCAAACCGGGCGGAGCGACGCTCCCCCAAATGCAAAGGCATGACATGCCAATTGATCAACTCGCCGATCCTCTAAATCCCGCAGCGTAGTAGTGTCAGGGGAGTGCATAATAGAGGTATTGGACAGACTCAGAATCGGGGCATCAACCTCGGGCGGCGATGTCCAACACTTAACCAGATCGGCCGGAAATGGATACTTCTTATCCACAGCCTTGGGAATCCCCTGGAGTTTACTGGGATGTTCCCATTCTTTCAGGACTAGGTTATTAAAGTGAGTTTGTTCGGGAAACTCCAACCGCACCCTAGCGGTATGAAACAGACTGCCCCTCTGCCGAGGTGCCGCGGGAGGGGGAGAGAGGGATAGAACATCAAAGATCTGAGACAACAGTCTGTCAATGTCGTCCTTGGACCAAAGATCAGAGCCAGACTCCTCCTGACTCCTGGACTCGTCCTCGTAGGATCCTGAGTCAGATAGCAGTTCCCCTTCCTCTGATGGGGACTGAGCATAGGAAAGCAGCAAATCATCAGATTCTACAGGGAGAATAGTAGCTTCAGGGTTCAAATGACGCTTCTTGGCAGTAGCCTTGCGTGCCAGGGAGCCAGCAATAAAGCTTTCCACACTGGCCAATCTAGAGGCCAAATCAGCATGAGAATCCCCACTAGTATTGGGGGTTATGCTCAAGCTTGGGGGAGCAGGGGAAATAAGGCGAGGTGCGGGCCCAGCCTCGGACGAGGTGGGAAGACCGGCTAGCGCCTGTTGAGCACAAGGTACGCAGACCCGTGAATTGTCACTGCTGCTAGGTGAAACCCCACAAGCTGCACACAGACGGGCTTGTCCCAGGGGGACCCCGTTCGCGATGTCCTGGGATGCCTCCATATGGTGATTATTAAATTCAATATGCCAGTAGGGATTGACGCTTTAAGCAACCCTGGATGCCCCTATGACCCGCTGGGAAGTGGGAGTGAAATCTGAAAAATGGTCTGGACCGGGCGCTACGTCGGGCCAGGGGAAGCCACCGGAGACAGCTGTCTGAAAGACACAAGGGGAACAGGGATGTCAGAGCCGAGCGCGAGGAACAAGCTAGAAAAAAAGGATCGCCCATGAGGGCACTTACAGTCTGCGAGGGGAGGACCGTCTTCACCACGCGCATGCGAGAAGGAAATGGCGCCCAGCGAATCTCGAAGGGCGGGCAATAGCGGGCGATGATGCGGAACGCTCTAGACCGAACCACGCCTCCCCCCCAGAGCGCGCGAAGCTAGAAGGCGTGCGGCCAATCAGGAGAGAATGTAGCTACGTCAGCATCACTTCAGAGAAGTAGTCTGACGAAGTGAGCAAGGGAATTTGAAAAACGCCGTAGCTTCCCCAAACAGTGCTGCTGTGTGCGCATAAGGCACAGTAAAACGCTGCGGTCAAATTAAAAATAAGCAAGTGAAGCGCGCTCTGACACCCAGTAGCTGTAAGAGTCTAAAGTGTACTTAGGGCAAGGAGTAGGCCATCAACACACAGCCCCCCCCCCTCTTTTTCCCCCACAAACGGGGGAATCTGGGAAGGAAGGTGACCCGAATAGAGGGTTCACCGTTAGATGGGGCATGGGGGCACTAGTGCGGGAGGGGCATCCACTGAAGGCTCACCATTCGCCTTAACCGCCTACCCTATGGAGGGGGGATTGCGGTGGAGACTAGCTCCGTAAGCACACTAGGTGCTGCCTACCTTCACCCGACCAACGCAGCCCAGGCTGGGAGGCATATTCTTAACAAGAAGGACGGGTGGAAATAGTCCCGCAGGGCCTCGGGCTGTCAAGCCCCGCTCGCCTGCGAGAGCATGATACTTCATGTCTTCGCAGTTCCAGCACTGCAGAGAAATCTGGGGATTTGTGGGAGGTCCCTCGGTATATGTAGGGCCGGGAGGAGCTTGTTTTCTACATGTCTGCAGTGCACGGCGCTGGAGGCGGAGGACTACCCACATGTTATTACTACTACTGGAGCAGGACGTGCTGTATGCTTAGAATACATATAAGATAGACTCTTATTCAGGGTGAAGGTCTGGATTAATATGGGAAATCTGTATGTACAGGGGGGAAACATATAAGATAGGCTCTTATTCAGGGTGAAGGTCCGGATTAATGTGGCCAATCTGTATGTACAGGGTGTGGGAAACATATAAGATAGGCTATTATTCAGGGTGAAGGTCTGGATTAATGTGGCCAATCTGTATGTACAGGGTGGGGGAAACATATAAGATAGGCTTTTATTCAGGGTGAAGGTCCGGATTAACAGCAGGACAATGGCAGCGGTGGGAGGAGTTAGACTCTTAGGAAGGTGATGGTCAGGTGGAGCACTATGGCTGTGTGTGATCTGCTGAACACACTATAAATGCTCATACAATCGTTCTTTCTGACACTTGATTCATTTTACTTTTTTCTGTGTAGATTGTATTGATGTTTATTCAGCGTGTTTTGGCTTTGAGCGCACGCCTCCTCTTTACCCGCAAAAACACTATCCATAAAAAACACAGCAGACACATGTATGGACACACTGAGAACATGTAATGATTTAATGACATGCAAATGACATGACAGCATTATATGTATGATCACTTACATTACATCACAGATACACAATGATTATTATATTGGCAGGTAGGTGCAGCGCTGAGCTTTTTACATCCCCCTCCAAAAATAGGGGCAATGTCTTTCATTCAGAACCGCTCTTGCCTTTCTTATAAGCCCTAGTGAACTTTCTCCCTCCTGCTGACCTCTTCACACAGACAACTCTGAACACCCCTAGTGGCAGGGTGCTGGATCAGGAGGTCAGTGGGAGGGGAGCGAGTTCACTAGGTCATATTGGGAAAACTAAAGCTGGTACTCAAGGAAAGCCACAACGAGCAAAAACAGCCCAAGCAAAGGGTTACATTAGCCTGCTTGGTGCTCACCTTGGGCTTGTTGTGAGGACCTGTGGCTTTAGATCTCCTGATAAGCCCCAGTGAACTTGCTCCCTCATGCTCGAAATGGGTGTTGTTCCCTGCGTGTGTGTGTGTGTGTGTGTGTGTGTGTGTGTGTGTGTGGGGGGGGGGGGGGTCATCCCAAAGGTACTGTAAAGCCAAATCTCAAATCAAGCTCTGTGATTGGCCAGTGCGGTCAGTTGACTTGTGAAACAAGATTTCTGACATTTATCTATCTCATCAGTGCTGCAGCAGCGGCAGCTGGGGTGGGGGTATCAGTACCAGCAAATGGGATGCCCCTCCCCCCCCTGCCCGGCCCGCAGAGAGGGATGTTCCAATCTGCCATGGCGTCTACAAGGCAGTACAGGTCCACAGGGACTTCTACTGCAACACAGTAGTCAGGGACACTGAGAGTCCAATGGCTGTTTGAAGGAGGGAGAAAGTTCACTAGGGCTTATCAGGAAATCTGTGTGTGAAAGCTCAAAAGCTGAGTAAAAGACACAGTCCCTTCATGCTGTGAGAAGGAATCAGGCTAGTTTAACCTTTTGTACAGAACGTTTTTTTTTTTTTTCGAGCGTTGGAGGTCCCTGATCTGAACAGTTATTATGCTTCCACCAGCATGGAAACTGCTCTGAGAGTAATATGTACATCATAAATAGGCAGCGAGGTCTGCTTTATAGTCAGCGAGGTCTGCTTTATAGTCAGTGAGGTCTGCTTTATAGTCAGCGAGGTCTGCTTTATAGACAGCGAGGTCTGCTTTATAGTCAGCGAGGTCTGCTTTATAGTCAGTGAGGTCTGCTTTATAGTCAGTGAGGTCTGCTTTATAGTCAGTGAGGTCTGCTTTATAGTCAGTGAGGTCTGCTTTATAGTCAGTGAGGTCTGCTTTATAGTCAGTGAGGTCTGCTTTATAGTCAGTGAGGTCTGCTTTATAGTCAGTGAGGTCTGCTTTATAGTCAGTGAGGTCTGCTTTATAGTCAGTGAGGTCTGCTTTATAGGCAGTGAGGTCTGCTTTATAGGCAGTGAGGTCTGCTTTATAGTCAGTGAGGTCTGCTTTATAGTCAGTGAGGTCTGCTTTATAGTCAGTGAGGTCTGCTTTATAGTCAGTGAGGTCTGCTTTATAGTCAGTGAGGTCTGCTTTATAGTCAGTGAGGTCTGCTTTATAGTCAGTGAGGTCTGCTTTATAGTCAGTGAGGTCTGCTTTATAGTCAGTGAGGTCTGCTTTATAGGCAGTGAGGTCTGCTTTATAGGCAGTGAGGTCTGCTTTATAGTCAGTGAGGTCTGCTTTATAGTCAGTGAGGTCTGCTTTATAGTCAGTGAGGTCTGCTTTATAGTCAGTGAGGTCTGCTTTATAGTCAGTGAGGTCTGCTTTATAGTCAGTGAGGTCTGCTTTATAGTCAGTGAGGTCTGCTTTATAGTCAGTGAGGTCTGCTTTATAGGCAGTGAGGTCTGCTTTATAGTCAGCGATGTCTGCTTTATAGGCAGTGAGGTCTGCTTTATAGTCAGTGAGGTCTGCTTTATAGTCAGTGAGGTCTGCTTTATAGTCAGTGAGGTCTGCTTTATAGGCAGTGAGGTCTGCTTTATAGTCAGCGATGTCTGCTTTATAGTCAGTGAGGTCTGCTTTATAGTCAGTGAGGTCTGCTTTATAGTCAGTGAGGTCTGCTTTATAGTCAGTGAGGTCTGCTTTATAGTCAGTGAGGTCTGCTTTATAGTCAGTGAGGTCTGCTTTATAGGCAGTGAGGTCTGCTTTATAGTCAGCGATGTCTGCTTTATAGTCAGTGAGGTCTGCTTTATAGTCAGTGAGGTCTGCTTTATAGGCAGTGAGGTCTGCTTTATAGTCAGTGAGGTCTGCTTTATAGTCAGTGAGGTCTGCTTTATAGTCAGTGAGGTCTGCTTTATAGTCAGCGATGTCTGCTTTATAGTCAGCAATGTCTGCTTTATAGGCAGCGAGGTCTGCTTTATAGTCAGCGATGTCTGCTTTATAGTCAGCAATGTCTGCTTTATAGGCAGCGAGGTCTGCTTTATAGTCAGTGAGGTCTGCTTTATAGTCAGTGAGGTCTGCTTTATAGGCAGTGAGGTCTGCTTTATAGTCAGTGAGGTCTGCTTTATAGTCAGTGAGGTCTGCTTTATAGTCAGTGAGGTCTGCTTTATAGTCAGTGAGGTCTGCTTTATAGTCAGTGAGGTCTGCTTTATAGGCAGTGAGGTCTGCTTTATAGTCAGCGAGGTCTGCTTTATAGGCAGTGAGGTCTGCTTTATAGTCAGTGAGGTCTGCTTTATAGTCAGCGAGGTCTGCTTTATAGGCAGTGAGGTCTGCTTTATAGTCAGTGAGGTCTGCTTTATAGGCAGTGAGGTCTGCTTTATAGTCAGCGAGGTCTGCTTTATAGTCAGTGAGGTCTGCTTTATAGTCAGTGAGGTCTGCTTTATAGTCAGTGAGGTCTGCTTTATAGGCAGCGAGGTCTGCTTTATAGTCAGTGAGGTCTGCTTTATAGTCAGCGAGGTCTGCTTTATAGTCAGCGATGTCTGCTTTATAGTCAGCGAGGTCTGCTTTATAGTCAGTGAGGTCTGCTTTATAGTCAGTGAGGTCTGCTTTATAGTCAGTGAGGTCTGCTTTATAGGCAGTGAGGTCTGCTTTATAGTCAGCGATGTCTGCTTTATAGTCAGCGAGGTCTGCTTTATAGTCAGCGATGTCTGCTTTATAGTCAGTGAGGTCTGCTTTATAGGCAGTGAGGTCTGCTTTATAGGCAGTGAGGTCTGCTTTATAGGCAGTGAGGTCTGCTTTATAGGCAGTGAGGTCTGCTTTATAGGCAGTGAGGTCTGCTTTATAGGCAGCGAGGTCTGCTTTATAGGCAGCGAGGTCTGCTTTATAGGCAGTGAGGTCTGCTTTATAGGCAGTGAGGTCTGCTTTATAGTCAGCAAGGTCTGCTTTATAGGCAGTGAGGTCTGCTTTATAGGCAGTGAGGTATGGCTTAAATCAAACCTCTGCAAAATAAATGGCTGTAAATGGGGCTGATGCTCCAAGTCAGGGCAGGAAACAGCTGCACACTGCAGAGCTGCACAACCCCTATTGGAGGAGTTAAGGCATATGGGAGTAGCTGGTTCCCCATCAAATGTCTGATGTGAGCATCTCTGTAATGCAGGGCTCTACTATGGCGAGAGGGGGTAGGTTAGGTTATTATAGTAGCAGCATGATTCAGGACCCTCCTGGTACAGGTTTAGGTCTGCTTGATGCATTTTATCATTGTTTAGACAGCCAGTTATTTAGCACAGATTTAAAGAGCTACAGCAGGCAAAGGTGACTGTTACATCATTGTGTCGGGCAAGGAAGGCTCCAGGTTTATGCGGGCCCTTGGGCGATAGAGTCTCAGTGGGCCCCTTGCAGGGTGGAAAGAAAGACAGAAGGAATGACAAAAATGAAAGTATAGATGGAAAAAAAACAAAGGAAGAACAAAAGCATAGAAAGATAGGACAGAAGGAAAGAATAGATAGAAGGACTAACAGAAAAAAAGGAAGAAAAGGAACGGCTGAAAGAATAGATTAAAGAAACAAAGAATAGATGCAAAGAAAGAAAGAGAGGAAAAGAACAGAATGAAATAAAGAATAGAAGGGCTGACAAAAATAATAGAAGGAAAAAAAAAAGAAAGAGAAAGAAAGGGAAAAGAATGTCAGAAAGAACAGATGAAAGAAAGAAATAAAGACTAGATGGCAAGAAAGAAAGAGAAAGGAATGGCACAACAAACAGAGGAAAGAAACAAAGAAGAGATGGAACAAAGAAAGAAAAAGAGAGAGAGAATAAAAAAAAAAGAAGAGAAGGAAGGAAACAAAGAATAGAGGGAGTGACAGAAAGAAAGAGTCCCTCCCAATGGCCAATCTGTCCCTGAATGACAGTCCTTAGCCCTGGTTACTACAGGGTCCTGCGTCCTGCATAGGGGCTGCCGGGTCCCCTCCCAAGGTGCAGGGCCTTGGCACTCACCCAGGTACCCAAGGCGTGGCCCTTGGATCTGTGATGCTGCGTAATAATCAGCATAATGGGCGGGGTCTGTAGGATTCCCAGAACTTGCTTTAGACACCCTGGCTATGCAATGTGAATCTGGAGGAGGAGTCAGAGGCAGGAGGAGGGAGGGACCAGCAATCCTGTCCCGCTCTGCTGAGCTGATTGGGGGATGAAGGAGAGAATGTCATTGGCTGAACCTGTAAACCTCGATATCTCAGCCATTTCTGCTTCAATTTTAAAATGGAAAACAGTTAAGGCCAGCGCTAAATGTAGCCCGACACAATGGTTTAACTATTACCTTTCCCTGCTGTATAATTTTAATTTAAAGGCAGTGAGGTATGTTTTTAAGACAACAAGGTTCTGTATGAGGTTATTATGAAACTGATCCCTGAGTAAAGCACACAACAGAATATATATAGAAATGACCCTGTTATTAACCTATATCATCATTTTTAAAAAGTGAATGTTTCCCTGAAGGGGACAAAGGTAGGTATACAGTAAGTGTCTCCTCTTATCTATCTTATATTTATTCCACTTACAGTATCGCCATGGCTGGCTTCAGCAGATCAGACACCATGAATGAGAACCTGCCATGAACATGTACCGGTATGTGTAATAATCTGACACTATCTTTTGTATCTGACTGCATTCATACTAAAACTGACCAGTTTTTTTTAATCCTCAAAGTGGGACAGTTTAAACTAGTTTGTGGGTAATGGGCGTGGTAAGGCATGTGGTTTAGCGTGTGGCTAAATTACCAGTCACATGCTCTAGGAATATTTGGTCCATAAAAGATGTTGGGGATGGAGCCAATGCTTGGAAGTCCCTGCATTCCACTACCACCATTCAACCATAGATGAACAGCTAGCATGTTAATGAGCCAGGAATAGGTATCAGTAATAATGTGACTTAGATTAGCTCAGGGAAACAGCATTTTTCAGGGTGATCTCTCCACTGCTCTGGCATGGCGGAGAGATGACTCACACAACGCCATCGGCTGTAAGCTGTTTACATTGGCAAAGCAGGCCGCTGTCAGGTCTGGCGTTCCTCCGCAACATGGCAGCATGCATCTGTTACGTTCTGCTTTTGCTGGCTCTCTTCCCTGGACTTTCCTCTGCTATATGCTGCTCCGCCGGCAGGTGTCCCTCTCCTGCAAGTAATCAGCCAGCACCTATGTCACTTCCTGGCCTTTATAAGTTTATCCATCCCTGAATCAGCATTGCCTTGTCTTCCTGGACCCAGAACCCAGAATCAGAACCCCTGCCACAGCCTTTGCGATTTGCCTTTCCTGTTTTAGCCTTATATCCGCCTTGGACTTTCACTGGACTTTTCCCTATGCATGTATGTTTCCAGACTCCACCTGTGTATTTGTACAGCAGCCTGAGTGTGTTTATGTTTTCCGGGTTTACCTATATTTCTGCACAGCAGCAGTAGCACGTAGTGTTCATCTTTATTCTTGTACCTTTACTTCAGCATGTGTATGTTATTATGTTCATTTGTGTATCTGTACAGCAGCCTGGTTGGTGTGTGGTATGTATATTTGTTTCTGTTTATCACCATTAAACATGGTTTGCTGTACATCCAACTCTGTCTCGCAGCCTAAATTACTGGTCATTCTATAATAGGGGATTTCTCTGCTGAGCCGCTATACAATGTAAACACAAAAGCGGTTGATCTTGTTACATTGAATAGCAGCCACAAGTCTGGATGTTTACAATGTAACAGAACAGGCAGCTGGTTGGTATTTTACAATGTAAGAGCTTGAATTTTTTCATTGTACAGCACAAGGTAGAAAGGCAACAGCATGAGTTTTAAAACTCCCAGCCCACTCTCAGCACTGCTGTCCATAGAGTCAGAGCAGTTGTAAACTGCCCAGACGTCCAGCATTCTGCATTTGGTGAGACAGTCTTCCCCATGTCAGCAGATTGGGACATTTAGGTGTCCCCAGAGTTGGGCCTCAAAGTGGGACTGTCCCAACGAAAGTAGGACATCTTGTCAGTTTAGTCATGCGGTTCAGCTTCTGTGAGTGGCTCACTTTTCAGGTTCACTAAAGGATGTAAAGGGTCCCCAAGCCTAAAAACAAAATAAAGTAATACTTACCTCTCAGTCTGCAGGCTGCTTCCCGTGGCCCCCTTTGTTTGTCCATCCCCTTTAGAGTCAAGGCACCTGTCTTTTCTTCAAATGAGCCTCAGTCCTTAATCTAAGTGTTGGACCTACCTGAACCATTACCTTACCCAATTCCTTGAATCCAGGACGCCACTCAGGGTGTCTTCTGCAGCATCCTGGGCAGGAAGCTCCTGGTTCAAGAAAACGCTGTTACCCTCTACCCTATTCAAGATGATATTCTAGGCCAGGGCTTCCCCCACCAATGGTTTTAGAACCATTGGTGGTGTTCGAGCTTCCCTCTGGTGTTAAGGTGTCAAGGCCACCAGGGGTGAAAAGTCAAGAAGCTGTAGGCGTGGATCATCTTGGAATTCCTATTAAAAGGACTTGTGCCGTAGGGCCATATAGCTCTTTAGAGAAACCTCAGCCCTCCTGGGATATTTTGTTGTAGTGGCAGCAAGGTAATTAGGATTTTTGGAAAATGAAAAGCCCCTCAATCGCCTATGTGTGAACAAGGCCTAAATGTGTAACCTCAAAGAAGAAATCTAGTCAAATATGACCACCAATACTCACCTCTGCTGGGATCCTTTCACGGCCCAAGTGGACCAGCCTATTAGGCTTGCATGTCTGGCGGGCACACAGTGAGCCTGGTAGTTTGCTCATGGTCATATGGGATATGGATCCCGGAAGTTGTCAGTATCAGTGGCCACAGGGAGCCGATTCACAATTACAGTGGCTGCAGCTATTTTTTACTGTACTTTCTCTTTAGAGGGTCTGTCCAGGATCATGGACCATACACATCTTTTTTCCCCTGCAGCCGTTCCACCCTACTCTGGCTGTCCTAAACTTACTGGGTCCTGAGAAGGGGTCCCTTGCCATCGACTCATGCCCTCAGCTCAGACAACCTTGTTTGGAGGGTGGCAGATGATATCACAGAGGGGCGAGTGGATATCGGGCCCTATTAAAATCTGTACACCCCTGTATGTAACATATATGGTGGACCAGCAAATGGTGCTTCCCTGTGTGTGGAAGGAGGGTTGTGCACAGAGGCTGGCTGGGAATTATACCGTCAGCACTGGAGCTCACAGTACTGAAACAGGGGCCCTTCAGCCTATAGGATTTCTAGGGATCAAGTCTGTTGGCAGTCAAGTAAATCACATTTTTTTTTATTTCTTTGACTTCACAAAGCCTTTACAGGGACAACAGTGTAGAGAATGATACACCTTGGGCTGGGAGGTTCAAAACTCATGCTGTTGCCTTTCTACCTTGTGCTGTACAATATAACAAGTTAAGCTCTTGCATTGTAAAAAGCCAGATGCCTGTTCTGTTACATTGTAAACATCCAGGCTTGTGGCTGCTATGCAATGTAACAAGATCACCCCCCTTCTGTGTTTACATTGTATAGTGGCCTGCTACGTCAATGTAAACAGCTGACAGCGATATGTGAGTCATCTCTATATTATGCCAGTTTGGTGGAGAGATTACTCTGAAGGATGCTGTTTCGCTGTGTTAATCTATGTCACATTATTAATGATACCTATTCCTGGCTGGTTCACAATAAGATGTAAAGCCAATTTAAAACTCATGCTGTTGCCTTTCTACCTTGTGCTGTACAATGTAACAAAGTAAGTGAGACTGCTACTGTGAGGGCACCACTATAAAATAAACAATCCAGTGGGTGCTCCAGGAATTCCTCTATTAACACATATAAGAACACAAAACCCACAATCAGAATTCCAAAAGTAGGGCACTCCACCAGATAAAAATCAAACTAAATTATTGGTTAGCGCAATATGATAAAAAGAACATACAACACAAACACATAACATAGATAAAACAATACGACCACTGGACTGGTAAAGTGCCTGTATAATATTAGTTGGTATCACATGATTTCATCAAAAATAAGTCATAGAATAAATTCAAGTAAGGAAGCCAACTGCTCACAATATTACTATATCTGCTACTGCAGAAGCAATGTGCAAAATGGGCTTCTGCCCCTAGCTGGTACTGCAAAGATCTGCTACCAAGAGCTATTAATGGCTGTTCACGATATTACTTAGGCAGCTACTGCAGAGCAGTATACAAAATAGACCTCTACTGCCCCCTAAATGACACTACATGTATAATAAATAATAATGCAGGGTATTGCGAACTATGAGCAAACCCTAAACCGTGATACAAATAAAGTGCATAGTGCTAAATAACTTATTATTAATCTATGAAATGAATACACAACAATAAATATACAAACTACAAAATTACAAAAAAGTGCTGGGTGCAAAACTTCATATTCCTAGAGTGATACTATAAGTAAAAAGTTGTGCATGAAGGTATAAGGGAGCAAGGTATACAAAAATATCAAACCATGATAATCACATCGTAACAAATGAGCAATAGACTACCGCCAATTAAGTATGTCCAGTGGTCCTCTGCTGCCCCCGCGCGCTCCGCCAAGCGCCCAAGGCTTCTAAGGGGGTAATGTTGAACTCATAAACAGCCCCTTTATAGTGCGGCAGGAGAGGCACCCACCGCCGCACGCCGCATCCGCCCGCTACAAGCGCCGGAAATCCGGCGGCCATGATGTCCTCTCCAAGGCCCTGCGGCCACGCCCCCCCAATGACCCGGCCGCCGTTCATCAGGAGAAAGAGATCTTGAGAGAGTTCCGTTTGGACTGGAAAGATCGATGGTAATGTGGGCGTTGTAGAAGGAGGTTGCCTTTAATATCTGGGTGAAAAATCAACTGGGAAATAAGAAGCACCAGCATGGAGAAGATCCATAGGCTATTTTTTTGTCTTTGACCAACTAGGACCGAAATAGGGTTCATTCTATAAAAGCCTTGGATGGCGGTATAGTGAGAATATACTGAGAGGAGCTCTTGGGAAATAAGCCCATGGGATTGGGCCCTTGAGTTTGGCCCTATGTTATATCTCTGGGCCAATATCATCAGCGAGCCGGACAGCAAGATTTGTCTCTAACCTTTGTGGGACTGATAATGACATCATTGTATTTTTTATTAGTATATACTCGGTTGGGATATGGATTTGAGCATATAATAATATTTTTGGAATTAGTGCTATTGGATTTTGATTAATATATAAATGTACCTCATTGCCTTTAGATTTGTGTCTCTGAGAGATTCCACTATGAGCCAGTTCATAAATACAACATGTTGGATCTTATTATAGTGTATTTTTGTTGATTACATAGGTATAGTGCTATTTTGTAATGTTTTAAAACAAAACTTTCCCTCTCTGGTGTGTGCGGTGAGCGGCCCCGCTGCCAGCCACTGGCGTGCGTCTCCTCGCTTGGCGGACACGCCCCCCACTTTCTCCTGATGACGGCGTGGCAGGGCCTTGGAGAGGACGTCATGGCCGCCGGATTTCCGGCGCTTGTAGTGGGCGGATGCGGCGTGCGGCGGTGGGCGTATGAGTTCAACATTACCCCTTTAAAAGCCTTGGGCGCTTGGCGGAGCGCGCGGGGGCAGCAGAGGACCACTGGACATACTTAATTGGCGGTAGTCTATTGCTCACTTGTTACGATTTGATTATCATGGTTTGATATTTTTGTATACCTTGCTCCCATATACCTTCATGCACAACTTTTTACTTATAGTATCACTTTTTTGTAATTTTGTAGTTTGTATATTTATTGTTGCGTATTAATTCATTTCATAGAGTAATAATAAGTCATTTAGCACTATGCACTTTATTTGTATCACGGTTTAGGGTTTGCTCATAGTTCGCAATACCCTGCATTATTATTTATTTCTGGGTAGTCAATACATGTAGTGTCATTTAGGGGGCAGTAGAGGTCTATTTTCTATACTGCTCTGCAGTAGCTGCCTAAGTAATATCGTGAACAGCCATGAATAGCTCTTGGTAGCAGATCTTTGCAGTACCAGCTAGGGGCAGAAGCCCATTTTGCACATTACTTCTGCAGTAGCAGATATAGTAATATTGTGAGCAGTTGGCTTCCTTACTTTATTTTATTCTATGACTTATTTTTGATTAAATCATGTGATACCAACTAATATTATACAGGCACTTTACCAGTCCAGTGGTCGTATTGTTTTATCTGTGTTATGTGTTTGTGTTGTATGTTCTTTTTATCATATTGCGCTAACCAATAAATTAGATTTTTATCTGGTGGAGTGCCCTACTTTTGGAATTCTGATTGTGGGTTTTGTGTACAATGTAACAAGTCAAGCTCTTACATTGTAAAAAGCCAACCAGCTGCCTGTTCTGTTACATTGTAAACATCCAGGCTTGCGGCTGCTATGCAATGTAACAAGATCCACTCCCTTCTGTATTTACATTGTATGGCGGCCTGCTATGTCAATGTAAACAGCTTACACCTGACATCGATGTGTGAGTCGTCTCTCCATCATGCCAGTGTGGTGGAGAGATAAACAATCCAGTCTCTCGAGATCTCGAGAGAGTTCCATTTGGACTGGAAAGATCGATGGTAATGTGGGCGTTGTAGAAGGAGGTTGCCTTTAATATCTGGGTGAAAAATCAAGATATCAACTGGGAAATAAGAAGCACCGGCATGGAGAAGATCCATAGGCTATTTTTTGTCTTTGACCAACTATCGAAATAGGGTTCATTCTATAAAAGCCTTGGATGGCGGTGTCACGCTCGGGGTAACTCCAGCCCTCTTAATGAGCTTGCAACCCCCAATCTCCACAGCCAGCTTCACCTGTAGGAGCCCCCGCTTGCCGGGACGCAAGATACGCCTACCCGGGATCGGTTGCCCCCAGGACTTAATGGCTCAAAGGATGTAAGCTTATATGTGGGAGGACTGGAGAACCAATAGCAAGAGCGTGAGTGACGGAAGTCCAGAGACAGGCAATAGGTCGATAACGGGAAGGCAGAGATCGTAGCGGCACCAGGGGTCAGGCAAGACGTAGTTGGGGTTCAGGCAGAGGTCAGCAACTGGGGATCAGGATCTAGAAGCGTCAGTTCAGGCAAAGGTCGGCAACAAGGAATCAGGATCGAGAGGCGTCAATACAGGCAGAGGTCGGCAACAAGGATTCAGGATCGAGAGTGGACGTACAATCAAATCGGCAACAGGCTAGACTTCACAGGAGTAGGTAACACAGGGTTCTGAGCGCTATCACAGGCAATTCACAACTGAGAGGGAATTGCCTTTATAGGGACAGGTCTGAGGGAAGCAGTGTACTGATTGGAGCACATAGGATTCCAAGGGTAATTGGCTGCAGAGCAGAAGAGGGCGAAGCCCTCAATCCCCTAGGATTCATTAACCCTTAATTGATCCTCCGGCGGGTGCGCGCAGCACAGCGCCGCCGGAGGGCATAACAGACACGTGCTCGCGGCCGCGCGCGAGCACGTCTACTGGAGGAGGAAGCGGGGGGCGTGGCTGAGCTGGGCGCCGCTCGAGCCGACGCTGCTCGAGCCGACGCCGCCCGGCGCGGCCGCTGCACAGTGACAGCTGCAGCTGGCCGCCTGGAGACGTCGCTGGAACGGGGATCAGGTAAGCGGTTCCTGACAGGCAGTATAGTGAGAATATACTGAGAGGAGCTCTTGGGAAATAAGCCCATGGGATTGGGCCCTTGAGTTTGGCCCTATGTCATATATCTGGGCCAATATCATCAGCGAGCCGGACAGCAAGATTTGTCTCTAACCTTTGTGGGGCTGATAATGACATCATTGTATTTTTTATTAGTATATACTCGGTTGGGATATGGATTTGAGCAGAAAATAATAATTTTGGAGTTAGTGCTATTGGATTTTGATTAATATATAAATGTACCTCATTGCCTTTAGATTTGTGTCTCTGAGAGATTCCACTATGAGCCAGTTCATAAATACAACATGTTGGATCTTATTATAGTGTATTTTTTGTTGATTATATAGGTATAGTGCTATTTTGTAATGTTTTAAAACAAAACTTTCCCTCTCTGGTGCGTGCGGTGAGCGGCCCTGCTGCCAGCCACTGGCGTGCATCTCCTCGCTTGGCGGACACAGGGCCTTGGAGAGGACGTCATGGGCGCCGGATTTCCGGCGCTTGTAGTGGGCGGATGCGGCGTGTGGGCGCCTCTCCTGCCGCACTATAAAGGGGCTGTTTATGAGTTCAACATTACCCCCTTAGAAGCCTTGGGCGCTTGGCGGAGCGCGCGGGAGCAGCAGAGGACCACTGGACATACTTAATTGGCGGTAGTCTATTGCTCACTTGTTACGATGTGATTATCATGGTTTGATATTTTTGTATACCTTGCTCCCATATACCTTCATGCACAACTTTTTACTTATAGTATCACTCTAGGAATATGAAGTTTTGCACCCAGCACTTTTTTGTCATTTTGTAGTTTGTATATTTATTGTTGTGTATTAATTCATTTCATAGATTAATAATAAGTCATTTAGCACTATGCACTTTATTTGTATCACGGTTTAGGGTTTGCTCATAGTTCGCAATACCCTGCATTATTATTTATTTCTGGGTAGTCAATACATGTAGTGTCATTTAGGGGGCAGTAGAGGTCTATTTTCTATACTGCTCTGCAGTAGCTGCCTAAGTAATATCGTGAACAGCCATGAATAGCTCTTGGTAGCAGATCTTTGCAGTACCAGCTAGGGGCAGAAGCCCATTTTGCACATTGCTTCTGCAGTAGCAGATATAGTAATATTGTGAGCAGTTGGCTTCCTTACTTGAATTTATTCTATGACTTATTTTTGATGAAATCATGTGATACCAACTAATATTATACAGGCCCTTTACCAGTCTAGTGGTCGTATTGTTTTATCTGTGCTATGTGTTGTATGTTCTTTTTATCATATTGCGCTAACCAATAAATTAGTTTTATTTTTATCTGGTGGAGTGCCCTACTTTTGGAATTCTGATTGTGGGTTTTGTGTACAATGTAACAAGTCAAGCTCTTACATTGTAAAAAGCCAACCAGCTGCCTGTTCTGTTACATTGTAAACATCCAGGCTTGCGGCTGCTATGCAATGTAACAAGATCCGCTCCCTTCTGTATTTACATTGTATAGCGGCCTGCTATGTCAATGTAAACAGCTTACACCTGACATCGAGAGTGTGAGTCGTCTCTCCATCATGCCAGTGTGGTGGAGAGATCATTCTGAAGGATGCTATTTCCCTTTGCTATTCTAAGTCACATTATTACTGATACCTATTCCTGGCTGGTTCACATTAACATGTAAAGCCAATTTAAAACTCATGCTGTTGCCTTTCTACCTTGCGCTGTACAATATAACCAGTCAAGCTCTTACATTGTAAAAAGCCAATCAGCTGCCTGTTCTGTTACATTGTAAATAGCCAATTTAATGCTAGCTGTTGGCTTATAGTAACTGTAATAGGCGTCATCAATGTATAGGGTCTAGCAGCCCTACATGCTCATCTAGGCCTCCCATGTTAGTGCTTGAGGTATATTTAGGGTATTTACCAGCGACTTTCAGCGGCTTGGAGCTACGTTCTGCCAGCATCCTCCCCTCGCTGTCAGTGAACGAGCACGTGTACACCACTCCGGAATCATCGCAGGTCAGACAGAAGGTGAGGAAGGAGCAAAGCTGCCCGGGCGACTTGTTCTCAGTGACCTGGTACATGGCATCATGATCCTTGCCGATCATCGTCCTCTCCTCATCCAGACACTTCTCCCATATGACTCGGATATCTCGGGGGACGTTCCCTCTCATGCTGCAGCTCAGCGTTAACCTCTCACCCTCGTTACAGCTCTCAGGGCTACACACTTCTGATATAGAGTAAAACCCAAAATTATCTGTAAAGAGGGGAAAAAAAAGAAAAAAAAGTCTGTTATTCATATTTCTATTTATTTCCCTTTTTCTTTTCTTTTTTTTTTCTTTAATGCATGGCACGGCCCGCTTCGGTATTCATAACTGATGGGTATTCTGCCACCAGGTGGCGCAGCAGCACTGCAGAAAGCTGTGGCAGCTCCCGGCTCCCTATAAAAATGGGATTAACCAAGTTCCCAGTGTTGTCTCTGCAGTGACACTGCGAAGTTAGAAGATGGCTCTCTCTCTTGCGCAGGTGAGCGAGGCAACCAAGCCTGCGGCCCTGCAAGTCTATTTCCATCCGTTTCTGGACCCTACCTGCCTCCCAGCCTTAGCTGACAGATCGGGTGAAGGTAGAAGAGCACTAGGGTCAAGTGCTCCTGGAGCGCAGCTCCAAGCCGCAGACCCTGTAACACAAAGGGTAGCCGGCCATAGGCTTTATGGTGAGCCTTCTTGGGATGCGGAGTTCCTGCCCTAGCTTCTGAGGGGGTGAGTTGTTGGGGACTAAGTCCCCTTATTTTCCTTTTGGGGTCCCTCCCCCCCCCGCTCCCCCTCCCTGGCCATGGCTGCTCGCCGCTGCCTCCTTGTCCCTCTCTTCTCCCCCTCCCCTCTCTGACTTGTTAGTTTCTTGTGTGTTTTTTAGCTGCTACGCTGCTTTGTACTATGCTTCGCGGCTGTGGGCGCTATAACCTGAGGTGATTTTGCATTGTCATGGCGCCGGCCGGGTCACGTGAGCACCGTTTTCGCACTCTGCGGGGGGCGGGGCCGCTTGGTGAAGCGTATCGTGTCGTCTCCCCGCGGCCCGCCCCTCGAGGTACCTCTGCCAGCGCCATTTTGAGAGAGCTGCGCGTCTAGATTTCTCCCTTCCTGGGTGCGGCGCTGCTTCCTCTGGTGTGTCGCCTATCCTGCGGTCTGTGCCTGAGTGACCCAGCGGTGTCTCTGGTCCGTGAGTCCCCCTTGGGGTTTTTTTTATTCAGAGTGCATATGCTGCGGGATACTTATATGTTTCTTTACTTATGTCTTTCAGGTGGGATACCATAGGGTTGTGGCATATCCCGGCTCCACTCCTTCCGTCCCCTCATCCCCCTTCACTATTTCTGGGGGTATCCCGTGGGAGGGCATCCCAGGTGGCTTCTGCCTTAGCCTTTGCCCACTGCTAGCCTCTTGCGCCTGTATTAATCACCATATGGAGGCTTCTGGGGATAGCGGACTTGGGTGTCCTTCGGGGCAAGCCCGGCTGTGTTCCATGTCTGGTGTATCCCCTGTGAGTAACAGTGTCACGGTGTGCGTGCCGTGCGCTGAGAGTGTCCTTGCACTCCAAGATGGTTTGCCTGCTTCGCTTCCTCCCCCACACCTGCAATTGGGTCCCAATGAGGGGGACACTAGCAGGGAGTCTAGCTCTGATTTGGCTATGCGAGTGGCCAAACTTGAGAAACAACTTGCCAAGTCTGCTCCTAGGAAGGCTTCTGGTAAGAAGCGGCACCTGGATCCCAGATCCTCCCCTCTTCCTGAAATGTATGTGGGGATTGATGAATTTGGTGAATGTCACCCCCTTGAGATGGGGGAGCTTTCCCAGGATTCGGACTCCTCTGGGAGCAAGCAGGAGGGTTGCGATAGTGACCCTGGTTCTGTGTCAGGAGAGGATTCATGGTACCCTGAGGACACTGATAATCTGCTGTCACATATTTTTGAAATTTTGCACATTGCTGCTCCCGAGGTTGCTAAGAGAAAGCAAGGGGAGCTTTTTCGCCCTGGTAAACAGCGTCTAGAGTTCCCGGAGCAGGAACACTTCACCTCCCTTGTGCTTAAAGTGGACCAACACCCAGGATTTTCACTATCCTGGTTTTTAGTCCACTTTCGCGGGGCACCCCGACGCTGGCGACCGCATCTTGCGCTTCCCTCTAACAGGGAGCGCGCCCGCGCTGGCCATTAACAAACGGCCGCCGCGCGCCCTGCTAGAGAGAAGCACGAGATGTGGCCGTGGCCCGCGCATGCGCCGTTGGAACGGGGGTAAGGTAAGGTGAATGGGGCATCCTGGGGGGTTTCACACAGCGGGGCATCCCGATTTCGGATGCCCCGTTGGGAGGGATCTGATCGGCCCGGGAATCTTATAGATTCCCGGGCCGATCAGCCTGGGTGTTGGTCCACTTTAAGGAATGGGAACGTCCCAACAGACTGCCTGCTGTGCCCAAGGGGCTGGATAAAAGGTATCGCTTTCCTTCTGATCTTGTCAAAAGGTGGTCCTTTCCTCCTGAAGTGGACGCTCCTGTGCTAGGTTTGTCCAATACTTCGGTCATGCCTTCCCCTGACACTACCACGCTGAGGGACAGTGAGGACAGGCGCATGGATCAGCTGGCTTGCCATGCCTTTACCTGTGTGGGGGCTGGTTTACGCCCGGCCTGTGCTGCTGCCATCACTGCTATTGCCCTTAAGAGGCTTCTCAAGCTTCTACAGGATGGTGCTACTGCTGGTAGCGGGGGGAGGGGGGGGAACATAGGACCCTATTACTTTGCTCTGTTTTTGTGGTCTTTATCCTTACCGCTATGGATGATGTTGTGCGGCTGTGCGGTAGGGCCTCTGCCCTTTTGGTGGCTATGCGCCGTTCTGTCTGGTTGCGCCAATGGGCAGCTGACGCTGCAGCCAAAAAAACTCTCACTGGTCTCCCCTTCGCGGGTCTGCGGCTTTTTGGGGATCGTCTTGATGCTTTAGCTAAGGATGCCAGGCTGCCTCAGCGTAGGAGGCAGTCTCGGCCTTTTAGGGGGTCCTCCGTCCCCCTCTCTTCTTTTCGTACTCCCAGAGGAGCCCGTGGCTCCCTCTTATCTAGTGGCAGATCCCGTGGTCATCCCAGTTTTTCCTGGAATACCAAGCCCTCTCCCAAGCCCCCTCAGGCATGAAGGGCGCCCTCACGCATCTGGGTGGGAGGATGGCCTTGACTTTTTACTCATATCTGGAGACTTCACGTCTCAATCCGGTGGATTCAGGAGCTTGTATCCTCTGGTTCCAAGATAGAGTTTGTTGCCTGGCCGTCCCAGAATTCATTGATCCTGGATGTCATTTAAATTCCATGTCTTATTAAGAGATGTTTCTTCTGGCTCCTTGACTATTAGAGTCAGGAGTCTTTTCATGGTCCCCCAACAGGGCTTTTTGAGGCACATTCTGGCCCTGAAGGGCCTCAGCCAAGTTGTTTGATTCATAAAGTTTTTCTGCTTTAAACCGCTAGCCTGCTGTCAGTACCCTTCATCTGGGCGATTTCAGGTCCTCTGTGGACATCATAGCGGCTTATTTTCTGGTGCCTATTTTTTGGGGTTGTCAGAGATTCTGCGGTTAGCGCTTAAGACTTAGCATTCCAATTTATGGCCCTTTAGGGTCACCAGATGGTTCACCATGACAATGGCAAGGGCGATGGCCCTGTTAAGGATCCAAGGCATCCTCACCATTCCTGACCTGCAAGTCCCTTTCTTGGGTCGCGCAAGTCAAGCTGGTTATCTTCCTTTTAGAATCCATCGGCTGGGTAATCTGCCATTCCTAGTTTTATCTGTTCCCGTCCTGGATGCTGTCTTTTCTGAGTATCTCCCAGGTCAGGGTGTTCCTTCCTCAGTAATAGGGGAATGATTTTTCAGATGCAGGCTTAGGCTCTGCTATAGTGCCCTAACCCCTACATTGTCAAAGGATGCAGTTAGTGGGTCTGTTGCTGCTTCAGATAATCCTCTTTGCTCTTTTCACATGAGTCCTCTTGTCAGTTTGGAATAGGGACCCTGAGTCCTTGGAGCCGGATTTTGATCTGTCTTCTCTGGCCAGATAGTCCTTCTGGTGGACACTGAACTCCTGGTACCTCTGGGGGTTAGGTCCTCTCTGCCCCCATGTTGGGAGACGGTCTCCGCAGATGCCAGTCTGCCGTTTGGGGGAGACTTCTGAAAAGCCCTGAGGTTCCAGGGATGGTGGGGCCCACTGGAGGCCCAGGTTCCCATCAACTTCCTGAAACTGAAGACGATCAGGTTGCTTCTTCTTCCTGTCCGCTCACCTTCAGGGTTAGACTGTTCTGTCCGCTCAGACGTCCAGTAGGCTGTTGCCTATTTCTTTCGTCAGGGAGTTACTTGGGGCAAGTTAGCCTTCAAATGATTCTCCCTGATTCTCTCTTGGGCGGAACAGAATGTTCCCTGCATCTCAGCGGTCTACATTACAGGGACGGACAACTGGGAGGCGGACTTCCTGAGATATGGTCCCGCAACTAATGGGAGCTTCTATTCCTGTTTCACCGCTGGGATCATCCAGTCATGGAACGGTGGTGTCCCGCCATAATCATATATCTTCAGAATTTGTCTCTGGTTCAGGATCCTGTGGTCTTCACTTCGGATACCTTGGCATTCCCTTGGACGGAGTTCGGGTTCTCTATGAGTTCCCTCTGTTCCTCTCCTGAGCAGGGTTATGGGCTCCATAACCCAAGAGCAGGTACCTGCCACCCTGGCGGTCTTTTTGGCTGTTGAGAGCTTCCATCTTATGGTCTAGCAGTTGCTTGATTCTGTTGTTGATACCAGGATTGGGGCCAGGAGGAAGTCCTTGTGCCTCGCCTATTACATTGTCTGGCATGCTTTCATTGACTGGTAGAACTCCAAGTCTCTTTCCTGTAGGCTGTTTTTTCTATTCCCAGGATTCTGGAATTCTTGCAACTTGGTTGAATTTGGACCTTCGTCTTTAGTACACTCTAGGGCCATTTTTGTAGCTCTGGAAAAGTTTTTCCAACGGACCCTTGCCATTATCTGCTGGTGCATGTTTTTTTTGGTCCAGGGTGTTTTTTCACGTGCATTCCCCGAAGTAGCCTTGCTGTCTGTCTAGGATCTGAATCTGGGGCTACTGGTTATGCAGGGGCCTCCTTTTGAGTCTATCCGTGAGGCCGCCTTGCCCCTTTGTTGACTCCTAGAGTAGCCCCCCTTTTTGTATGACTATCGCCTCTGTAAGGCGAGTTCTGAATTAGCTGTGTTTTTTTCATCAAAAATACTTATTTTGAGTGTCTTTAAAGTTAGGCGATGTTAGGCCAGATTTCGGCCTATGGTTGGGTATGCCTTTCATCTTATTCAGGGCATTGTCTTGCCTTCATTGTGTTCCAATCCAGCTTCTTCCATGGAGCGGACTCTGCATTCTATGGATGTGGTCTGGGCTCTGATGTTCTTTTTGGTGCTATGGAGACTTTTGGGAAGTCTAATTTTCTGTTTGTTTCACTTTGAGACTGGGAATGGTTTGCCTCCTGCTGGATCCACTGTCGGTAAGTGGATACGTCAGGTGATGGTTCAAACCTATTCTGCTAAGGGGTAGACTTCTGTGGAACAAGTTTGTAAGGCCGTTTTTTGGTCTTCTGTTCATACTTTTTTGAAGTTTTTTACATGGTTGATATTTAGGCCTCAGCTGATGCTGCTTTGGGCCGCAAGGTTTTCAAGCGGTAGTGACTTGAACTACTGGCTGTTACTCTTTGGGGATCCCGCCCTATTTTGGACACTGCTTTTGGATGTCCCATCAGTTATGAATACCGAAGCGGGCCGTGCCATGCATTAAAGAAAAAAGCAATTCTGTGAGTAGTCACCTGTAGAATTGTTTTTGTTCTTGCATGGCACGGCCCGCTTCGCCCCCACCCTTGTTATAGCTGTTCTTGGTTGCCTCTTTTTGGTGATTGTTCCAAGTTAAATCGGGGTTTTTTACCTTTTTTACATTCTTACCTTTATTCTCTCCCGGCTTCTTGTCTCACTGCTCGTCTACGCTGGGAACTTGTTGGTTGGTCCCGTTTTTATAGGGAGCCGGGAGCTGCCACAACTTTCTGCAGTGCTGCTGCGCCACCTGGTGGCAGAATACCCATCAGTTATGAATACCGAAGCGGGCCGTGCCATGCAAGAACAAAAACAATTCTACAGGTGAGTACTCACAGAATTGCTTTTTTTTTTTTTTACATTTTTGGAGCAGGAGAAGGATTGGGGAGCTGAGGCTTTAAAAAAACACACACACACACATTTGTGTGTAACATAACATGGCAGAAATGTTATAGAATTGACAGAAATATGCTGCAGTCTCCAACAGCTTAGTAGATATAAAAGAACACAGCAAAACACAGCTAAAATCCCCCCTCCCAATCACCCTATTATGTGTGAGTGTGCAGAATTCCCCCAATCACACCATTACAGGCAGTGAGCGGTATCCCACATTAAAGGTATCACTAGGCTGTGACGCACTCCTGCAGCCAGCCATTCAGGCTGAAGACGGGAGTTTGCCCGCGTCTGGGGATGTGACCACTTTAGAGCTGTTTGCTGAACATTAATAGGCACAGCAAATAGCTCTGATTGGACAAAAGCCAGCACATGCACCAGAGGACTGCGTGTGTAACAGAATAGTCCCCTGGCTAGAGGTGCACCTGGAAGGGGGTCCCTGGAGAATGGGGGATGCCCTGGGATACCCTGGGTGGGGTGGATTGTGTTAGAATGGGGATTTATAAATAAGTATATAGTTTAGATGTAAATACCTAGGTAGGCCATTAGAGGCCCCCATAGGATAAGAAATAGAATAAGTAGTGTAGTGTAGTCAATTAGGTTTTGCCATTAGAGGGCAGAAGAGTGATGGACTATAAAGGGGAGAGCTGAGGAGCTTGGAGAGAGTTCCAGCTCCAGAGGGCATGGAGATAGAGCCCTGCAGAGAAGCCATCATGTAAAGTTCCTGATCCATGGTGTGCAAAGGTCCAGCTGGACCTGTGAGAAGATAAGGAGCAGGTGGAATGCACCCCTGTAGTGTAGCTGATGGAGATCCTGTGGACTGGATGCTCAGAGGTGTCCGGGACACCTGTAGAGTTATATGTGAGGAACAGAAACTGGCTTGGGACATTAGAGCTGGTCAGAAGAGGAGGCCCTGGAGTGCAGCTTGGTGAGATCTCTGGGAGTGAGATAGATGAGGACTTAGGCTGGTGTCTGGTGCCCCTGTTGAGTATTTGCAGGAGAGGCGAGGAAGCCAACTTGGGACCTAGAAGCTAGGGGTCACGGCAAGGTGCCCAGGAGAGGTGAGGAATCCAGCTTGGGACCTAGAATCAAGGGGTCACGGCAAGGTGCCCAAGGGGAGGCGAGGAATCCAGCTTGGGACCTAGAATCAAGGGGTCACGGCAAGGTGCCCAGGAGAGGCGAGGAATCCAGCTTGGGACATAGAAGCTAGGGCTCACAGTAAGGTGCCCAGGAGAGGTGAGGAAGCCAGCTTGGGACATAGAAGCTAGGGCTCACAGTAAGGTGCCCAGGAGAGGCGAGGAATCCAGCTTGGGACCTAGAAGCTAGGGGGTCACAGCAAGGTGCCCAGGAGAGGTGAGGAAGCCAGCTTGGGACATAGAAGCTAGGGGGTCACAGCAAGGTGCCCAGGAGAGGCGAGGAATCCAGCTTGGGACCTAGAAGATAGGGGTCACAGCAAGGTGCCCAGGAGAGGCGAGGAAGCCAGCTTGGGACCTAGAAGCTAGGGGTCACAGCAAGGTGCCCAGGAGAGGCGAGGAAGCCAGCTTGGGACCTAGAAGCTAGGGGTCACAGCAAGGTGCCCAGGAGAGGCGAGGAAGCCAGCTTGGGACCTAGAAGCTAGGGGTCACAGCAAGGTGCCCAGGAGAGGCGAGGAAGCCAGCTTGGGACCTAGAAGCTAGGGGTCACGGCAAGGTGCCTAGGAGAGGCGAGGAATCCAGCTTGGGACCTAGAAGCTAGGGGTCACAGCAAGGTGCCCAGGAGAGGCGAGGAATCCAGCTTGGGACCTAGAATCAAGGGGTCACGGCAAGGTGCCCAGGAGAGGCGAGGAATCCAGCTTGGGACATAGAAGCTAGGGCTCACAGTAAGGTGCCCAGGAGAGGTGAGGAAGCCAGCTTGGGACCTAGAAGCTAGGGGTCACAGCAAGGTGCCCAGGAGAGGCGAGGAATCCAGCTTGGGACATAGAAGCTAGGGCTCACAGTAAGGTGCCCAGGAGAGGCGAGGAATCCAGCTTGGGACCTAGAAGCTAGGGGGTCACAGCAAGGTGCCCAGGAGAGGCGAGGAATCCAGCTTGGGACCTAGAAGCTAGGGGTCACAGCAAGGTGCCCAGGAGAGGCGAGGAAGCCAGCTTGGGACCTAGAAGCTAGGGGTCACAGCAAGGTGCCCAGGAGAGGCGAGGAAGCCAGCTTGGGACCTAGAAGCTAGGGGTCACAGCAAGGTGCCCAGGAGAGGCGAGGAAGCCAGCTTGGGACCTAGAAGCTAGGGGTCACAGCAAGGTGCCCAGGAGAGGCGAGGAAGCCAGCTTGGGACCTAGAAGCTAGGGGTCACGGCAAGGTGCCCCTGGAGCAAAGCTCATTGAGATCCCAGGAGGGGATGCCCGGAAAGACGAGAGAACCGGAAGTTTTAGAGGTATTGGGGAAGGAACCGTGTTTTTATGTTGAACCGTGACTAACAAAGATGTGCTGGAGAGTGAATGTGTTTAATAAAGGGTAATCCCTTTGGTATCTCTGCTGTGCTCTGGAGAATCATGGTGACCATAGTTCCATGGACTGTGTGAGAACAGTGCCCCATCCCTGGCCAACCCCCAGGGCACATTTTGGAGTACTTTGGCCCTTTTTAGTCGGGCATTCCCAAGAGCATGCACCAACTGCCACATGTTGTCTATAGGTGAGTTTGTACTGGGTGATCTGGAGGGTTTCACACAGTGGGGCATCCCAAATCCGGAGCAAGGAACAAAACACGGCATAGTTAAAATCCATTTTTTCCACTTTAAACAATGTAGTATTTTAGAGTTTATATGAGGAAATACATATTTGCATATTAGACAAGAGAAGACCCCATTCAGTCACGCCCAGTGTGACGATTGCACGGGTTGATCAGACCTCTTGATCGTTCATCCGGCCAATCGTACTCCACGTGTGTCACCACAAGGCCATAAACTGCTGCCACCAGAACACACACAGTGTTCACCTCTATATAAGCCGCACACAACACAATCAGATTGAACAAATCAATCGACCCACAACCACTTCCAGGCGGGGAAGATCGAGCGTCCTAGGCAAGTAAGGTAGACAGGCTCTTAGGAAATAGCGTGAGCTTTTTAGATCCTCAATTCAGAGCATCAGTGACCCTCTGCTGTATTTTTAGAATTTATTTAAACAAACAGAAAAACAACAAGAAAAACAATGCAAAGTGATAAAAACAGAGTTAACTATAAAACACGGTAAATAAGATAAATAGCAAGAGATATAAAAAAAAAAAAAAAGCAAAATACTTGTCTGTCTGGGCTGCGGTTCGATCAAATAAATTGTCTCTCACACGTTTTCTGGTCTTCTCCTTAGATGTTAAAAGGGAGCGTGTGTCACTTTTGATGGTAAGATTCGAGTGTCCCTCTCTGTCCATTCTGAAGCTCACCTTATTCCCTCTAGCCAGGGGTCAGTTTCCGACCCCTCCTATGGGCAGAGCGATTGGAGTCACCCACTGTCTGATTGGTGCATCTGGGATTCTCCATCTTTGGGTACCTGAAAGTTCCATATGATATCCCCCATCTGTCCTGGGATTCCAAAGGGAAGAGGGATGGAGGACATTCCATGGAAGGGAGGCAGGATATGGACCTTGTCTCTTCTTTTTATGGCTCGGTGATCCTGATAACACTTTGTTTATGCTGCAGAGTTTTATAAGGGGAGAAAGTCATTCCAGCTGACCCTGTGTGCATGCAGGGGGGTTTATGGTAATCGGGGGGGGGGGGGAGAGTTATAAAGAGCAGAGGGGCCAGCCAAGGTCTATATAGACACATTCATTACCAGTTTAGTCACACCCAGTACATATCAGCTGACAGTTGAATTCTCTTACCCAGAACAGTTCCAAAGTATTTCTTCTCCTGCAGGATCTTTGCCCCTCTCATGAAACGGCATATAAATTCGGCCTGGTTGTGCCGTTCCTTTTCCACCTGGAAGCAAAGGATAGAGCAGACCGATCGGCGCACTCCACCCACCAGCTTGCTTTTCACCACGTTCCAGCAGGTGTATGTGTCCTGCTCCTGCAGCTCTCTGTAATCTCCCGCCGTGTACATGGAGCCCCTCTCTTTTACCACAATCTCTTTCTCCCCTTGCCGGACCAGCCACACCGCCGTTAGGTTTCTGGGGTATCGTCCCGAAATGCTGCACTTCATGACCGCCATACTGCCGTCAGTCCAGTCCTTGCTTCCCGAAATGTCTGTCACTGCGATGGCATAGAAAAGAAGAATCATTCGCCGGTTTTCTTTTATTGGAAGGGAAATTATGTACAATGGTTTTGCCCAGAAAAAACTCTTAGTTGTATGTGTGCCAGAGACTAATATTGCCCCACCCCAACAAATCAGAAAATATATAATTACATTAAGAATATCTTTATTAGTCAAAACAACACACAAGACATGTTAAAAACCTTTTAAAACACAGATAACAAGAAATAGCACAATCTGCCAGGAGGGGGCGCCAAATCACCCTCTAGCTATCAGCCTGTTTTGATGTATGGCCAAAAAAGTAAACTAGTGGGGCTCTGGAGCTGCCCCCATAGGAATCCTTTGTATGTTTTGATGTATGTGCAATTTCATCCCCCCTCATCACCACACTAATAAGCCCTGCTATCTAATGTGTCTAAATAAATCAATTTACAATATTCCATCTAAAGTGCATTGTTATAATTCCCATTAAACAGACTAGCTCCCGTCCAATCTATTCTAAACTCTGCTGCTCGCCTCATCCATCTCTCCTCTCGCTTCTCCAGTGCTGCTCCCCTCTGTCAATCCCTCCACTGGTTACCTGTCTCCCATAGAGTTCAGTTCAAACTTCTAACGGTAACCTACAAAGCTCTCTCTAACCAGGCCCCTTCCTACATTTCATCTCTGATCCAGCGTTACCAACCCAAGCGCAACCTCCGCTCTGCCTCTGACATTCTCCTGTCCTCTTCCTTGGTTACTTCCTCGCACTCCCGCCTTCAAGACTTCTCCCGCGCCTCCCCACTTCTCTGGAATGCACTTCCCCGCTCGATCCGCCACTCTCCATCACTCCAAGCCTTTAAAGGCGCCCTCAAAACTCACTTCTTCAGACAAGCATATGACCTGGCGTAAGCAACTCCTATAACCTTCAATGGCACATGCAGCTATACTCAAGCTCTACCACTTGTGACCCCCGCCCCCTTTGTCTCCACCCCCATCCTTTAGACTGTAAGCTCGCAAGGGCAGGGCACTCCTCCCTATTGTCTCCTGTGCTCACAACACTTGGTTTTAACCTGTGGCATCTAATTTTGTATTGTTCTCTGTACTATATGTTTTATCCTGTCTGTAATCATACCATGTAAAGCGCTACGGAAGTTGATGGCGCTATATAAACAATAATAATAATAATAATGAAAGTGCTCAAATTATTATGCAAAGAGGGATGCAAGTTCAAACATGCCATACCAATCTTGAGAAACGGTGCTCCAGCAGCGCCACACAGTACCCCTCCAGGACTAAGGCCCACGCATTCCATGACTACCGACTAGTCACTTCCTCAGGGCTGTATGCTAAGTATTTCTGTGCTCACTAAGCCATTTTAAACTCACCCACTCTCACTCCCATGTCCCTGCACGGTTGCCGGCTAAAGATCAGCCGGAAGTGCATCAGCGGCCCAACCAGCATGGAACACAAACCCGGAAGACACCAGCAGCTCAGGTGAGCACCTCCCCCTGCAGGCCAGGAGGCGTGCAGCCCAGCAAGATGGAAGGCATCTAACTTTGTGGGACAGAGGAAAGGCTAGGTAAGTAAATCGGGCATCTATTAGCAATCCCCAATGGCTATCATACACAAATATATGGCTAGTAATAATATGTATTCCACATCAATTCTAATGCAGATATTTGCAAGATGATTCTAAGAGAGGGATAGTTTGATTACCTTATGCTACAAAAGTTTTACAATTTTTTTACTATTAAGCATTGATTTCATATATTCAACAACTAAATCATATATACACAGAATGGTAATAAAGTAAAACAACCTCGATCAGCCTGTCTCCTGAACTACTCTGTGCTGGTATAACAGCTTAATGCTTTTGTGGTTATATTTAACCCTTTAACTGTTGGTGATATAATACTTTTACAACAGCTTACAGCTTGTCTTTGAATGTGACTAGTACCAGAAAAGAGGGAGGCACTCTCATCTCTAAATCAATATCAATAGCTTTATTAAACTCTAATACATTCAAATGACCAGAACACATATGTCAAACCATATTAAAACCAATTACAAACATATAGGAGACAATAACACACAAGACAAGTCAACATAAAAAAGGTGTGTAGGCGATGGGAAGAGAACCATCATGGGCATTAATCCATACAAATGTATATAAAAATAAATGAATTCAAAGAAAAAAAAAAAAAATATATATATATATATAATCCTCTACAATACTGAGACAATAGTGCAAAATGCCATATATAATGTGAAAATCCTGCCTATGATCTGGATCCTAATACATACAATAAAGTGCAAGTGCCAAAACGATCTAAATACCTAAACAATCTAGTTCGATTTAAAACCAAACATGATTCCTAAACCGCCCAGAGTACAGCCAATTAATCCAACAGCATAATAAACAGCATCTACAAAAGATAATATCAAAGCTATAAATCACCCCCTACGGTAGATAACCAACAGTCCTATCAATGCAGTCTCCCCACCACCTACCACACCAAGAGCCATGCGTTATGTGGGTACTCCTCCCACTTCCTTAGGCTCAAGCCTGTTTCTTTGCTTTTGAATGTGACTAGTGACTTTTGCTAAATTTTACAGCTATGACAGGTTATGACACTAGATGGCGCTGGGCCCAATGCGGAATCATAGAGTATATGCATTTTTTACTGCTGTGTTGTATTTCCTGTATATCGAGCTGTGATCTCTATGACTGCTACTTCCTCCTTTTCCTGCCTGTTTGTTTAGCCACTATGTAAGGTTATATTCTCTTACTGCACCCATGTTCCAGTAAAGTAAGTTCCAGTTATAAACAATACATAAAAAGCACAGAGCTATAAGTGCATTCCAGTGTAAGTCCTCTTTAAGGTTCCTCCAAATAATCTTCAAATCAATAAAGTGACTTCTCAATCTTTTCGTGTGCTATCCCACCACCAAAAATATGCTCTTACCAGAAATGATCTGATCAAACGCCAACAAAAAGGTCATAAGGGTCACTCTCCAAATGTTTCCACAGCGATAGGTATGATCCCACCGTTAAATGTATATATGTGACCAACAAATATCCTCCATATTATGGTCATGCAAAGGAAAAACATAGATCCATAGCGCAATATTGCAAACACTAGTAACTTCTTTAATTCAGCCAAAAAAATACTCACAATAAAAACTTTTTAAATGCTCGCATCACACAATGTGGCAAATAGCCAACTCACGCTGCTCAATTCCAAAAGTAGAATACCGCCGGCTCCCAACGCGTTTCGTCGCCTCCCGCGACTTTCGCTACGTCACCTAGCTTCGGAAGTATTCATTACACGTGGGTTAAAGCCAGTAGAGGGCGAACTTCTGCAGAGATGACTAGAAAAAAAGCCCCTCCCGGCCCATAAATACCTGGGACCTCCCACACATTCCCCAGTAATCGTCTCTGCAGTCGGCGAGCAAGTCAGAAGATGGCTGTCTCCTTCCTTGCAGGTAAGCCGGGTTTACACCCGGCCATTTTATTTCCCTATTTCTGCCCGGACCTTGTTTTTATTAAGCCCCTATGCCTCCCAGCCCTGGCTGTTGGTCTGGGTGATGGTAGGATACACCTTAGTGGTGTGATAACTTCGTGAGACCCCCAAGGGGTAGGCGGATACCAAGTTCGGGATCCTGGTTTGGGATGCCCTGTCCGTCATTTTCCCTGCGCTGCATTAGGTGGCTTGGGACTTCCCCCACCCGTTGCTCCCTGTCCCTGGATCATGGGGGGGGGGCATGTCCCTCCAATTTTTTACCTCAGACTTTGCCTGGCCAATTAGCTGTCAGTGTGGTATGAGTGTATGTGTGTGTGTATGGTGTGTGTGGCTTCTATTATCTGCCTTTTTTTATTATGCATAATCGTATTGTTAGGGCTAGCGCTGCGGAGACGCCTCATGGCGCTTCCAGCCGTCCCTCTCCCGGGGCGAGAGCCGCGCTTCCTCCCCGCGGCTTTCCCCGCCGGGTCTCCCCTTGCCCGAGCGCTGTGTCCCTTCCTGGCAGCGCCCCTCGCTTACCTGGTGTCCTGCCCTCCGTCCGGCGTGGCTGCCGGGGCCTGCGGGCGGCTCCCTCACTTCCTTCTTCCTCCTTGCCTCTCCTGCGCGCACGTCCCCGGCCACTAGGGGGCGCGCGCTGCAATACTGTGGAATTTAAAGGGCCAGTGCATCTCTAATTGGTGTCCGGCCGTCCAATCCGGTAATATCACTTCCTTTTTATTCTGGCCAGCCCTTCCTCCCTTTGCCGGATTATCGGTGTGTTTCCGTGATTGTCTGTAGTTAAATCTGTGGCTTTTTTCGTGTATGACCTCGGCTTACCTTTTTGACCACGAACCTCCGCTGCCTGTCCCGACCTCGGTCTGTCTCTTCGTCTGTGAACCTCCGCTGCCTGTCCCGACCACGGCTTGTCTACTCGCTGCTGAACCCTCGCTGCCTGCCCTGATTCTGGCTACTCACCGTGACCATCGTTTATCTCTGCTGTACAATACCTCGGCAAATTGTGGAACTGTGCCGCCGTTGGGGGGTAGCGACCTGGGAGTCATCAGCCGCACAAGACCAACCTGCTTCGCGGCGGGCTCTGGTGAAAACCGGTGGCTCCTTAGACCCCGCTTCCCTGACGCGGTACTCACCAACAGTTCCGCAGTTCCAGTGGGTCCACGCTTCATTGGTTTCATCCGGTTGTAACAGTATAATCCGGCCATGGATCCCGCCGAGGTGCCATTGCCAGACGTCTCTGAACTACCTGCACTAGTCGCCATGCAGTCACGGCAGATCAATCAACTTACGGCCATGATGCAGCAACTTCTGTCTATGCAGCAACCGCAGACGCCACCGCCTGCTCCGGCTGTTCCACCACAGCTTCCGGTGGCTTCCTCCGCGAGGATTCGTCTCTCCCTGCCAGCTAAATTTGAAGGAGACGCAAGACTTTGCCGTGGGTTTCTTGCCCAATGTTCCCTGCACCTGGAGCTATTGGCTGACCAATTCCCTACTGAGCGCTCCAAGGTGGCCTTTATTATCAGCCTGCTCTCTGGGAAGGCCTTAGCCTGGGCTACCCCATTGTGGGACCGCAACGACCCCGTTACCCTCATGGTTCAAACTTTTGTGGATCAGTTTCGCCAGGTTTTTGAGGAACCTGCCCGGGCGTCTTCAGCCGAATCTGCCTTATTGAATCTGGTTCAAGGTGATCTGTCGGTGGGAGAATATGCCATTCGCTTCCGAACTTTGGCAGCCGAGCTAGCTTGGAACAATGAGGCTCTCTGTGCCTGCTTTAAGAAAGGTCTCTCTAGTAGGGTCAAGGATGTTCTTGCTGCCCGGGATCTCCCTACTTCTCTTTCTGAACTAATCCAACTTGCCACACGTATAGACATTCGTTTTACAGAGAGGCGGGATGAATTCCGCCAAGATTCTCTGCGTGCCAAGAGGGCATTCCGTTTGGCCCCTACGTTTCAGAACCCTCAGTCTACGCTTTCGTCTCCGTCTGAAGAAGTCATGCAAGTGGACCATACTCGCTTGACTCCCCAGGAAAGGTCGCGCCGGAGACTCGAAAGACTTTGTCTATACTGCGCCAGCCCAGAACATTTTTTGAAAAATTGCCCAATCCGCCCACCACGCCAGGGAAACGGGCGCACCTAGAATCGTTTGGAGAGGCGTCTCTGGGTGTCTGTGCTTCCTCTCCTAGGTTCACTGTGCCGGCACAACTTCACTTGGGCTCCACTTCCGTCCTGAACTTACCGGCCTTCTTGGACTCTGGTTCGGCGGGGGTTCGCGAACTATTACCGCCAGTTCATTTTACACTTTTCCACGACAGTAGCCCCCATCGTGGCCCTCACCAAAAAAGGAGCCAATCCCAAGGCATGGTCTCCGCAGGCTGAAGCAGCCTTTCTTGCATTAAAGAAGGCCTTCGCCTCGGCACCGGTACTTTCCAGACCTGACCCGTCTCGTCCTTTCGCTCTTGAGGTGGATGCCTCTTCCGTCGGAGCCGGAGCAGTACTTACGCAACGATCCTCGTCCGGCAAAGCTCGAACTTGCGGATTCTTTTCCAAAACCTTCTCTCCTGCCGAGAGGAACTACACCATTGGAGATAGAGAGCTATTAGCCATCAAATTGGCGCTGGAAGAATGGAGACATCTCCTCGAGGGATCTATCTTCCCAATTTCCATTTTTACTGACCACAAGAACCTCTCTTATCTGGAATCCGCACAACGCTTAAACCCTCGTCAGGCCCGTTGGTCACTCTTCTTTGCACGCTTTAATTTCCAGATCCACTTCCGTCCAGCTGCAAAAAACATCAGGGCAGACGCTCTCTCCCGTTCCTCGGATGTCTCGGATAAGGTCTCTTCTCCGCAGTTTATAATTCCACCCGATCGTCTGGTTCACTCTGCTCCCGCTGCTCTAGAATCAGGTCCTCCGGGGAGGACTTTCGTACCTGTCTCTCGTCGCCTTTTAATACTAAAATGGGGTCATGCCTCCCATACTGCTGGTCACCCTGGAATCAAGAAGACCTGCGCCATCATCTCCAGATACTACTGGTGGCCCACGTTAGCAAAAGATGCCGCAGAATTCGTACAAGCCTGCACCTCGTGCGCGCGCAACAAGACCCCTCGTCAACGTCCCGCAGGTCTTCTCCAACCACTTCCCATTCCGGACATCCCCTGGTCTCACATCGCCATGGATTTTATCACTGACCTTCCGCCTTCACAGGGCAATACCGTCATCTGGGTAGTGGTGGACCGATTTTCGAAGATGGCGCATTTCATTCCGTTGCCTGGATTACCTTCTGCTCCCCTTTTGGCAAAGAATTTCCTTAAACACATCTTCCGTCTACATGGGCTCCCAACCCACATTGTCTCCGACAGGGGAGTTCAATTCGTATCGAAATTCTGGAGGGCTCTCTGTAATCAATTAAAGGTGAAATTGGACTTTTCTTCCTCGTATCATCCCCAATCCAATGGCCAAGTGGAGAGGGTAAATCAAACTTTGGGGCTGTATCTACGCCATTTTGTTTCCACTCGCCAGGATGACTGGGTGGACCTGCTGCCCTGGGCAGAGTTTTCTTATAACTTTAAGGACTCTGAATCCACCGGAAAATCCCCTTTCTTTATAGTCTATGGTCGTCATCTCCTTCCTCCTCTGCCTTTACTAACGCCCTCCTCGGTACCTGCGGTCGATGACCTTTCGCACCAGTTTTCTTCCATCTGGCGTGAAACACAGCATTCACTGGAACAAGCCGTGTCTCGTATGAAAATCCAGGCTGATAAGAAGAGAAGGACTCCTCCTTTATACTCTCCGGGGGATAGGGTATGGCTTTCGGCCAAGTATATTCGTTTTAAAATCCCCAGTTACAAACTTGGTCCTCGCTTCTTGGGACCTTTTAAGATCCAACAACGTATCAACCCTGCCTGTTACAAGCTGCATCTGCCACCCTCTCTCCGCATAACCAATTCCTTCCATGTCTCTCTGCTCAAACCGGTGACTGTTAAATCGTTTTTCCCCCAAATTATTGGAACCTAAGCCAGTCGCAGGTACTGAAGATACCTTTACGGTCAAAGAGATACTTGCTTCGAAGATCTCCAGAGGAAGACGCTATTTCTTGGTGGATTGGGAGGGCTACGGCCCTGAGGAGAGATCCTGGGAACCGGAAGAAAACATCCTTGATCGGACCCTTATTTCGGACTTCCTTGGTCTTAAGAAGAGGGGGAGACCTAAGGGGGGGGGGGTACTGTTAGGGCTAGCGCTGCGGAGACGCCTCATGGCGCTTCCAGCCGTCCCTCTCCCGGGGCGAGAGCCGCGCTTCCTCCCCGCGGCTTTCCCCGCCGGGTCTCCCCTTGCCCGAGCGCTGTGTCCCTTCCTGGCAGCGCCCCTCGCTTACCTGGTGTCCTGCCCTCCGTCCGGCGTGGCTGCCGGGGCCTGCGGGCGGCTCCCTCACTTCCTTCTTCCTCCTTGCCTCTCCTGCGCGCACGTCCCCGGCCACTAGGGGGCGCGCGCTGCAATACTGTGGAATTTAAAGGGCCAGTGCATCTCTAATTGGTGTCCGGCCGTCCAATCCGGTAATATCACTTCCTTTTTATTCTGGCCAGCCCTTCCTCCCTTTGCCGGATTATCGGTGTGTTTCCGTGATTGTCTGTAGTTAAATCTGTGGCTTTTTTCGTGTATGACCTCGGCTTACCTTTTTGACCACGAACCTCCGCTGCCTGTCCCGACCTCGGTCTGTCTCTTCGTCTGTGAACCTCCGCTGCCTGTCCCGACCACGGCTTGTCTACTCGCTGCTGAACCCTCGCTGCCTGCCCTGATTCTGGCTACTCACCGTGACCATCGTTTATCTCTGCTGTACAATACCTCGGCAAATTGTGGAACTGTGCCGCCGTTGGGGGGTAGCGACCTGGGAGTCATCAGCCGCACAAGACCAACCTGCTTCGCGGCGGGCTCTGGTGAAAACCGGTGGCTCCTTAGACCCCGCTTCCCTGACGCGGTACTCACCAACAGTTCCGCAGTTCCAGTGGGTCCACGCTTCATTGGTTTCATCCGGTTGTAACACGTATTTCTATTGGGGTGCCTTGTATGCTGCGTTATCTTTGACATATACTTTAAGGTTATACAGATATATTGTATGGCTGTGATTATATCTGGATGTATGATTGCTGTAATGACTTCATGCTTATGGTACCCTTTTTTATTATGTCTTCCAGGGGGATTACCTTCCTTGATAGTTAAAAGGGGGTTCTCCCAGTCCTTAGGTCCCTCACTCAAATAGGGGCTTTACAAATGCTCCCACTAACGGACGTTAAGGGGCATCCCGGGTAGGTTACTGGCGTAATTCCCATTGGTCATGGCGACTACCATAAAAAATCACAATATGGAGGCTTCCCAGGATACCGGGCTCGGGCTCCCCTCGGGGCAACCCCGGCAGTGTGTGGTTTGTGGGCATCCCTTGCGGGAGATAATGTGCTTATTTGCATTCCATGTGCACAGCAGGCAATTACGCGGCAGTCGGAGTCCCAGGCGTCTGGGTCAGCGCCGCCGGCCTCATCACCTACACCCCCACGCCTGATTCTGACCCCAAGTGATGAGTCGCAATCTGATGTCTGTGCTACATTGGCCAACATTTAGAAATTGATTGCTAGCTCTGCGGCCGGAAAGGCCCCAGCTAAGAGAATGCATGTGGCACCGGCTGCGCCGGGTTTTGATTTTGAGGAATATGACTCCTTTGACTGGTCTGATTATTCCCCGCTGGAAGAAGGGGAATTGTTTTCAGAATCTGATGGTTCTGACGATCAGCAGTACCTGGATGCTGATGCTAGGCAGGAGCGTGGGGATAACGTGGATACCCCCAGACTTCTGGCCCATATTTTTGAGGTTCTTGCTATTTCCCCGCCTGTGGAGGCCCCTCCGCAAGAGGGGGAATTTTTTGGGGGCCACTAAGCCGCGCTTGGAGTTTCCTGATCAGAAACTTTTTGACAAGTTGATTCTTAAGGAATGGGAAAGGCCCAACCGGCTTCCCGGTGTCCCTCAGGGGTGGGATAGGAAATATCCCTTCCCGGTGGACCCGGTGAAGCGCTGGTCGTCACCCCCAGAAGTCGCCCCTTCCGATTTTGGGGTTGTCCAACACATTGGTTGTGCACTCACCTGACTCCACCACACTGAAGGATGGTGAGGACCATCGTCTTGATCAAATGGTGTCACACTCCACATGCCAGTGTGGGTTCGGCCCTGCGTCCCGTTTGTGCTTCCGCACTCTCGGCCGTGGCTACCAGATCTGTAATTTGGGGCTTGTTGAATGGTCCCCTTCTTAACCCTGCTAGTGTTGAATTTGCAGCACTTACACGGTATGATCTGTTCATGACCTTTGTCTTATCAGCCTTGGACGATACAATATACATGTGTAGTAGAACCTCGGATTTGCTTGTGGCTATACGCCGCTCGGTTTGGTTGCGCCAATGGGTGGCTGATATGGTGTCTAAGAAGGCGCTTACAGGGCCACCCTTCTTGGGTAGGCGCCTGTTTGGAGATAAATTGGACTCGGGGGCGAAAGGAGGAAAGTTGCCACAGCGCAAGAAGCAGCGCCGGTCCTTTCGGGGGGCAGGCTTCTTTAATCCTTACTTTCGTGGCTCTCGAGCAAGCAGGGGAGTTGCTTACTCTGCGTTCAGAGGTGACTCCTGGGTTGGGGCAGTGGACGTGCCCGCCCCGGGACTGCCTGGGGTACCAAACCCAAGGCTGCTGCCAAACCCTCTCAGCAATGAGGGGGCGCCCTCACCCTCGTGGGTGGGGGGACGGCTAAGGTTCTTCGCCCAGGTCTGGACCCGGGAGGTCACAGACAACTGGATCCTGGAAGTGGTTTCTTCCGGGTACAAGATGGAGTTCGAGTACCGGCCTCCTCCCAGATTTCTTAGGTCTCGGGTTCCTTCGGACCCCCGGCCGCGCAGGGGCTGTTATTGGCAATACAAAACCTTCTGGACAGGGGGGTCGTTTGCCCGGTGCCTTCCTCAAGGAGAGGCCAGGGCTATTACTTCAACCTTTTTACAGTGCCCAAAAAGGATGGCTCCATAAGACCCATTCTGGATCTCAGGATTCTCAACAGGTTCATCAGAACCAGGACATTTCGCATGGAGACTCTGCGCTCGGCCATCAACTCTCTTCGTCCAGGGGTCTTCATGACGTCCATAGACATCAAGGACGCTTACCCTTCCGGGTTGTGGCTCTCCCTTTCGGGTTAACCTCAGCACCAAGGTGTTGGCGGGCATAATGGCCCTTTTCAAAGACCAGGGCATTTGCATTGTGCCATATCTGGACGACCTTCTCATTACGGCTTCCTCTCTCAGTCAAGCGGAGCTGGACACCAGGTTGGTGGTGACTACGCTGGAGAGTTTCGGTTGGGTGATCAACTACCCCAAGTCTTCTCTCTCCCTGTCAAGGGAGATTTCCTTTCTGGGCATGAATCTGGATACCATTCAGTCCAGGGTGTTCTTACCTCAGTCGAAGGTGCAGATGGTTCAAGATCTGATACGTCTTCTTCTGTCCCACCCTCGCCCGTCCATCCGGCAAGGGATGAGGCTGGTGGGGTTGATGGTGGCCTCCTTCGAGGCAGTTCCTTTTGCTCAGTTTCACAAGAGGTCTCTTCAAATCCATATGTTATTGGCTTGGGACAGGTGTCCTCTGGCCTTGGATCAGTCCTTTGCAATGTCTCCCTTGGTCCAGCAGTCTCTTCAGTGGTGGCTGGAACCGAGAAATCTTCTGAGGGGCAGATCCTTTCTGGCTCCTTGTTGGGAGACGGTCACCACGGATTCCAGCCTGTCGGGCTGGGGGGGTTTCTGGAAGAAACATCAGTTCCAGGGGCTGTGGGAGAACATGGAAGCGGACTCCCTCAGCAGGGGGTCCTCTCGCCGAGGGGAATGGTCCCTCAACAACAAGGTATTTCTATCCATTTGTCAGAAGTGGGGGTTCCCAGAGGTGGATCTCTTTGTCTCCCATCATTACCACAAGCTCCCTGCTTTTGTGTCTCTGTCCCAGGATCCTCTGGTTCTGGCAGTGGATGCCATGTCTCTTGCCTGGTGGGATCTGGGTCTCCTGTATCTGTTTCCCCCCTTCTCCATGGTAGGCAGGGTGGTGCACAAGCTGGTTCAAGAGGGTGTGCCAACATTACTGGTGGCTCCAAGGTGGCCAAGACAGGTGTGGTTCGCAGACGTCGTGCGGCTGGCGGTCGATCAGTACAGGTTGCCCCTGTTTCCGGATCTGGTCACTCAAGGTCAGCTATGTTGCCCCAATTTACAAACGCTGGCTTTGACAGCGTGGCTGCTGAGACCTCCATCCTAAAAAGACAATTCTGTGAAGTACTCACCTGTAGAATTGGTATTATACGTATACAGTACGTCCTGCTCCAAATATAATACTTACAATTGGGTTATCCTCCGCCAGAGGGCGCTGTGGCACTGCAGACATGCAAAAACAGGCTCCTCCCGGCCCTTCATATACCCAGGGACCTCCCACAAATCCCCAGCATTGAAAAGCAGTGAACCAGAAGCCGGGAAAAACCAACCACCAAAACAACTGGTAATGATAACAACAACAACAATCACCATACAGGGGATCCAGAATAATGCAAAACCAGGGTGGGGTGGAGCAGGACCTACTGTATACGTATAATACCAATTCTACAGATGAGTACTTCACAGAATTGTATTATTCTAAATATACAGTACGTCCTGCTCCAAATATAATACTTACAATTGGGACATCCAATAGCAGTGTCCATAAAATAGGGTGGGATCCCCAACACAAAATGCATAGTAGGCCGTCGAGGCACTGTAACCTGCAATCTTGCCACCGAAAGCGACAGGAGCAAAGGCTCCAGCGTCAAATCGTAAAAACCTGTGAAAAGGTATGAACCAGAAACCAAGGTAGCCATTTAGCCAACCTGTACAACAAAACCTGGTGATGAAAGGCCAAAGGATACCTATTCACCAGTAGAATCAGAATAATGGCGAGAGAAGCTCAGCACCTCAAAGGAATAGGTCTGAGTAACAGCCTGACAAGATCAAGCTCTAACAATCATTCCAGGAAGAAGCCAATCTTCCCTAGGACCAGAAGTAAAAACCATCCAAGCAAAGGCTAGGCCAAGGCTGCGTAACCCCTGGAAACAGACAAGATCAGGCACATACAGAGTTAGGTGCCCACAAACCCCGAGGGGCATCAGTCCCCTTAAGGAACCAGAAAAACAATCCAGGAAAAGGATTCCAGCACCCGATGAGGGAAAATAAATCCCTGTGCCTCAGAGTTACTAGGAATAAGGAACAAAAGAAAGACGATGTCTTAAACACATGAGCCTAAACCACCACCAGAGGTAGAAAGGTCCGGTGTAAGGCGGAACACCACCTTATCCTGGTGCATAACAAGGAACGAGGGCTAGCGAAAACAGAGCCACCCGTTCAGACACACGTAAGCAGACCCAAGGGACAACGATGAATGTAAAAGACAGCCAGACAGCCTCGGCCCAAAAGGAACTTCCCACAAGGCAACAGTAATAAAAAATTCAAATCCCAACAGGGATCATAGAATTAAGTGAGGCATGCAATGAGCAAACACCCGAAGGAAAGCGTAGCTGAGGGAAATAAGCAGAAGACTTCTACCGGAAGGCGGACAGGGTAGAACCTGACCCTTCAGAGTACCGAGTTGGGGAGCCCACTCCAAGCCATGCTGTAATAACTCTAGAGCCCTAGGAACAGAGAATGCCCAACGGGAAGAGACCTAGGCTAACACCTATCCATATGGGTAAGGCATACCTCATAAGAGTGGAAGAAGAAGAAGAGTGCTGCTCTTAGACTTCCATTAGTCACTAACACAGAGGGAAGAATCCCGTCTCCATAAGGACGGAAGAACCAGCAGCCAGGCCGGCTAGGCCAGAGACTGTAGAATTGGATTGATGTAACGGAGACCCTGAGCGAAACAGGGCGACACCCCTGGCAGAACGTATAGAACAACTACCCTAAGGTATCACGTCTGCGAATCCACACTCCACTAGGGGCCACCCGAACCAATGGTCCCCCTACCAGAGCGATTCTGCACAGAAAACCGCCTAGCAGGGGGAAGGGAGACAAGGCCAAAAGGCCAGAATGCCCCGTCATAAAAATACTAAATCCTCATGACCACGGTCAGAGGAGCCAGGGACAGGGAAATGAGTGGCAAGAGCCTGAAAAGGTGACGGAGCACCAAACAAGCCATACTGGTTGAACATCATAGAGAACCCAGGGATAGCACAACCTGTCACAAAGGGACCTCCACAGAAGCGAATACCAATGATAAGCAGGGAACATTATCCTCCACCCAGAACAGGAACATATCCCTTCCTGGGGAACCATCCTGCACTAGGTCCCACACAGATGAAAAATGGCAGGTCACAGTCGTCAGACAGACCGAGCACCGCCCAACAGGCAGGCCTGAAGAGGAGAAGAGAGGCGATGGAGGATGCTGGGTCCCAGTCCAGTATTAGGAATAGAAGTTGTAGAAGAAAAAACCCCTGGTAGAGGAATATAAGGAACTTCACTAAGCAAGTCACCAAGAAGGGCCCACCAGCCGCATTCCTGCCTGGTGAAGGGACTGGAACAGCAAGTAGGGACTGAACCCATGCAACCAGATTGTCCACCTTATTGTAGAGGGAGGAAGATTCTCGCCTGACCAAGACTAGATTCATCCCTAGAAATGGAGATACCCATCAAGAGGACAAGGAGGACAAGAGGTGAAGAAAACACCCATCCAGAAGAATCTCAAGTGATGGCACCAGCCGAGTAGCTAACTCGACCTGACATAGAGATTGGGAAGCGAGAAAGACCACCTGGCAGGCCTCTCGTGGACTCCCCTTGGTCTCAACAGAGACATAGCTTCCATTAGTACCCTGGTGAACACCGTGGGGGCAGAAGAGAGGCAAGATAACAAGGCCACGGAATAGTGGTGTTGGACATCCAACACAACCAGAAGAGCCTAGGTGTCTAGAAGACACAGGGAAGTGAGCATAAGCATCCCTGATCTCCCCAGAAGGCAAGGACCCACTAGGCGCAAGGCGCTAGTAGCCCATCCCAGAAATTTTCAGGCAGAAAACTGCCTGCATAGCAGAATTGCCAACAACTTGTGATTAAGAAGTGCAGACAGACTCATTTTTTGGGAGAATGTGAAGGGGTTGGCGTAACGGCACCTGCCTCTGCCTGATAAGGGCAAACTGCAAGTGACCTCCAAAACCCCGCAAGCCGTGTATGGCCTGCACCCGCACCTGAACAGGAGCAGGGGACCAGGAGTACCCTGACAATCATGGGGGAGGCCGTGCGGCAAACTTTATCCTGTATCCGGAGGAAACTACCTCCTGTATCCACCAGAAAATGCCTCCTGATAGGAGCAAGGTGCCGCAGTCGTCCCCTCGCCCAGGCGGGCGAGGACGCCCCATCATGCTTGAGGGGATTTGGTGGAAGATTTAGGTTTCACCCTGCCGGAGGGCCCAGAGAGTTGTCTGTTGCTCGTGGGGCAGGGGTCTGTGCTACAACTCCGGGAGGACACCCCCGGTTCTTGTTTAGCACTATGGTATGGAGGGGGAGGGGTGATCCTGTCCCGAGGGGGCCGAGACGGGCGCCTGCACGGGGGTGATTTGCCCTTCTTTCCAAACAGGTCCAGACGGGCCCCAAACAAACGATGCCCTTTAAAGGGGAACCTGGTAAGAGTCCTTTTTGGCAGCATAGTCAGCACCCCACTCTCGCAGCCAGACCATGTGACGCATCGCCACCACAAGGGCGGAAGTCTTCGCACACATTCTAATGGTGTCATCCATAGCTAAAAGGATAAATCTTAGAAATACAACTGGAGAGTGCCTTAAACACCTCCCAGGAGAGATTGTTAACGTGATGCTCAGCATCTGTCCGATTAGGGTTTTGGCGGCCACTGCAGTGATGGCCGCGGCACAGACCGGGCGCAGCGCCGTTCCTGCACAGAAAAAAGCGTGTGAAGCCAGTTTATCCATGCGCCGGTTCTCGGCGTCCCAAAGGGTACAGTAAGCAGGAGCTGCCACAAAGGGGGGTTTAGGAAAACCAATGATTGGAGCGTCTACCACAGGGGGCGAAGACCAACAATCAACCATCTCAGGGGGGAAAGGGTATTTCCAATCCCAGTCCCCTGAGGCCCCTAGAAGCTGACCGGGGTGTTCCCATTCCTCGAGTACGAGAGCATGGAAATTAGCCTGCTCTAGGAATTCCAAGCGCGGTGTCGCTGTATGGAAACGCTCCTCTCTCGGCTGGGGAGCCGTGTTGGGGAGGGAGATAGACAGGGTCTTAAAGATTCTACTCAGCAAGCCAACGGTATCAAAATGGTTCCAGTCTTCGAGGTTAGAATCGCCATGACTCCTCGGCTCCTCGTCGGATGAGCCCGAGTCCGAGAACAACCTTCCTCAGAAGTGGTGCAGGCCCGCGGAGTAGCGGACTCCGCCGATCCCTTAGCAGGGGTAGAAACAGAGGGCGTAGAGGACCGCTTCATGTCAGGGCCCGAGCGCTTTGTCGGCCCTGTAATAGTCTGGTCAGTCGCGGGCAGTCTGGAAGACGCAGCCGGCTGTAACTCCTTACTCGTAAGCGACTCGTCAGCAACGAGATTTAAGCCTGGTGGAATAGGAGCGTTAGGGCGAGGAACAGCCCCTGGCGATCCTGGCCGCCGGACCAGTACTTGATCGGCACAGCTTGCAGAGATCGGTGTGCTCTCAGCACTGAAGTGGGGGTAGCCACACCTTATACACAGCGGGTCTTGTCCTGGGGGAACCGCTGGTACAAAATTCCGAGATGCCTCCATATAGTGATTATCAGTGCAATATATGTCAGTAGGGATTTATGCAATAAGCAACCCTGGATGTCCCAAAGGCCCGCTAGGAATGTGGGAGAATTTATGTAAGCCCGCTACGAGTTATGTTAGGCCGGGAGAAGCCACCGGAGTCTTTAACGTCTGAAAGACAGAAGGGGAATAATAGGTGTCAGGACCATGCGCAGCAAAAGAATTAACAAAGAGCGAAATCGCCAGCAAGGGCAAATACAGACCAAGGAAGGAGAAGGACCGCACGCGCGTGCGAAGATCCACAAAATGGCGGGTCTGATCAGGGCGTGACGCGGAGCGCGCCACGCCAGGTCCCCGCCTTCCCCCAAAGAGCGCGAAGCTCCGAAGCGGCCGTTAATGCTGGCAAGTCAATCATGTAGTATGAGTAAAAGCGTCTGCTAGTGGGTACTCATAAGGACCAAAGACGCCACCACCAATTTGCAGCCCGTAGGCGATGTAAAAAGATTAGCTTCCTGCCTCAAGTTGCAGGATGATAAGTCAGCGCGAGCTGTACACAATTACATAGATTGAGAAGTCAAGGGAAAAAAGACGGCGGCGGCCAGAATAGACGGACACCTAGATGCCGGTCCGGGGCAAAATACGGCCATAATCTTGAGAATAGTATGTACTGAGACCGCCACACACGCCCCCCCCCTTTCTTTTCCCCCGAATACGGGGGAAAACGGGGGAGGATGGCGACCCTCTAAACAGGGTCCACCTCTACACGGGGCATGGGGCAATAATGTGGGAGGGACATCCACTATGAGGCTCACCATCAGCCTAAACCGCCTACCCTATGGTGGGTGACTGCGGTGGAGCATGGCGCCGTTAAGCGGGGCTGTAATAGCCCCGCTCACCTGCGAGAGAGTGATACTTCATGTCTTCGCAGTCAGCACTGCAGAGAAATCTGGGGATTTGTGGGAGGTCCCTGGGTATATGAAGGGCCGGGAGGAGCCTGTTTTTGCATGTCTGCAGTGCCACAGCGCCCTCTGGCGGAGGATAACCCAATTCTAAGTATTATATTTGGAGTAGGACGTACTGTATACTTAGAATAGAGGAAGGTTTGTCTGATGCTGTGATCCAGACGCTTTTTAGGGCTAGGAAGAAGTTTTTCCTCTAACATCTACTACATGACCTGGCGTCCAATATTGATTGGTGTGAGGCTAGGGCCTTGCCTTGTAGGGTGTTTTTCGATTCCCAGAATTTTGGAGTTTCTCCAACATGGTTTGGACCTGGGTTTTTAGCTTAGTACTCTAAAAGGGCAGGTCTCCGCCCTGGCGGTTTTCTTTCAAAGGTCTTTTGCTCTTCATCCTTTGGTTAAGATTTTTTTTTTTTCTCCAGGGGGTCACTCATGTGCGGCCCCCTCGCAAGCCCTTGTTGCCTGTTTGGGACTTGAATTTGGTTTTGTCGGCCCTCCAGGGGCCTCCTTTTGAGCCGGTTCAGGATGTTGCACTTTCTGTTCTCACACAAAAGTTTGCCTTTTTGGTGGCTCAAGTTGCAGGAGGATAAGTCAGCGCGAGCTGTACACAATTACATAGATTGAGAAGTCAAGGGAAAAAAGACGGCGGCGGCCAGAATAGACGGACACCTAGATGCCGGTCCGGGGCAAAATACGGCCATAATCTTGAGAATAGTATGTACTGAGACCGCCACACACGCCCCCCCCTTTCTTTTCCCCCGAATACGGGGGAAAACGGGGGAGGATGGCGACCCTCTAAACAGGGTCCACCTCTACACGGGGCATGGGGCAATAATGTGGGAGGGACATCCACTATGAGGCTCACCATCAGCCTAAACCGCCTACCCTATGGTGGGTGACTGCGGTGGAGCATGGCTCCGTTAAGGACCCATGGTGCTGCCTACCTTCACCCAACCAGCGCAGCCCAGGCTGGGAGGCACATCACAAGGAGGACGGGCGGGAATAGTCCAACAGGGCCGCAGGCTGTAATAGCCCCGCTCACCTGCGAGAGAGTGATACTTCATGTCTTCGCAGTCAGCACTGCAGAGAAATCTGTGGATTTGTGGGAGGTCCCCGGGTATATGAAGGGCCGGGAGGAGCCTGTTTTTGCATGTCTGCAGTGCCACAGCGCCCTCTGGCGGAGGATAACCCAATTCTAAGTATTATATTTGGAGCAGGACGTACTGTATACTTAGAATAGAGGAAGGTTTGTCTGATGCTGTGATCCAGATGCTTTTTAGGGCTAGGAAGAAGTTTTTCCTCTAACATCTGCTACATGACCTGGCGTCCAATATTGATTGGTGTGAGGCTAGGGCCTTGCCTTGTAGGGTGTTTTTCGATTCCCAGAATTTTGGAGTTTCTCCAACATGGTTTGGACCTGGGTTTTCAGCTTAGTACTCTAAAAGGGCAGGTCTCCGCCCTGGCGGTTTTCTTTCAAAGGTCTTTTGCTCTTCATCCTTTGGTTAAGATTTTTTTTTTTTCTCCAGGGGGTCACTCATGTGCGGCCCCCTCGCAAGCCCTTGTTGCCTGTTTGGGACTTGAATTTGGTTTTGTCGGCCCTCCAGGGGCCTCCTTTTGAGCCGGTTCAGGATGTTGCACTTTCTGTTCTCACACAAAAGTTTGCCTTTTTGGTGGCTATTACCTCCGTTCAATGTGTTTCTGAGTTGGCGGCTCTGTCTATTCAGGCCCCTTACTTTGTAAGACACCAGGACAAGGTGGTCATCCGCTTTACGTCAGACTTCCTACCTAAGGTGGTTTTCTGCCTTCCATCTCAATCAGGATGTGGTTCATCCTTCCTTGTGTCCTAAGCCTAGCAATGACAAGGAGAGGCCCTGCACTCTTTGGATGTTGTGCGTTGTGTGAAGTACTATTTGGTGGCTACTTCTCCTTTCTGTAGGACGGACCCCTTGTTTGTGGTGCCCTCTGTGCCCCAAAAGGGTTTGGCGCCCGTCAAGTCTACCATTAGTAAATGGATATGTCAGGTCATTGTTGGGGCCTATACTGCCAAGGGGAGGGATCCCCCTTTCCAGATCACTGCTCATTCTACTCATTCTGTTGGGGCTTCTTGGGCTTTTCAGCACCAGGCCTCTGTTGAACAAGTTTGTAAGGCTGCTACTTGGTCTTCTGTTCATATTTTTTCCAAGTTCTATAAGGTTGATGTGCGGGCCTCAGCGGATGATGTTTTTGGCCGCAAGGTTCTGCAGGCTGCAGTGGTTTAACCCTTTAACCGCCAGCCTACCTTGAGATTTTGTCACCCTTTGTTGCCAGACCATTTTGCACTATTTTGCGCTCCCCTTGTTCAACTGTGATTTTTGAGGGGATTTCCAGGGATTTCCCAGGAAAATGATATATTGTTTTTTTCAGCATAGTCTGGGCTTTAACATGAAATGTCTTGTTTGTCATTTGTTAGGTGTATTCTTAATATTTTTGGGTGAAATATGTGCAAAAAAAAAAAAAAATTTTTTACATATTGTAGTTTTTTTTGGAATAAAAAATGTAAGTTTGTCAATAAAATCTTATTGCGTGTGAAATCCCAATTTCTCCCGGTTACAGCGGTACCACATATGTATAGGTAGACACCCTTTCCTGCCCAGGAGACTCCCCCAAACTGAAACAGCGCTTTAGGAGATTTTCAGATAAAATACAACTATGCTATGCAATATGCGCACCTTGCGGTTTTTCCAGAAAAACAACCCTTTACATTTAAAATACCCCCAACAAACTATATATTCTCTGGAAGTACACACCTCAGGCTTTCTAGGCGTACCAGGCTTGTGGATGTGGCCATAGTTTTCTGGAAGTAATCCCTCAACGTAATCTTTGGTTGCAAAGAGTTTCCCTAAAAAAAGGATAAAAAAGCAGAATCAAAGCCACATTTTCCTAAAAAAACTATATACAAACAAGAAAAATCAAGTTTAATCTGAAAAAGCAACATCTCCCGAACAGAACGATACCCAACATGCATAGGTTCTGTCAAGGGAAGAGTTGCCAAACACCCCAAAGTAAAGCATGTGCGTAACGGTAATTTTACTTGAAAATTTCAGCTCTGCAGACAAAGTGCGCACCTTGCGATTTTTCAACCAAAACAACCCTTTACATTTGGAATATCCCCCATAAACCATATATTCCCTGAAAGTACACACGTTAAGCTTTCTAAGGGTACCCAGCTTGCTGTAGTGGGCTCATCTTTCTGGAATTAATTCCTCAAAGAATTCTTTGGTTGCGCAGGGTTTCCCTAAAAAATTTATAAAAAAGCTGAATAAAAAACACCTTTTCCTAAAATATAAATATGCAAACCAGAAAAAACAAGCTAAGTCTGAAAGCGCAAGGTCCCCCGAACAGAACAATACCCAACATGCATAGGTACTATTAACCCTTTTAATTGCCAGCCTACTTGAGATTTTGTCACCCTCTGTTGACAGGCCATTTTTCCCCATTTTGCGTCATGTTTTGCGACATGTTTTGCGCCATTTTTGCTGGAACTTTCAGAAAAATTATATATTTTTTTTTTTGCAGCAGAGTTTAGACTTTAACATGAAATGTCTTGTTTGTAATTTTTTTTTTTTTTTTTACAATATTATTAAGTGAAAAAAAAAATAAATAAATAAAATTTTTTTTTTAGAAAATTGACTCCTTTATTTTAAATAAAAAATGTATTTTATTAAGGAAAATCATATTGCATGTGAAAGCCCCATTTCTACCGATTAGAACGGTACCACATATTTATCGGTAGCCCCCCGTTCCTGCCCAGGAGACCCCCCCTAACTGAAACAAGTATTTTATAACATTCACAAAAAAAAACACAAAAACCATCCACACTACAAAGGGTTAAATCGAGAAAAAAAATGACATAGGGTCCCCCCTCCCAGGGGAGGGAGACCCCATTTTTTTTTTTGATTTTTAAGGGTTAAAAACCCTTAAAAATCAAAAAAAAAATGACGTGGGGTCCCCCTTACCCACAGTAACCAGCCTGGGACCAGCTATGGGGGCTTGTAGGCACAGAGTGGGGGGGCCAGCTTTTGTGGCCCCCCCACCCTGCAGCCTACGAGCCCACATAGCCCATGTGGGCCCGGGCTCTTCTGCCCCCCCCTGGCCTTTGGGGAGGCAGGTAATGGGGGTGCCGGGGGTTAATGGCAAGCCACCCGCTAGCGCAGGTGGCTTGCCATCCCCCCAGCCTTGTGAACTGGTATAGGGGTCATGGACCCCTTACCAGTTCACAAGAGGTTAAAAGTAAAAAATGACACAGACACACAAAAGAGAAAAAATATTTTATTAATTTTTTTTTTTTTTTTTTTACACTGTACTCACCTCCCATCCATCCTGGAGCACTCTGTCCCTCGGCGATCACTGGCTTCTGCTCACTTGCTAGAAGCCTTTTATAGCTGCTGGATGACAGAACACAAAGGGTTAATCAAAAAAAAAAAATGACATAGGGTCCCCCCTCCCAGGGGGGGTGGACCCCATTTTTTTTTTGATTTTTAAGGGTTAAAAACCCTTAAAAATCAAAAAAAAAATTGACGTGGGGTCCCCCTTACCCACAGTAACCAGCCCGGGACCAGCTATGGGGGCTTGTAGGCACAGAGTGGGGGGGCCAGCTTATGTGGCCCCCCCACCCTGCAGCCTACGAGCCCACATAGCCCATGTGGGCCCGGGCTCTTCTGCCCCCCCCTGGCCTTTGGGGAGGCAGGTAATGGGGGTGCCAGGGGTTAATGGCAAGCCACCCGCTAGCGCAGGTGGCTTGCCATCTCCCCAGCCTTGTGAACTGGTATAAGGGGTCACATGGACCCCTTACCAGTTCACAAAGGGTTAAATGGTAAAAAAAAAAAGACAAGACACGTTTTTTAAAAAAGTTTATTAAAAAAAAAAAAAAAACTTTTACTTTACTCACCTCCGATCTTCATCTTCTGTGTCCCGCGGCGATCTGCTGTCAGTGACGGCTGGGCAGAGAAGGGGGGAGGCAGGCGATCGGAGGATCGCCTACCTCCCTCCTTCCCCGCCCAGCCGTCACCGGCATCTGAGAAACGAACTGCCGGGTGCCCCGATGACACCCGGCGGTGACGTCATCTGGCCCCGCCCCGTGACGTCACCAAGATGGCGGCCGCCATCGGAAGAGGCAAGGGAGGAGGGCTGTTATGCCCCCTCCAGAAGACAGAAGAGCGGGGGGGGGGATCGGAGCCCCCCCCCGTGAAGAGGAGAGCCTGCGGGAGCCGGCGGGGACAAAGGTAGGTGACTGTTTTTTTTTTTTTTGTTTTTTTTTTTACAGTAAACCGGGCGGCTGCTGAAACGGGGGGGGGGCACCCTGTTCCGGGCCCTCCCCTGCAGCCGGAGGAGCCCCGATGGGCGATCGGAGCCCCTCTGGCTGAAGAGGAGACCCGACCGGATCGAACGAGGGGTCAGGTAAGTGTCTTTTATTTTTACTTTTTTTTTTTTTACTGGGGAAAGTCAGGCACGTAAATTTTACGTGGCTGGCGTTTAACTGTTGGAGAGGCAGCCACGTAAAATTTACGTGGCTGGCGTTTAAAGGGTTAATTTGTGCACTATTGCCTGTTGGGATCCCCACCCTTTTTGGACACTGCTATTGGATGTCCCACATGTAATGAATACTTCTGAAGCAGGGTGTGAGACATTCTTGGAATAATACCATTTTGTGATTACTCACCTGTAAAATGGGTATTATAAGTATGTCTCATACCCTGCTTCGTCCCACCCCGAGTTTTAGCTTGGATCCTCTATATGGTGAAACCTTTTTCTCTTAGATTTTATTGGCTCTTCCTGGTCCCCTTACTGCTTTCTTATACTGGGGAATGTGTGGGAGGTCCAAGGTATTTATGGGCCGGGAGGGGCTTCTATTTTTCTAGCCAACTCTGCAGAAGTTCACCCTCTACTGGCTATAACCCACGTGTAATGAATACTGCCGAAGCAGGGTGTGAGACATACATACAATACCCATTTTACAGGTGAGTAATCACAAAATGGTATTTTTCAATAAAAACAACCCTTTACATTTGAAATACCCCCAACAAACTATATATTCTCTGGAAGTACACACCTCAAGATTTCTAGGTGTACCAGGCTTGTTGACGTGGGCGTAGTTTTCTGGAAGTAATCCCTCGATTAATTTTTTGGTTGCACAGAGCTTCCCTAAAAAGAATAAAAAAAGAAGAATCAAAGCCACATAAGCAAACAAGAAAAAACAAGTTAAATCTGAAAAAGCAATATCCCCTGAACAGAACAATACCCAGTATGCATAGCTACTGTCAAGCGAAGAGTTGGCAATCACCCCAAAGTAAAGCATGCACGTAACGGTAATTTTACTTGAAAATTTCAGTTCTGCAAAGTCCGCACCTTGCAATGGTTCAACCAAAACATCCCTTTACATTTGGAATACCCCCCATAGACCATATATTCTCTGAAAGTATACACGTTAAGCTTTTTAAGTGTACCAAGCTTGTTGTAGTGTGCGCATCTTTCTGAAAGTAATGCCTCAAAGAATTCATAGGTTGCACAGGGTTTCCCTAAAAAATTTATAAAAAAGCAGAATAAAAAACATGTTTTCCCAATTTAAATGCTGGTGCTGGTGATGCAGCTAAATGCTGGTGATAGTATAAGTATAACAGTGTAAATAGTATAGGATCACATTATCACAGTATATATACAAAGTATGTACAAACAGTATAAGAACAAAAGAGAAAAACAGATCCACTTAATACAAGTAAATATAAGTGCTAATTCCAGCATAAGAGGGGGCGACTGTCCATATGATATGCTTCTATGGGTAGATCCGAGTTAGACATGGATAGCAGTTTTGATTGAGATGAGAAGAAAAGATTTCCCATAGGAGCAATTGTGGACTGACCCTCAATTCATCCTGTTAGATGCAGTGCACAGAAAATTATCAGCTTAAAAGTTCAGAGGATAAGCGATATAAACAGGCTTACAGGATGTGGATAAGCACCGAGTGGATAAGCAGTAGAACCCTCGACTTTTCAGTTGAGAAAACCTTTTTCAAGGACCGCTCCGTTTTTCTCTTCTGTACTAATACTGTTTGTACATACTTTGTGTATATACTGTGATAATGTGATCCTATACTATTTACACTGTTATACAATCAGAGCATTAAAATGTTCCTCTTATTCTAAGTATGTCACACACCCCACTTCATTTATTAATTATTACACTTGGGTTATCTCACCGCTAGGTGGCGCACTTGCAGAGATCTCCAAAAAAGCAGCAAGCCCCTCCCGGTCCATAGATACCTGGTACCCCCCATCAACTCCCCAGTGTTGGTCTCTGCAAGATGGCGACAAGACAGAAGAAAGAAGTCTCCTGCTTGCAGGTAGCCGGGGTATCACCCCGGCCCCCCCCTTATGGTCTATTGCTGCCCGGTCCCCGTTTTCGTGTTTATCCCCTTGATTTAATGGTAGCCTCCCAGCTATAGGCTGTAGGCCGGGCAAGGGTAGATGGCACTCTAGGTGCCTAGGAGATTAGCTCCTCCGCTCGTCCCCATATTATGGGGCATAGCGGTGATCCGGTTGTTTGGTGATCCGGAATTGGGATGCCCCAGCCCTTAGGTCCCAGTTAGGTTTCCTTTCCCCCACAGGTTCTGTGTGTGCAGTGTGCGTGGGGGTGGTGTTTGGGGACAGCATGGGTCCGTCCCTTGTTTATTCTGGGGGGGGGGGGGCTCCTAGCCCTGAGTTTGTTGCTCCCTCACATGTGTGCCTTTTGTACATCAGACTAGGCGGGCAGGGCGGTGCGCGGTGCCGCTGGCCCGCCTGTGTGTGTGGGTGCGTGCGCCGCTGGTCCGCCTGTGCTCTGTGTGCGGCCTGCGTGTGTTTCACTGCGGGCGGGACCGGGCGGCAGGCGATGCCGCCGGCCCGTCCGTCGGCGCTGCGGGCGCCTTTACTGTGGGCGCCATTACTTGGCGCTTCTGCGGCCTCTTCGAGGCATCGGGGTGACGTGGGCGGGCCGCGTCAGGCGCGGCCCGCGCTGTTTCTGGCGGGTTAGGGAGGGGCGGGGTCAGCGGTCCCGCGTTGTGTGGCGGGTCCGCCCCTTCGTCTCCAGATGGTGAGGATCGCGCTCTTTCTCTCCCTCTCGTCACTGGCGTGTCCCGCGCGGTGTGCAGGTAGGCCATTGTCCCCTGCGCCTCTCGTTCCTTCATGGGCTGTTGGTTTAATTCTGGAGGGGTGGGCGGCTTAGCGGTCGGTCGTTGTGCAGGCCGGGCTGCAGGATGAGCCAGGTTTTCCTCTCTCCCTCCATTCCCCCCCCCTCTCCCTCCCCCCACCCCCCCTCTCCCCCGATGATTCGGTCAGGCCTTGGTGCGTGCTGGCGGGGGGTGGGTTTTTTGTTTCTGCTTGTACTTGTGTGTCAGGTGTGACTGTACTGACTGCTGTCCTTTGCGTTTTTCAGATCCCGGGATTCCGTCTTTCAGGGCTCTCCCGGTCTTGTACATACCTGGCGGGTATTTGGGGTTGGCTACTATCCCCCCTTGCCCTTCTGCTAATTCCCTGGGCAGGGCTACACTTGCTAGTATATATATATTTGTATACCCTTAAGCTTAGGGCTGTGTATGTGTCTACAGTTAGTCACATTTAATCTATTAAAGTACTAGTGGGGCATCCCGGGTCGCTTACTGCGTAAATCCCTGAGGGCTGCGAATACCATAAAATCACCATTATGGAGGCTACCAGAGATGCCGGAACTAGTCCTTCGGGGCACTCCAGGCTGTGTGGGGGATGTGGGACTCCGCTCCCAGGGGATGATGTAATCTTTTGTATTCCATGTACACAGCGGAACATTGAGCGCCAGTCCGGCACCTCGGTGCCTGGGACTTCTTCTACCGCGCCTTCTCCCTCCCCTCCTCGCCTGTTCCGGACCCCGCATGACGCTGTCGTTGGGGGTGATTCGCAATCTGAGGTAGGTGCCCGGTTGGCCAGCCTCGAGAAAATGTTTTCCGCTATGGTCGCTCAGAAGGCTTCTGCCAAGCGAAAACACCTGTCTCCGCCTCCGCAGGATTCCGATGAGGAAGTTGAGGTACTGGATTGGTCGGATCGTCCCCTCGAAGAGGGGGAGCTTATTGAGGAGACGGAGGATTCAGAGGTTCAGCAGTTGTCTAGCGCTGAGGGGGACTTGATAGAGGGGCCCCCTCCTGACACGCCCACTATTCTGGCTCAGATGTTTGAGGTTTTGGATTTGGATCCGCCGGAAGTTACTCCTCGGCCTAAGGGTCAGCTCTTCGGGGGTTCCAAGCAGCGCTTGGAGTTTCCCAGTCAACAGCATTTTGAGGACATCGTCCTCAAGCAGTGGGAGCAGCCTACGCGGCTTGTCGGGGTCCCGCCTAGTTGGGACAAGAAATATCCCTTTCCGGCGGATTTGTTGAAGCGGTGGTCCGCCTCCCCAGAGGTGGATGCTCCTGTTTTGGGGCTGTCATATTCGGCGGCGGTTCATTTTCCTGACACTACTTCTCTCAAGGATGGTGAGGATCGCCGGATTGATCAGCTGGCCCGTCACGGTTTTGTCTGTGCGGGTTCGGTCTTGAGGCCTGTTTGTGCTTCCGCCTTTTTGTTTTTGGCTGTTAGGTCCGTGGTCAGGGATTTAGGTGCGGATCTTGATCCTGCCTGTGATGAGTCCCTGGCTCTTAAGCGTTGTGAATCCTTTTTGTCATTTATCCTGGCTGCGCAGGAGGACGTCATGTTGATGTGTGGCAGGGCTACGGCCCTGTTGGTGGCTATTCGCCGTTCAGTATGGCTGAGACAGTGGACTGCTGATTTTAATTCTAAGAGTTCGCTTACGGCTCTTCCCTTTATGGGTGTGCGGCTTTTCGGTGAGCAGCTGGATTCCGTTGCCAAGGGAGGTAAGTTACCTCAGCGCAAGAGATTTCGCCGTTCCTTTCGGGGACCGGCTTCCTACAATCCGCCCTTTCGGGGAACCAGAGCCAGCAGAGGTGCAGGCTTCTCGGCTTCCATGGGCGCCAGCTGGAATAGGGGTAGAGGCCGTGGCCGTCCCGTGCACGTCTGGGGCGCCAAGCCTAAGCCAGTTTCCAAGCCCGCTCAGCCATGAGGGGGCGCCCTCACCCGTACGGGTGGGGGGACGGTTGCGACTATTCTCCCGGGTATGGGACCTGGAGGTTTCCGACAGGTGGATCCGGGAGGTGGTGTCGGCCGGTTACAAGCTGGAGTTCGAGTCCTGTCCTCCTCCAAGGTTTGTCAGGTCTCGAGTGCCGGCGGATTCTTTAGCCGCGCAGGGGCTTCTGGCGGCTGTAAGGAATCTTCTGGAGCTGGCGGTCATTTGCCCGGTCCCGCCGTTGGAGGTGGGGCGCGGGTTTTATTCCAATCTCTTCACTGTTCTCAAGTAGGACGGGTCGTCCCGCCCGATCCTGGATCTGAAGTTTCTCAAGAGGTTTATTCGTCCCCGGAAGTTCCGCATGGAGACCCTGCGGTCTGCGATCGGTTCTTTTCGGCAGGGGGACTTTATGTTGTCCATAGACTTCAAGGACGCGTATCTTCACATTCCAATCTTTTCGGCACATCAGCGGTTTCTTCGCTTCGTGGTGGAGGATCGGCTTTTTCAGTTTGTAGCTCTCCCATTCGGTCTCACCTCGGCTCCGAGAGTGTTCACAAGGGTGTTGGCAGGGGTGATGGCCCTGCTCAGAGCTCAGGGGATTCGCATTGTTCCTTATCTGGACGATCTTCTCATCATGGCACCTTCCCTCAGTCAGGCGTAGGGGGACACCAGTTTGGTGGTGTCTACGCTGGAGAAGTTCGGCTGGGTGATCAACTATCCCTAGTCTTCCCTGGTTCCGGCCAGGGTGGTGACCTTTCTGGGAATGTCCTTGGACTCGTGTCAGCACAGAGTGTTTCTCCCTCAGGCCGAGGTTCTTTTGATTCAGGAATTGGTTCAGCTTCTTCTCTCCAATCCTCGCCCGTCCATCTGGCTGGGGATGAGACTGGTGGGGTTGATGGTGGCCTCGTTCGAGGCTGTTCCCTTCGCACAGTTCCACACGAGGACGCTTCAGCTTCATCTTTTGGCGTCTTGGGATCGGCGACCGCGGTCGTTGGATCGGTCCTTCCGGATGTCCCCCCAGGTTCGGCAGTCTCTACTGTGGTGGTTGGTCTCGGACAATCTCTTGAAGGGCAGGTCTTTCTGACCCTGCTTTGGGAAACTGTCACCACGGACGCCAGTTTGTCAGGATGGTGAGGTTTCTGGACGGATTTTCATTTTCAGGGGCAGTGGAACCCTCTGGAAGCCCACTTGCCCATCAATGTTCTGGAGTTGCGAGCCATCAGGTTGGTTTTGTCTCACTTGACGCATCATTTACAGGGTCTGCCGGTTCAGGTTCGCTCGGAAAATCAGACGGCGGTTGCTTACATCAATCACCAAGGAGGGACTCGCGGTCTGGGTGCCCTCAGAGACGTGTCTCTGATTCTAGTTTGGGCGGAGACTTATGTCCCTTGCATTTCGGCAGTGTTCATTCCAGGAGTGGTGAACACGGAGGCGGACTTCCTGAGCCGGTGCTCGTCCCGCCGGGGGGAATGGTCTCTCCATCCCCTGGTGTTTCGGTCGATGTGTCTTCGGTGGGGGACGCCGGAGGTGGTTCTGTTTTGCCTCTCGTCACAACTACAAGCTTCTGACATTCGTGTCGCTTTCTCGGGACCCTCTGGCTCTGGCGGCGGATGCCATGGGCTGGACTTGAGCTGGAGGGACCTGGGTTTTCTTTATCTGTTCCCTCCGATTCCCGTGTCAGGCAGGGTGCTGCGAAAGCTAGTTCAGGAAGGAGTTCCCGCCATTCTCGTGGCTCCTAGGGGGCCAAGGCGGGTGTGGTTCGCAGTCATCGTTCGTCTGGCAGTGGTTCAGTTCGATCTGCCTCTTCGGCAAGATCTTCTCACTCAGGGTCAACTGTGTTACCCCAGTTTACCAACGCTGGCTTTGACGGCTTGGCGGCTGAAACCTTCATTTTGAGGGAGGAGGGTCTTTTGGATTCGGTCATTCGGACTCTCTTTAGTGTTAGGAAGAGGTCTTCCTCTTCCATCTATTATAGGGTCTGGAGATCTTATATTGATTGGTGTGAGGCTACATCTTTGCCCTGCCGGGTTTTTGCTATTTCTCGGATTTTGGAGTGTCTTCAATCAGGGCTGGATTCTGGTCTTCAGCTGAGTACATTGAAGGGGCAGGTTTCTGCCTTGTCAATTTTTTTCCAGAGGTCTTTTGCAAGCCATTCTTTGGTCAAGACCTTCTTCCAGGGGGTTTCGCATCTGCGGCCTCCTAGGAAGCCTTTGTTCCCAGTTTGGGATTTGAATTTGGTGTTCTCTGCGTTACAGGTTCCTCCTTTTGAGCCTGTGCAGGATATTGCTCTGTTCACTCTGACTCAGAAGGTTGCCTTTTTGGTGGCCATCACTTCGGTTCGGCGTTTTTCAGAGTTGGCGGCTTTATTGATTCAGGCTCCTTGTTTTGAGAAGCATCAGGACAAAGTGATCTTTCGTTTCAAGTCAGATTTTCTCTGCTTTTCATATTAATCAGGACGTTGTTCTTCCTTCTTTGTGTCCTAAGTCTAGGAATGTCACGGAGGGTGCGTTGCACTGCTTAGACGTTGTGTTAGGTACTATTTGCGTGCTACATCTTCCTTCGTAAGACTGATGCCTTTTTCGTGGTGCCCTGTGGGCCTAGGAAGGGCTTGGCTCCGGCTCAGTCTTCCATTAGCAAATGGATTCGTCAGGCGATTGTTGGAGCCTATTCTGCCAAGGGGTAGGATCCCCCTTTTCGCGTTACTGCTCATTCTACTCGTGCGGTTGGTGCGTCCTGGGCCTTTCAGCACCAGGCTTCGGTTGAACAAGTTTGTCAGGCCGCTACCTGGTCTTCGGTTCACACCTTTTCTAAGTTTTACAAGGTTGATGTTCGGGCCTCAGCTGATGCTGTGTTTGGCCGTAAGGTTCTGCAGGCTGCAGTGGTTTGAGTTTTATCTGCGTTATTGCCTGGTTTGGATACCCACCCTTTTATGGACACTGCTGTTGGATGTCCCAAGTGTAATAATTAATAAATGAAGTGGGGTGTGTGACATACTTAGAATAATACCATTTTGTGAATACTCACCTGTAAAATGGGTATTATAAGTATGTCACACACCCCACTTCACCCGCCCTTTTTTGGTATCCGGGTTCCTTATATGGTGAGGTTTTGTTATTTACAGTTGAGGGTTGCAATTGTTTCTTCCTGGTACCTTGTCTTACTGCTGTTTTAACACTGGGGAGTTGATGGGGGGTACCAGGTATCTATGGACCGGGAGGGGCTTGCTGCTTTTTTGGAGATCTCTGCAAGTGCGCCACCTAGCGGTGAGATAACCCAAGTGTAATAATTAATAAATGAAGTGGGGTGTGTGACATACTTATAATACCCATTTTACAGGTGAGTATTCACAAAATGGTATTTTTAAATGCATTAGCGCTTATGGGTGTTAAATTTTCCTCTTCTTTATCTACATGTTAGTTTGGTGCGTATAGAGTGGACGCACTTTGGAATTTTGGAACCCCTTACTATTCATATCAGACCTCCCTAAAATATCAAATCTATGTACAGTGTGCTTCAACCTGCTTATAACAGATTGCAGGCAGTAAGAACTGCTTCCATAAAACTCGCATTTTCTAACATAGAAAAAAACCTACTAGATCAGCTCAGCACTCATTCCAAATAGCACGTTCCTTCACTAGCTCTTTAGCATGCTAAGTAGTCCGCTTCTTTCTCCTGAAGTGAAGCTAAACTGAGTGGGAGGCCCGAGGCCTGCATGACGCATCCATAACATTTATGAACTCACCATGTTTGCAAAAAATCTGGAAGGCGAAAGCCACTAGAAGACTGCTCGGTACCGCAATCCAAAGCCATTTTGGCACGTAAGTATCAACTGCAAAGACATAAACATATCAGACAGTTCTTATACATATTTCATGATCAAATGCAGCTTTTGCCGGCTGTTTTATTTGTGGCAAGAAAGAAGTCATGTCCACGTCACAATTGCAGGTTCTAGTTTATTCTTATGGATCCTGGGATAGGTGGCCAGTCTCTACAATGTGTTTTTTTAGACTGTTCCTAAAGTAGCCCTATAGAATCTATGGAATCACTTAAAGTCATCATGACTTGGAATACCTCTTCATGTAAACAAATACAATTCTGTGAAGTACTCACCTGTAGAATTGGTATTATACGTATACAGTACGTCCTGCTCCAGATATAATACTTACACTTGGGTTATCCTCCGCCAGAGGGCGCTGTGGCACTGCAGACATGCAAAAACAGGCTCCTCCCGGCCCTTCATATACCCAGGGACCTCCCACAAATCCCCAGCATTGAAAAGCAGTGAACCAGAAGCCGAGAAAAACCAACCACCAAAACAACTGGTAATGATAACAATAACAACAATCACCATACAGGGGATCCAGAATAATGCAAAAACCAGGATGGGGTGGAGCAGGACGTACTGTATACGTATAATACCAATTCTACAGGTGAGTACTTCACAGAATTGTATTATTCTAAGTATACAGTACGTCCTGCTCCAGATATAATACTTACACTTGGGACATCCAATAGCAGTGTCCATAACAGTAGGGTGGGATCCCCAACAAAAAAGGCAACGGCATGTAGCTTAAACTACAACCGCCTGCAAAACCTTGCGGCCAAAAGCAGCATCAGCTGAGGCCCGAACATCAACCTTGTAAAACTTTGAAAAGGTGTGAACAGAAGACCAAGTAGCGGCCTTGCAAACTTGTTCAACAGAGGCCTGGTGCTGAAAAGCCCAAGAGGCCCCAATAGCACGAGTAGAATGAGCAGTAAGACGGAAGGGAGGACTCTTCCCCTTAGCAGAACAGGCTTGTACCACAGCCTGACGGATCCACTTGCTGATAGTAGACTTGGCAGGAGCCAAGCCCTTCCTAGGCCCAGAAGGCACAACGAAGAGAGCATCAGTCTTCCTGAAAGCCGCAGTGACAACCAGGTAGTACTTCAAGCACCTGACCACATCCAAGGAGTGCAGAACCCTTTCCTTGTCATTACTAGGATTGGGGCACAATGAAGGAAGAACAATGTCCTGATTCAAATGAAAGGCAGACACAAACTTAGGCAGAAAATCCGGCTTAAAGCGGAACACCACCTTGTCCTGGTGTCTCTCATAGTATGGAGACTGAATGGATAGAGCAGCCAGCTCAGATACACGCCTAACCGAAGTTATGGCCACCAAAAAGACAACCTTGAGAGTAAGAGCAACCAGAGCAGCATCTTGAATAGGCTCAAAGGGAGCACCCTGCAAGGCAGATAAAACCAAGTTTAAATCCCAAACGGGAACCACAGGTTTACGAGGGGGACGCGCATGAGTGACCCCCTGAAAGAAGGTCTTAACCAAATGATGATGAGCAAAGGTCTTCTGAAAGAAGTCGGACAGGGCAGAAACCTGACCCTTCAGAGTACTGAGTTTTAGACCTAACTCCAAACCATGCTGTAAGAACTCCAGAACCTGGGGACAGAGAACTCCCTACAGGGAAGAGACCTAGACTCACACCAGTCAATGTAGGAACGCCATACTCTATAATAGATAGCAGCAGAAGTCTTCTTCCTAGCCTGCACCATAGTGCCCACCACAGAGGCAGACAAACCCCTCTCCACCAAGATGGAGGTCTCAGCAGCCAGGCCGTCAAAGCCAGCGTTTGTAAATTGGGATGGCGTAGGGAGCCCTGAGTTAGCAGGTCTGGCACCCCTGGCAGATCGTACTGGTCTACTGCCATTTGAACCACGTCTGCGAACCACACTCTTCTCCACCAGGGGGCCACTAGAATCACAGGCACCCCTTTCAGATCAATCTTGCGCAGAACCCTGCTCAGCAGGGGGAATGGTGGAAACTCCTTCCATGACATGGACAGGGCATCCGTGGCCAAGGCCAGAGGGTCCTGAGACAGGGACACGAAGGCCGGGAGCTTGTGGTTGTGGCGGGATGCAAACAGGTCCACATCCGGTAGACCCCAACGGTGACACAGGGACTGGAATACCCTGTTGCAGAGGGACCGCTCTCCCTGACGGGACGTCCCCCTGCTCGGAGCATCTGCAAGCAGATTCTCCGCCCCCGGAATGTAAACAGCCGAAATGCATTGTACATTGGCCTCCGCCCATGTCAGAATGTGAGACACCTCCCAGAGGGCACTCTTGCTCCGAGTCCCTCCCTGATGGTGGATGTATGCAACCGCCGTCTTGTCTGAGCGTACCTGGACCGACAGTCCCCTCAGGTTTTGGGTCAACCGCTCCAGTACCAACCGAACTGCCCGCAGTTCCAGAATGTTGAATGGACCCCACGTCCCCTGGAAGCGCAGGGACTTCCAGAATCCCCCCCCAACCTGACAGACTGGCATCCGTTGTGACAGTCTCCCAGGAAAGGGCCAGAAAGGACCTGCCCCCTGTCAAGTTCTCGAGGTCCAACCACCAGGCAAGGGACCGTCTGACCGAGGGGGGAAGCACACAGACCCGCGTCCAAGGACGCCGGGTTCTTGTCCCATACTGACAGAAGGTGAAGCTGCAGAGGTCTCAAATGGAACTGAGCAAAGGGCACCGCCTCGAAGCTTGCCACCATCAGGCCCACCAGCTGCATTCCCTGCCTGATGGAGGGCTGTGGGCATGAGAGCAGGAACATGGCCTGCGCAGTCGGAGCTTCCACCTTCTGTTGAGGAAGGAATATCCGTGACTGAACCATATCCAGAATCATTCCCAGGAACGGGGTCACTGAGGATGGGGACAGAGAGGACTTGGGGTAATTGATCACCCAACCGAAGGACTCCGGGGTGGACACTACCAGTTGGGTGTCCAACTCTGCCTGCCGCAGAGACCGAGAGGTGATGAGAATATCGTCCAGGTAGGGCAGCACACGTATGCCCCTTAGCCTTATCAGTGACATCACCCCTGCCAGCACCTTGGTGAACACCCTGGGAGCCGACGTGAGGCCGAATGGCAGAGCCACAAATTGGTAATGCTGATCTTTCAGTGCAAATCTGAGAAACCTTTGGTGTCCTGCAAACACCGGAACGTGAAGGTAAGAATCCTTGATGTCTACTGACGTCATGAAGTCCCTTGGGCGCAATGAGCCAATGGCTGAGCGCAGAGTTTCCATGAGGAAATGCCTGTTCTTGACAAATTTGTTGAGGATTTTTAAATCCAGAATGGGCCTGACTGACCCATCCTTCTTGGGTACTGTGAAGAGATTGGAGTAGAACCCCGTGCCCGTCTCCAAAGGGGATCTTGCAAATGACTCCTAGATCCAGGAGACCCTGCACGGCCAGCAGCAAGACCTGGGCTGAGGCGGGGTCCTGAGGGATTCGGGACCCAATGAATCTGGTGGGGGGCCGTACAGCAAATTCTATCTTGTATCCGGAGGACACTACCTCCTGAATCCACCGGTCTGAGACGTGGCGCCACCAGACGTGCTTGAAGTGCTGTAGATGTCCCCCCACCCTGACGGGTGAGGGCGCCCCCTCATGCCTGAGGGGTCTTGGGAGGGGCTTTGGGCTTGGGCCCCTAGGAGGAACCAGGACGGCGTCCTCTATTCCTGTGCCAAGAATCTGTGCGGGGCCCCGTGAAGGACACCCCTTTTCCCTGTTTAGCCCCGCGGTAGGGGATTGAAAGGGTGCCCTGGCCTCGAAAAGGCCGAAACTGCCGCCTGCGCTGGGGCAACTTGCCTCCTTTGGCGAAGAGGTCTAGACGGTCTCCAAACAGACGTAGCCCTTTAAATGGAAGCCCAGTAAGGGCTCTCTTAGCGGCGTTGTCAGCCGCCCACTGTCGCAACCAAACCGTACGGCGAATAGCTACCGCCAAGGCAGAAGATCTGGCACACATCTTTATAGCATCGTCCGATGCAGACAGGATAAAGTTTATGAACACGTCACAGTTAGACAGATTATTGACAGTATCAGCGGGCAACTCATCTGTGCTGTCAAGTGCATTCCTAACCATGGACCTGAGCGCTACTGCCGTAATGGCTAAGGCGCAAACCGGGCGCAAGGTCGCTCCCCCAAATGCAAAGGCATGGCATGCCAATTGATCAAGACGCCGGTCCTCAGAGTCCCGTAGCGTAGTAGTGTCAGGGGAGTGCATAATAGAGGTGTTAGACAACCCTAGAATAGGAGCATCGACCTCGGGAGGCGATGACCAGCACTTAACCAAGTCAGCCGGGAAGGGATACTTTCTATCCACACTCCTAGGGATCCCAGGCAGTCTGCTGGGTTGTTCCCATTCCTTAAGCACGAGGCTATTGAAATGAGTCTGCTTGGGAAATTCAAGACGAGCCTTAGCAGTATGAAAGAGCTCGCCCCTTTGTCTGGGAGCAGCAACAGGGGGAGAGATGGACAAAACTTCAAATATCTGAGCCAGCAGTCTGTCAATATCATCCCAGTGCTCGGAACCAGATTCGTCATGACCCCTGGACTCCTAGTCATATGACCCAGAGTCAGAGAACAGCTCCCCTTCGTCCGAGGGGGGTTGGCCGTAGGGCTGCAACAAGTCATCAGATTCCATAGGGAAAAGGGCAGAGTCAGGGGTTAAATGCCGCCTCTTGGCGGTGGCCTTACGCGCTAGCGAGCAATTTTTCAACACTGGCCAGTCTAGTAGCCATATCAGGATGAGAATCCCCACTTGTATTGGGGGTTAGACTCAGGCTTGGGGGAGTAGGTGAAGTGAGGCGAGGTGCAGGCCCAGCCACGGAAGAGGCGGGAAGAGCCGATAGCGCCTGCTGTGCACAAGGAACACAGACCCGTGCATTGTCACCGCTGCTAGGTAAGACCCCACAAGCTACACACAGCCGGGTGAACCCCGTTCACAATATCCTGAGACGTCTCCATATGGTGATTGTATCGGCACGATAGGCCCGTAGGGATTGACGCTATAAGCTACCCTGGATGCCCCAATAACCCGCTGGGAAGTGGGAGTAATTTTTAATAGTCTCAACCGGGGGATACACCGGGCCGGGAGAAGCCACCGGAATCCACGGTCTGAAAGACATAAGAGGGAAAGGAATGTCAGAGCCAAGCGCAAGGAGTAACTAGGTAAGATATATTATAAGGATAAAATATGGTCGCCCGCGAGGGCACTTACAGACAGCAGGGGGAGGGCGGTCTTCACCACGCGCGCGCACGAAAAGGAATGTCGCCAAACGATCCTCGAAGGGCGCGCCAAATCGTGACGCGGGGCACATCAAGTCAGGACCCCGCCACCCCCCAACCCCCCCCCCCGGAGAGCGCGAAGCTCCGAAAGCGCGATGCAAATAGAGTAGAAGGGAACAGGGCAGTGACGAAGTCAAGACAAGCCCCTGAAGGATGACCGGTGTTACCGCAGCGGAGCCACTACGGATTAGGAAAAAAAGACGCCGCAGCATCAACAAAACCACCGCCGTCCGTGCAACAGAGAAAGGGCACTATGGATTAGGAAAAAAAGACGCCACAGCATCAACAAAACCACCGCCGTCCGTGCAACAGAGAAAGGGCGTGGCGGCTACCAATAAGTAAAATACATAACGTGGCTCTGACATCCATTCCCAGTCAAACACGACACCGAGGCCATAAGCGTGTAATAGGGTACACTGAGGCCGCCATACTCACAACCCCTCCCCCCCCCCTTTCTTTTCCCCCTGGCTAGGGGGGGAAACGAGGGAGGATGGCGACCATGTACACAGGGTCCACCGCTACACGGGGCGTGGGACAATTAAGCGGGAGGGGCATCCCCAAAGGCTCATCATCAGCCTAAACCGCCTACCCTATGGTGGGGGACTGCGGTGGAGCATGGCTCCGTCAAGCACGCATGGTGCTGCCTACCTTCACCCGACCAGCGCAGCCCAGGCTGGGAAGCACATCACAAGGAGGACGGGTGGGAATAGTCCAACAGGGCCGCAGGCTGTAATAGCCCCGCTCACCTGCGAGAGAGTGATACTTCATGTCTTCGTAGTCAGCACTGCAGAGAAATCTGGGGGATTTGTGGGAGGTCCCTGGGTATATGAAGGGCCGGGAGGAGCCTGTTTTTGCATGTCTGCAGTGCACAGCGCCCTCTGGCGGAGGATAACCCAAGTGTAAGTATTATATCTGGAGCAGGACGTACTGTATACTTAGAATAGTAAAAGGAACCCTGAAATTAAGCAGAATTACTTACTGAGACTGGTGGGCCATTCGCTGGACAGGCCCGTCTGGTGAACCTGACTGGTTGCTGACTGTTTCTAGGGGAGGGTGAGCAAGACGATCACCCTGGGCGCCAAGGCCATTGGGGGCGCCTTTATCCCAGCTATTCTGTTTTCTGAACATGGGTCAGGGCCACTGTTACTGTGCAGGCCAAAATCCCTTATCTCCCCATATTGGGCTTAGCCATGGGGTGGGGGGCGCAGCCTGCTGCTATGGTACATACCTGTATACAGTGTAGTACAGTAGCAGCACCATGATTGATGATGATGATCATAGGGAAGGGGGCAGATTTTTTTTCCTTTCTTGTAGTGAGCGCTATTTTGTCTAGAAACTTCTCTGGCTGGCAGAGTAGGGAACTAGCCTTAAAGAGGAACATCAGAGGCCCTGGAGTGTAAAAGACTCCAGGGCTGGCCAGAATTCAACTCCTTGGGACATCCCAAATTGAGATGCCCCGCTGTGTAAACCCCCCCCCATCACCAGTTCCACTCACCTTCTCCTGGAGCCCTCGCCATGTCTGTGCGCTCCACCCCCGCTCGTCCTTCCTAAATGGTCAGCAGGCACACCAGAGCTGTAAGGTGGGCAGGGGATGCAGCCGGAGGTGCCGCTCGGCTCCCTTCGCCAATCAGCGCACTCACTCTTGTCCAAGTCTGTGCAGTGGATGGGGCAACACAGCAGGGCATCCCAAGTGAAATTCCTTTATGTTGATCCTCTTTAATCTGCTGCCTCCAGCAAATGTCAGGGTGCCCTGAGGGTGGAGGTGTAAATGGAGTGTGATGAAATGCGCGCTCGGAGCAGCTTGCGTCACATGCCCTAAGCCTTCATCTAAGGTCAGCAGCTCCGAGCGCGCTGGCGGCCGCATCTCCCGCTTCCCTCTAACAGGGAGTGTGCCTGCGCCGACCATTCACAAATGCCTGGTGCGGGCACGCGTCCTGCTAGAAGGATAGCGGGGATGCAGCCACGGCTCGCGCGTGTGCCGTTGGAACGGGAAACAAGGTAAGTGTATGGGGGCGACCCTACTGAAGCTGATTTTTGGGTACCGCAATGTGCTGCAAAATAATGCCCTGCAAAATAATGGGCCCCTTGCCAAATCTAGAGCTAAAACTAATTCAAAGCTTTTGTGATTTATTTCAGATGAATTTGATGAAACAGAAAAAGTGCTTCTGATTTAAAACAAATCTCACAGTCAGATTAGACCAAATCTGATACTGAAAACTAGTTTTGCCAACTAATCTGAATTGATCTGGACTCACAATTAGATAAATCAGCAATAAAAAAATATAGAGAAGATTGGCACGTCTCGATCGGCTGATCTGGAACAGTTTATCTGTAATCTTTTTGAGCTATACATTGAATTTATAAAAAGAAAAAGTCTGTTTACTTACCCAGAAACCTTAGCCTTTCTGTTGCCCCTCCTGGCACTGTAGCATGGTAGACAGTGCAAGTGAACCCAATGTCGGAGTCATGGTAAGACACGTTGGTCCGATAGGCCGCCTCAAGTGAGTAGGTACCATTGGTGTTCAGCCATTTATTTAATCTGTACGTAAGAGGCTCGCCGTCTCTTCTCATTTCAACCGTCAGATCTTTAGGGTAAAAGCCCGACACCAGGCAGATTAAGGAAGAATTCTTCTGACCTTTGCTGGAGAGGAAGAAGGTGACATTTGGCCGAACTGGAAGAAAATAGGGTTAGATATAATGTAATGTGGGCCATATTCTATCTATCTATCTATCTATCTATCTATCTATCTATCTATCTATCTATCCCTATGCCTATCTATCTATCTATCTATCTATCTATCTATCTATCTATCTATCTTTCTATCCATCCCATATCTATCTATCTATCTATCTATCTATCTATCTATCTATCTATCTATCTATCTATCCCTATGCCTATCTATCTATCTATCTATCTATCTATCTCATATCTATCTGTCTACCTGTCTCTCTATCCATCACCTATCTATCTATCTATCTATCTATCTCATATGTATTTATTTATCTGTTTACTTTTCTATAATCTTTTTAAACATGTACCACTTCATATTTTATCATCCTGCGCAACAGTAAACCTTTTCCATTAAAGCAGATAAAACCTGTGGAGGCAATCACTGGAGTCCCGATTTGGGATGTCCTGCTTGGTGAAACGAAAAATACCATTTTGTGATTACTCACCTGTAAAATGGATATTATAAGTATGCCTCACACCCTGCTTCGTTAATGATTAATCACTTCTGGGTTATAGCCACTAGATGGCGCTTTTCTAGCAGAGATGGCAAAAAAAGAAGCCCCTCCCGGTCGACAAATACCTGAGACCCCCCACACACTCCCCAGTATATGAAAGCAGTAAGGGGACCAGGAAGAGCCAATAATAAAAAATAACAACATGAACAAGGAAAACATTTCACCATAAAGAGGATCCAAGATACAACTCAGGGCGGGTCGAAGCAGGGTGTGAGGCATACTTATAATATCCATTTTACAGGTGAGTAATCACAAAATGGTATTATTCCAAGTATGCCTCACACCCTGCTTCGTTAATGATTAATCACTTCTGGGACATCCAGTAGCAGTGTCCAAAAATGGGTGGGGATCCCAACAGGCAATAATGCCCAAATTAAATCACTGCAGCTTGCAGAACTTTGCTGCCAAAAAACAGCCTCCGCTGAGGCCCGCACATCAACCTCATAAAACTTGGCAAAAGTATGAACAGAAGACCAAGTACAGCACGAGTAGAATGAGCAGTGACCAGAAAAGGGGGATCCCTCCCCTTGGCAGCATAGGCCCTAAAACCGGCCTAACGAATCCAATTACTAAAGATAGACTTGACGGACGCCAAAAACCTTCCTGGGCCCGGAGGGCACCACAACAAAAGGCGTCCGCCTTCCGGAATGGTGAAGTAGCCACCAGATAGAACCTTACACATCTAACAACATCCAGACAGCGCAAGGCCCTCTCCTCGTCGTTGCTAGGCTTAGGACACAAGGAAGGAAGCACAATGTCCTAACTGAGTTGAAAGGCAGAGACAACCATTGGCAGAAAGTCCGGTCTAAAGCGGAAAACCACCTTGTCTTGATGTCTCTCAAAGGGGGCCCTGAATGAACAGAGCCGCCAACTCAGAAACACGTCGAACAGAGGCGATAGCCACCAAAACGGCAATTTTTAAGGTGAAAATGGATAGAGCAGAAACCTGCCCAGGCTCAAAAGGAGGACCCTGAAGGTCAGACAACACCAAATTTAAATCCCAAACAGGTAACAAGGGTTTGCGAGGAAGGCGCACAAGAGTGACCCCCTGGAAAAAAATCTTAACCAAAGGATGAAGAGCGAAAGACCTCTGAAGAAAACCGCAAGAGCGGAAACATGCCCCTTCCGCATGCTAAGTTGAAAACCCATGTCCAGTCCATGCTGAAGGAACTCCAGAGTTTGAGGGATGGAAAAACACCCGACAAGGAAAGACTCTATCCTCACACCAATCAAAGTAGGTCCGCCAGGTCCTGTAGTCGATATCAGAGGAAGATTACTTCCTAGCCCTGACAAGCGTTTGGACAACAGTTTTAGACCAACCCATTTCTAGTAGAATAGAGGCTGCAGCAGCCACACTGTCAAGCCAGCATTTGTAAATTGGAGTAACAAGCTGACCTAGCGTAATCAGATCCGAAACCAGAGGCAGTCTGTACTGATCACACGACGTCTGCGAACCACACCTGTCTTGGCCACCTCGAGGCCATCAGAATTACTGGCACACCCTCGTGAACCAGCTTGCGTACCACCTTGCCCACCATGGGAAAGTGAAGAAACAGATACAGGAAACCGAGTTCCCGCCAGAACAGAGACATGGCATCCACCGCCAGAGCCGGAGGGTCCTGGGACAGAAACAAATGCAGGGAGCCTGTGCTTGTGCCGAGAGGCAAACAGATCCACCTCCAGCATCCCCCACCTGCGACAGGGGAATAGAATTACCTCGTTGCTGAGGGACCATTCCCCCCGGCGAGAGAACCCCCTGCTTAGGGAGTCCGCTGCCAGGTTCTCCACCCCTGGAATGTACACTGCCGAGATGCCTGGCACAATGCTCTCGGCCCATGCAAGAATCAGAGACACCTCCCGGAGGGCACTCTTGCTGCGAGCCCCTCCTTGGCGATTGATGTAAGCAAGCACTACAAAATTATGGGTAAGGAGCCTGGGATGTATCAACGGTATCCCCACGCTCCGTACCGGCATCGGAGTCAGGAAACAATTCCCCCTCCTCAAACGGGGAATAAACCGACCAAACAAAAGGATTATAATCATATAGTCAAGGGCCGGCGCAGCATGCGCCAAGTGCCGTTTCATAGCTGGGGCCATCCTGGCCGCAGAGCTAGCAATCATTCTCTCAATGTTGGCCAGTCTGGCTCAGACATCGGATTGCGACTCCCCACAATTGACAACGTCACTTGGGGTCAAGACCAGGCGTGGGGGTGTAGGTGATGAGGTCAGCGGGGCCGACCTGGCCGCACGGGGCCCGGATTGCCGCACAATCGCCTGCTGTGCACATGTAACACAAAATTGCACAATGTCGCCCACAAGGAATACCCCACATATCACACACTGCCGGGGTTGCCCCGAAGGGATCCCGAGCGTGGTTATCCTGGGAAGCCTCCATATGGTGATTTTTTGGGTAGTCGCATTGACCAATGGGAATTACGCTATAAGCTACCCGGGATGCCCCATAGAGTCCGTTGGTGGGAGGTTTTTAGAATTAAAAGGGAACCACAATTTGACAAGGGACCTTAATAGCCACAGTTGTCCCACCAGAAAGACACCACGGGGGGACCCCTTTAACACAACATGCATACGTCGTCTCCATAATGCATCAACAAATACATAAGACAAAAGAGACATTCTATATCTATATATAGATATATATATAAGCATACACAGACATGTATATAGATATATGAATAGGTAAGTATACCAGGCAATATCTAAAGGCCCCCGGGGGCACCAGCATACACTGAAAATTATATATATCATCTTAACACTAAAATGACCCCGAGGGACACTCACAAAACCGGTGAAAGATGGCGGCGCAGACCCGGGGGAAGGAAGGAGGAGGGTGGCGGGCCAAAGCGGATCGCGCCCCGCCCCCCCACTACGCGGGAAACCGACGCCGCCGCGCTCCCAGCCAATAGGGCTGAGAGCCGGCCGACGCGCCACAGGGAAGGGTGGGCCGTCACAGGCGCGAAGAACGCCAGGCCCCGCCCCTACCCTGACTGATGAGAAGCGAGCCGTGCTCCCCGGCAAAGGCTGCGGAGCCGGGCACTGCCAGTAAAACCGGCCCGCCGCCGCCAGAGAGCGAGCGTGCGGGCCGCGCCCATGAAAGAGACTGGCCACATACCGTGAAACCGGCCCGCTGCCGCCGCCGGAGAGCGAACGTGCGGGCCGCGCCTAACAAAAGCCGGCCACTCACTGTGAAACCGGCCCGCCGCCGCTGCCGGAGAGCGAGCGTGCGGGCCACGCCTAGTACAAAAAACACACACACACACACATACATGCACGCTGGCAATAGCCAGCGCATAAACAATAAAAGTGACCGTACTGCACCAAGCACACAGACCACACACTAGATAGAACAAAAATGGAGGGACAGACCCACCCCCCTTACTAACCGGGAACGGGGAGTAAATGGGGGGACACTGATAGCTACAATTGGATATGTAGCGAGGGCTTCAGAACGGACAGGGCATCCCATGTCAGGAGCACCATAACCTGACGACCGCCTACCCTTTGATGAGGGCCTAGCGGTGGAGCATGGCTACTAGCCAAAAACACCTCTAAAGGTGTCACCTACCCTCACCCAGACCCTGCAGCCATAGCTTGGAGGCGTAGGGGAATTAACAAAAAGAGTCCAGGTGGAAATAGAAAAAATAATTGGGGCCGGGTGTGCACCCGGCCTACCTGACAGGAGAGGAGCCATCATCTTGACTGTCGTCGCCTTCTAGCAGAGACTATACTGGGGAGTGTGTGGGGGGTCTCAGGTATTTGTGGACCGGGAGGGGCTTCTTTTTTTGCCATCTCTGCTAGAAAAGCGCCATCTAGTGGCTATAACCCAGAAGTGATTAATCATTAACGAAGCAGGGTGTGAGGCATACTTGGAATAAGAACTTACCTATTCCAGGGCTACGGTGTCTTCACTGCATTGCTACATTGGGGTGGTGGAATAGCTTTGATTTTTAGTCTTTAGATTGACTTTAGGCTATACGTTTTTTTTTTGTTTAACAGAATGAGCTTATTTTGAATTTCCATTTGTCCCATTGGTGCAATGATCACAGAATGAATGACAGAACGAACGAACGACAGAAAGAACAAAGAATGATTGATAGTGGCAATGAATAGATGTCATATTTTTCATATGTGTTTAAACTGAAAGACTTACCTCCGAAAGTGAGCTGAAACTCTTTCTTTAGTGGGATGGGGAAGTTCTTTTGAACAACCTGGCACATATAATGAGCGCTTTCATCCTTCAGGGTGGGGGTAACACAGAAGGAGCTGTGCACTGTATACCCCTCTTGCTCTGACCCCTCCACCATGTGTGGCACCGAGGTGCTAAGGACGGCTCCATTTCTCAGCCACTCAAACGTCACATTAGAGGAGGTTAGGTTGCTTGCCGAGCAGCGGAGCTCACTGGAATGATTTGCGATTACGGTGGTTCCTTCAATAGTTATAGGGCGGTAATCTGTAGAGACAGAGAAGCATCAAGGTCAATAAAAGCCAGGAGCCTCCCAATGAGCCAGGAACTTCCATGTGTGGCGTCCCTTCATGTCAATGGGAGGGCTCCATTATGAGGCCACTCATTATGGTTCTTGGGGCTGAGGGTCTGTTACACCAGACTTTATATTTCTACGATGATAATTACGTTTTATCTTTGTAATGCTGAAAATCGTTGTTGTCTGGTCTGAGGTCTTAAAGTGGACCAACACCCAGGGGTGATCGGCCCGGAAATCTATAAGATTCCCGGGCCGATCACCCCCCACCCCGCGGGACATCCGAGATCGGGATGTCCCGCGGGGTGAAACCCCCCAGAAACCCCAAAAACGCCTTACCTGATCCGCCGCCGCTTCCGCCGCCGCCGCCTCCCGCGCACCCCTCCAGACGTGCGCGCGCCCGCGCCGGCCCTCTGTGAATGGCCGGCGGGGGCGCGCGCGCGCCGAGAGTGACGCGCGGGAGGCGGCGGCGGCGGAAGCGGCCTGGACGTTCCTGATCCCCGCCTGGACGTTGGCGGGGATTGGCTGCGGCGCTCACGTGGGAGCGTTGAGAGGTGAGTTTTTTGGGGTTTCTGGGGGGTTTCACACAGCGGGGCACCCCCGATCGGGGTGCCCCGCCGAAGTGGACCAAAACCCAGGATAGTCAAAATCCTGGGTGTTGGTCCACTTTAAAGTGGACCTTCACCCTGAAAAAGGGCCTATCTTATATATTTCCCCCACCCTGTACATACAGATTGCCCACATTAATCCGGACCTTCACCCTAAAAAAGAGTCTATCTTATATGTTTCCCACACCCTGTACATACAGATTGCCCACATTAAATATCATCCTACCTGCATCTACTGCATTTTATGAGCCTTTAAACATCCAAGATGGCGGCTCATGGAGCATCAGGAAGTGTCTTCTGACCGTGTCACTCTGCATTCTGGGATTGCTGTACTTTCCCTGACCCCAGCTCTGCTCTGTGCGTGCAAAGCACAGCTATAACCTGCCCCCCCTGCACTTTATCCCCCTCTCCTCGCCTCAGAGTCCTGAACAGAGTTGCAGCCCGGTGGGGAAAAGAATAATAAGTAAGTGACTAAAAACTTAAATTATATTATATTCTAAGTATAAAGTACGTCCTGCTCCAGATATAATACTTACACTTGGGTTATCCTCCGCCAGAGGGCGCTGTGCACTGCAGACATGCAAAAACAGGCTCCTCCCGGCCCTTCATATACCCAGGGACCTCCCACAAATCCCCAGATTTCTCTGCAGTGCTCACTGCGAAGACATGAAGTATCACTCTCTCGCAGGTGAGCGGGGCTATTACAGCCTGCGGCCCTGTTGGACTATTCCCGCCCGTCCTCCCTGTGATGTGCCTCCCAGCCTGGGCTGCGCTGGTCGGGGGAAGGTAGGCTGCACCATGCGTGCTTAACGGAGCCACGCTCCACCGCAGTCCCCCGCCAAAGGGTAGGTTTAGGGGCGGTTAGGCTGATGGTGAGCCTCTAGTGGATGTCCCTCCCGCATTATTGCCCCATGCCCCGTGTAGCGGTGTACCCTGTGTAAAGGGTCGCCGTCCTCCCTCGTATTCGGGGGAAAAGAATGGGGGGGGTGTGTGTGTGTTTGGCGGTCTCAGTGTACTGTATTGTCACGCTTATGGCCGTAGTTTTGCCCTTGACAGGCGCTGCTTGCTCCTTTTATTTTGGCCGCCGCCGTCTTTGCCTTCTCAATTTTTTATTAAAATTTACTGTGCTGGGTGGCGGCGCCGTCAGACTACGAGCATCCATTAGCAGATGCTTTTACTAGCATATCCTATGCTTGGCTTGTCAAGCCTGGACGGCTGCCTCAGAGCTTCGCGCTCTTTGGCTCAGATTGGGCCCGCCCTTTGAGGTTCGGTTGGCGCCATTTTGTTGATCTTCGCGCGCGCGCGTGTCTGAGGTCCTTCTCCTCCCCAGGTCTGTAAGTGCCCTCGCCGGTGATTTCATTATTAGTATTTTTCTCTGCTGCGCATGGCTCTGACACCTCTTATTCCCTTTATGTCTTTCAGACGTCAAAGACTCCGGTGGCTTCTCCCGGCCTAACATAAATTGTAGCGGGCTTACAAAAAAGTTCTCCCACATTCCTAGCGGGTCTTTGGGACATCCAGGGTTGCCTATTGCATAAATCGCTACTGGCATATATTGCATTGATAATCACCATATGGAGGCATCTCAGAATTATGTGACCGGGGTCCCTCCGGGACGAGACCAGCTGTGTACAGCGTGTGGACAGCCCCATGCTGATGCGGACAGAGCACGGGTCTGCGGACCCTGTGCTGAACAAGTACTGGCCCTGCAATCAGGGTTGCCAGTGGCTGTGCCTCGTTTCAATACACCTGTCTCCCCGTGCTTAAATCTCACTCCTGATGAGACGCACTTGAGCGTGAATGACCAGCAAGTCGTGCCGCGCAGGTGATTTCGAGGTTGGCAGAGCGCTTGGGCCCTGGTAAGAAGCGGTCCCTGACGCCTCCGGTTTCGCCCATTCCTTTGGAAACTGAGGAGTTCACTACTCAGCAGGGTTTTGCTCTTCCTGATGAAGGTGAGCTGTTCTCTGACTCAGGCTCATTTGACGAGGGGCCGAGGAGTCATGATGATACGGGCCCTGGTTCCTGGGGCCTGTGTGACACCGATGAATTACTGATAAAGATCTTCGAGGTCTTGTCTATCTCCCTCCCTGGTGAGTCTCCCAGGCCTAGAAGTGAGAGTTTCCATACAGCGACGCCGCGCTTGGAATTTCTGGAGCAAGATCACTTCCAGGCTCTTGTACTCAGAGAATGGGAATGCCCTAGTAAACTTCCAGGGGTTCCAGAGGACTGGGATTGGAAATACCCTTTTCCCTCTGATGTGGTTAACTGTTGGTCATCACCTCCCGTGATGGATGCACTGATCATTGGGGTTCTTAACCCCCCCTTTATTGCTGCCCCTACTTATCGTACCCTTCGGGATGCTGAGGACCGGCGCATTGATAGGCTGGCTTCCCACGCCTTTTCTTGTGCAGGGACGGCTCTGCGCCCGGTCTGTGCCGCGGCCATCGCTGCAGTGGTCGCTAGGACTCTCATCAGAAAGATGATTGATCATCAACCTGAGGATCTCCCCTGGGAGGTGTTTAATGCACTCTCCAGTTGTGATGTATTTGTAAGGTTTATCCTTTTAGCGCTGGATGACACCATTAGGATGTGCGCAAGAACTTCCGCCCTTGTAGTAGCTATACGCCGCTTGGTCTGGCTGTGACAGTGGGGTGTTGACGATGCTACAAAAAAGACTCTTACTGGGCTTCCCTTTAGAGGGCGACGTCTATTCGGGGCCTGTCTGGACCTGTTTGGAAAAAACGGCAAAACACCCCTTCACAGAAGGCGGTCTCGGCCTTCTCGGGGTAGGGCCACCCCTCCCCCCCCCTACGTTAGTGTCAAACCCGAACCAGGGATGTCCTTCCAGCTTTTTGGTGTAGATTCCTGCCCCAGGAGTGGCAGACAACGTCCTGGCCCCTCCGGCAGGACTAAGTCCAAATCTTTCACCAAAACCCCCCAAGCATGATGGGGCGCCCTCGCCCGACTGGGAGAGCCGCAGCAACTTGCTCCTATCAGGAGGCGTCATGCCTCGTTCTGGTGGATTCAGGAGGAAGTTTCCTCTGGATGCAGGATTGTGTTTGCTGGGCGGTCCCTTCCCGTGATTATCAGGGTGCTTCTGGTCCCTGTCCCTCTTCAGGTATTGGTGCAGGTCATGCGCGGCCTGCGAGGTCTGTGGTCACTTGCAGGTTGCCATAAACAGGCAGAGGCAGGGACCTCTACACCAACCTTTCCACATTCCCCCAAAAGGATGAGGCACCCTACCCATTCTGGCCTTCCATATGTGCAGCAATTTACATTCACAGGCGGTTTCTGCATGGTTTCTCTGAGTTGGGCCGCCAGTGCCCTGGGTCCAGGGACTTCTTGCCGTCTGTGAAGATCTAAGATGCTTATTTCATTGCCACTGTGTCTTCTGGACACCGAGGATCTTACGGGTTAGTGTTGGAGGTCCAACACTGCTGATTGTGGCCTTGTTATCTGGCCCCTCTTCTGCCCCCAGAGTGATCGCCAAGGCGATGACGGGGGTGATGTCTCTGATGAGACCAAGGGGGCGTCCACGCGAGTAACTGCCTGGTCGTCCTTCTTTACTTCCCAATCTCTACGTCAGGCCGAGTTTGTTACTCGGCTGGTGGTGTCCTTTGGGAGTCTTTGGATGGGTGTTCAATCACCTCAATTCCTCATTGTCCCCTTATTTGGTATCTCCATTCTTAGGGTTGAACTTGGATTCGGTTCAGGTTGTCCCTTATGTTCAGTGCCCTTGGGCTCTTCTGCAGCTTATATTGTAAATGCTGGACTGGATTCCAGCTTCCCTGGAGCTGGGTCTGTGTACCTTTCCACCTTGGTATGGTGGTTCCCCTTGAGACGGTTGTACTCTAGGAACCAGTCAGGGGGGCACCCCCTTCCTTGCGTCTTCCTGTAGATGGATACCAAATCTATCAGGTTGACGGGGGAGGGGGGGTTTCTTCTAAAATCCCCTGTGATTCTGGGGGAGGTGGGACCTTTAGGGGTCCATTCACTTATCTATTTTTGAAGCGGTAGGCTTTCAGGTTGGCTCTATCTCGCTGGACTTCTTCCTTGCGGGATCTGTCTATTTGGGGGCTCCTTGGTCTGTCTGACGACATTGACCTGTATTAACTATCTGTGTGGACTCGGAGCAGGATGGTCCTCCAGGAAGGTATCTGTCCCTGATCTGGGTGGAGGACAGCGTTCCCTGAATATCAGCGTTATTCGCTCCGGTGGATGTCCTTCTGCGACAGGATGTGCTAATTCTTGTGTCATTATGTGATCTATCTAGGGTGGGTCCTTTTGGGCCCCGTCACTTTCATGGGTTCTAGGCCCTTGTTTCCCTGTCTCAGATTGTTCTGACCTTGGTCATGAGACTTAGTATTTTTATGGCTGGACATTCTATTCTGTATGTCTTATCTTCATTCACCCTGCTAGGCGGGGTTCTGCGCAAGTTTGCTCTGAAAAGGGGGAACCAGTGATACTGGTGGCCTAGTGGAGTGTGGTTTGCAGATGTGGTACTGAGGACAGCGGCCCTGTACGTTCTGTCAGGAGTGCTGATCTGCTCACTCAGGTTCCCTTTGGTATTTCACCCCAATCTACAGGCTCTGGTCTAGATGGCCTGACGGTTGATTCATCCACCTTGATGGAGACGGGCTTATCTTCTGGGTGACTGTGACTTCTGGAAGCTTAGGAGTTAGCTTCTTCTTCTTCCGTCTATTGTGGGGTATGGCATACCCATTTTGATTGGTGTGAGTCTTGGTCTCTCCCCTGTTGGGCGCTCTTTGTTCCCAGGGTGATAGAGTTATTACAGCATGGTTTGGAGTTGGCTCTCCTACTTGGTACTCTGGAGGTTCAGGTTCTGCACTGTCCGCCTTCCTGTGGAAGTCTTTGCTCAGTTTTTTGCCTTGGTTAAGCTTTCTTTCAGGGATTGCTCAGGTGCATTCCCCACGTAGTTCTAGGGTCCCTATTGGGATTTGAATTTTATTCTGTTTGCCTTGCGGGGTGTTTCCCTTGGACCTACTCCGGATGCTGTCTGACTGTTCTTATCCACAGAGTTGTCCTTCTGGGGGCTGTTGCTTCAGTCAGACGTGTGCCTGAGCGGGCGGCTCTGTTTAGCTAGCCCTCGTTCTTGATATATACACCATGATGAGGTGGTGTTCCGCTTTACGCCGGACCTTCTGACTAAGGTGGTGTCTTAGGCTCATGTAGTCAAGACTTTTGTCTTCTTCTGTGCCTTATTCCTAGTAACGCTGAGGCAAGGGGATCTACTTTCCCTCAACAGGTGCTGGAATTTTTTCCTGGATTGTCTCTTGTCCATTAAGGGGACTGATGCCCCTTGGGGTTTGTGGGCACCTACATCTGTATGTGCCTGATCTCGTCTGTTTCCAGGGGTTAAGCGGCTTTTGGCCTAGCCTTTCCTTGGATGAATGTCCCTTCTGGCCCTAGGGAAGTTTTGGCTTCTTCCTGGGCTACTGTTAGCGTTTGTTCTTGTCAGGCTGTTACTCAGGCCTATTCCTTTAAGGGGAAGAATTTTCTTCTCACTTTATTTCTGATTCTACTGGTGCCTTGGTTTCTTTGGGCCTTTCAGCACCGGTTTTGTTGTACAAGTTTGCTAGACCGCTACTTGGTTTTTTGTTCATACCTTTTCAAGGGTTTTTCTGATGTTGACATTAGAGCCTTTGCTCATGTCGCTCTTGGTAGCAAGGTTTGCAGGTGACAGTGCTTTTCCTGTCTGCTGTGCCTTTTTTGTTGGGGATCCCACCCTACTTTATGGACACTGCTATTGGATGTCCCAAGTGTAAGTATTATATCTGGAGCAGGACGTACTGTATACTTAGAATAATACAATTCTGTGAGATACTCACCTGTAGAATTGGTATTATACGTATACAGTACGTCCTGCTCCACCCCACCCTGGTTTTTTTGCATTGTTCTGGATCCCCTGTATGGTGATTGTTGTTATTGCCAGTTTTCGGTGGTTGGATTCTCCTGGCTTCTCGTTCCCTGCTTTTCAATGCTGGGTATTTGTGGGAGGTCCCCGGGTATATGAAGGGCCAGGAGGAGCCTGTTTTTGCATGTCTGCAGTGCACAGCGCACTCTGGCGGAGGATTACCCAAGTGTAAGTATTATATCTGGAGCAGGACGTACTGTATACGTATAATACCAATTCTACAGGTGAGTACCTCACAGAATTGTAATTTTTAGATGCTGGGGGAATAGTTTTTTAAGGGTTTGGGCATTTCATTAATACATGCTGAAGGTCAGGTTTAAGAGAAAGTCCCACGGAAGTGGACTTTTACTTTAAGTGAAATGATCACATGACATGTTATCAGCTCAAGCAATGTTAAAGCAGATCAAAACCCACTGTGGCCCCCCTGGATTCTAATTCCCAGGGGGCGTTCTGAATCAGGATGCCCCATTGTGTGAAGCCCTCCTCCCCCCGAGGCACATCAAAACTCACTTGCTTCCTGCCGCCTTCTGCAATGTAAAAATACAGAGAGCGCTCCCATCCCAGACATACAGATAGGCTGGGGCAGGAGCATTCATGCTGCTGGGGATGCGTCTGCTGGGCTCCTGATTGCTGGAGCCATTTGCTGATCATTACATAGGCACGGCAAACGGCTCTGATTGGACGAGAGCCCACACGGGGCAGTAGGACCAGGGAGCTTTTATGGGAGTCCTGGGGGGGTTTCACACAGCCGGGCATCTCAATTCAGATACCTCCATGGGATGGAACAAAATCTGGGATAGTCAAAATCCATGGCTTTGTTCCGCTTTTAGTAAAAACTTAAACCGGACCAACACCCGTTATTACATTAACGGGTGTTGGTCCGGCTCTTTGCCGCTAGAAAGAAGCTCTAGGGGGCATCCAGAACGCTGGAGCCCCGTCGCACCTAAATGCACAGGACACATAGCATACTCACCTTTCTAATGATCCAGCGTCGGTAAAGGAGACCCGCGATTGGCCGCCGGCCGGTCACGTGGGCTGTAGTCGCGTACTCTGTGCCGGCCACCGGCATGACCCGCCTACGTGACCGGCCGCCGGCCAATCGCGGGACTCCTTTCCCAGTGCTGGCTCGTTAGAAAAGTGAGTATGCTACGTGTCCTGTGCATTTAGGTGCGAGGGGGCTCCAGCGTTCTGGATGCCCCCTCGAGCTTTCTAGCGGCAAAGAGCCGGACCAACACCTGTTAATGTAATAACGGGTGTTGGTCCGGTTTAAAACAAAAAATTACATTAAATTACATTGTTTAATGTTATCAGTTTTACATGAGGATTGATTCAGCAATGTGTTTTTTTACTTTTTTTGAGAAAAAAACATTTTTTTATGATTTAATTTTTTAAATTGCACAGCTAAATATGTACAGAGGAAAAAATCATGAGAAAAAGTTTCCTCTCAAAAAAACATGAAAAAAAAACTACTCAAAGTGCTAAATCAATCCTATGGTATTAACCTTAGCACAGGCCGGATAGCTAGCCTTGTATTGGCAGATTTAGTAAATCAGGCTCTACAGCCAATGCTCCCCCATCTAACTATTGCTTGACTTTGAAGGGTGTTTTGCTGTCTATGGCCCCATTGTGGAGAAACTTCTTCCTTACTATTCACCAATATTGATGGCCGAACCCGAACCGCAAAGTCCGGGTTCGTACAGAGCTTTGCGAGTTTGGGTTCTCAAACTCGAACACGGACTTCAGGCAGAAGTCCATGTTCGAGTTCGACACCCAACATTTATTCAAAGTTCGGTCGAACTCGCCGAACCTAAACTTTGTGGAGTTCGCCCATCCCTAATCACTAGTGATAGAAACATAACATAGAAACATAGAAAGGTGACGGCAGAAGGAGACCATAGGGTCCATCTAGTCGGCCCTTATGTATATACTGTATGTTCTCTTTATCTTAGGATAGATGGAGGCTTATCCCAGGCATGTTTAAATTCACTGACTGAAGATTTTTCAACTACCTCTGCTGGAAGTTGGTTCCAAGCATCTACTACTCTACATTGCTCCTGGTCTTCCCTCTGACTAGCTTCAGGTTGTGCCCCCTAGTTCTATCACTAAGTTTCTTCTTATGATGATGTGATGTGTGACGGAACTGGGCTGAAATTCAATGCGTTGCTATTCGGGCCTGGTCTGGACAATCTTGGATAGTTTCAAGATCCTGGTCAATTTATCAAAAAAAAAGTGTCCCCCCTCCTCCCTTGGGTACCTACCAGCCCCATGTACCAGACATAGGGGCTGGTAAGGCAAAGCTCAGAGGTGGAAGGGCTGGCCCCAAGCCCTAGCAAGTTACCATGCCCTTTAGTCCAGGTCTTTTGCTGTCCCATATTACACTGTGTTCTTCCGCCCCCCCATTGGCTGGTAGGGGTGCAGTAATCATACTGGGGGGAAACACAGTATGATTCATGTCGGGCAGTCTTACCCTTTGCACTGGTAAAAGGGCAATGACCTGCCGGACATGGCAGTGGATGGCTTTCCAATACTCCCAGTTACCAGCACCACTACTGGTCAAGGGGTTGCAGATGACCCCTGCAGGAGCACCAGACCTGTGCTAAAGGGCATAGAGTCTATCTCACCAGGGGGGTACGGATGACCCCTGCAGGAGCACCAGACCTGTGCTAAAGGGCATAGAGTCTATCTCACCAGAGTGGTACCGACGACCCCTGCAGGAGCACCAGACCTGTGCTAAAGGGCATAGAGTCTAACTCACCAGGGGGATGCGGACGACCCCTGCAGGAGCACCAGGCCTGTGCTGAAGGGCATAGAGTCTAACTTACCAGGGGAGTGCGGACGACCCCTGCAGGGGCACCAGACCTGTGCTGAAGGGCATATAGTCTAACTCACCAAGGGGGTGTGGACAACCTCTGTAGGAGCACCAGGTCTGTGCTAAAGGGCATAGAGTCTATCTCACCAGGGGGGTACGGACGACCCCTGCAGGAGCAACAGGCCTGTGCTAAAGGGCATAGAGTCTAACTCACCAGGGGGGTGCGGACGACCCCTGCAGGAGCACCAGGCCTGTGCTGAAGGGCATAGAGTCTAACTCACCAGGGGGCTGCGGACGACCCCTGCAGGAGCACCAGGCCTGTGCTGAAGGGCATAGAGTCTAACTGACCAGGGGATGCGGACGACCCCTGCAGGAGCACAAGACCTGTGCTGAAGGGCATAGAGTCTAACTGACTGGGGGATGCGGATGACCCCTGCAGGAGCACAAGACCTGTGCTGAGGGGGGAGTCCGACTCGCCAGGACCAGGGGCCAGGTTACCAGCCCATATGCCTTCTGCACTGGGCTAGTATTAGTTTGACTTATCTTTCCTCCCATATATATTTAGAAGTACCAATGTTGGATGCCAGGTGACGATCAAGCCTTGCAAACTGGTTAGACCCCTGTCTAGCTCATCTTTACCAATGACTAAGCAGAAACTAAATTTATATATTTACTATGGCTTTGCAGACATAATATTAAATAGAACATGGAAGCTGGTACTTGATAAAAATACAATTCTGTGAAATACTCACCTGTAGAATTGGTATTATACGTATACAGTACGTCCTGCTCCAGATATAATACTTACACTTGGGCTATCCTCCGCCAGAGGGCGCTGTGCACTGCAGACATGCAAAAACAGGCTCCTCCCGGCCCTTCATATACCTAGGGACCTCCCACAAATCCCCAGCATTGAAAAGCAGTGAACCAGAACCCGGGAGAATCCAACCACCAAAAACAACTGCTAATGATAACAATAACAACAATCACCATACAGGGGATCCAGAATAATGCAAAAACCAGGGTGGGGTGGAGCAGGACGTACTGTATACGTATAATACCAATTCTACAGGTGAGTATTTCACAGAATTGTATTATTCTAAGTATACAGTACGTCCTGCTCCAGATATAATACTTACACTTGGGACATCCAATAGCAGTGTCCATAAAGTAGGGTGGGATCCCCAACAAAAAGGCACAGCAGGCAGTAGAGACACTGTCACCTGCAACCTTGCCACCGAAAGCGACAGGAGCAAAGGCTCCAGCGTCAAATCATAAAAACCCTTGAAAGGGTATGAACCAAAAACCAAGGTAGCTGTTTAGCAAACCTGTACAACAAAACCTGGTGGTGAAAGGCCAAAGGATACCTACTCACCAGTAGAAACAGAATAAGGCGAGAGAAGCTCAGCACCTCAAAGGAATAGGCCTGAGTAACAGCCTGACAAGATCAAAAGCTAACAATTAGTCCAGGAAGAAGCAAATCTTCCCAAGGACCAGAAGGGAAAACCATCCAAGTAAAGGCTAGGCCAAGGGCCACGTAGTCCCTGGAAGCAGACAAGATCAGGCACAAACAGAGGTAAGTGCCCTAAAACCCCAAGGGGCATCAGTCCCCAGAGGGACCAGAAACAATCCAGGAAAAAGATTCCCGCACCTGATTAGGGAAAATAAATCCCCTTGTCTCGGAGTTACTAGGAATAAGGCCCAACAGAAAAGCAATGTCCAAAATACATGAGCCACCACCAGAGATAGAAGGTCCGGCATAAGGCGGAGCACCACCTTAACCTGGTGCATAACAAAGAACGAGGGCTAGCAAAACAGAGCCACCCGCTCAGACACACGTCTGACTGAGCCAACAGACCCAAGGGACAACGATGAAGGTAAAGACAGCCAGACAGCTCCTGAATCAGTCCAAAAGGAACGTCCCACAAGGTCAGTGGAATAAAAAATTTAAATCCCAACAGGGACCGTAGAATTAAATGGGGCGCGCAGTGAGCAACCCCCGAAAGAAATAGCCGAGGGAAATAAGCAAAAGACTTCTGCCGGAAGGCGGACAGGGTAGAACCTGACCCTTCAGAGTACCGAGTTGGGGAGCCAACTCCAAGCCATGCTGTAATAAGCTCTAAGGCCCTGGTGACAGAGAATGCCCAACAGGGAATAGACCTAGACAAACACCAATCCATATGGGTATGCCATACCTCATAAGAATGGAAGAAGAAGAGGAAGAGGGCTGCACTCAGACTTCCATTAGCCACGAACACAGAGGAGAGAATCCCGTCTCCATAAGGACGGAAGAACCAGCAGTCAGGCCGGCTAGGCCAGAGACTGTGGAATTGGAGTGACATAACGGAGGCCCTGAGCGAAACAGGGCGACACCCCTAGCAGAAGGTATCACGTCTGCGAATCCACACTCCACTAGGCCACCCAGGGGCCACCAGTATCAATGGTCCCCCTACCAGAGCGATTCTGCACAGAAAACCGCCTAGCAGGAAGGGAGACAAGGCATACAGGCCAGAATGTCCTGTCATAAAAATACTAAATCCTCATGACCACGGCCATAGGAGCCAGGGACAGGGAAACAAGTGGCAAGAGCTTGAAAAAGTGACGGTGCACCAAACAAGCCATACTGGTTGAACTCATAGTGAACCAAGAATTAGCACCTCCTGTCACAGAGGAACCTCCACAGGAGCGAATGTCAATGATAAGCAGGCAACATTATCCTCCACCCAGAACAGGAACATATACCTTCCTGGGGAACCCTCCTGCACTAGATCCCACACAGATGATTAAAGTAGGCCACAGTCGTCAGACAGACCGAGCACCGCCCAACAGGCAGGCCTGGAAGAGGAGAAGACAGGCGAGATAGCGTCAGCCTGAAAACTCACTGTACTAATAGGAACAAGGACCTCCTAGAAGGCCACACCTTCCCCACACCCGCATGGGGTTACAGAAGAAAAACCTCCCCATCACCTGATAGGTTGGCATCCACGGTGATCAGCTGTGGAAGGGGCAAGAAAGGAACTGCCCCCTAGACAGGTTCCTAGAGTAAATCCACTCAAAGAGGGACTCCTAACCCAGGGGAAGGGCACACATGATCCCGCTCCAGGGATGCTGGGTCCCAGTCCAGTATTAAGAATAGAAGTTGCAGAAAAAAACCCTGGTAGAGGAATATAAGGAACTGCACTAAGCAAGTCACCAAACGGGCCCACCAGCTGCATTCCTGTCTGGTGAAGGGACTGGAACAGCAAGTAGGGACTGAACCCACGCAACCAGATAGTCCACCTTATTGTAGAGGGAGGAAGATTCTCGCCTGACCGAGACTAGATTCATCCCTAGGAATGGAGATACCAATCAAGGGGACAAGGAGGACAAGAGGTGAAGAAACACCCATCCAAAAGACTCCCAAGGGACGGCGCCAGCCGAGTAGCTAACTCGACCTGACATAGAGATTGGGAAGCGAGAAGGACCACCTGGCAGGCCTCTCGCGGACTCCCCTTGGTCTCATCAGAGACATAGCTTCCATTAGTACCCTGGTGAACACCGTAGGGGCAGAAGAGAGGCCAGATAACAAGGCCACGGATTAGCGGTGTTGGACATCCAACACAACCAGAAGAGCCTAGGTGTCTAGAAGACAGCATCCTTGATCTCCCCAGAAGGCAAGGACCCACTAGGCGCAAGGCGCTAGTGGCCCATCCCAGATTTTTCATGCAGAAACTGCCTGAATAGTAGAATTGCCAACAACCTGTGAAATCGGAATGGCAGACAGACTCATTCTTTTGGGAAAATGTGAAGGGGTTGGTGTAGCAGCACCCGCCTCTGCCTGATAAGGGCAAACTGCAAGTGACCTCCAACCCGTGTATGGCCTGCACCAGGACCCGAACAGAGGCAGGGACCAGGAGTACCCTGACAATCATGGGGGAGGCCGCATGATCCAGAGGATCCGGAGGAAACTACCTCCTGTATCCACCAGAAAGAGGGCGCCCCATCATGCTTGAGGGGATTTGGTGGAAGATCTGGGTTTCACCCTGCCGGAGGGCCCAGAGCGTTGTCTGTTGCTCGTGGGGCAGAGGTCTGTACTAAGACTCCGGGAGGACACCCCCGGTTCTTGTTTAACGCTATGGTATGGAGGGGGAGGGGTGTCCCTGTCCCGAGGGGGCCGAGACGGGCGGCTGCGCCGGGGTGACTTGCCCTTCTTTCCAAACAGGTCCAGATGGGCCCCAAACAGGCGATGCCCTTTAAAGGGGAACCTGGTAAGAGTCCTTTTTGGCAGCATAGTCAGCACCCCACTCTCGCAGCCAGACCATGCGACGCATAGCCACCACAAGGGCGGAAGTTCTCGCACACATTCTAATGGTGTCATCCATAGCTAAAAGGATAAATCTTACAAATACATCACAACTGGAGAGCGCATTAAACACCTCCCAGGAGAGATGGTTAACGTGATGCTCAAGCATCTGTCCGATGAGGGTTTTGGCGGCCACTGCGGTGATGGCCGCGGCACAGACCGTTCGCAGCGCCGTTCCTGCACAGGAAAAAGCGTGTGAATCCAGTTTATCCAGGTTCTCGGCATCCCAAAGGGTACAGTAAGCAGGAGCTGCAATAAAGGGGGGTTTAGGAACCCCAATGATCGGAGCGTCTACCACAGGGGGCGATGACCAACAATCAACCGTCTCAGGGGGGAAAGGGTATTTCCAATCCCAATCCCCTGGGGCCCCTAGGAGCCGACCGGGGTGTTCCCATTCCTCGAGTACGAGAGCATGGAAATGAGCCTGTTCTAGGAATTCCAATCGCGGTGTCGCTGTATGGAAACGCTCCTATCTCGGCTGGGGAGCCGCATTGGGGAGAGAGATAGACAGGGTCTTAAAGATTCTACTCAACAAGCCGACGGTATCAAACTGGTTCCAGTATTCGAGGTTAGGGTCGTCATGACTCCTCAGCTCCTCGTCGGATGAGCCCGAGTCCGAGAACAACCTTCCTTCATCAGAAGTGGTGCAGGCACGCGAAGTAGCGTACTCCTCCGATCCCTTAGCAGGGGCAGAAACAGCGGGCGTAGAGGACCGCTTCTTATCAGGGCCCGAGTGTTTCGTCGACCCTGTAATAGTCTGGTCAGCCGCGGGCAGTCTGGACGACGCAGCCGGCTGTAACTCCTTACTCGTAAGCGACTCGGCGGCAGCGAGATTTAAGCCTGGGGGAATAGGAGTGTTAGGGCGAGGAACAGCCCCTGGCGATCCTGGCAGCCGGACCAGCACTTGCTCGGCACAAGGTGCACAGATCGGTGCGCTCTCAGCACCAAAGTGGGGGTAGCCACACGTTATACACAGCGGGTCTCGTCCCAGAGGGACCGCGGGTACAAAATTCCGAGATGCCTCTATATGGTGATTATCAGTGCAATAGATGTCAGTAGGGATTTATGCAATAAGCAACCCTGGATGTCCCAAAGGCCCGCTAGGAATGTGGGAGAATTTATGTAAGCCCGCTACGAGTTATGTTAGGCCGGGAGAAGCCACCGGAGTCTTTTAACATCTGAAAGACAGAATAATAGGTGTCAGGACCACGCGCAGCAAAAAGTATTAATAAAGAGTGAAATCGCCAGCAAGGGCACTTACCGACCAGGGGAGGAGAAGGACCGCCAACACGCGTGCGCGAAGATCCACAGAATGGCGCCGACCGAACCTCAGAGGGTGGGTCTGATCTGGCCGTGACGCGGAGCGCGCCACGCCAGGTCCCCGCCTTCCCCAAAGAGCGCGAAGTTCTGAAGCGGCCGTTAAGGCTGACAAGTCAATCATGTAGTATGAGTAAGAGCGTCTGCTAGTGGATACTCGTAAAGTCCAAAGACGCCGCCACCATTCCGCCGCCCGTAGATTAGCTTCCTGCCTCACGTTGCAGGATGATAAGGCAGCACATGCTGTACACAATTACAAAGATTGAGAAGTCAAAAAGAAAACAGACGGCGGCGGCCAGAATAGACGAGCAAGTAGCGCGGCTCTGACACCTAGATGCCGGTCAGGGGCAAAAGTACGGCCATAATCGTGCGAATAGTATACACTGAGACCACCACACACACACCCCCCCCCTTCTTTTCCCCCGAATACGGGGAAAGCGAGGGAGGATGGCGACCCTATAAACTACACGGGGCATGGGGCAATAATGCGGGAGGGACATCCACTATAAGGCTCACCATCAGCCTAAACCGCCTACCCTATGGTGGGGGACTGCGGTGGAGCATGGCTCCGTTAAGCACCCATGGTGCTGCCTACCATCACCCGACCAGCGCAGCCCAGGCTGGGAGGCACATCACAAGGAGGACGGGCGGGAACAGTCCAACAGGGCCGCAGGCTGTAATAGCCCCGCTCACCTGCGAGAGAGTGATACTTCATGTCTTCGCAGTCAGCACTGCAGAGAAATCTGGGGATTTGTGGGAGGTCCCTAGGTATATGAAGGGCCGGGAGGAGCCTGTTTTTGCATGTCTGCAATGCACAGCGCCCTCTGGCGGAGGATAACCCAAGTGTAAGTATTATATCTGGAGCAGAACGTACTGTATACTTAGAATAAAGATGTGGCCTAGAAAGGCTTATATTACTGTATATACATATTATTATACTGTATATATATATTATTTTCCACTTACCTCTGACATTCAAGTTGATGCTTTCCATAGCTTGCTCTGTTGCCAGTCGGATATTACAGGAGTACCAGCCGCTCTCATTGCTGCCGACATTGGGGATAGTTAGTGAGGCATCTCCTTGGGCCAGCCTCTCCTCTGTGATCTGTGCCCCGGGCCTGAAAGCTGTGATTGTATCCACATAGGACAGCACCTTCTTCCCCTCATTCTTCCAAACCACACGCACTTGTGCGGGATCCACCGGGGTGACACCAAAGGTAAACTTGCACGGCAAGGTGACATTGGATCCAACTTCAGCTACAATAGCCGGTGAGGTCGTGACTCGAAGTTGAGCACCTTGGAAACATAGACATTATGATTTTTTTCCAAATCTACATACAGCAAATAAAAGTTTCCCCCCATATATTTACTGCCAACTCTAAAATCTGGCATCAAGTTCCTGGGTTGAAACCCTGCATTAGACACAGGGGCGAGCTTATAATTTCTGAGGCCCCATGTAAAGTCGTGTCTGGGGGCCCTTATTAAAGGGTGTTTTTATATAACAAAATACAATAATAAATACAATACAAGAGGAACAAATGACAGACAGAAAAAGCTTTCTTTCTCATGTAGCCTCAGCATAGACAGCATCACCAGTAATACATCGCTATTACACACCTGCCGCTTCCATTGTTCTGGGTGGCCCCCAGCCCTGGGTGGGGCCCCTTGCATTTTCATGGGTTGCGTGGTGGCCAAGCACGCGACTGATTAGACATTATCTGCATTGTTCTTTATATCTGCTTGTGGTCACATGGAGAGGTCCACAGGCAGGACTTCTGCATGCACACATCAATGCACTGAAGGCTTCGGGGTCAACTAGATAAAGAGTCTAGTCCCTTTTCCCCTGGGGTACCCCAATCGGGGGATGCCCCGCTGTGTGAAACCCCCCAGATCGCCAATGCCAAATCACCTCTTCCCAGTCCTACGGCGCATGCACAGCCGCTCGTCCAATCAGTGCGCTCGGAGCCACTGACGTCATGTTGTCTAAGCCTTCGTCTAAGACCAGCGGCTCCGAGCTCGCTGCCGGGCGCATCACCTGCTTCCCTGGGAGCATGCCCGTGCCGGCCATTCACAAATGCCTGCCGCGGGCACATGGCCTGCTAGAGGGATAGCAGAGTCATGGCTGCAGCTCGCGCATGCGCCATTGGACCCTGAAATAAGATTTTGGATGCCCCGGGGGGAGGAAATCTATAAGATTCCCAGGCCGATCAGCGTGGGTTTTGGTCCACTTTATATAATATTATAAGTTTCAACCAACACCTTTTACTAAGGACAGAAGCTGCCAGACTAACCTGATTGGCATCTATGAGGAGGTGAGTAGAAGCCTGGACAGAGGGGTGGCTGTAGATCGGGGGTCTCTGGATGGTGCAGTGTGACACTGTCCCCCATAGACGCTTATTGGGGAAATTGAGGTATTCAGAATTAGAAAACACAGTTTGTAACTGGATTGAAAACTGGCTGAAGGATCGTGTGCAGAGAGTTGTGGTTAATGATCCCTACTCTGAATGGTTTAACATACCTCCCAAGTGTCCCTAATTTGGATGGACTGTCCCTCTTTTGAGTACATGTCCCACTGCCCCTCGTTGTACTCACTGTCCCTCTTTGAGGTGTAACATGCAGGTCTGCATCAATAAATGATTCATTTGCTTTTTGCTTTTTTTTCAAAGTGGTTCTATTGTTGTAAATGTTACATCCCATCTCCTATCCAATGCTCAATGAGGGGGCATGAATTAATTTAACAACTGTCCCTCTTTCCCACCCTGAAAAGTTGGGAGGTATGAGGTTACCGGTTGTAAGTGGTGTAGGGTTCAGCGTTGGACCCACTTTTATTCACCTTGTTTAGAAACAACATAGAAGGTGGAATTAAAAGTGGACTAACACCCACACCCCAATGGCCCTGAAATCTATAAGATTCCAGGGTTGCTGGATTCCCTCCCCCCTGAATAGGGATGCCCTGCTGTTTGAAACCCCCCAGGTCGCTACGGAAACTCTCCTTCTTTCCCGATCCAATGACGCAAGTGCAAGCAGCGGCTGCAACCCCGCTATGCCAGGCATTTGTGAATGGACGGCGCACACTCCTTGTTAAAGGGTAGTGGGAGATGTGGCCGCCAGCGCGCTCAGATCCGCTGGCCTGAGACAAGCTCTTAGATGAAGGGACGGGAGCGCGCTGATTGGATAAGAGGGTTGCGCATGCACTGAAGGATCGAGGAAGGGTAATTCAGATTGGACGACCTTGGGGGTTTTACACAGGGGGGCAAGGACCAAAACCAGGATAGTCAAAATCCTGGGTTTTGGTCCACTTTAAAAGCACTGTCTCTATTTTTGCAGATGACACAGATATGTAGCACAGTGCAGTCTATGGAAGATGTTCACAAGCTTCAGGCTGACTTGGACACTTTGAGTGTCTGGGCTCCACTTGGCAAATGAAGTTCAATGTGGAGAAATGTAAAGTGATGCACTTGGGTCTAATAACCTGAAGGCCACATGTATCCTTGGGGGAGTAAAACTGGGAGAATCACTTGTTGAGAAGGATCTGGGGGTACTGGTAGATCACAGGCTAAATAACAGCATGCAATGCAAGCAGCTGCTTCCAAGGCCACCAAGATACTATTATGCATTAATAGAGACCTGGAATCATGGGATAGTTGAGTAATATTCTTAGTATACAGTACGTCCTGCTCCAGATATAGTAATTACACTTGGGTTATCCTCCGCCAGATGGCGCTGCACTGCAGAGACATGCAAAAAAGGCTTCTCCCGGCCCTCAAATACCCGGGGACCTCCCACAAATCCCCAGATTTCTCTGCAGTGCTGACTGCGAAGACATGAAGTATCACTCTCTCGCAGGTGAGCGGGGCTATCAAAGCCTGCGGCCCTGTTGGACTATTCCCACCCGTCCTCCCCGTGATGTGCCTCCCAGCCTGGGCTGCGCTGGTCGGGTGAAGGTAGGCAGGACCATGCGTGCTTATGGAGCCATGCTCCACCGCAGTCCCCCACCAAAGGGTAGGCGGTTTAGGCTGATGGTGAGCCTCTAGGGGATGCCCCTCCCGCACTATTGCCCCATGCCCCGTGTAGCGGTGGGTCCTGTACAAAGGGTCGCCATCCTCCCTCGTTCCCCCCGTAGCTCGGGGGGAAAGAAGGGGGGGTGTGTGTGTGGTGGTCTCAGTGTATGGTGTTTACACGCTTATGGCCTTAGTATTGTCCTTTGACTGGTATTTCTGGTGTCAGAGCCGCGCTGTTTGCATTTTTATTATGTATCTGTTGCCGCCCCGCGCACCTCTTTCCTTTACTGGATGTGCTGCGCCGGGCAGCGGCATCGCCTCAGACGCTGCGGCGTCTTCATTGACAAATCATTTTTCTAAGTGTGTCATACACTTCGCTCCTCATGACAACGTTGTAACAATCTCAGAGCTTCGCGCTCTTCGGGGGGGGGCGGGGACCTGGTTTGGCACGCTCCACGTCACAGCCCGTTCTGGCCCGCCCTTCGAGGTTCGCTTGGCGCCATTTTGATGCTGGTTGCACGCACGCGTGGTAGCGGTCCTCCTCCTCCCTTGGTCTGTAAGTGCCCTCGCGGGCGATTTTTTTCATGACCCTTGATTACTGCGCATGGTTCTGACACCCTTTATTCCCATTATGTCTTTCAGACTGGTGAACATCATTGGCTTCTCCCGGCCTGGTGTAATTATAGCGGGCCTTGTAAATCTACTCCCACTTTCCTAGCGGGCTTTGGGGCATCCAGGGTGGCATATTGCGTAAATCCCTGCTGGCATATTGTGTCTAAACAATCACCATATGGAGGCATCTCAGAAGACCGGCGGTGTATAGCATGTGGACAACCCCATGCTGATGCGGACAGGACACGGGTCTGCGGACCCTGTGCCGAGCAAGCACTGGCCCTGCAATCGGGCTTGCCAGTGGCTGCACCTCGCTTCAATTCACCTATTTCCCCATGCTTAAATCTCACTCCTGCTGAGTCGCATACAAGTGGAGAATTGCGGCCTCCTGCTAGGCCTTCCAGACTGCCTACAGCTGAGCAGATTATTGCGAGGTTGTCAGAGCGCAGGGGCCCTGGTAAGAAGCGGCACTTGTCCCCTCATGTTTCTGTATTCTCTATGAGAACCGAGGAGTTTGCTACTCCGTGGGACTATACCCCTTCTGATGAAGGGGAGTTGTTCTCTGACTCAGGCTCATCTGATGAGAGGCCGAGGAGTCATGAGGATTCTGGCCCTGAATACTGGGGCCAGTGTGACACTGACGACTTGTTGATTAAGGTCTTTAAGGCACTGTCTATCTCTCACCCAGTGAGGTCCCCAAGCCTATAGGGGAGCGTTTCCATACTGCGACAGCATGCTTGGAATTTCTAGAGCAGGCTCATTTCCATGCTCTTGTGCTCAAGGAATGGGAATGCCCCAATAGACTTCCAGGGGTTCCAGGGGACTGGGATAGGAAATACCCTTTTCCCCCTGAGGTGGTTAATTGTTGGTCATCACCCCCGTGGTGGACGCGCCGATCATAGGGGTCCCTAATCCCCCCTTTATTACAGCCCCTGCTCATAGTACCCTTCGGGATGCTGAGGACCGGCGCATTGATCTGCTGGCCTCCCATGCCTTTTCTTGTGCAGGGACGGCGCTGCGCCCGGTCTGTGCCGCAGCTATTACTGCAGTGGCCGCTAGAACCCTCATCACAAAGATGCTTGATCACCACCCTGAGGATCTCCCCTGGGAGGTGTTTAATGCACTCTCCAGTTGTGATGTATTTGTAAAGTTTAGTCTATTAGCGCTGGATGACTCCATTAGAATGTGTGCAAGAACTTCTGCCCTTGCGGTGGCTATACGTCGCTTGGTCTGGCTGCGACAGTGGGGTGCTGACGATGCTACTAAAAAGACTCTTACTGGGCTTCCCTTTAGAGGGAAACGCCTATTTGGAGCCCGTCTGGATCTGTTTGGTAAGAAGGGCAAATCACCCCAACGCAGAAGGCCGTCTCGGCCCCCTCGGGGCAGGGGCACCCCTCCCCCCCTACCTTAGTGTTAAACAGGAACCAGGGGTCTCCTTCCGGCCTTTTCGTGCAGACTCCTGCCCCATGAGCAGCAGACAATGCCCTGGCCCCTCCGGCGGGGTTAAGCCCAAATCTTCCACCAAACCCCCTCAAGCATGATGGGGCGCCCTCGCCCTTCTGGGTGAGGGGATGGCTGCAGCACCTTGCTCTTATCAGGAGGCATCTCGCCTCATTCTGGTGGATTCAGGAGGTAGTGTCCTCCGGATACAGGATAGAGTCTGCTGCGCAGCCTCCCCCAAGTTTATCAGGGTACTCCTGGTCCCTGCCTCTGTTCAGGCGTTGGTGCAGGCCTTGCAGGGCCTATGGGGTCACTTGCAGATTGCCCCTAACAGGCAGAGGCAGGGGCCGCTACACCAACCTTTCCCACAGTCCCCCGAAAGGGTGGGTCAGTCTGGTCCACCCTGGATTCACAAGTTGCGGCAATTCACCAGTTACAGCAGTTCTGCTTGGATACTCTAGGTTGGGCCATCAGTGCCTTGCGCTCAAGGGGCTTCTCACCATCTGTGGAGCTCAAAAGATGCTTCCGTTCACTTCCCTGTGTCCCCTGGACACCGGGGCTCTTCAGGTTCGTGTAGGAGGTCCAACACTGCTAATTTGTGGCCTTCTTATCTGGCCTCTCTTCAGCCCCCAGAGTGCCTACCAAGGCGCTGACGGGGGTGATGTCTCTGATGAGACCAAGGGGCGTCCGCGCTATGACCTACCTGGACGTCCTTTTTCACTTCCCAGTCTCTACGTCAGGCTAAGTTGGTCTCTTGCTTGGTTTTGTCCACTGGGAGTCATTGGATGGGTGTGCAATCACCCCATGTCCTCATTGTCCCCTTGATTGGTAACCTCATCCCTAGGAATGAATCTGGATTCGGTTAAGGCGAGTATCTTCCCTTCTCAGCAATAAGGTGGACAATCTGGTTGCATGGGCTCAGTCCCTCATTGCTGTCCCCGTCCCTTTACCAGGCAGGGATGCAGCTGGTGGGCCCGTTGGTGGCTTGCTTGGAAGAGGTCCCTTATGCTCAGTTCCCCCTGGGCCCTTCTGCAACTTCTATTGTTAATAGAGGACAGGGATCCAGCATCCCTGGAGCAGGGTCTGTGGGCATTCCCACCTGGTAAGAAGGTTTCTCTTGGAATGGATGAACTCAAGGAACCTGTCTGGGGGCAGTTCCTTCTTGCCCCTTCCTGGAAATGGTCACCATGGATGCCAACCTATCTGGTTGAAGGGGGAGGGTTTCTTCTATAACTCCCTGCGATTCTGGGGGTGGTGGGGCCCTTAGAAGGTCCTTACGCCTATTGATGTTTGATCCCTTCTGGGGCTGCCAGTTTGGGGGCGCTCGGTCTGTCTGGCGACAGTGTCCTACATTAATCATTGTAAGGGGCCTGGAGCTGGTGGACCCTCCAGGGAGTGTCTATGTTCCTAATCTGAGTGGAGACAATGTTCCCTGCATATCAGTGATATTCGCTCCGGCGGAGTTCCTCTGCGACAGGATGTGCTAATCCCTGTGTCACTATGGGGTCCAACCAGTTGTGGATCTGTTTGTGTTCCGTCACTATCACAGGCTCTCGGCCTTTGTTTCCCGGTCCCAGGATCCTCTGGCAGTGGTCCGGATGCCTTAGTAACGTCATGACTGGACATTCGGTTCTGTATGTTTTTTCTCCATGTCCCCTGCTAGGCAGGGTTCTGCGCAAGATTGCTCTGGTAAGGGGACCAGTGATTCTGGTGGCCCCCAGGGGCCCTAGTAGAGTGTGGTTGCAGACATGGTACCGAGGGCAGTAATTCTCTGCACCTTTTTGCCAGGAGTGTCAGCTCTGTTCACTCAGGGCCCCCTTTACGTCACTCCAATCTACAGACTCTGGCCTAGTTGGCCTGACTGCCGAAACATCCATCTTGATGGAGACAGGCTTATCTGTCTCGGTGATTGAGACTATGGGAAGACTAGGAGCAAGCTTCTTCCTCTACTTCTTCTATCTGTTATAGGGTATGGCATACCCATATTGATTGGTGCGAGTCTAGGTCTCTTCCCTGTTGGGCGTTCTCGGTTCCCAGGGTCCTAGAGTTGGTTTCAGCATGACTTGGAGTTGGTTCTCCAACTAAGTACTCTGATGGATCAGGTTCTGCCCTGTCCACCTTGCCTTAGTAGTCTCTGGTTCAGTCTTCCTTGGTTAAGACTTCTTTCAGGGGGTACTCATGTGCGTCCCCCATGTAATCCTATGGTCTCTGCTGGGATTAAAATTGGAATTCATTCTGTCTGCTTGCATGGTTTTTTGTTCCTTTGGTCCTATTGAGGATGCTGTCTGGCTGTTCTTACCCTCAAGGTTGTCCTTCTGGTGACTGTTACCTTGGTCAGGCGTGTGTTAGCGGGTGGCTCTGGCTACCTAGTCACCATTCTTTGAGATACACCAGGATAAGGTGGTGTTCCACCTGAAGCCGGACTTTCCGCATCAGGTGGTGTCTTACGTTCATTTATTCGAGATATTGTTCTTCCTGCAGTGCCTTTTTCCTAGCAACGCTGAGGAAAGGGTTCTGCATTCCTTGAGCAAGGCGTTGGAAGTTTTTCCTTGGTAGTCATTGTGTCCTTTAGCAGAACTGATGTTCCTTGGGGACTATGGTCACTACATCCTGAATGTGCCCGATCTCGGGGAGTTGGGCGGCTTTGGCCAGGTTATTACTTGAATGGATGTTCCTTCTGGTACTTGGAAGGGTTTTTTTTTGGGCTTCTGCCAAGTCTACGGTTAGCGATTGGATTCGTCAGGCTGTTATTCAGGCCTATTCCAACAAGGGGAAGAATCTTCCTTTTCGCTTTGATTCTTATTCTACTCGTGCCTTGATGCCTCTTGGGCTTTCGGCACCAGGCTTCTGTTGAACTGGTTTGCTAGGCCACTACCTTGGCCTTCTGTTCCTACCTTTGCAAAGTTTTACATGGTTGATGTTAGGGCCTCAGCTCATGCTGTCTTGGCCGTATGGTTATGCAGGTGACAGTGGTTTTAAACTGTCTGCTGTTGTCGTTTTTGTTGGGGATCCCACCCTACTTTATGGACACTGCTATTGGATGTCCCAAGTGTAAGTACTATATCTGGAGCAGGACGTACTGTATACTAAGAATAATACAATTCTGTGAAATACTCACCTGTAGAATTGATATTATTTGTATACAGTACGTCCTGCTCCACCCACCCTGGTTTTTGCATTATTCTGGATCCCCTGTATGGTGATTGTTACCATTGTTATAGTTACCAGTTTTGGTGGTTTATTCTCCCGGCTTCTTGTTCACTGCTTTTCAATGCTGGGGATTTGTGGGAGGTCCCCGGGTATTTGAGGGCCGGGAGGAGCCTTTTTTGCATGTCTCTGCAGTGCAGCGCCATCTGGCGGAGGATAACCCAAGTGTAAGTACTATATCTGGAGCAGGACGTACTGTATACAAATAATATCAATTCTACAGGTGAGTA